>CM069861.1:9889603-10512103 GCA_036172795.1 Pelodytes ibericus | reverse complement strand
CAGCCTCTTCTTTGTGTCTTGTAAGCCGATCTAATGGATCTTCCGGTGTTTATTCTCTGAGACTGCATGAACTGCAGATACTAGAACAGACTGGCAAGCTGCCAGGTGGAATTAACCCTTTACTTGTAATATGCTTTAAGGTTTTTGCTCCAGCTACTGCTAGTCTTTAATGTTATTTTTTTTCCCCCCTGCAAATAACGTTTATCTGCGTTATGGTTGCACTGGTAAGCCCCTGCTTCATGTCACGGCCCACACCCCCTCCATTCCATGCCATGGAACGGCCAATGGCGGCACTTTCTAAGCGGCAAATCAGTCTGCCTCTGTTTTGTCCCCCGTTTTTCTATGTAAAGCTACAAGAGGACTGTCATTTTGTTTTTGTGTTTTTTGTTTTGGTTTTTTACTCCTCTTCACCCCTCTTGGAGAGTTGATGCATAGTGTCAGGATCTTCCTGCACGGTTAGAGAGACACGCTGTAACTGCAGAGTAACCTTTCGATGATGACATGTTAACTGACACTTTGACCACATGATCCAACCAAACATGGGGTTTACTGGAAAATCCCAATCTGTTGTTTTGCTGCTCTGCAGGGTCAAATCTAAATCATTCCCACTTCAGTAATGTATTTATTGTGTCTCACCCCAGGTGTCTGTCTTGTGGACCATTTCCTACTACTCCTCCCCTCTCGCCGTCTTCTATATGTACAGAAAAGGTAGGGAATCCACCCATGCGCAGTAATATGTCTGTATTGTTACAAGTTCATCTAACGCACCAGCTGCTGATGACAACAAAAAAATCACTTCTACAAATAAATTAATTAAAAAACACTTGCTATAGAAGAAGTGATAGTTATACCACGGGATGCTGTGCATTAGATCAACTTGTACCTGTAAATCCAGGAAGAAGTTAAAATTGTGTTTTTTACAGGCAGAATTAAATCCTTTTCTACAGGCAGAAACAAACTTGGCATTTGTAAGTAATTCTCTATAAGAGGAATAAAAATGGTCAGGATATCTGCTCCTAAAAACCATACTGTCTTTTTATATAAAGTCCCACAGTGAGAATTAAGTAAATGCAAAAAACTGTAAGAAAGAGACAAATGGTAAAATAAATATAAACTTTAAAAAAAAAAAAAAAGCTTGGAAGTTTCCTGTGCCAGAGGTAGAGGCATTGATAGGGTTTGCTAATAGCATCTACTGCACAAAATGGCTATACTCTGCAGCTTCCAGCAAGGCCTGTCTTTGTGTTTTTAGGATATATGAGTGCGTCCAGGCTGGTTCCTCTAGGACAGTACGGCATGACGTTGCTGTTTCTGCTGGCAGGAGTGGCGTGTTTGAGAGGTAAGAGACTCTTCCGTTACCTGTGCACTCTGATTCCCAGAATGCAATGGGCTTTCTGTATTTGTATGGGAATCTGTGCGATATACAATACAAGCTCACAGAGAGCAGGGCTGATCGGCAAGTGTTGCTATAGGAATATAACCTGTACCTTCCGCACAGTTACACAGGATCCTATGACTTCGATAGATGGGCCAGTCTGATAACACTGAATGTTACTCTCTCTACAGGGCTGGGCAGATGGACCAACCCTCAATATATCCAGTTTATCAGCATTTTAGAGAGAACCAAGTTTGAGAACACCCCAGAAAACAAGGTAAGGTGTGCGGGGTCCATGATGGCTGGATACGTGTCACTGTCTGTGCATTTCATTGTATACCGGAGTGATCTTTATCTTGTTGTTCTGATCCACAGAGGAAACTCTCCAGTTATAACTTTGACTTCCGCCGGTGGCCAGTGGATTTCCAGTGGAATGAAACCAGCGGGTATGAATGACTTGCAGAGGGTCACTGCATCTCTGTGGTGGACACTAGAGTAGTTAGTTTGCAGAGCTGGCCCTTTTGTTTTGCAGCTTTTGTCAAGGATGTTGGAAGGGATTTTAAAACTTAAGACAAAAGTAGTCAAGTTGGAAATATTCTCCACATCCGCTGAATGGGAGATTTTTTCCAACTCTGCTACTTCGGCCTTAAGTTGTAAATTTCCTTGTCAATTCTCCCTTGCATGAATAAAGCCCTACATGCACAGCTCACACTCCTCTCTCTCATTCCACCTGCAGTAAAGAAAGCCAGCCGACAGGCCCTCTTGGGGGGGTACCGCTCCTGAAATCCGAACCCCGCACCCGAGGTGCTGCTGATAACCTGCTGCAAAGAATCCAGAAACTGCCCTGTCAGATAACCAGGTAATGAGGGCCAAGTGTGGGTTGATCTTGTCCCCTTCTAGTTATGTGGTGGCACACTTCTTAACAGAATGTAAGGATCCCCCCCCCCCCTCCTAGTTATGTGGTGGCACACTCCTTAACAGACTGTAATGATCCCCCCCTCCTAGTTATGTGGTGGCACACTCCTTAACAGACTGTAATGATTCCCTCCCCCCTCCTAGTTATGTGGTGGCACACTCCTTAACAGACTGTAATGATTCCCTCCCCCCTCCTAGTTATGTGGTGGCACACTCCTTAACAGACTGTAATGATTCCCTCCCCCCTCCTAGTTATGTGTTGGCACACTCCATAACAGACTGTAATGATTACTACCCCCCCCCCCCCCCCCCCAGCAGTTATGTGGTGGCACACTCCTAAACAGACTGTAATGATTCCCTCCCCCCCAGTTATGTAGTGGCACACTCCTAAACAGACTGTAATGATTCCCTCCCCCCCAGTTATGTGGTGGCACACTCCTAAACAGACTGTAATGATTCCCTCCCCCCTAGTTATGTGGTGGCACACTCCTTAACAGACTGTAATGATTCCCCCCTCCTAGTTATGTGGTGGCACACTCCTTCGGCAGACGGATGCTCTACCCTGGCTCAGTGTATCTCTTACAAAAGGCAATCATGCCCATGTTACTGCAGGGACAGGCACGGCTGGTGGAGGAGGTGAGCTTGGCAGCCTTTATGCACTTTTTCCAAACTCTCCCATACCCCATCCTCCCGCTCTGACGCTGCCTCTTTTGCTTCTCAGTACAACGGGAAGAGAGCCAAGCTCCTGGCCTGTGACTGTAATGAGATTGACACCATGTTCGTGGACAGAAGAGACTCGGGAGACTTGAATGGGTCAAAGCTGGTAAGATGCGAGTTTATTCTGCTTTTTTTTTTTTTTTAATTGTAGTAGTAAAGCTATCTTTCTAGCATGGTTTATCTGCCTGCTCTTCACTCTTGGTGTGTCTCCCTCTGTCAGGTGATCTGCTGCGAGGGGAATGCTGGCTTTTATGAGGTTGGCTGTGTATCAACACCACTGGAAGGTGAGGGCATTGGCTGGGGCTAGCTGTGTGTATCCTGACCACTGCTTCTCCTCGAGGCAGAGCATGTAAATCAGTATATTCCTTCATACACTAAGACATCACTGCTAGTTGCCTTAAATACACAGGCATGAGAGATCCTTAATAACTGTGTGTCTGTGGATCTTGTACAGACAGATCTTTCTGTGCAATGTGCAAAGGGCTTTACTCCTGAATGAGGCAATAGCAGGCAATTTACAACTTACAGCCCACTATTCTCTCATTCAGCTGTACTCTGTTTTAGCATGGTTGGCCTTTCCCTCTTTGGTGTATTCCTTCCATAGTATGCCAATTCTGGCCTGGCAGCGGCCTCTCCACCCCGAGCCATTGACACATTATCTCTTATGTCCTCAGCTGGCTATTCAGTCCTCGGCTGGAACCATCCTGGGTTTGCAGGAAGCACAGTAAGTAATCACGTTACTTCTATCCAACAACAGATGTCTGAATACAGCGACTTCTTCATATGTACCCTGAGCATGAATGTAAATCTCAGATTAATGAGACGACCGAAGCTCCAGTCTCCTAATCACATGCAGCTTAGTATACGTTTTTTGTGAGGCGCAGGGGGTTTCTGTAAACACAGAGGGCTAATTAAGCTTCTGGTGTTGATATAGCTACAGAGCTGCTAAAGCCCAACCCACTTGCTGGTCATGTGATACGATGTAAGTCAGCTGAGGCTGGATATAGAATTTAAAGGTCCGTTCGGTAACTGGTTTGGTTCAGGAAAGCAGACTGAGCAGCATCTTTAGACCCCCAGCTAGGCTGACCACTTTTCTCTGCTGTTCCCGTGCAGGGCATACCTTTCCCTCAAAACGAGGCGAATGCTATGGATGTGGTGGTCCAGTACGCCATCTATAACCTTGGGTTCGAGCTACAAGACATTATTATATATGCCTGGTCTATTGGGGGCTTCACAGGTAAGAGACTGAGGGAACAGGGAGATGGGGTCCAGGATGTGTTGTAATATGACAGTGTACAAATTGGGTGAAGTTGGACCCTGGGGCGGGGGTCACATTAGGGCATCTGTGTAACATGGGCAGAATGGATCATGCAACTCTTCTCTCCTCTTCTGCAGCCACATGGGCCTCCATGTCGTACCCCGATGTCAGTGCTCTGGTGCTCGATGCCTCATTTGACGATCTTGTCCCGCTGGCTCTGAAAGTGATGCCGGAGAGCTGGCGTGAGTGAAGGATAATTTCCCTGCTCGCACTCCGTCACTTTGTTTTATAATGTCTGCCCTGTAACGTTCTGTTTACCCAGAGTAACGTGTCCTTAACGTACTGTCTTTCTCTTCTTCCCCTGTTAGGAGGGCTGGTGACCAGAACAGTGAAGAAATATTTAAATTTAAATATTGCGGAGCAGCTCTGCAGGTACCATATGTCATCAGGATTTATACTGTCTGTTTCTTTACCCCAACATCCATAGCTCGTTACCGGCTGCTTCAGGAGCATTTTAATTTTTTATTTGTATTTTTTTTACCTTAAGTAAAAGGTTTCTACCAAACTTTGTCTCGATACTCTTTGTCCTCGGTGGGCATAGTGCATCATTCCACCCGTTTGCACAGTGGAATGCTGAGAGCAGCTCAGCTGAGGAACTATCCCATTGTGATTTCATTTCTTTTTCTAGCCCTCGGGTGGAATTGATCATTCCCAGTGGGTCTCCCCTCTCTGAGACGAGCCATATCATGGCTACTTTCCATTACAGTTAATCTGTTTGTAATAATGATTTGTGTAAATCTGTGTCCCAGGCCCATGTTAGTGCAGCTGGGCTGCCCGATCTCCTGTGCAGTCACAGGAGTGACTCTGATTTCTCTCCCCACCTCTCTAGGTATCAGGGCCCCGTATTACTTATCAGAAGAACAAAAGATGAAATCATCACAACCACGTAAGTCCATTTAGATGAGGTTCAGGCAGAAGTGAATTTATAGTCGGTCTGTCCCCCTAACACCTTCTCTCTGATCCACAGGAACCCAGAGGATGTCTCATCAAACAGAGGAAATGACATACTCATAGCTTTGCTACAGCACCGGTAAGAATCTGCAAACCTCAAACTAACGCCACCTGCAGGTGTAACTGGTTTCATGGCTCTTCTTCTTATTGGCTGATACGGCCGCTACATGGTGGGGCAATAGCCTCGGAAATATATAGGGTTTTAATCCCAGACATATGTTTATTTTCACTCCTTCCAGACATACAAAGACCTGATTGGAGAGCCAGACACACTTTCTGTAACCGTGTGTACCGCTCAGCTCCGGGGAGGAGCCCTGTATAACTTTCATTTCCACCTTCTTTAGATATCCCAAAGTGATGTCCGATGAAGGTCGAAGGGCGGTGAGGAGGTGGCTGGCAGCATCCACTCCAGAACAAGAAGGTCAGACACGTTGGCAGGGCTTCCTTTTAAAAACAGTTTTGAGCTGTTCCTTTAACCCACACACCGAGTACAAACCTCCTATTACTGGAGATCAGCGCCCCGCTTTTTGTTGGGAACATTATATTGAATTCCATGTTTATTTTGTTGCAGCCTCTGTACTAAGTCAGTATGGAGTGGAAGAGGACTGGTGTGTGTCTGTCTTACAGTCCTATCAGGCTGAGCACTCAGAAGCCTTTCCTTGGAGTGTAGGTGAGTGTTGTTGACCCTTGTGGGAGGGGGGTTGATGTGTGACTGCTCTGTAATTCTAATACTGTGTTTTAGGTGAAGAGATGAGTGTAGAAGGAAGACAGCAGCTGGCGTTATATCTGGTATGGCTTCTATTATTTGTCTGTCTATCTTCCCATCCAGGCCCTGTCTTTTCCCATTGACCCCAATCACTCTCCTCTCCACACAGGCACAGAAGCATCTAGAGAGCTTTGAGGCGACGCACTGCACCCCTCTCCCACCCAGCGCATTTCACGTCCCCTGGAGGATTTAACACATTAGACAAGCTGCTAGGAATGAGTAGCACTGCCTGAGCCACCAATCTGCTGATCTCCCGCTCTCCGGATGGCAGCTAATCACCTCCCTTAAATCCCTTGGACCTTTTTTTTTTTTTTTTTAAATAAACTGATTTTCTGTAATTTAGGAGAAGAGATGAGAGGTGACACTCTGGAGGAGAATCTGAATCATTGGTATTAAATGTGAAAATGCTTCGACAGATATTTAACTTCATGTTTCATGCTGTTTGACTGTTTCTTGTATGTCTGGTGTAGTATGCACAGTGACCACAAGATGTCACTGTCACACATAACACCTGCAACACACAACCAGACCACATGGAGGCACCCTACTAAACTGCGTGACTGATGTAAAACACAATAAACATAGTTTCTCCCCCAAACCTCTCTAGCCCATTAGTCCAGCCATCTGCATTTCTTTTTTACATTTGCATAGACAGACCTGACCCACAAGGAAGTGTTGCCTTATCTTTGAAATGTATTTGTGTGGAGTAGGGTATAGCACTCTACTAATTAGATTGGGCCTCAGTCTACCTGAAGTAGCCACTCCATTCAACCTCACTAGCCATGTCCCCTTAATTCCACCAAAATATTCCAAGAGTATAACTGTACAAAGAGTGAAGCCTGGGTGTAGTACAGTGATTTTTGCTCCCAGTCTCTAATGTTGGAGAAGTCAGTGTGAGTGTCGTGAGTAAATGAGTGGTATGAGCAATGTAGATATTCACATTTACTAAACTGGACCATGGAGCTAGAATTGAATGTATTATATTGACCGTGAGGCAAACACATGATCCTCTATCACCAAACCTGAGTCAATGAATCCATAAAAAACCTGTCTGTTGCAGGGCAGATAATTCCACCAGGCTGATGATATGTTTCTAATTTATGTCAAAAACATTTCTTAAAACAATAACAATTCTGTAGTTTCCCAATGAACACAAATTTTCCGGGGGTCCTAAATTCTGTGACATCTGATAAGGGGGGGCTCGAAGAGATGGGCAGGACTGTTACTATAGCAACAGCAGTAATTCTATAAGTATTGAGGAAACATCTGATCTCACCTGTAGGGGGCTTTATAAGGTGCTGCAGCTGCTCAGCTAAGGATATTTTGGGGACACTATAATTGGTGCTGCTCCTTTAAGATTTCTAAGCCCTTTAATATCAGAGTTATTGATTGTGTACCGGTAAGAGCGGGGGAGCAGCTCGTGTCACCAGTTCTGACTCCCATCACACTACAGCCAGCTGGGATGATCATGGCCTCCCAGCTGGATACATTATTATTATAGGTGATCAGAAGGAAATCTATTAACTAATCAAGTAGTGGATCACACAGGATCATGTTAACTCATTTCCTTCTGGTCTCACTGCTAACATCAGATGAGGCTGGGAATGGATGGCTGATTTGGGCCTTTAGCTGTGTAGGAAGGAAGGCTGCTCCAATGCTCTCTCTTCCTGTTACTGGACTCTAAATCCCAGCATGCTCAGCTGTAAGAGAAGTGCATTTAGGACTGGTCGCCTGTGAGTATTCCACATTGGAGCTTTTGATGCTGGTAATGTTTAGTTCACTCGCACGGTAAGTTGATATAGACTGTGGGAGGGCTGTGCATGGGATCCGGCAGTGGATCTATCTGTGCATGGGATCCGGCTGTGGATCTATCTGTGCATGGGATCCGGCAGTGGATCTATCTGTGCATGGGATCCGGCAGTGCTTGAGATACAGGGATTTAGTCCCTAAATGACCACATAGCTGGTTAATTCAGGGACAAGTATAACAAATGCCAATGAGTCTATATTACTGAGTTTAAATCAGAATTAACCTCTCTAATCACCTATAACAACATGCCTATCTGTCCAGCAATGTGCTGTCTGCAGTATCCATAAATACCTGTCTTCATGGGAACCCTGAGTATAACTCACCTGATTTCAAGCAGAGGTTCCATCCTTAATGTACCGGCAAGTAAAGCACAGAACATGGATAATGTCAGGCATGTGAACAGTACATGGAGTTCCTGCGTAGCATGTTAAGACTCACTCTGAATACATTAATATGTACAGGGTGAGATCAAATACCCCTGGTAATAATGTGCAGGGGGAGGGATCCAGGGTGTATAAGAGGTCTGAAAAGTTCTCCCAGAGGGGGGTAAAGGGCCAGTCACTCTCCACCTCCAATACTAGGATTATATATTAAGGCAGGGGAGATGGGGGAAGCTTTGCTGCAGTCAGGGCTGCCACCTTTTATTCAACAACAACAAAATACCGGCCTTTCTGATCCCTCCATAGACTCAACATTGGAGTCAAGACAATTTTTTTTTTTACCAGCCTGCCGGTAAAATACCTGCCAGGTGGCAACCCTAAGCACAGTATTAAGTAAGAGACTCTCTCATTCAAATCATATATAAGCAATGATGAAAAATGATCTATACATTGTGTTTGAAAAATTGCATGCACACAATAAGAGAAATGTGTTTAAATGGGTCTGTGGAGTCTCCAGCTTATGACATCACCTTGTGGCCTGATATGCAAATTACACCGTTACCATTGGAAATGTGATAATTTTTATCCTTGTTTTTTATTCACAGTATAAGCAATGTTTAGGTGACAGAGGCCCATTTAATGTCCTTTTGACTGAATGGTTAGAGAGGAGTTAATTTGGGTGTGGCTGGCTTAATGGGGAAAATGTTATCCACTCTACAAGTCTACCAAACCAGCACTAAGCCTGCAGCGCCCTCTAGTGTATAACTCTCATATCTGCTTAGTGTGCACCTGATCCATGTCTATCAAACCAGCACAAAGCCTGCAGCGCCCTCTAGTGTATAACTCTCATATCTGCTCTGTGTGCACCTGATCCATGTCTATCAAAGCAACACAAAGCATGCAGCGCCCTCTAGTGTATAACTCTCAAATCTGCCTAGTGTGCACCTGATCCATGTCTATCAAACCAGCACAAAGCATGCAGCGCCCTCTAGTGTATAACTCTCATATCTGCTCTGTGTGCACCTGATCCATGTCTATCAAAGCAACACAAAGCCTGCAGCGCCCTCTAGTGTATAACTCTCATATCTGCTTAGTGTGCACCTGATCCATGTCTATCAAACCAGCACAAAGCCTGCAGCGCCCTCTAGTGTATAACTCTCATATCTGCTCTGTGTGCACCTGATCCATGTCTATCAAACCAGCACAAAGCCTGCAGCGCCCTCTAGTGTATAACTCTCATATCTGCTCTGTGTGCACCTGATCCATGTCTATCAAAGCAACACAAACCTGCAGCGCCCTCTAGTGTATAACTCGCATATCTGCCTAGTGTGCACCTGATCCATGTCTATCAAAGCAACACAGGGCCTGCAGCACCCTCTAGTGGATAACTGTCATATCTGCTTGGTGTGCGCTGTGCACCTGGACCAAGTCTACCAAACCAGCACAAGGCCTGCAGCGCCCTCTAGTGGATAACTGTCATATCTGCTCGGTGTGCACCTGATCCATATCTATCAAACCAGCACAAGGCCTGCAGCGCCCTCTAGTGTATAACTCTCAAATATTCTTGGTGTGCACCTGATCCATGTCTATCAAAGCAACACTAAGCCTGCAGCGCCCTCTAGTGTATAACTCTCATATCTGCCTAGTGTGCACCTGATCCATGTCTATCAAACCAGCACAAGGCCTGCAGCGCCCTCTAGTGGATAACTCTCATATCTGCTCGGTGTGCACCTGATCCATATCTATCAAACCAGCACAAGGCCTGCAGCGCCCTCTAGTGTATAACTCTCAAATATTCTTGGTGTGCACCTGATCCATGTCTATCAAAGCAACACTAAGCCTGCAGCGCCCTCTAGTGTATAACTCTATCTGCTTGGTGTGGGGAAGATGGATGATCTTCTCTTAAATATTATTGCCCATAATGTAAATTTTACTCATATGACTTTGTAAGTATTTTATTCAATGTAAAATCATTTTGTTAGATCATCTGGTTTATTCATGCTTTTTAGATTTCACATTTTATTTTTTTCTTAAAAACACCCATTTCTTTTGTCACTGATTTTTAATTGTAATTAAATTATAATATTGGTGAACCATCCTCCACACAAATACTGATTTAATTTACTGGTTGTCTTTACAAAGCCTATTTTCCTCCTGCAGATGGAGACGTCAGAGCTGAATTTGGATGAGAATGAGGTCATCTCTGATGATGAGGTAATCTACTATCCTCCTCCTATTTAAACTGGTCCTGACATTACAAATGTTCTTTATCCAGTTATATTACTTGTTTGTTTTTTTTTTTTTAATTAATACATTTTTTGTAAATACAATAAAGTGAAATCTATTTTCTAATGGAGCACAGGGGGCATATTGCATCACTTCTCTCTATTGCACCTTGCCAGGAGCAGTCTGATCCGAGGAGATCTGATATAATTCGTTTTCAGTGACTTTATGACAAACTGAGAAGTATCTGTCATTTGCTTTAGATAAGGAATAAACTGTTTTATTTACACAAATTAATATATAACACATTAACTTCAGTTTAATCTCTCTTTATTGTGAGTTTTATTGCTGTGGAGTCTGATACAGCGACACAAAGCAAACATTGTGACTCCCAGAAAAGAGGGACAGAGAGGTACAAAAGGTAGGAGGTATGCGAGTGCAGTGTCAGAGAGGCTTGTCTCCCTGGCGTTGTGCGCAGCCTCTGAGCCGAGGCGGCTGTCTCTCTGGCGGTGTGCGCAGCCTCTGAGCCGAGGCGGCTGTCTCTCTGGCGTTGTGCGCAGCCTCTGAGCCGAGGCGGCTGTCTCTCTGGCGTTGTGCGCAGCCTCTGAGCCGAGGCGGCTGTCTCCCTGGCGTTGTGCTCAGCCTCTGAGCCGAGGCGGCTGTCTCCCTGGCGTTGTGCGCAGCCTCTGAGCCGAGGCGGCTGTCTCCCTGGCGTTGTGCGCAGCCTCTGAGCCGAGGCGGCTGTCTCTCTGGCGTTGTGCGCAGCCTCTGAGCCGAGGCGGCTGTCTCGATGGCGTTGTGCTCAGCCTCTGAGCCGAGGCGGCTGTCTCTCTGGCGTTGTGCGCAGCCTCTGAGCCGAGGCGGCTGTCTCCCTGGCGTTGTGCGCAGCCTCTGAGCCGAGGCGGCTGTCTCTCTGGCGTTGTGCGCAGCCTCTGAGCCGAGGCGGCTGTCTCCCTGGCGTTGTGCGCAGCCTCTGAGCCGAGGCGGCTGTCTCTCTGGCGTTGTGCGCAGCCTCTGAGCCGAGGCGGCTGTCTCGATGGCGTTGTGCTCAGCCTCTGAGTCGAGGTGGCTGTCTCGCTGGCGCTGTGCGCAGCCTCAGCAGCTGTCTCGTCATACAGTGCCCGAGCCAGCTATCTGCAGCTGCTCCAACAAACCCCAGGCCTGAGCCGTCTCTATGGTCCTCATTAAACTCTCTCTCCTCCTCAGGTCTCCACAGATAAAACCCGACACCATCGCCTCGGTCCAGATAACCTCGATGACACCCTGGAATACAAACCTCTGGCGCAGGACTTGTCTGTGGAAATTCAGAAAGAGGAGGACAAAGTATCCCCCCCTGCGTCGGGGTGAAGCCAAACACTTCACTTCCTCACGCAGGTCCGGGGGCTTGTGATACCTCCGGGTAATAAATTATAACCGTTTCTATAACTTGCTCTCATCCTGGTTCATGGGGTGAATTCTGGGAATGAGCTCTGCTATCTGGGCAATGAACAGTAAAGTGTGGCCCCTGATGTCATCAGAGAGAGACATGTATAGACATGGTTTATCGCAGTGGTCCGCACCAGCACTATCATGGTGGGCAGTTACTGGGGTCTGTGACAGACTAATGATGATCTGTGGACCCTACACACACCTTGTCACCGGCACTTTCCCTGTCCCTGTCTATGAAGGTATCGGGGAGCCACTGGGAAAGCCGAGGGTGACGTATGGAAGACAGAAACAGGCGTTTTGGGAGCCGGACCCCTTAAAACGGAGAAGGTGTGCTGCAGAATTGACCTCCGTTCATGCAGAATTCAAGAGTTGCACATTTGTCTTTAATGTTCTCGAAAAAGTGTGTATCTAGGAAAGTGGGAACTACAGGGAGTTGTGAAGGGAACTGCCAAATTAAGGCCAAAATAGAAGAGTTTGAAGTATAGCTGAACGGGAAAATTCCTCCAGCTCGTCCACTTTGGCCTGAAGTTTGCACTTCCCTTCTCAGCTCCCTGCGATAACCTCTTTCATGGATGAAGTCACGTGACACAAAAAGGACCATATCATGCTCAGCCAACCGCTGCGTCACCATCACTCTAATATCCGTGGAATTCCAGACTAGCGATCAATTCTCTGTTCTGGTTCCGGTGGATCTGGGTCTTGTGATCACATAAATCCAAACATCTGAACATAGCATGGGGGTAACGAGGAGGAGACTTGTACAGCTTTACGGACACAGACGTGCTGAGTGGACAGCAGGGGGAGCCGTGGAGTTTGGTGCTGATATCCATGCAGGGTGAATACACAGAACAGAAGTCTGGGCCAGTGAGCCAGCAGGGGTACTAGCCATTAACCTGTATGCTACGCCAGAGACTGTGTAGGATTTATTCGCAAAGAGGGAAATCCAAACTTAAGGCAGAGTTTGGAAGAAATCTCCAGTTCACATCTCCCAGATCTTTCTGTATCAATAATAGTCTATAATGGCACAAGGGGGGGCAGTGATACTCTGCAGCTTGGTATCAGAGATGCTGTACAGTTACTGGGAGGGGAGGCAGTAATACTCTGCAGCTTGGTATCAGAGATGCTGTACAGTTACTGGGAGGGAGGCAGTGATACTCTGCAGCTTGGTATCAGAGATGCTGTACAGTTACTGGGAGGGGGGCAGTGATACTCTGCAGCTTGGTATCAGAGATGCTGTACAGTTATTGGGAGGGGGGCAGTGATACTCTGCAGCTTGGTATCAGAGATGCTGTACAGTTATTGGGAGGGGAGGCAGTAATACGCTGCAGCTTGGTATCAGAGATGCTGTACAGTTATTGGGAGGGGGGGCAGTGATACTCTGCAGCTTGGTATCAGAGATGCTGTACAGTTACTGGGAGGGGAGGCAGTGATACTCTGCAGCTTGGTATCAGAGATGCTGTACAGTTACTGGGAGGGGGGCAGTGATACTCTGCAGCTTGGTATCAGAGATGCTGTACAGTTACTGGGAGGGGGGCAGTGATACTCTGCAGCTTGGTATCAGAGATGCTGTACAGTTACTGGGAGGGGGGCAGTGATACTCTGCAGCTTGGTATCAGAGATGCTGTACAGTTATTGGGAGGGGGGCAGTGATACTCTGCAGCTTGGTATCAGAGATGCTGTACAGTTATTGGGAGGGGGGCAGTGATACTCTGCAGCTTGGTATCAGAGATGCTGTACAGTTACTGGGAGGGGGGCAGTGATACTCTGCAGCTTGGTATCAGAGATGCTGTACAGTTATTGGGAGGGGGGCAGTGATACTCTGCAGCTTGGTATCAGAGATGCTGTACAGTATTTGTGCTGAGAAGCTCTGCAGGCAGAGGGATTAGAAGTCAAGCAATGCTCTGCAGGTAGTGATGCTCTGCAGGTCCAGGTAGAGGAGTGTCCATGCATCAGATCTGATCTGATTCCTTTAATCCAGCGCAGTGTGGCCTCTCCATGATACTGTAATAGAGAGTGCCGACTGCCCGAGGTGTCTCTTCCTGTCTCTGCACGTCTCTTATATGAAGGTTCCTCTGCATACAGGACGCTCCTCCAGCTCTTTGTATAGCGCCTCATTCTCTCTCTGCAGCTTCCAGATCCTTTCACTCTGTACAGAGAGTTCCTGTAATGATATCAGATCCAGTACTGTCACTGATAGAGCCGGCCTCACACACACTGCAGCATCCTCTGCCATTCCAGTGCCTTTATTCATGGGGGCCCGCTTACTGGCACAGAGGGATGTTTTGGAAAGAGAGAGGCACTGGGACAGAAAACGTTTGGGACCAAAACTGTGCAGTAGGAACCTTGAATTCCCAGCGCTGCCAGCATGGGCCCCCGGCTATCTGTACTTACCCGAGTGAGCAGCTGGTTCTGGTGTTTGAGAGTGGTGATGGGGTCGGGCAGCTTTGTGGTGTATGACGGCTGTTTCTGCAAAATAAGAACACGTTCCAATCACTGCCAGCCTCCCTCACCCCGTGTTATGGGTAAAGTACATGCCCAGAGCTATTCAATAAGCAAGAGCCGTACCTTTTCTGGAGACGAGAGGAGATCATTCAGGAATCTGTTGACATCTTGGATTTGTATCAAAAGAGACGATCCGAGGAGAGGAGGCGGCAGGGCCTGGTCCTACGGGGACGAAAAAAACAGGACAGTCAGGAGAAGGAAGGAACTGTGCCTGCAGGAGATAACAGGAAGGAAGGAGTTAATACTAGCAAGGAAGATGATTGGTGGATGCAGTCCCTTTAATTAGGTTTAATATAATTAGGTTATTAATGTTTTGTTCAGGAAGGTGGTCAATATTTCTTACATTCATCCTCTGTAATGTAAAATCACCTTAACCCCTTAATGACGTGACCTATTGACCTTGTCATTCCCTTGGTGACGAGGGCTGTTTTGACATTTCTGGGGTGTTTGTGTTTAGCTGTAATTTTTTTTCTCTCTCTCACATACCTTACCCACACAAATTATGTTGGTTTTTGTCATAAGAAGTGCTTTCATTAGATACCATTGTGTTCATAATATCTTATAACGTATTATAAAAAAATCATAAAATATAAAAAAAACAAAAAACTTTTTCTAAATTTGACCTAAAAATAATTTACACAAATACAATCATAAAAAAAAAGACCCATCTTAATAATTTCTACATTTTGTCCGAGTTCAGAAATATGCATGTTTCAATGTTTTTCTGCAGTTTTTACGAGTTATAGGACAAAAAACAAAGTGTTTTTTTTCCTACAGTGACCTTTTGATCCCAACCTGATCCCAATTTAACCCTAACTCAAACCCTTATGCTAACCCTTAACTTATTCTAATTTTAATTTAATTGTAACCCTATCCCATATGCAACTGACATTTAATGTGGACAAGTGCAAGATTATGCACCTTGGGCGTAAAAACCCAAAAGCAGAATATAGACTATTTGGTACAGTCCTAACCTCAACATCTGAGGAAAGGGATTTAGGATTAATAATTTCAGAGAACTTAAAGGTAGGTAGGCAATGCAATAGAGCAGCAGGAAATGCTAGCAGAATGCTTGGTTTTATAGGGAGAGGTATTGGCAGAATGCTTGGTTGTATAAGGAGAGGTATTAGCAGAATGCTTGGTTGCATAGGGAGAGGTATTGGCAGAATGCTTGGTTGTATAGGGAGAGGTATTAGAATGCTTGGTTGTATAGTGAGAGGTATTAGCAGAATGCTTGGTTGTATAGGGAGAGGTATTAGCAGAATGCATGGTTGTATAGGGAGAGGTATTAGCAGAATGCTTGGTTGCATAGGGAGAGGTATTGGAAGAATGCATGGTTGTATAAGGGGGTCTAGGACACTTCTTCGCCGCATTTTCATCGCTGACAGTTCAGCGCGGCAGTTAGAACGCTGAACTGTATAACGCGGCCGTTTCACCGCAGCTGCAGCTATGTAAGAGCTCACAGTTCAGCGCTGAACTGTCAGCTCTTACAAATCTAAAACTAAAATAACCCCCCTAATAAATGATTCCCCCCCAATAGTAACACTAAACCCCAATACTAACACTAAAATGAACCCCAATACTAAAGTTAACCCCCTAAACCCCAATACTAACCCTAATACTAACCCCGACCCCTAATACTAACCGCTAATACTAACCCCCGACCCCTAATACTAAAGTTAACCCCCTAAACCCCAATACTAACCCCCTGGCCCCTAATACTAAAGTTAACCCCCTAAACCCCAATACTAACCCTAATACTAACCCCCGACCCCTAATACTAAAAGTAACCCCCTAAACCCTAATACTAACCCTAATACTAACCCTAATACTAACCCCGACCCCTAATACTAAAATTAACCCCCTAAACCCTAATACTAACCCCGAGCCCTAATACTAAAGTTAACCCCTAAACCCTAATACTAACCCCGACCCCTAATAGTAAAATTAACCCCTAAACCTAAACACTAAACCTAATTCTAACCCCCTAAACCCTAATTCTAAACCAACTAAAATCGTTAAAATACTTACCTTTAGTGATGAAATGTCCCGCGATGAAATCTCCAGCGACGATCTGTCTTGTGCTGTAGAGTCGGCGGTAAAGCGGCTGCGCGGAAGCAGCCGCGATGAAGTGTCCCATCCCCGTATAAGGAGAGGTATTAGCAGAATGCTTGGTTGCATAGGGAGAGGTATTGGCAGAATGCATGGTTGTATAGGGAGAGGTATTAGCACAATGCTTGGTTGTATAAGGAGAGGTATTAGCACAATGCTTGGTTGTATAAGGAGAGGTATTATCAGAATGCTTGGTTGCATACGGAGAGGTATTAGCAGAATGCATGGTTGTATAAGGAGAGGTATTAGCAGAATGCTTGGTTGTATAAGGAGAGGTATTAGCAGAATGCATGGTTGTATAAGGAGAGGTATTAGCAGAATGCATGGTTGTATAAGGAGAGGTATTAACAGAATGCTTGGTTGTATAAGGAGAGGTTTTAGCAGAATGCTTGGTTGCATAGGGAGAGGTATTGGCAGAATGCATGGTTGTATAGGGAGAGGTATTAGCACAATGCTTGGTTGTATAAGGAGAGGTATTAGCAGAATGCTTGGTTGTATAGGGAGAGGTATTAGCACAATGCTTGGTTGTATAAGGAGAGGTATTAGCACAATGCTTGGTTGTATAAGGAGAGGTATTATCAGAATGCTTGGTTGCATAGGGAGAGGTATTAGCAGAATGCATGGTTGTATAAGGAGAGGTATTAGCAGAATGCTTGGTTGTATAAGGAGAGGTATTAGCAGAATGCTTGGTTGTATAAGGAGAGGTATTAGCAGAATGCATGGTTGTATAGGGAGAGGTATTAGCAGAATGCATGGTTGTATAAGGAGAGGTATTAGCAGAATGCTTGGTTGTATAAGGAGAGGTATTAGCAGAATGCTTGGTTGTATAGGGAGAGGTATTAGCAGAATGCATGGTTGTATAAGGAAAGGTTTTAGCAGAATGCTTGGTTGCATAGGGAGAGGTATTGGCAGAATGCTTGGTTGTATAAGGAGAGGCAGAGGCGTCGCTAGGGGGGGGCTACTGGGGCTGAAGCCCAGGATCTCCCCTCCATAGACCCGAATGGAGACCCTGACCACGCCCCCTCGCGCTCGGCTCCGCCCCCTCACGTTCGATCCCGCCTCCTGCATGCTGTAGGCTGAACAGCAGCAGACTCCATCCCCTCACGATAGGCTCCGCCCCTCGTGTTTAGCTCCGCCCCTCACGTTTTGCAGGTGAGTGTTTGGCAGAGTGTGATTGGAAGAGAGTGTGTGTGAGTGTAAGCATGAGTGGAAGAGTTATGAGTGTGTATGTGTGTGAGTGGCAGAGTGTGAGTGGCAGAGTGTAAGTAAGTGTATGTGTGTGAGTGTGGCAGAGTGTGATTGGAAGAGAGTGTGTGTGAGTGTAAGCATGAGTGGAAGAGTTATGAGTGTGTATGTGTGTGAGTGGCAGAGTGTGAGTGGCAGAGTGTAAGTAAGTGTATGTGTGTGAGTGTGGCAGAGTGTGATTGGAAGAGAGTGTGTGTGAGTGTAAGCATGAGTGGAAGAGTTATGAGTGTGTATGTGTGTGAGTGGCAGAATGTAAGTGTGTGTAAGTGGCAGAGTGTGATTGTATGAGTGAGTGTGCATAGTGTGAGTGTTTGGAAGAGTGTGAGTTATGAGTGTGCGTGTATGTGTGTGGCAGAGTGTAAGTGTGGGTGAGTGGCAGAGTTTTGGAGTGTATAAGTGTGAGCAGCAGAGATATGAGTGTGTGTGTGTGAGTGTAAGCGTGAGCAGCAGAGTTATGAGTGTGTGTGAGTAGCAGAGTGTAAGTGTTCGAGAGTGAAAGCATAAGTGGCAGAGTTAGGAGTGTGTGTCAGTGGCAGTGAGATTACTAGGAGAAAATGTGATTAATTACTATTAATCATATTGAATGTGATAATCAAGTGTGAAACAGTGCTCATACCATTTTTATTTTCACACCTGATTATCACATTCAATATGAATAATAGTGATTCATCTTTATATATAGTCTTTATGTTGATGGCAATGAGTCCATACACATGGCATTAAACATCACATGGACCTCGTTATACTATTAAACCCATACATTATGAGTGTATGAGCTGCTCATTATATTATGGGGTTTACTCATGAAAGAGAGAATTGCAGGGAAGTGAGATGGGAATTTCAAAATTAAGGCTAAAGTAGCAGAGCTGGAAAAATTCTCGCATTCAGTTGAATTCCCATCTCAATTCCCTGCACTTCTCTCTTTTATTAGGTTGGTAGAAGGAGCATACCTTCATACCTCAGCCTATTCTCACCAAGTTTTTTACCCCTTTTTATTAAAAAATTAAAAATATTTGTGATGTGAGTGTGAGAGTTGCAGGTTTACACACAAGTCTGCGTGGCAAATGTCTGTGTGGGAAAGGCCTTCTGTGTGTATAAGGGTGTCTGTGTGTAAGGTTGTCTGGATGTGTGTGTGAGTGTAAGGTTGTCTATGTAAGGGTATCTATGTGGGGGGGGGGGTCAGGGTTGAGTCATTTTTATATGCTCAGTTATTTTTAAATCATGGGAATTTGCTCACATACAAGTGTGTGTGTGTGATGTAAGTTGGTGTGTATAAGTGGGATTGTGTGTCTCTGTGTGTAAGGGTGTGTGTATGTATGTGTGACTGTGCATGTGTGACTGTGCAAGTGTGAATGTGTGTGTATGTGTGGCTACATGTGTATGTGTGTGTATTTGTGGCTGTGTATTTTTGTGTATAAGTGTAACTTTGAGTAATGTGAGTTTTTTGTGTGCTGCGAGTCTTATTGTCAGTCACACACACGCATATAGTCAGTAACAGACAGACACAAACACACTCATACAGTCACAGACAGAAACACACACAGTCAGTCACAGACACACACATATACATTCTGTCACAGTCAGACATACAGTCACACACACATACAGTGGGTCACATAAACACACAGTCACACACACACATGCAGTCAGTCATACACACAAACACACACTCTGTCACATACACTTACGCACAAGTCAGGAATTTTGTTGTTGTTTATGATAAAAAAAAAATGCATCTATCAATATGTCCCCCTCTTGGCTGCTATACCTCATTCTAGGTCTGTGCCCTGCTGTTGTTTCTAGCCCTGCTGAGCACACTCAGCGCTCGGACACTATAGTGCGGTGCATGTGGGGATGGAGCAGGAAGACTGTGCAGCCGGTGCACACACTGCTCCCCCGCGCTCCGCTGGATAAATAAAATGATCCCAGCGGCGAGGGCACCATGCAGGGACAACAATAACTGGGCGCCAGGTATAATTTCCTGGTGCCTGGGATTTGTTGAGCCCCGATATATACCCATATATACCTATTGTTCATTGGCGTCAATTATATCAGTCTGTATGTTGCCTAACCATGTGATTTTATTTACTCTACTTCTATAAAATCTATCATGGGCTCCAGCCCCGGATGTTTTGGAGACCTAGCAACGCCCCTGAGGAGAGGTATTAGCAGAATGCTTGGTTGTATAGGTAGAGGTATTGGCAGAATGCTGGGTTGTATAGGGAGAGGTATTAGCAGAATGCTTGGTTGCATAGGGAGAGGTATTAGCAGAATGCTTGGTTGCATAGGGAGAGGTATTGGCAGAATGCTTGGTTGTATAAGGAGAGGTATTAGCAGAATGCTTGGTTGTAGAAGGAGAGGTATTATCAGAATGCTTGGTTGTATAGGTAGAGGTATTGGCAGAATGCTTGGTTGTATAAGGAGAGGTATTAGCAGAATGCTTGGTTGCATAAGGAGAGGTATTATCAGAATGCTTGGTTGCATAGGGAGAGGTATTGGCAGAATGCATGGTTGTATAAGGAGAGGTATTGGCAGAATGTTTGGTTGTATAGGGAGAGGTATTAGCAGTAGAAAGAGGGAAGTGCTCATGCCATTGTAAAGAGCACTAGTGAGACCTCTCCACTTGGAGTATTGTATGCAGTACTGGAGACCGTATCTCCAGAAGGATATTGATACCAGGAAAGGTTAAAGCTTCTTAACATGTATGGCTTGGAGGAAAGACGTAACAGAGGGTATATGATAGAAACATTTAAATACATAAAGGGAATCAACACGGTAAATGAGGAGAATATATTTAAAAGAAGAAAAACTACCATAACTAGAGGACATAGTCTTAAATTAGAGGGGCAACGATTTAAAAGTAATATCAGGAAGTATTACTCTACTGAGAGGGTAGTGGATGCATGGAATAGTCTTCCAGTAGAAGTGGTAGATGTTAATACAGTGACGGAGTTTAAGCATGCGTGGGATAGGTATAAGGCTATCCTAGATATAAGATAAGGTCAGGGACTAATTAAAGTATCACTTTACTGAGAGGGTAGTGGATGTATGGAATAGTCTTCCAGTAAAAGTGGTAGATGTTAATACAGTGTAGGAGTTTAAGCATGCATGGGATAGGTATAAGGCCAGGGACTAATGAAAGTATTACATTACTGAGAGGGTAGTGGATGCATGGAATAGTCTTCCAGTAGAAGTGGTAGAGGTTAATATAGTGAAGGAGTTTAAGCATGCATGGGATAGGTATAAGGCCAGGGACTAATGAAAGTATTACTTTACTGAGAGGGTAGTGGATGCATGGAATAGTCTTCCAGTAGAAGTGGTAGAGGTTAATACAGTGAAGGAGTTTAAGCATGCATGGGAAAGGTATAAGGCTATCCTAGATATAAGATAAGGTCAGGGACTAATGAAAGTATTACATTACTGAGAGGGTAGTGGATGTATGGAATAGCCTTCCAGCGGAAGTGGTAGAGGTTAATACAGTGAAGGAGTTTAAGCATGCATGGGATAGGTATAAGGCTATCCTAGATATAAGATAAGGCCAGGGACTAATGAAAGTATTACATTACTGAGAGGGTAGTGGATGCATGGAATAGTCATCCAGTAGAAGTGGTAGAGGTTAATACAGTGAAGGAGTTTAAGCATGCGTGGGATAGGTATAAGGCTATCCTAGATATAAGATAAGGTCAGGGACTAATGAAAGTATTACATTACTGAGAGGGTAGTGGATGCATGGAATAGTCATCCAGTAGAAGTGGTAGAGGTTAATACAGTGAAGGAGTTTAAGCATGCGTGGGATAGGTATAAGGCTATCCTAGATATAAGATAAGGTCAGGGACTAATGAAAGTATTACTTTACTGAGAGGGTAGTGGATGCATGGAATAGTCTTCCAGTAGAAGTGGTAGAGGTTAATACAGTGAAGGAGTTTAAGCATGCGTGGGATAGGTATAAGGCTATCCTAGATATAAGATAAGGTCAGGGACTAATGAAAGTATTACATTACTGAGAGGGTAGTGGATGCATGGAATAGTCATCCAGTAGAAGTGGTAGAGGTTAATACAGTGAAGGAGTTTAAGCATGCATGGGATAGGTATAAGGCTATCCTAGATATAAGATAAGGCCAGGGACTAATGAAAGTATTACATTACTGAGAGGGTAGTGGATGCATGGAATAGTCATCCAGTAGAAGTGGTAGAGGTTAATACAGTGAAGGAGTTTAAGCATGCGTGGGATAGGTATAAGGCTATCCTAGATATAAGATAAGGTCAGGGACTAATGAAAGTATTACTTTACTGAGAGGGTAGTGGATGCATGGAATAGCCTTCCAGTAGAAGTGGTAGAGGTTAATACAGTGAAGGAGTTTAAGCATGCATGGGATAGGTATAAGGCTATCCTAGATATAAGATAAGGCCAGGGACTAATGAAAGTATTACATTACTGAGAGGGTAGTGGATGCATGGAATAGTCATCCAGTAGAAGTGGTAGAGGTTAATACAGTGAAGGAGTTTAAGCATGCGTGGGATAGGTATAAGGCTATCCTAGATATAAGATAAGGCCAGGGACTAATGAAAGTATTACTTTACTGAGAGGGTAGTGGATGCATGGAATAGTCTTCCAGTAGAAGTGGTAGAGGTTAATACAGTGAAGGAGTCTAAGCATGCATGGGATAGGTATAAGGCTATCCTAGATATAAGATAAGGTCAGGGACTAATGAAAGTATTACTTTACTGAGAGGGTAGTGGATGCATGGAATAGTCTTCCAGTAGAAGTGGTAGAGGTTAATACAGTGAAGGAGTTTAAGCATGCATGGGATAGGTATAAGGCTATCCTAGATATAAGATAAGGCCAGGGACTAATGAAAGTATTACATTACTGAGAGGGTAGTGGATGCATGGAATAGTCATCCAGTAGAAGTGGTAGAGGTTAATACAGTGAAGGAGTTTAAGCATGCGTGGGATAGGTATAAGGCTATCCTAGATATAAGATAAGGTCAGGGACTAATGAAAGTATTACTTTACTGAGAGGGTAGTGGATGCATGGAATAGTCTTCCAGTAGAAGTGGTAGAGGTTAATACAGTGAAGGAGTTTAAGCATGCGTGTGATAGGTATAAGGCTATCCTAGATAGAAGATAAGGAACTGGGGACTAATATAAGTATTTAGAAGACTGGGCAGACTGGATGGACAGAATGGTTCTTACCTGCCAGTGACACATTCTATGTTTCTATGCTAACCCTAATTTAATTCTAACCCTAGTTGGACTTTTTCTGAATTGAGGGACCCAGACAGTGAGCGGCAGGGCAGAGGGGGAGTGAGTATTACCGTGCTGCACTGTAGCTCTCTCTGCTGCTCTGCTTCATGCAGTCTCTCCATGTACCAGCTGCGAGCTCTCTCTACAAGCTGCATGCCATCCAGCAGAGCATCACGCTCCTGCTCCAGCTCTTTCATACGACGCAGCTGTGAAAAAAGTAATGTTTAGTACCAGGCTGTCCTACTGTCACTCCCACAACTCAAAGCTCCTCAGTACCCAGGCTGCCCTACTGTCACTCCCACAACTCAAAGCTCCTCAGTTCCCAATCTGTCCTACTGTCACTCCCACAACTCAAAGCTCCTCTGTTCCCAGGCTGTCCTACTGTCACTCCCACAACTCAAAGCTCCTCAGTTCCCAGGCTGTCCTACTGTCACTCCCACAACTCAAAGCTCCTCAGTTCCCAGGCTGTCCTACTGTCACTCCCACAACTCAAAGCTCCTCAGTACCCAGGCTGCCCTACTGTCACTCCCACAACTCAAAGCTCCTCAGTTCCCAATCTGTCCTACTGTCACTCCCACAACTCAAAGCTCCTCAGTTCCCAGGCTGTCCTACTGTCACTCCCTTCAACTCAAAGCTCCTCAGTTCCCAGGCTGCCCTACTGTCACTACCTCTCACTCCCCGCATGCGCACACACCATGCTGCCTCCCTCACTCCCCGCATGCGCACACACACACAATGCTGCCTCTCTCACTCCCCGCATGCGCGCACACTATGCTGCCTTTCTCACTCCCCGCATGCGCACACACCATGCTGCCTCCCTCACTCCCCACATGCACACACACACCATGCTGCCTCTCTCACTCCCACAAGTCCTGAGTCTGCAATGTGGGTGATTTGGCATGTTCTGGGAGTGCAGTGTGGGTGACGGGTTATGTCTTGGTTCGGGGGGTTGAATTTAGTCCGCTAGGGCAGCACAAAACTAAATTACACCACTGCCAGCATGTGTATTCATCATATCAAAGATGACTTTAAATTGTAATAATAATGCTATTAATCAGATAATAGAATCAAGGAGCGGTGATAAAGAGAGAGGGGGAATCCAGCAGTAAAGTAATAGTCTGGATGATTTTCACTGTAGACACAAGTGATGGAGCAGCAGTGCGGCACACAGGCATGCTAGATCACACTGGCAGTGTAAGGCTGCACAATGTGGCACTCACATGTCAGATATTTACATTATCCGGCTGTTGCTTCACTAAGTTACAGGATTCCTGACGAGGTGAGAATTTGAGCTCACAAGAAGAGAGTCGGTGAGATAATCTCGAGAATCTGTTCAATCCTTGGAGTTCCAGGATCCAGTCCTCCCAAGGTAGATCCAATGTGGAGCATTAAACTTAGTAATAGTCACCTATCTGTATTTACATCGCCAGGATGGATGTGAAAAGGAGACTGTCTCAGTGTGCTTTTCCTAGAATAAATACTTTTATTTTAATATATGTGAAGGGCCAAGGATATACCCTTTGGTTTCTGCCACCAACATGGAGCTAAACGAGGGGGCAGATCACTGGCAATATACACAGAGAAGTGATGGGGGATATGTATAAAGGATGATCACATAATAGTGTACGAATCAAACTCCCTGCAAATCCACTGTGTGCGCAGGTTGGTGGGGTTTGTTGTCACCAGAGAGGGTCGGATGTATAATGAAGGAGCAATACATAACAAACGCTGATTGTGCCTATTGTTTAACTCACTGAAGATTTGTACATCATCTTCAATCTGCCTAATTAGAAAGGCCGGGATGTACCAGGATTAGGAGGTGCTCTCAGGTAGCCCCCCTGATACACAGCAGCCGACACATGGAGCACTGTACAGCACACATCCGTCATTGTTGGAAAATCTGGGCTTCGGCTGGATCATCCTATCAGATGTCAGGGCATTAAACAAAGGCCTCGAAACAGCCGGGGGGCAGGGGGCAACTCGATGAAAACCAAGCCTCCTGCTCAGAGCAGAATAAAGGTATTGCCCCCAGGGGCAGAATTCGGGAGATTTGAGAAGTACAGTGACCCTAGCCAGGACACTCCGGCGGAAATGTCTGACAATGACGGCTGGAGAGTTATCCGGAAGGTTTGTTATATTTTATCAGTGGTAGTGTTCCCACACTGCAAGGGTCTGACTGATGATCACAAGCAGACTGTGGGACGCCCAGATGGACCGAATGGTTCTTATCTGCCGGCGACACATTCTGTGTTTCTAAGGTGTCTTTTGGAGTCACAGGGAGGCTGCCATTTTTCTTTGGCGGTTTCTGTCTGCTAGCTGCTGGCGTAACAAACTCATCAACTGAGGTTTGCTGGCACTTTTCAACACGTTTGGATTTTCAATGGGGGATTCAAGGTCACGTGATGATCCACCTCTTCCGAGGAGCTGTCAGATCTACTGAGCAGGTGTCTCCTCCTGGTATCAGAGCGGGAGGGAGAAGAGTAATGAGCAAACTACTGGCATACTGAGTAGCAAACTACTGGCATACTGAGTAGCAAACTACTGGCATACTGAGTAGCAAACTACTGGCATATTGAGTGGCAAAATACTGGCATACTGAGTAGCAAACTACTGGCATATTGAGTGGCAAAATACTGGCATATTGAGTGGCAAAATACTGGCATATTGAGTGGCTATATACTGGCATATTGACCAACTGCTCCCAACCACCCTCCATATTGGACTAGACCTGGATAACATGCTTGTGAGGGTAGGTGGGACAAGTGGGAGATATTGTTGGGGGGGGGTGTAGGGGGCCCAGAAAATTTGTTCAGTAAGGGGCCCCGAAATTCCTGGCGGCGGCCCTGGCCATCACAGATGTGTTGCTGCATTGCTGGTGAGACCGTAAGGAAAGGAACTTGATGCCAACAGCCTGCAACAAAAGGAGCGCATCTCCGGATATGGCCCAATATCGGCTGTCAGTATGTACTGCTTGGCGGGCGGCTGAGGATGATGGTGAAGACCTTAGATTGCAAAAGACAATTTCGAGATAAGAAGCTGCGATAAGTGAGGTCCAGTCATTTACTGCCCCCCTGCAGGCTCGGGGGGACACCCTCAAAACAGGATGAGAGAGAATCAGCGGAGCATCCTGGGACCACCCAGGAACATGAACCTCAGCACAGGGCTCGACAAATCCCGTGAGACCTGGCTCCTAAAATCCTTATCGTCCTAACTTTTTTTTTGATTGTGTTACATTGGACTCTATGGAAGCTCCATCTCCCTGGCTCCTAAAAGAATAACTAGGCTGGCTTCTGGGGTCAGGCCCTGTGTTAGCCTTAAATGATGCTGTGGCTGCACAGCTTACACAGAACTGGTGCTAAGACGCAAAAGATGAAGAACTGAGAGGTGCATGCTTTGGATTGGCTGGCAGGTCAGCAGAGTTGGTGGAAGAGCCCTTATTCATACAGGTGTTGAATTGGGGAAATGGACTATTGCTCACTGTGTGTTGTTTTTATAATGATTTCTTTAATAACAATGGCTGTTCTTTTAATTCTCATCATGTTGCAGTGGCCCGTCCCACTTTAATGTAAGCAGTGGCTTGTCATAAGGCCCGCAGGCTGGAACATAGGCGACCTTAAAACCCACACAGTGACCTGAGTATAGGAGATTAAATAGCTCTCAGGCCTGCTCAGGACACGGGGGGCGCACACTTAATACACCCGGCACGAGCCTGAGCACCACAGGCCAAATGTAACCCTGCAAGCATCACGATGTTCAATGTGAAGCGAGAGGAGCAAATACCGACCATGGTAAAGTCAGGGATGAATAAGCCGATTAGAGCAGCCATGCTTTACTGATCCTCTGCTGTTACAAGACTGTGTCCATGTGAGAGGAGCGGAGAAAATGACTAGAAACAGGGGCTGAATTCGGGAATTGAGAAGACAACTGCAAAATGCTACTTTGGCCTTAAGTTTGGAATTCTCTTCTCAATTTCCTGCAATCTTCCATGAGAGTAAAGCAGCACTGAAGAGTGGAATTAGAGAGACCGATATGAGAGAGTAAAGCAGCACTGGAGAGTGGAATTAGAGAGACCGATATGAGACAGTAAAGCAGCACTGGAGAGTGGAATTAGAGAGACCGATATGAGAGAGTAAAGCAGCACTGGAGAGGGGAATTAGAGAGACCGATATGAGACAGTAAAGCAGCACTGAAGAGTGGAATTAGAGAGACCGATATGAGACAGTAAAGCAGCACTGAAGAGTGGAATTAGAGAGACCGATATGAGAGAGTAAAGCAGCACTGGAGAGGGGAATTAGAGAGACCGATATGAGAGAGTAAAGCAGTACTGGAGAGTGGAATTAGAGAGACCGATATGAGACAGTAAAGCAGCACTGGAGAGTGGAATTAGAGAGACCGATATGAGACAGTAAAGCAGCACTGGAGAGAGCATGTCAGGCAGCAGGGCCAGTGCAGAATCAGTAAGGGTGAGGGTTTTTTGGAAGCTGGGGTCGCACACAGTATAATACACTCAGTGCTGATTCTGCCAGATAAACAGACTAGGGAATCCCAAATATATAGAGGAGGATTAAACTGTGTGAGAGAGACTGACTGAAACAGGGAGAAAGGCGAGACCAGGACTAAGCAACACAGAGATACGGATACTTTACAGGCACATATGTAAATGGGTAGTAGATACCTGGAATAACCTTCCAGAGTGGCTGACACTGTAAAGGAATTCTACAATGCCAGGGATGTCCATAAGGCTATTCTGAACAGCAACTTCATAATAATAATGAATAACTGGGGGCCCAATCTGTGACAGGTAAGGAGGGGCTATACAATCCTGATACAGGGGGAGAAATAACAGGAGGAGGACACAATGTGAGTGGGAGAGACAGACAAGAAACAGAGATAAACTGACAGAGATAGAGACAAGAGGTAGAGAGTCAGACAAAAGTAGAGAGCCAGTTAGAGTTAGAGAGAGCCGACAGAGGAGAGGCAGGAAGAGAGATAAACTGATATACAAAGTGACAGACACATAGACGAAGGCAGAGGTAGGGAGAGAAAGGCAGGAAGAGTGCGACTTGGGTAGAAAGAGAGAGCCAGAAGTAGACAGACATATAGAGGTAGACAAAGAAGGATAGAGACAGACAGAGGTAGAAAGCCAGACAGCTGGAGAGACACATCGACAAAAAGAAAGACAGACTGAGATAGAGAGACAGACAGAGCTAAAGAGACAGGAGAGTGAGACACAGATAGAAATAGAGACAGACAGATGGTGAGACCGACAGAAGAGAGTGAGACAGATAAAATAGAGACAGGCAGGGATAGAGAGAGGCAGCCAGAGGGAGAGAGACAAATGGATAGAAATAGAACCAGACAGAAAAAGAGATAGGCAGATAGATGGAAGAGACATAGAAATAGACAATGATAGAGAGAGGCAGATAGATGGATAGAAACATACAGATAGAAATATAGACAGAGATAGAGAGAAGCTGACAGATGGTGAAAGAGACACACAAAAATATAGACAGATGGAGATAGAGAGAGACATTGCTGTCAAAGAATAGTGAGAGCAGGTGAGACAGATTGGGAAGTCTCTTGCTCCCCTCGCTAATCCTAGAAGCAGGGACTCACCCACAGGTAGAAGGTCAGGGCCTCTCTGCTGCTGTGCAGGGGGAGGATGAGGATGGTGTATGCTGCTTGCATGGCCATAGAGAATGTGCGTGTCTGCTAACACATCTAGTAACAAGCTTGTACCTGTCCAGGACAGCGGTGAGATTTTAAAGGGGTATTAACATAGACATGTCATTATATGATGCGGTTAATATGTGAGGGGTGATATCTTAATACTGTCATACGTGTGTATTTATGTGCAGGGCTATGAGCTGTATATGTGGCTATATTAACGTGAGTCTGTATATGCCCCCAATCTATAGGTGTGGCTCTCCCAGCAGTTCCACCTCCTCCCCACCTAAGCTGCCCCTCTCTCCAAACCCTGTTGCCTCCTCCTCTCTAGTTTTCTATCCCCTGCTGCCCTCTCCCATTTTCTCTGCCCCTCTCCCCACTCCTTGCTGCCTCCTCTCCTATTCTCCCCTCTAGTTTCCTACCTGCCCCCTTCCCACTCCTTGCTGCCTCCTCTCCTATTCTCCCCTCTAGTTTCCTACCTGCCCCTCTCCCCACTCCTTGCTGCCTCCTCTCCTATTCTCCCCTCTAGTTTCCTACCTGCCCCTCTCCCCACTCCTTGCTGCCTCCTCTCCTATTCTCCCCTCTAGTTTCCTACCTGCCCCCTTCCCACTCCTTGCTGCCTCCTCTCCTATTCTCCCCTCTAGTTTCCTACCTGCCCCTCTCCCCACTCCTTGCTGCCTCCTCTCCTATTCTCCCCTCTAGTTTCCTACCTGCCCTCTTCCCACTCCTTGCTGCCTCCTCTCCTATTCTCCCCTCTAGTTTCCTACCTGCCCCTCCCACTCCTTGCTGCCTCCTCTCCTATTCTCCCCTCTAGTTTCCTACCTGCCCCTCTCCCCACTCCTTGCTGCTTCCTCTCCTATTCTCCCCTCTAGTTTCCTACCTGCCCTTCTCCCCACTCTTTGCTGCCCCCTCCTCTATTCTCCTCTGTATTTTCCTCCCCCGTTCCTGCTGCCCCCTCTCCTGATTTCCTTTGCTCCCCTACCTCTTTACCCAGTACCTGCTGCCCTTCCCTAATCTGCTCTCTAGTTTTCTTTCCTGCCCCTCTCCCCACTCCCTGCGGCCCCCTCTGCTATTCTCCCTTCTAGTTTCCTCTCCCCTTCTGCTTCTCTCCCCAGCCCCTCTCCTATTCTCTCCTCTCACCCCAGTCTAGCTGAGCAGTGGCTATCTTTCGTTTTCTACTTTCTTTCTTTTTCTAATTTCTAGCTTCTCTGTTATTATCCCTCCTGTCTCCCTCCTGTCACTATCTGCACCCTGCTGGTGACTCCCTCTGGTTAGGGCTAGAGTCCCACATTATAGTCTGCCTGTTAGTCCCGTGTGGATAGAGAAGGTATGCGAGCTGTACTGACACTCCCTCATCCCTCACACTCACTCCTCCCTCCCTCTCTCTCTACTTCTCTCTTTCAAAGACATTATCGCTCACTCCAACCAACCCCTTCTGTTTCTCCCTGGAAGGAGGGAAATAAAAAGAAAAGGGTGTGTGGAGGGCAGGGGGGGGGGGGGGGGGGGGGGATGGGGAGAGACAAGCAGGTGGGGAGTGAGGAAAGAAACAGTGAAAGAATGACAGAGATTTATTACAGAGAAGTCAAGAAAAGGGCCAATGTGAAGATGGAAGATTAGAAAGAGGGAAAGATAGCGAAAGATGGAAAGAGAGAGAAAAAGATGGAAAGAAGAGAGAAAATGATGGAAAGAGAGAGAGAACGATGGAAAGATAACGAGAGAGAGAAAGATGGAAAGAGAGAAAGATGGAAAGAAGAGAGAGAAAGATGGAAAGATAGCGAAAGAGAGAGAAAGATGGAAAGAGAGCGAAAGATAAAAAGAGAGAGAGAAAGATGGAAAGAAGAGAGAAAAGGATGGAAAGAGAGATGGATGGAAAGAGAGAAGGATGGAAAGATAGCGAGAGAGAGGGAAAGATGGAAAGATAGCGAGAGAGATAAAGATGGAAAGATAGTGAGAGGGATAGAGATAGAAAGATAGTGAGAGGGATAAAGATGGAAAGATAGCGAGAGGGATAAAGATGGAAAGATAGCGAGAGGGATAAAGATGGAAAGATAGCGAGAGGGATAAAGATGGAAAGATAGCGAGAGGGATAAAGATGGAAAGATAGCGAGAGGGATAAAGATGGAAAGATAGCGAGAGGGATAAAGATGGAAAGATAGCGAGAGGGATAAAGATGGAAAGATAGCGAGAGGGATAGAGATGGAAAGATAGCGAGAGGGATAGAGATGGAAAGATAGCGAGAGGGATAGAGATGGAAAGATAGCGAGAGGGATAAAGATGGAAAGATAGCGAGAGGGATAAAGATGGAAAGATAGCGAGAGGGATAAAGATGGAAAGATAGCGAGAGGGATAAAGATGGAAAGATAGCGAGAGGGATAAAGATGGAAAGATAGCGAGAGGGATAAAGATGGAAAGATAGCGAGAGGGATAAAGATGGAAAGATAGCGAGAGGGATAAAGATGGAAAGATAGCGAGAGGGATAAAGATGGAAAGATAGCGAGAGGGATAAAGATGGAAAGATAGCGAGAGGGATAGAGATGGAAAGATAGCGAGAGGGATAAAGATGGAAAGATAGCGAGAGGGATAAAGATGGAAAGATAGCGAGAGGGATAGAGATGGAAAGATAGCGAGAGGGATAAAGATGGAAAGATAGCGAGAGGGATAAAGATGGAAAGATAGCGGGAGGGATAAAGATGGAAAGATAGCGAGAGGGATAAAGATGGAAAGATAGCGAGAGGGATAAAGATGGAAAGATAGCGAGAGGGATAAAGATGGAAAGATAGCGAGAGGGATAGAGATGGAAAGATAGCGAGAGGGATAAAGATGGAAAGATAGCGAGAGGGATAAAGATGGAAAGATAGCGGGAGGGATAAAGATGGAAAGATAGCGAGAGGGATAAAGATGGAAAGATAGCGAGAGGGATAAAGATGGAAAGATAGCGCTAGGGATAAAGATGGAAAGATAGCGAGAGGGATAAAGATGGAAAGATAGCGAGAGGATAAAGATGGAAAGATAGCGAGAGGGATAAAGATGGAAAGATAGCGAGAGGGATAAAGATGGAAAGATAGCGAGAGGGATAAAGATGGAAAGATAGCGAGAGGGATAAAGATGGAAAGATAGCGAGAGGGATAAAGATGGAAAGATAGCGAGAGGGATAAAGATGGAAAGATAGCGAGAGGGATAAAGATGGAAAGATAGCGAGAGGGATAAAGATGGAAAGATAGCGAGAGAGATAAAGATGGAAAGATAGCGAGAGGGATAAAGATGGAAAGATAGCGAGAGGGATAAAGATGGAAAGATAGCGAGAGGGATAAAGATGGAAAGATAGCGAGAGGGATAGAGATGGAAAGATAGCGAGAGGGATAGAGATGGAAAGATAGCGAGAGGGATAGAGATGGAAAGATAGCGAGAGGGATAAAGATGGAAAGATAGCGAGAGGGATAAAGATGGAAAGATAGCGAGAGGGATAAAGATGGAAAGATAGCGAGAGGGATAAAGATGGAAAGATAGCGAGAGGGATAAAGATGGAAAGATAGCGAGAGGGATAAAGATGGAAAGATAGCGAGAGGGATAAAGATGGAAAGATAGCGAGAGGGATAAAGATGGAAAGATAGCGAGAGGGATAGAGATGGAAAGATAGCGAGAGGGATAAAGATGGAAAGATAGCGAGAGAGATAAAGATGGAAAGATAGCGAGAGGGATAAAGATGGAAAGATAGCGAGAGAGATAGAGATGGAAAGATAGCAAGAGGTATAAAGATGGAAAGATAGCGAGAGGAATAAAGATGGAAAGATAGTGTGAGAGATAAAGATGGAAAGATAGCGAGAGGAATAAAGATGGAAAGATAGTGTGAGAGATAAAGATGGAAAGATAGCGAGAGGGATAGAGATGGAAAGATAGCGCTAGGGATAAAGATGGAAAGATAGCGAGAGGGATAAAGATGGAAAGATAGCGAGAGAGATAGAGATGGAAAGATAGCAAGAGGGATAAAGATGGAAAGATAGCGAGAGGAATAAAGATGGAAAGATAGTGTGAGAGATAAAGATGGAAAGATAGCGAGAGGAATAAAGATGGAAAGATAGTGTGAGAGATAAAGATGGAAAGATAGCGAGAGGGATAGAGATGGAAAGATAGCGCTAGGGATAAAGATGGAAAGATAGCGAGAGGGATAGAGATGGAAAGATAGCGAGAGGGATAAAGATGGAAAGATAGTGTGAGAGACAGGGAGAGAGATGGACAGATAGTGAAAGTAAGGAAGAAAGCAAGAACAGAAGATAGGCACAAAAAAAAAGGAAGAAAAACAAACAAACGGGAAACAGAAAGAAGAAAAAACTACAAAGAAACAAGAATAGAAAGAAAAACCTGATATGTGTATATTAGACACAGTCTGTTGTTAGGTATAAATAGCCCATAATGCACTGCGAGTTACCGTATTGTAATCAATGCCGCTGGTTAGCGTGTGGCGTCGTGTGCGCTGATCCTGCCGGGACAGTCGAGCGGTGCAGCTGACATCGTTATTGATGCTCTGGGAACGGGCGACACTTCTACCACCTGTGAAAGAAGAATATATTGTTATTATTCAGAACATTGCCGGACAGACAGGAATAATCTCTTACTGGTGCTTCAAAGGAAGTTTTTGCAAGATAAGAGGCTTGATAGGTCTCTGTAATTAATGTTTTTCCTCTCACCATCTGCTGTCATCTTATAAAGCTACATCTGCTCGTCTGTAATGACAAGTTCACATCCGGACTCCGTCTACAGAGCCTTTCATCCCCCAGTCTGGCACACAGCACTCGCCTGTCAGACCAGTATACACAACATATGGCCTAGACATGCAAGGTGTACTAAGACTGTCACAGAAAATACAAGATCCCAGCACTTTACACTACCATTCAAAAGTTTGGGGTCCCTTAGCAATTTCCTTGAACATTTACATTAAATGTATTTCTGATCCATTTGATGTTATTTTAATGGACAAAATTTGTTTTTCTTTCAAAACCCCCCAAACTTTGAACCGACTGGTACAGATGATATCACAGGGCTACACTCATGTTATGAGGTCACCGGCTGTACTTTCTAGGAGGCAGGAATCTACTGCCACCATACATATAACAAGAACTGCAACCACTCCAAGATCAATAGCCATAGCTATCAGGATCCTCACTGATATACCAGGTACCAGTCTTTTACCAGCTACTATGCTGCCAAGACATTCATTCAATCTTGGGGTATCTGGTAAGGCTTAAAGACATTATACAGTCGCCTGTTATTTGTGTCACACTAAATCAATGAGATGGGTCTACATATCCTTAATGGGACAGTCTAGTCCCCAAACTCACTTTGGTGCAAGATGAAGATCACTGCTTATATAATGCACAGGCTTTTATCCCAGTGTGATTTGATGCAGGCATTCTATATAAATCACATTTATTTGACTCAAGGCCTCCCCCTGTGAGCTAGAGTGAGAGCATGGTCTCTCAGAGTCCGGAGACATGGGGGAAGAGAGAGGCAGCATGAGGGAGGATTCGATTCATTAAGCACAGCTAGAAAGGAGTCATCCGTGCTGGAGCCTTTCACACTGTGCAGCAACAGTGTTGCGACAAAGAAAAAAAGTAAGCAACACTAAAATTAAATATGGTGGTGATGCTGTTTGAGAAAGCTGGTGGAAAAATGGACTGCCTTTCCCCCTTGTATTTCCTTAGAAACATACGTTTTAATAATACATTTTAATATATTCTTTTATGTTTCTATGGAATATATATATGTATATACACACACACACAGAAGAAAAACAAAGGAAACCCAGTGTATAGGTGCAATATATAATGAGCACTGGCAAATAGATGGTAAAATTGGTTGTGGCATATTAATGGTCAAATTAACACTGGCATATTAATGGGCAAATTGGCTGCGGCATATTAATTGGCAAGCTGGCTGTGGCATATTTATTGATGGGCAAACTAACAGTGACATATTAATATGCAAATTGGCTGTGTTATATTAATTGGCAAGCTGGCTGTGGCATATTTATTGATGGGTAAACAAACAGTGGCATATTAATTGGCAAGCTGGCTGTGGCATATTTATTGATGGGTAAACAAACAGTGGCATATTAATTGGCAAGCTGGCTGTGGCATATGTATTGGCAAACTAAAAGTCGGATGTAGATGGGCAAACTGGCATATGGACAAAGTGTGGCATATTTTAATAAGGCAAACTGGCTATTGCATTTGTTAATGGCAAAGTGACTGTGGCATGTTAATTGGTACCTGATAGTGAGAGAGATGTGTATAGATATTTATTGTTTTAGAATTGTACAATTGCGGGGCTCTTTTGTGTAGCATACCTATGGGGCTTTTGTGTGTGGTATAGTTATGGGGCTCCTGTGTGTGGCATAATTAAACGGGCTTTTGTGTGTGGTATAGTTATGGGGCTTTTGTGTGTGGCATAGTTATGGGGCTCCTGTATGTGGCATAGTTAATGGGCTCCTGTATGTGGAATAATTAATGGGTCTTTTGTGTGTGGCATAGTTATGGGGCTCTTTTGTGTGGCATCATTAATGGGGCTCCTGTGTGTGGCATAGTTATGGGGCTCCTGTATGTGGCATGGTTAATGGGCTCCTGTGTGTGGCATAGTTATGGGCTCCTGTGTGTGGCATAGTTATGGGGCTCCTGTGTGTGGCATAGTTAATGGGTTCCTGTATGTGGCATAGTTATGGGGCTCCTGTATGTGGCATGGTTAATGGGCTCCTGTATGTGGCATAGTTATGGGCTCCCGTGTGTGGCATAGTTATGGGGCTCCTGTGTGTGGCATAGTTATGGGCTCCTGTATGTGGCATAGTTATGGGCTCCTGTGTCTGGCATAGTTATGGGGCTCCTGTGTGTGTCATAGTTATGGGGCTCCTGTGTGTGGTATAGTTATGGGGCTCCTGTGTGTGGCATAGTTATGGGCTCCTGTATGTGGCATAGTTATGGGGCTCCTGTATGTGGCATAGTTATGGGCTCCTGTGTGTGGCATAGTTATGGGCTCCTGTATGTGGCATATTTAATGGTCTCCTGTAAGGCATATTTTGACTTACTGGCATTACTAAGGAATCTGTTTGGCATGGTATTGGAGGAAATCCAGGGGGTGGGGGTATTTATATGTTGACTTCTATGTGAAGCAGCAGGTTTGGCTATTCCAGCCTCTTCTATTTATTTACTGGGAACTATTTAGGGAATTTCTGAGCAGAAATTGATGGTTTATTTGGTTGTGTAAAATTAGTAATCCTCTCATCTGCTGCCTCCTTGACCCACAGTGTACGGATTACATGCAGCCAGATGGTGCAGATTAGAGAGGGTTATGATACAAAAGTGCCAGGCAAGAGGGACGAACTGAGGAAGCAAGAGGATGAAAGAGAGAAGGAAAAAAATTTAAATGGGACGAGGACCACAAAGGAGAAGACAGAGATCAGTGAGCGGCGATGGGAGGGAGAAAGTGAAATATCAGACAGAGTGGTGGGCTAGACTGGACTTTGGGAGACTGAAGCCCCTGTCTTTCCAAGCAGAGGCCAGAGATCAGAAGGGACAGTAAAAAGAGGGTGAAGGAAGGCAGAGGAAGAGTTAAAGATCAGGGCATTTTTGAGAAAAGTTAAGGAGGAAGAAACACTTCACTGGCATAGACATATTATCACTCACCTTTCCTGTGTGTCTGTGTCTCTCCTGCCCTCAGTGCCTGAGTCAGACCCTTCACCAGCCGTGGGAAGCTCAGGTAGCCCCCACTGGAAGCCGTTGCATCTCTGAGTGCCTGTGGTACCCCAGAGAGGATGCTGGGGCCCCCCCACAGACCCTCAATGTCCTGCACGTGGACCCTGCCACCCCCTTCCTCCTCCAAGATGTGGTACAGTACACGAAGACTGCGAAGAAACCCCCGGGATGGGCAGGGAAGGGGAGACGAGCTGGGGGTAAATGGGGAGCCGGGGACAAGTGTAGGGAGAGAGGGTCCGGGAGCCCCAGACGGGGCATGTTGAGAGGATACAAGCAAGGAGCTCATTGAAAACACCTACAATCTGCTCCCTAAAGTGCGACCTAGAATGAGTTATTTAATTAAATAGTTTATTAACACTTAATATACATGTACTGCCTGCTAATAACTTAATTATCTCCGCCCCTGTCCACATACTAAAGACCTGTCCACATGCTATTCTGGCTGTATTCTCTCTATAATGTCCTTTTCTTTTGACCCCCTATGTCCCGTTTCCCTTGTGTCACACAATCATCTGCCAGACTCCTGTCCTCTCTGTGTCCCACTAACCCCATCTCTCATACCGCCCTCTCTGATACTCTCTTTGTCTACAGACCGCTCTCTCGTAGCTCACACTCCCTGGATCTCCCCCCTCTATGTGTCTTTCTTTGCCGGGCCAGCTAGCTTGCTCTCTGGTCTCTCTCTCCTGCTTTCTTCCTTCCCCGTTGTGCCCCTGGTCTGTCCCGGGCCAGCTAGCTGGTCTCTCCTCCCTCCCACTGTATATAATCTCTATGTGATTTTTACTAAGTCTCTCTCTACCTCTCGAATCTCTCTGAAGCTTTTACAGACTGACACACGTGTGATGTCTCATTACACACAGGGGACTGCCTGGATCATACAAGACCAGAATTATTCTGCCCCCCCCCCCCTTCCCCCAGCCATGTCTCCCCCCTTTGTCTCCTTTGGCCTTTGTCCCTCAGGTCCCAAGTCTGTCTCCCTCCTCCCCAGTATTTTGTCTCTCCACCCCTCTCACCTGCTACTCTCCTCCGTCTACTGATATTCCTTAATCCAGTGTATAATGTATGTCTTTGTATGCACACTGATATCTGAATATCATGGGGTTTTATAAATAACTGACTCTTACACCGTGGGATTGCAGGCAAATGAGAACGGAATCTCAAACTTAAAGCCAAAGTTTCAACTGAAAGGGAGAATTGTTCTAACTCAGCTACTTGGCCTTAAATTTAAAATTCACTCCTCAATTCCCTGCATTTCTCTCTTTCATGAATAAAGCAATTAATATATTTCTACTTTGATTACTGATCTAATTACCAGCCTTCCAATAAACTAAATGTGCTCTGATATGAAGTGTTCCACAAATCAATTCTATGTCTTCATTCAGAGAGAATAAAGACATACACAATGAGTGCATGTGGCTGTATGAGCTATCAATAATCCAAGGGTATAAACGTACAACAAAGAAAACCCCAGCAGGGCAGATAGTTATAGCGATATGTGGGAGAGAGAACACAGATACTAAAGACAACAAAGGAGGGTAATCCCAGAGTCCTAACCCAAACACAAAAAGGCTCTGATACAGAATGAAAGTATACAAAACCATTTATTCACAAGCAACACAAAGTTGGCTTGAAGAAAAACAAAACAAACAATATAATCGGCAGAAGATTAAATGTTTTTACTTTTTGAATGACTGTTGTATAAGAAGGAGAAGGAGGTATATTATATAGGGTGGTGACAACTGATTCACAAAGATCAGGGAATGAATCGACCTCATGTTTATTTGGTCTGGTATTTGCTGTTTTATCACAGTACATTGTTTAGTAAATAGGCCCAAGATATTTACACATTTAGTTCCACCTGTTTGGACAGACAGAGAGATGCATAGACAGACTGAATTCTGGAAGATAATACTTCACTACCGAGTAACATTAATACATTTAGGTTTTAGCGATGAGCAGATGGCAATGCTGTGCTCTGTGTGTGACTTGTGTCAATGCATCGCCATATGTCTGTCTATGTTGCTATGCATTTCTCCAAGAGTTAAATATTACCACTGTGCCCTGGAACAGGAATTAGACAAACACACAGTTACACGCAGGGATGGAGAGTCACATTGCTACACAAACAGACTGAATAAACATCCCTTGCATGGAAGATACTTTCCAAAATAAAATAAAAATTCCACTGGCACAAAGCTTTGAGTGATAACAAAGGTGAAGCATGATTACATTACATTAAAGGGGTTCTACACATTGCATAGGCTGTGAATGTAGAAGACAAAATGATAAATGATCTCTACCACAGTGTCTGTGTTGTCCCCTGCTTATGACATCACCTTGTGGCTTGATGTGCGAACTACATATTTCCCATTGAAGAAAGCTAATCTGCATATCAAACTGCGGGTGATGTCAGTAGGGTTGCCACCTTTTCTTCAAAAAAATACCGGCCTTGGTACGGTCTCCATAGACTTAATATTGGCCTAATGCCAATTTTTTACCGGCCTGGTGGCAACCCTAGATGTCAGGCTTCTTTTTTCTCTTATTTGTTAATCATATTTTTTTATTGAAACAAGAAAAACATATAGGAGAACGGGGTGGGGGTACAGAAGAAAGAGATGATGGGGAGGAGGGGGGATGAGCATGAATTTTGGTCAGGAATCGCAAAAGAAAAACAATGTACCCATGACGGATCAGGAGGGGGGGGGGGGCGATACATTTCACATAATCAGCATACATATTCGAATAGGTACATGGTACATCAATAAAAAAGTACAGATAATAACGACAAATTAGTGGTTGAGGCCTCCAATAAATTCCATCCAGTAAAACCACCTTTGATAATGCTTTTCCGATTGGCCTATTGACCTAGATGCCAGGCTTTCCAGGGTCCTAATACCTTCTACTCTTGTGATCCATTCTGTAAAAGTTGGGGGGGCACTGACACCCCAGTGGAGAGTTGATCAGAGCCTACGCTTCATTCAATAAATGCTTAACTATCGATTTCTTATAGGCTGAGATGGGCTGGTATGTATGGTAAAGCAGATAGTTTGCTGGGCGAAATGGCGGGTCTGTAAAGGCAGGTAGCGCATATCGAATTTTAGTCCAAAATAGGACAATAAGGGGGCACTCCCACCATATGTGAAGGACCGTACCTGGCGTAAAGATCATTTGTCATTCTCTGCAGCAATGTGTTACAGGCCTCGGATACAGTGTGACACACACAGTTCCCACTAACATTTTTCCTATCACAGAGACTGATTGTTGCATACCAGATAAGCAATGGACTGGCACTGGCAAAGTTACAAAGCATTCCAGCAACCAATGACCCCCCTCCCCCCGCATCTCTAGCTTCACATGGACCCTTGGGGATGGGAGACACATATTGTTGCATTACAGAAGGCACAGGATATACTTGCTATATACAGGATACAGAGTTTGCACACAGAGCCGCTAATCTGTCACACAATAGGAAACAGATAGAGCAGCAATGTCAGCAGAGCAGGGATTAATAATCAGCCAGTGCTGTACAATGTATCCTCTGGGTTAAAGGGTCACTTCTATGTCTGGGACCAAGTGACAGTGCTATGTTTACATACAACATGTGGTTCATGTGTGTTACACGCCTGGCTTGATATGCAAATGACACATTTCCCACTGATAATTAGTTTATTTGCATATCAGGCCACAGGTGATGTCATAAGCAGGAGACTCCACAGACACGTGTTTAAATCATATTTTCATTTTATTTCGTGCACTTCTGCTAACACAATTTATACATGTTTCATTATTTTGTGTTCTCTACTTTCATAAACAATGAAAACTTTTCATAGTCCAATGGAACTATTTGGAAGGCTGTTGTTTATTGCAACTCCCATCAGTGGACATGGTTCCCCTATCACACATGGTACCCCTATCACACATGGTACCGCTATCACACATGGTACCCCTATCACACATGGTACCGCTATCACACATGGTACCCCTATCACACATGGTACCCCTATCACACATGGTACCCCTATCACACATGGTACCGCTATCACACATGGTACCCCTATCACACATGGTACCCCTATCACACATGGTACCGCTATCACACATGGTACCCCTATCACACATGGTACCCCTATCGCACATGGTACCCCTATCGCACATTGTTCCCCTATCGCACATGGTACCCCTATCACACATGGTACCCTTATCACACATGGTACCCCTATCACACATGGTACCCCTATCACACATGGTACCGCTATCACACATGGTTCTATCACACATGGTACCCTTATCACACATGGTACCCCTATCACACATGGTACCCTTATCACACATGGTTCCCCTATCACACATGGTACCCCTATCACACATGGTACCACTATCACACATGGTACCCCTATCACACATGGTTCCCCTATCACACATGGTACCCCTATCACACATGGTACCCCTATCACACATGGTACCCCTATCACACATGGTTCCCCTATCACACATGGTACCCCTATCACACACGGCACCCTTATCACACATGGCACCCTTATCGCACATGGTACCCCTATCGCACATGGTACCCCTATCGCACATGGTAACCCTATCGCACATGGTACCCCTATCACACATGGTTCCCCTATCACACATGGTTCCCCTATCACACATGGTACCCCTATCACACATGGTACCCCTATCGCACATGGTACCCCTATCGCACATGGTTCCCCTATCGCACATGGTTCCCCTATCACACATGGTACCCCTATCACACATGGTACCGCTATCACACATGGTACCCCTATCACACATGGTACCCCTATCGCACATGGTACCCCTATCGCACATGGTACCCCTATCACACATGGTACCCCTATCACACATGGTTCCCCTATCACACATGGTACCCCTGTCACACATGGTACCCCTGTCACACATGGTACCCTTATCACATATGGTACCGCTATCACACATGGTACCCCTATCACACATGGTACCCCTATCGCACATGGTACCCCTATCGCACATGGTACCCCTATTGCACATGGTACCCCTATCGCACATGGTACCCCTATCACACATGGTACCCCTATCACACATGGTTCCCCTATCACACATGGTACCCCTATCACACATGGTACCCCTATCACACATGGTACCCCTATCACACATGGTTCCCCTATCACACATGGTACCCCTATCACACATGGCACCCTTATCACACATGGCACCCCTATCGCACATGGTACCCCTATCGCACATGGTACCCCTATCGCACATGGTACCCCTATCGCACATGGTACCCCTATCGCACATGGTTCCCCTATCACACATGGTACCCCTATCGCACATGGTACCCCTATCGCACATGGTACCCCTATCGCACATGGTTCCCCTATCGCACATGGTTCCCCTATCACACATGGTACCCCTATCACACATGGTACCGCTATCACACATGGTACCCCTATCACACATGGTACCCCTATCACACATGGTACCCCTATCGCACATGGTACCCCTATGACACATGGTACCCCTATCACACATGGTTCCCCTATCACACATGGTACCCCTGTCACACATGGTACCCTTATCACACATGGTACCCCTGTCACACATGGTACCCCTATCGCACATGGTACCCCTATCGCACATGGTACCCCTATCACACATGGTACCCCTATCGCACATGGTACCCCTATCGCACATGGTACCCCTATCGCACATGGTACCCTTATCACACATGGTACCCCTATCGCACATGGTACCCCTATCGCACATGGTACCCTTATCACACATGGTACCCCTATCACACATGGTACCCCTATCACACATGGTACCGCTATCACACATGGTACCCCTATCACACATGGTACCCCTATCACACATGGTACCGCTATCACACATGGTACCCCTATCACACATGGTACCCCTATCGCACATGGTACCCCTATCGCACATTGTTCCCCTATCGCACATGGTACCCCTATCACACATGGTACCCTTATCACACATGGTACCCCTATCACACATGGTACCCCTATCACACATGGTACCCCTATCACACATGGTTCTATCACACATGGTACCCTTATCACACATGGTACCCCTATCACACATGGTACCCTTATCACACATGGTTCCCCTATCACACATGGTACCCCTATCACACATGGTACCACTATCACACATGGTACCCCTATCACACATGGTTCCCCTATCACACATGGTACCCCTATCACACATGGTACCCCTATCACACATGGTACCCCTATCACACATGGTTCCCCTATCACACATGGTACCCCTATCACACACGGCACCCTTATCACACATGGCACCCTTATCGCACATGGTACCCCTATCGCACATGGTACCCCTATCGCACATGGTAACCCTATCGCACATGGTACCCCTATCACACATGGTTCCCCTATCACACATGGTTCCCCTATCACACATGGTACCCCTATCACACATGGTACCCCTATCGCACATGGTACCCCTATCGCACATGGTTCCCCTATCGCACATGGTTCCCCTATCACACATGGTACCCCTATCACACATGGTACCGCTATCACACATGGTACCCCTATCACACATGGTACCCCTATCGCACATGGTACCCCTATCGCACATGGTACCCCTATCACACATGGTACCCCTATCACACATGGTTCCCCTAACACATATGGTACCCCTGTCACACATGGTACCCCTGTCACACATGGTACCCTTATCACATATGGTACCGCTATCACACATGGTACCCCTATCACACATGGTACCCCTATCGCACATGGTACCCCTATCGCACATGGTACCCCTATCGCACATGGTACCCCTATCGCACATGGTACCCCTATCGCACATGGTACCCCTATCACACATGGTTCCCCTATCACACATGGTACCCCTATCACACATGGTACCCCTATCACACATGGTACCCCTATCACACATGGTTCCCCTATCACACATGGTACCCCTATCACACATGGCACCCTTATCACACATGGCACCCCTATCGCACATGGTACCCCTATCGCACATGGTACCCCTATCGCACATGGTACCCCTATCGCACATGGTACCCCTATCGCACATGGTTCCCCTATCACACATGGTACCCCTATCGCACATGGTACCCCTATCGCACATGGTACCCCTATCGCACATGGTACCCCTATCGCACATGGTTCCCCTATCGCACATGGTTCCCCTATCACACATGGTACCCCTATCACACATGGTACCGCTATCACACATGGTACCCCTATCACACATGGTACCCCTATCACACATGGTACCCCTATCGCACATGGTACCCCTATGACACATGGTACCCCTATCACACATGGTTCCCCTATCACACATGGTACCCCTGTCACACATGGTACCCTTATCACACATGGTACCCCTGTCACACATGGTACCCCTATCGCACATGGTACCCCTATCGCACATGGTACCCCTATCACACATGGTACCCCTATCGCACATGGTACCCCTATCGCACATGGTACCCCTATCGCACATGGTACCCTTATCACACATGGTACCCCTATCGCACATGGTACCCCTATCGCACATGGTACCCTTATCACACATGGTACCCCTATCACACATGGTTCCCCTATCACACATGGTACCCCTGTCACACATGGTACCCTTATCACACATGGTACCCCTGTCACACATGGTACCCTTATCACACATGGTACCCTTATCACACATGGTACCCCTATCGCACATGGTACCCCTATCACACATGGTACCCCTGTCACACATGGTACCCTTATCACACATGGTACCCTTATCACACATGGTACCCCTATCGTACATGGTACCCCTGTCACACATGGTACCCTTATCACACATGGTACCCCTATCACACATGGTACCCCTATCACACATGGTACCCCTATCACACATGGTACCCCTATCGCACATGGTTCCCCTATCGCACATGGTTCCCCTATCACACATGGTACCCCTATCACACATGGTACCCTTATCACAAATGGTACCCCTATCGCACATGGTACCCCTATCACACATGGTACCCCTATCGCACATGGTACCCTTATCACACATAGTACCCCTATCACACATGGTTCCCCTATCACACATGGTACCCCTGTCACACATGGTACCCTTATCACACATGGTACCCCTGTCACACATGGTACCCCTATCACACATGGTACCCTTATCACACATGGTACCCCTATCGCACATGGTACCCCTATCACACATGGTACCCCTGTCACACATGGTACCCTTATCACACATGGTACCCTTATCACACATGGTACCCCTATCGCACATGGTACCCCTGTCACACATGGTACCCTTATCACACCTGGTACCCCTATCACACATGGTACCCCTATCGCACATGGTACCCCTATCGCACATGGTACCCCTATCACACATGGTACCCCTGTCACACATGGTACCCTTATCACACATGGTACCCTTATCACACATGGTTCCCCTATCACACATGGTACCCCTATCACACATGGTACCCCTATCACACATGGTACCCCTATCACACATGGTTCCCCTATCGCACATGGTTCCCCTATCACACATGGTACCCCTATCACACATGGTACCCCTATCACACATGGTTCCCCTATCGCACATGGTTCCCCTATCACACATGGTACCCCTATCACACATAGTACCCTTATCACAAATGGTACCCCTATCGCACATGGTACCCCTATCACACATGGTACCCCTATCGCACATGGTACCCTTATCACACATGGTACCCCTATCACACATGGTTCCCCTATCACACATGGTACCCCTGTCACACATGGTACCCTTATCACACATGGTACCCCTGTCACACATGGTACCCTTATCACACATGGTACCCTTATCGCACATGGTACCCCTATCGCACATGGTACCCCTATCACACATGGTACCCCTGTCACACATGGTACCCTTATCACACATGGTACCCTTATCACACATGGTACCCCTATCGCACATGGTACCCCTGTCACACATGGTACCCTTATCACACATGGTACCCCTATCACACATGGTACCCCTATCGCACATGGTACCCCTATCGCACATGGTACCCCTATCACACATGGTACCCCTATCACACATGGTACCCCTATCACACATGGTTCCCCTATCACACATGGTACCCCTATCACACATGGTACCCCTATCACACATGGCACCCTTATCACACATGGTACCCCTATCACACATGGTACCCCTATCACACATGGTTCTCCTATCACACATGGTACCCCTATCACACATGGTACCGCTATCACACATGGTTCCCCTATCACACATGGTACCCCTATCACACATGGTACCCTTATCACACATGGTACCACTATCACACATGGTACCCTTACCACACATGGTACCCTTATCGCACACGGTACCCTTATCAGATAGCATGTTTAGCTGGGCTGGCACAGCTTACTGATTTGCTGTCCCATGTAAAACTGATCTATTTTCAGTTCTATCAAGTAAGTTCATGAACAGAAGAGCCAGACTAGACATGTGTGATAATCATATATCTGATTACATCCTTGCAGACAAGATTCTCTATTCTGAGGTCTGCTTCCCAAAGAAAGGACTGTACCAGGAGCAAGGAAAACAGATATTATTAAAAGTGTCACTTATATTTGTGGCACTGGTACGTGGATAAACTGGCATTTACGTTTTAATGTCAGTTTACGCTCTGACCGGCAGCCATGATGTCATAGGAAGCATCAGGATATTGGCTGTCGCTGACAGTCTTTGGCTGTGGTTGCATTGACCTTCATTGATTTAGAAACCACAGGTCCCTATCTGTGCTAGCAGAGACTGTGACCCCCGACAGACCCCAATGTGGGGGAAACCATAGTTAAAAGGAAGCATGCTTTTTAAATATAAGTTTAGAAGCCCTTTAAATAAAAGTAATATTTCTCACCTGCTACTGTGACTGGTGCTGAAGATTTGAAAAAGGAGACAAATATTACGAAACCTACATTCCTAAAGCTGGACTGCCATAGAAAGACACAGTTATAACAGCGCTTACAGTTTATTAAATATATTAAAGAAAACATATTCATGGAAACAAGTATTTTTTCCGCTGCTGATCAGGAAGAGACATCCTCTCCGGACGCAAGGTGATGGATTAACCAGAACAATCAAAGATGTGTATATTGTAAATATTTAGGAATATAGTGTCCTAATGACAATGGCAGATTTAATAAACTTTGACTAAGTCCCATGTACAGGTACCAAGGGGATTTGTTTTAACTGGTTGGTTACAAACAAGAATAACATATTTTAATTTGAATAGTTAAACCTCACCCTGCCTGAAGGGAAAAGAGGCATAAGGAGCTGGAGCCAGTTTATAGGATGTCTGAAGAGGGGAGAACCTCATCGGTCATGTACTTTTGAATGTCAAGCTGTTGATCTTCAAGGTCAAGGCTAAGGAAACAGGATACCATATTCTGGCACCTACGAGCGAGAAGAGTCCGATTTTAAGCAAGAGGAAAAGAGACAGAGGAAGGGTACAAAAATGAGACAACTGGGAGACGCATTAAAGAAGACAGTGCTGTGGAGAAGGCAATTGTAAGGTTAGACAGCAGCGTGAAATAGGTGACAGTGATAATACACGTGTGTAAAAGGATAGGAACATAAAGAAATTTAAAAAAAACAATTTATTGGCTAATTATGAATTTGACAACTGAATGTAATACTGCGCTTTATCTTACTAACTTTTCCATCTTTTCATTCCTGGCTTCTTGATTTAGGCTTTGAATAGCCTGGCCACTTCGGAAAAGCTCAGATACCTTAAATGAAAACGCCAGAGGTCAGTAACAGGTATTGAAGGTGTTCAAGTGCCAATAAAAGATCCTTAAATTATTAGTCACCATGTGAATTAATATTTGAAAATGTTTTGCAATACTTACTTTTAACATTTACATTTTTCTAGATATACTTCCATGGATCTTCTTCCCTACAAAATGCTGAGTGTACAGCTGTATGTTCAGAATTTCCAAACTTTAGCTAGAGGAGTGGAGCATGCTATTCTCGCATGGTCAATTATGCAAAAAAAAGGGCATTTTTAGTGCAACACTTGCCACCAAATTACCTTTTAAAAAAAAAAAAAAAAAAAAAGTTGTTATAGCGTTTTAAATTATCAGGGCAGTGCCAAGGGAACAAGTCAGCGGAAGCTGTATAGGAGATCAAAAATGGCTGAAGTCGGAAAGAAGTCAAAGTGCGTACATTTGTATGTGTGTTATTTCAATAAAGTTATTGTAACAATTGGCCATTTTGTCTATACTGTGACAAAATATAGCAAATCCTCTTGACATATATGTATGTTTTGTTTGTGCTTTTAATACCAGGACAAGCAGATGAACATGTGGAAAATCACAAAGCGCATAGAGAAAGAGACTTTCTTGGGTGTTTGGACAGACATCCTTCTCACCTCCACTCCTCGTCGGATGACTTCGGCGGGCAGGCCAGCCATGGCCGCGATTCTGGCCGCTTGGCTTGCTTCTGATACCCCGTCTTTCATCTGGTAGAAAAAGACCAGTTCCTCTCTGTCCAAACACCACTCCAATGTCTGCAAGCCAAAGACTGCCAGTAAGAAAAACATTACACTCAGTGACCATGGTGAGGAGCTAAATCATGGGGGAAATATCACTAATTCAGTGAGCGCAGCGCACTACACGCCAGTGAATCCTGTGTAAAACATTAAGAAATGTCTTGTCCTGTTAGCTAATGGGTTCTCATCTTCTCCCTCTTGAACACTTACATCCTGCAGTGCCATCTTAGCTAGGAGTAAGACATCCAATTCATAATTGAAATGAAGCCAGAGACATGATCTGCATCGATTATTTATACTTAATTCAAATAAAAACAAACCCACAAAATGCGCTTAACATTAATGATCATTTACATAAAGTGACTCACAATATAAATCAATCACCCAGTCTTTATAACATGCCTAGTTAATATACCTATAATTATTAGATTACGTTTATTTGCTCAACCAGGATTGTAATAGGATGAGGTAAGCCTTCCTTGTAATCATGTATAAAAGGTGCAATATTTTACTTTTACCACCTGTTAAGGCATATTAATTGTGGATATAAAAAAAAAATTAAATAAAAGTGAAAAATGGTGATTAATTGTGACAATAAAGAATCACTTATGACCAAATTTTGTCTAAGCAGTGAATAATATAACACTATACTATATAGAATGTGACAAAAAGTGACAAAAGAGAAGGAAAATTGCTGCTAATACTCCACACACTGCCCCCTGTGTGCAAAGTAATACAAAAATAGAAGAAGGTGTAGCACATCCAAATATAAACCACCAAATTGTGTGCTAACAATAGTTGATACTTACCATATAAAAGAGAAATATACAGAATAGTGCAACTCTGTTATACAGGTGGTGGTATAGGGCATCAAATAAAGATCCCACTCATGATATATTGAGCAATGGTTTGATCAGACTTGGAAAGCAACGTTAATTCCTATTGGGGCATTGGCTCTGCCCCGAATGGAAGGAATGCGATTTGTTCTCCAAATGATGTGCCAAAAGCAGACAAGCAAGATGGAGATGAGGTTAGAAAAATAACAATTTAATCGAGTTAAAAAGATATAGATGCTCACATATAACAATGTAGTCAGAATGCTCTGAATGTGTGTCCTGGTATGGGACACTTTCTGGTGGGCGTGGCGTCGGTGCGCATGATGCGTTTCACCCAATCCGGCTTCATCAGATGCTCAGTATATCGTGAGTGGGACTTTATTTGATGCCCTATACCACTACCTGTATAACAGAGTTGAACTATTTTATATGGTAAAACTGGCCCAAGTACCATCATCAATTGACACATTGCGTTGAAAAACCAAGTATCAACTATTGTTAGCACACTATGTGGTGATTTATATTTGTATGTGTTACACTTTCTTCTATAATTGTGGATATAGACTAGCAGTTTGAATATTTTATATATACACTTGGATCCTGCGTTTTTGATACTATTATTTGGTATGTAATGCTGTGTGTAAGGTGTGCATGGTCAGTTTGCCCAGAGTGTCGGTAGTATGTGCACACCTGATACTGTAGCAGTGGGTCGTTTGGGAGTATTTTAAGCTGTATTAGGCTGTGGAAGTTCGTAGACAAAAAAATGTGTGGACATCGGGCCCCCTGATTTATCCAGTGCCTTAGAACAGCGGCTAGAAGAGACAAGCCATCCACCTAGAATGGGCGAGAATGAACATATACCATAATGAATATAACAACAGACCTCAGAGTGCTACACTCACAGGTGACACAGTGACAAAGAAGGAGCTAGGAGTCTGTCCCTCCCCCTGCAGGCTGACACAGACAGAAGGAGCTAGGAGTCTGTCCCTCCCCCTGCAGGGTGACACAGACAGAAGGAGCTAGGAGTCTGTCCCTCCCCCTGCAGGCTGACACAGACAGAAGGAGCTAGGAGTCTGTCCCTCCCCCTGCAGGGTGACACAGACAGAAGGAGCTAGGAGTCTGTCCCTCCCCCTGCAGGCTGACACAGACAGAAGGAGCTAGGAGTCTGTCCCTCCCCCTGCAGGCTGACACAGACAGAAGGAGCTAGGAGTCTGTCCCTCCCCCTGCAGGGCGACACAGACAGAAGGAGCTAGGAGTCTGTCCCTCCCCCTGCAGGGCGACACAGACAGAAGGAGCTAGGAGTCTGTCCCTCCCCCTGCAGGCTGACACAGACAGAAGGAGCTAGGAGTCTATCCCTCCCCCTGCAGGGTGACACAGAAGGAGCTAGGAGTCTGTCCCTCCTCCTGCAGGGCGACACAGACAGAAGGAGCTAGGGGTCTGTCCCTCCCCCTGCAGGGTGACACAGACAGAAGGAGCTAGGAGTCTTTCCCTCCCCCTGCAGGGTGACACAGACAGAAGGAGCTAGGAGTCTGTCCCTCCCCCTGCAGGGCGACACAGACAGAAGGAGCTAGGAGTCTGTCCCTCTTCCTGCAGGGCGACACAGACAGAAGGAGCTAGGAGTCTGTCCCTCCTCCTGCAGTTTGACACAGACAGAAGGAGCTAGGAGTCTGTCCCTCCCCCTGCAGGGGGATCTGTGATACAAATAAATCCAATTTCCAAGTGACAGAGACAGAAAAGCTGCTCAGCAGTGGAGCACAGTGACCACTCTTACCGTATTGGTCCCTTTACCGAATTCATCAATTAAAACCAGTGACCTCTCAGTCGCATTATTAACGGCTCTCGCCACCTAGGTAAACACAAAGAGAGTGGTGGCACAGCTGGTACAGGTATGACGGCGCCTGGCATCTGCCGGACCTACTCACCTGGTTTAAATCAATCATAAAGGTGGAAAGTCCGAGAGACACAGATTCCCTTGTTTGGATCCGAGTGAAGATCCCGTCAATGGGCCCAATCTCCGCAAACGAAGCTGGAACGTAACTACCGATCATAGACATGAAGACGATGAGACCCACCTGAGAGTTCAGAGCGAATAGAAAAAATGAGAGGCAGAAAATAGAGCTAGAAAGGGAAAGTGCAGAACATATGAGGGGAAGAAATGAGATAAAGCACAGCAAGTATGAGGGAGCGACAGACAATTCGCTGGGAATGGGACATTTCTCCAACTCGGCTCCTTTGGCCTTAAGTTTGATAAACCCCCTGCCGTTCCTGTCTCTCTGCTTCTTCCCATCATTCTCCTGACACATCCATTACATTTCTCAGTGCTCTTGGGCTGTTTGTCAGTCCCCATAATTCCCTTCCTAACACCCCTTTTTTGGTTGGGCTGCCGCCCTTGGTTTATTCCCTCTGCATCTTTCTCCCTTCTCACCTGTTTCAGGTAAACACTTTTCCCGCATGAGTTGGGCCCCGTCAGGATTTTTATTCTCTTCTCCGTTTCTTCGGTAAAAGTTGAATTTGGCACAAAGGTTCCAGAGCAAAACACCATGAGCGGGTGTCTGTGGGAGAGTCAAGGTCAGCACCTTCAGGATTAATACAGAGTACATTTACAATGCGGCAAACAGGGGCCGATCATCATGGGAAATACAGCGCGGCACTTGTAGAAAGGGAGGAGCTAAGACTGATTCAAGAGGGAATGTAGCAAGCTAAGAACATCTGGGATGTAACGGGAGGCGTCATAACACCATGCACTAGTTTTCCTGACCTAGCTGACCCTGCCATCCTGGATTTCTAGTTTTGCCATTGAGTACATTGAGGTTTTGTGGCTTTGAATACCTGAAGCCCTGAATAGGAGTTGAGCCCCCCACCCATCACAGGTGCTGCTTTAATACTTCCCTACAGACTGATTTTTAGGACTAATAATCTGCTGTCATTCCGAAGCCAATGACCCGTACCTTGAAACTGAAATGAAATCTTCATGCACTGGGGTACCACTCATATATAAAACGAGTAGAAGGAGATGGAGAGCTATTCAGGTCCATGGAAAATATGCTCTTACATTAAAAAAAAGTTACATGAACAAGGACAGATTGATACACTAGAGCTCTGCTCGCAAGCTTACAACCTAGAGGGAGTTGGGGAAAGAATGACACATAAGGGAGTGACAAGGTCATGAGAAGGTTGGAGTAGGAACAGTATTAGGGATGGATGGCACTAGGTGGGTTTGGCCAGAGATTAATTGTCTGTTCTAGTTGGATGAGTTGTAAGTTTCCTATTCCTTACAGTGCTTGGGGACAGTGAGAGCTGGTGGGGTTAGGCTTGGGATAATTAGTGGGTATTCTAGTGTAATGGGGAAAGGAGCTCCAGAGAGAGGGGCAGCTCAGACAGGGAGTGGGAAGAAGAGATGAGGTTGGAGATGACCCTAAGTCCAATTTAGGAGCACAGGGGTCGTGCAGTGTAGTAACGGTTAATATGATCAAGTCTCCATTATTTCAGGTGCTTTTATATTGTTTTGAGAAAAACTTTAGCTTTAACAAATGACCTTTTTTGTAAGTGCGCTGATCCCTGTATGTATCGAGTACACTGTAACCCCAGGACTTGCCGTTTCTCACCTCCCTTCCATGATGCTGATCCCTTTATGTATCGAGTACACTGTAACCACAGGACTTGCCGTTTGTCACCTCCCATCCATGATGCTGATCCCTTTATGTATCGAGTACACTGTAACCACAGGACTTGCCGTTTCTCACCTCCCTTCCATGATGCTGATCCCTTTATGTATCGAGTACACTGTAACCACAGGACTTGCCGTTTCTCACCTCCCTTCCATGATGCTGATCCCTTTATGTATCGAGTACACTGTAACCACAGGACTTGCCGTTTGTCACCTCCCATCCATGATGCTGATCCCTTTATGTATCGAGTACACTGTAACCACAGGACTTGCCGTTTCTCACCACCCTTCCATGATGCTGATCCCTTTATGTATCGAGTACACTGTAACCACAGGACTTGCCGTTTCTCACCTCCCTTCCATGATGCTGATCCCTTTATGTATCGAGTACACTGTAACCACAGGACTTGCCGTTTCTCACCTCCCTTCCTTGATGCTGATCCCTTTATGTATCGAGTACACTGTAACCACAGGACTTGCCGTTTCTCACCACCCTTCCATGATGCTGATCCCTTTATGTATCGAGTACACTGTAACCCCAGGACTTGCCGTTTCTCACCTCCCTTCCATGATGCTGATCCCTTTATGTATCGAGTACACTGTAACCACAGGACTTGCCGTTTCTCACCTCCCTTCCATGATGCTGATCCCATTTATGTATCGAGTACACTGTAACCACAGGACTTGCCGTTTCTCACCTCCCTTCCATGATGCTGATCCCATTTATGTATCGAGTACACTGTAACCACAGGACTTGCCGTTTCTCACCACCCTTCCATGATGCTGATCCCTTTATGTATCGAGTACACTATAACCCCAGGACTTGCCCTTTCTCACCTCCCTTCCATGATGCTGATCCCTTTATGTATCGAGTACACTGTAACCACAGGACTTGCCGTTTCTCACCTCCCTTCCTTGATGCTGATCCCTTTATGTATCGAGTACACTGTAACCACAGGACTTGCCGTTTCTCACCACCCTTCCATGATGCTGATCCCTTTATGTATCGAGTACACTGTAACCACAGGACTTGCCGTTTCTCACCTCCCTTCCATGATGCTGATCCCTTTATGTATCGAGTACACTGTAACCACAGGACTTGCCCTTTCTCACCTCCCTTCCATGATGCTGATCCCTTTATGTATCGAGTACACTGTAACCACAGGACTTGCCCTTTCTCACCTCCCTTCCATGATGCTGATCCCATTTATGTATCGAGTACACTGTAACCACAGGACTTGCCGTTTCTCACCTCCCTTCCATGATGCTGATCCCTTTATGTATCGAGTACACTGTAACCACAGGACTTGCCGTTTCTCACCACCCTTCCATGATGCTGATCCCTTTATGTATCGAGTACACTGTAACCACAGGACTTGCCGTTTCTCACCTCCCTTCCATGATGCTGATCCATTTATGTATCGAGTACACTGTAACCACAGGACTTGCCGTTTCTCACCTCCCTTCCATGATGCTGATCCATTTATGTATCGAGTACACTGTAACCACAGGACTTGCCGTTTCTCACCTCCCTTCCATGATGCTGATCCATTTATGTATCGAGTACACTGTAACCACAGGACTTGCCGTTTCTCACCTCCCTTCCATGATGCTGATCCCTTTATGTATCGAGTACACTGTAACCACAGGACTTGCCGTTTGTCACCTCCCTTCCATGATGCTGATCCCTTTATGTATCGAGTACACTGTAACCACAGGACTTGCCGTTTCTCACCTCCCTTCCTTGATGCAGATAGTGTTAGTTGACGCATACTGAGGGCGTACATATCCATTTGACCGTGCTGCAAGGGCCAAGGCAAGGAGGGCATCCAGCTGGCCGACATACTCAGTTACGTCATATAACACAGCTGACTTTTCCAGTATCAGTGTCTGCAGCTGATGCATTATCATGGTCTCGTGATCTGTGTAGGGAGAAATACATTGATTAATACCATAGGTGCTTCCTTGGGTCCTTGCTATCTATGACTTGCTTCCATGGGATCTGCTGTTTCACTGCATCCTGACAAACAGCAACTCGGTAATGGATCCTGATTAACTCCATAAAAGTTTTTTTTTTTTTTTAAATAGTTATTTTTAACTTAAAGATGGCATCAAGTGTAGACATTTTAAATGCTTTAATGAAAGAATACAAATAAAGTATTTTACTGAGCCCTCTTTGCTCCATATAGCTGTATCAGGGAGCAGACATCTTTTTTAGAATCTTGGGTCAGATCTTCATTCATCTAACCCACGATTCTAAACAACATGTCCGCCCCCTGATAGTGCTATAGAAGCAAAGAGGGCTCAATAAGGCACTTTATTTGTATTGTTTCATGAAGGCATTTCTATTTAAAATATCTACACTTAATGCAATCTTTCTATTAAACATAAGTTATATTTTTGCCGACGGTCCTGGCACACCATGAATGTAAAGGGGTGTGGCCGATTTAAAAAAAAAAAACATGTAAAAATATTTATATGGCCTCAAAACAAAGCCATATAGTTCCTTTAAAAACAATATATGTTTTTTATTGGTACACTAAATAAGAAAGAGAGAAATTACAGTTAAACACACACATACCAAAAAATCCCCCCAAAAGCTAGAAGGAGTTGATCACTCTCAGTCTAACCTAGAGCACATAACATCCTCCATTCCCCACGCATTCCACTGCTATCTCACTACATCACCTTTTTGAATTCTTTGAAACCCTTTACATCAATTCTTAGCAGCTGCCCTTCTGGGTCACCGAGCAGCTTTATGAGTTCCATATTTAACTCAGCTCCATATTGTCTCACTAACCTCTGATGTCACAGTGAAGATCCCCCAACATTGAGTCCAGCTCCCGGGTGCGAGCACTTTTGTAATGGAGTCTGTCCTCGGACAGGAACTGATAAGATACACACAAGAAATGCACATAAGACACAAAATATGTTACATACACAGAAAATGCACGGCTGGTCCTGTGCAATGCTTCCATCATCAATGAGGCAACTGTTGGATTCTGCAAAATATATTCTGTGATGGGAAAATACAGAGACATCATATAAACTGGAAAATAATGCTGCAATGTAAAGTGGGAAATAAACCCCTTGTTTAGTAAAAAGAACCCAACATCTCAAACTTTGGATGAGAACATAAAACCTGCAGTGTAAGAGCACAGGCATTTAAAAAAATCCCACTTCACAACACTTTACTAACTGTTACTAAGATTCCTGTTCCACGTCTGGACATCTAGACGTGTACACGCAGCTTTCCCTGTGTACTACACATGTGGTGAATTCAATAGATGTTATTATTAGAAAGTTATTGGGTGAGGGATGGAGAATGGTGAAATCAAGCAGCTCCCAGCTGGCGATGTGATAAGATATAAAAGAAATGTGGGTTTTATTGGTTCTCACCATGAATTCCAGGCCTTCGATCTCAAAGTCGCTCCTCTCCTGCATGAAGGGAAGACGTGGGATGGACAGGAGGAATCCAATCTACAGAGAGAATGATTGCTAGAATTACAACTGGACTCCACATGCTAGGCCTGTGAACTCTCCACCAGCTGCAAACTCACACTCATTATATCTCCACTAAACCTTTCACTGAACACACAGGAGCCTGACACAGTGTTATGTCAAATATTGTGAATTAGGACCAAAGGAAGTTCTGAACATGCTGATATCAGCAGTGCACCTGTCACTTTAGTTACATGCAACTGCAGTACCCAAAGTAACCACTGGATGTCAATAAATCACTATTGTTTTAGGTCCAGCTGTATTTGGCCGTAATGAAAAACACAGGCTTTATTCATGAGAGAAAGAATTGCAGGGAACTGAAAAGGGAATTTCAAACTTAAGGCCAAGGTGGAAAAATTCTCCCATTCCGCTAAACTTCAAAGTCTGGCCTTAATTGTGCAGCTGCCTTGTCAATTAGGTAGGCAATGCAATAGAGCAGCAGGAAATGCTAGCAGAATGCTTGGTTGCATAGGGAGAGGTATTAGCAGTAGGAAGAGGGAAGTGATCATGCCATTGTACAGAGCACTGGTGAGACCTCACTTGGAGTATTGTACAGAGCACTGGTGAGACCTCACTTGGAGTATTGTACGCAGTACTGGAGACCGTATCTCCAGAGGGATATTGATACTTTGGAGAGAGTTCAGAGAAGGGCTACTAAACTGGTTCATGGGTTGAAGGATAAAACTTACCAGGAAAGGTTAAAGCATCTTAACATGTATAGCTTGGAGGAAAGACGTAACAGGGGGGATATGATAGAAACATTTAAATACATAAAGGGAATCAACACAGTAAAAGAAGAGAGTATATTTAAAAGAAGAAAAACTACCACAACTAGAGGACATAGTCTTAAATTAGAGGGGCAACGATTTAAAAGTAATATCAGGAAGTATTACTTTACTGAGAGGGTAGTGGATGTATGGAATAGACCGCCAGCAGAAGTGGTAGAGGTAAACACAGTCAAGGATTTTAAGCATGCGTGGGATAGACACAAGGCTATACTAGCTATAAGACCGGGAACGGGGGACTAATAAAAGTACTTAAAAAAAAAATTGGGCAGACTAGATGGACCGAATGGTTCTTATCTGCCGACACATTCTATGTTTCTATAATTCCCTGCAGTTCCCACTTTCATTAATCAAGCCCTATGATTTTAGTATGCGCTCGAATATAAACCTAAGACACTTACTAAGTGCTGCTGATTCCTAGTATATTTATAGGTTTTCCCCTGATGATGCTGACAGTTTTTGCTCATGGGGTCATGTTCCTAATATATAAGGAGCAATTATGGGGCAACATTCGAAATGTAGAGCTGTCACCATGGAAACCAGTGCAATACCCCTTCCGAACTCTCCACTTTAACAAATTCCCCCCCCCCCCCTGTTGCCAGACGCCCAGATATATCACCTCTTTTTATCAGTACAAATGTATATATGTAAAACTAAACTATGGGGCAGGCTCACCCATTGGCAGACTCGCACTCATTTACTTTTTTAAGGTAGCTGTGTTTTTACAGTGACTCCAACTTGAAAGAACCCCGGTTCCTCCAATTATTTGGGCTCTTTCAGGGATTGCTCCATACACTGGTTTGTTTACGACTCACCTACAAGTGGTTTCCCATTTTACATCTTACATAAGCCTGTTCTTTAAAGTGCAGGGGGCACTAGCAGGCATGTCACCCCCACCAGCATAGTAATATGGCGCCTGGCCACAAACCACCAGAAAAACCTTTAATATACTTTAATACACTTATACTCTTAATTCCACCACATGCCGCTCACCAGAGGAATGTAGATTACACAGCAGGACGGGATCCTACTGTCCAAGTTCTCCAACTCTTTCCAGGCTACTTCAGTGAGGAAGTCTGACAATCCCTGAAGCCGACGCTTCTCTATTACAAAGAAACAGTAAACTATGAGCCAGATCACAAACTCAAGGAGATTGTCGCGCTTGGTTGTGTGTTGGTAGTGGGCTAAGCATAGTACATACGTTCCAACTGTCGCGCTGTGCGTGGGATTGGGAGGCTACAAAGCTCTACCACTGTCAGATGCATCGCTCTCCCGGACATAAAACCACAATCAATCCTGCTGTATAATGTAAATGTCTGGGACCACTGGTTAATGAGCATGCGAAGCAGAGCCGCCGGCTAAAGGGTCAGCGCCTACCAGGAATCCCGATTTGCCAGGGGGAAGAGTGGGGAAGGTGATATGTATATTATATTATGGTGCTTAAATCTCCAGTTTTTAGAATATTGTTTTTAAGTTATCTTTATAGTTTTACGAGTTTGTAATTCATTTAATGTGAGTGTGTTAATCAGTGTATTGCATACAAATACTTGGTCCAGGGGCACACCCTTATAATACATGCTTGTTTAGGGTGAGTGCTTCCACCGTTGGATTTTGATTGTTTGTTTGTGGGGCGTTTCACAGCTGCATGAAAGGGTGACAGAGTATTGGGTCACTCACTTTCATCCACAGCGGGGTCCACAAAGGGTTTAATACAGAAACGTTTCTCCATCAGGCTCTCCTCAAAATCCACCTGTGATTAGAAGAAGGACAGAGAAAGAGCGTCAGAGAGTAAGGGAGAGCAACGAGCAAAATACAGTGTGGGGAAATATACACCTGACCACTGAATACAGCAACGTTGTTAATACACTTTGTCTTTTGGTGGATAGGATTATATTACCCATTTTGAAGATGCCACCCAGGCATCTGCATAAAGTACAATCATCAGGACATAACCAGGTGAGTGCAAGGATGGTAAAAGTCCTTATCTCTGGATGTGATACGGTTGGTGGCATGTGAAAATGAAGGTCCTCTCTCTCTCAGTGGTTTATTTTGGTTTTGTGCTGACCTAGGCAGACTAAATTCGGGCACTCCCCCGCCCCCCCCCCCCCCCTCCACCGACATTGCAGAACCAGGACATAACCTAACACCCCAGGACATGCCCCATCACCCATGCAACATACCCGCCATTCCCCGAGCAGATGCGCAGAGAGACAAGCTCTGCCTCAGCTGATAGGCAGAGCTCAGGGTAGATCTGTGTGTATCTGCACAGATACATGTCAGGTTTATTCCAGGCAGGGGGCACCAGGTTTTTAACTTTTTTAGTTAAAAATAAACATTAGTGCCACTGAAAGCATGCCAGACGCTGTGCCGAATAACTGCAATTTAGAGTAATGAAAGGTGAAATGAAATAACATTTCCAGACATAGAAATGATTAACTCTCCACTGCTACCGCTCTAACAATTAACTGGGAGTGTGTTAAACTCACTCTGTATACCTCTCTATGATCTTCCACGCACAAGGGCTATAAGAGGAATGAATAAATCTGTATTTACTAACATCTTACAATTACAGACTCTACCGCACATAGGAAAGACAGAGTAAAGAAGGAACAAGAGACTGACCACTTTGCTGATTATGCCGGCTATATAGCGCAAGTCATTGCTGAAGGCCGCAGCAATCTGGGAGAAGAGAGACACCGTCTGAGGCAAGGACCGGCAAGTGTCTCCGATACACACAGCATTGTACACAGTCTGCAGAGACAAACATTGAGAAGTGAACAGTGATGATGTAATGACAGGGCGACACGGGCTGGACATGATGTGGAGGCTGCTACACTCTCTGTTTCTACTGCTGAGGGCCGTCTGGTGACAGTGAGATGATAAGACATATGGGGGTAAAGGAGCAAATAAAACAGAGGAAGATAACCTGTAGCCATCCAGCTGCCTAGATCCAGGTGATAAGCAGCCCATCCGCTGTTATTCCCCTGCACAGTAACTTGACAGTACCTTGTACAGAGACTGCCAGTCAGACACGTTGGTATTAGAGAGAGTCATGCGCTTTAAAATCAGCTGAAAAATGATCAAACAGCAAATGTCAGTAAAAAAAAAAAGAAAAACATCACATGAAAACAGAGAGAATGAAAGACATATAATACATTAAGGAAGGGGTTCGATCCTCTATTTCCTACAGAGCATCACAACTGTGAAACCTACCAGACACCATCAAATCTCAGTGTAAAACTGTCAATATACCTTAAAGGGACAGTCTAGTCCCCAAACTCACTTTAGTGCACGATGAAAATCACTGCTTGTATAGTGCACAGGCTTTTTTCCCAGTGTGATTTGATGCAGGCATTCTGTATAAATCACATTTTTAATATTTGACTCAAGTCCTCCCCAGTGATTACTCTGCATGTTTACTGCAGGTGCTGCAGCACTGATTTTATAGACACTGAGGATATAAAGTTTTGTTTCATTTAATCACTTCATTCATTTTAAAGTACTTTGAAAGCACATTAATATGCATTAACATTTGGAAGATGCATTTTGGGCACCAGACAGTACATTTAATACAGAATACACCTGTAATCATTGTGTTCTATGTTAAATATATGTATATTTATAAAGGTAGAGTATCCCTTATCCATAGATCTGAAATCTGTAATGATCCGAGAACCCCCAATTTTTTTTTTTTTACATCAAATTTTGCATTGTTACAAGTGTGGGGGCAGACTGGCAAGTCTGAGGGACAGATTGGCAAGTGTGGGGGCAGACTGGCAAGTCTGAGGGACAGATTGGCAAGTGTGGGGGCAGACTGGCAAGTCTGAGGGACAGATTGGCAAGTGTGGGGGCAGACTGGCAAGTCTGAGGGACAGATTGACAAGTGTGGGGGCAGACTGGCAAGTCTGAGGGACAGATTGGCAAGTGTGGGGGCAGACTGGCAAGTCTGAGGGACAGATTGGCAAGTGTGGGGGCAGACTGGCAAGTCTGAGGGACAGATTGGCAAGTGTGGGGGCAGACTGGCAAGTCTGAGGGACAGATTGGCAAGTGTGGGGGCAGACTGGCAAGTCTGAGGGACAGATTGGCAAGTGTGGGGGCAGACTGGCAAGTCTGAGGGACAGATTGGCAAGTGTGGTGACAGACAGGCAAGTCTGAGGGACAGATTGGCAAGTTTGGGGGCAGACTGGCAAGTCTGAGGGACAGATTGGCAAGTCTGAGTGACAGATTGGCAAGTGTGGGGGCGGGGGAATTACATATTAATGTCTATTTATTTATAATGCAATGTCATAAATGTTGTTGTACTGGCCAGGAGTCCCAATACATTTGTCCATATAGAGTATGTTTCCCAAAATAATATTGTTACAAAGACATGAATTATAAAAAGTAACAAATGTAAAGTGTTTACATGCACACGAGACAGTAAGGAACCATATCAACAAAGATAATTAGACAGTTTGTGCGTTACACCTAAGTGAAAAGTGGGAGAGGTATTTCCAAATTGTGCTGAAGACAGGCAAAAGTGGGCGGCGTGTAGGTGAAATGGGTGGAATAACTTTATCAACACTCCCCGTTAATTCCCATAATGCAGCTAAAATAGTGATAGCCCTGGGCCTTAGTGTGAGCGATGCAGCCGGATACACAAGCTGGAAGGGAATGTCGCTGTGGGCGTGGTAGTACAATGAACTCACCGGGATGTTCTTGACGCTCTTCAGCCAGCTCTGCAGATTTTCCGCAGTTTCCATGTTGCGCGGGGTTATGAAAAACTCAATCACGTCGTGCCGAGACGCCAGCTCTGATTGGTCACGTGTGGGACGCATCATCCACAGTCTGCAAAAAGCCAGCCAGGAAAGGGAGGAGACAGACAATGACACACAATTCACCATCCAGCAGAATTCATTTGGTTTCTGTACATGTGAATGCAGGCACAGTGAAGGGAATCTCAAACATTTGTTATATATAGCTGTCCCAACTTATTATTTGTGCAACCCACAGAGCATAGGGCCTCCTTTCCCGAACTATACTTTAATACAGGTGTTTTGTCACAATAGACAGAATGAAAAAACAGAACCAGTTACCACCAAGCAGTTACTACCAAGCAGTTACCAGCAAGCAATTATCACCAATCAGTTACCACCAAGCAGTTACCACCAAGCAGTTATCACCAATCAGTTACCACCAAGCATTTATCACCAATCAGTTACCACCAATCAGTTACCACCAAGCAGTTATCACCAAGCAGTTATCACCAAGCAGTTACCACCAAGCAGTTATTACCCAGCCGTTATCACCAAGCAGTTACCACCAAGCAGTTACCACCAAGCAGTTATCACCAAGCAGTTACCACCAAGCAGTTATTACCCAGCAGTTATCACCAAGCAGTTACCACCAAGCAGTTATTACCCAGCAGTTATCACCAACCATTTACCACCAAGCAGTTATCACCAAGCAGTTACCACCAAGCAGTTATCACCAAGCAGTTACAACCAGGCAGTTACCACCAAGCAGTTATCACCGAGCAGTTATCACCAAGCTGTTATCACCAGGCAGTTACCACCAAGCAGTTATCACCAAGCAGTTATCACCAAGCAGTTATCACCAACCAGTTACCACCAAGCAGTTACCACTAATCAGTTACTACCAGGCAGTTACCACCAAGCAGTTACCACCAAGCAGTTATCACCAAGCAGTTACCACCAAGCAGTTACCACCAAGCAGTTATCAAAAACCAGTTACCACCAAGCAGTTACCACCAAGCAGTTACCACCAAGCAGTTATCACCAAGCAGTTATCACCAAGCAGTTACCACTAATCAGTTACTACCAGGCAGTTACCACCAAGCAGTTACCACCAAGCAGTTATCACCAAGCAGTTATCACCAAGCAGTTACCACCAAGCAGTTACCACCAAGCAGTTATCACCAAGCAGTTACCACCAAGCAGTTATCACCAATCAGTTACCACCAAGCAGTTATCACCAAGCAGTTATCACCAAGCAGTTACCACCAAGCAGTTACCACCAAGCAGTTATTACCCAGCAGTTATCACCAAGCAGTTACCACCAAGCAGTTATTACCCAGCAGTTATCACCAACCATTTACCACCAAGCAGTTATCACCAAGCAGTTACCACCAAGCAGTTATCACCAAGCAGTTATCACCAAGCAGTTATCACCAAGCAGTTATCACCAAGCAGTTACTACCAGGCAGTTACCACCAAGCAGTTATCACCAAGCAGTTATCACCAAGCTGTTATCACCAAGCAGTTACCACCAAGCAGTTATCACCAAGCAGTTATCACCAACCAGTTACCACCAAGCAGTTACCACTAATCAGTTACTACCAGGCAGTTACCACCAAGCAGTTACCACCAAGCAGTTATCACCAAGCAGTTACCACCAAGCAGTTATCACCAACCAGTTACCACCAAGCAGTTACCACCAAGCAGTTATCACCAAGCAGTTATCACCAAGCAGTTACCACTAATCAGTTACTACCAGGCAGTTACCACCAAGCAGTTACCACCAAGCAGTTATCACCAAGCAGTTATCACCAAGCAGTTATCACCAAGCAGTTACCACCAAGCAGTTACCACCAAGCAGTTATTACCCAGCAGTTATCACCAACCATTTACCACCAAGCAGTTATCACCAAGCAGTTACCACCAAGCAGTTATCACCAAGCAGTTATCACCAAGCAGTTACCACTAATCAGTTACTACCAGGCAGTTACCACCAAGCAGTTATCACCAAGCTGTTATCACCAAGCAGTTACCACCAAGCAGTTATCACCAAGCAGTTACCACCAAGCAGTTATCACCAAGCAGTTATCACCAAGCAGTTATCACCAAGCAGTTACCACTAATCAGTTACTACCAGGCAGTTACCACCAAGCAGTTACCACCAAGCAGTTACCACCAATCAGTTACTACCAGGCAGTTACCACCAAGCAGTTATCACCAAGCTGTTATCACCAAGCAGTTACCACTAATCAGTTACTACCAGGCAGTTACCACCAAGCAGTTACCACCAAGCTGTTATCACCAAGCAGTTATCACCCAGCAGTTATCACCAAGCTGTTACCACTTTCCTCCTAGTGTTATTGTGCATTACACTGTGTTTTTATAGCTTATGGCACCGGTATATCAGAAAACTGTAAACATTTGAAATGACAAGCTATAAAAAAGCGGAAATGTTTAAAAGGCTGTTCTAAACAATAAAAAATAACTTGATATAACTTGTCACAGTCTACAAATAAACATCCAATAATACACATCATTTCGCAATGTTCCTGCAGTCGGACATTTCAGTTATATTATGCTATATATTGTTTTGTCTCTTTATATATTTAATATTGACTGGAGTTTTCAGTCAAGATATCTTTCCTGCTTTACCGCAGATTATATAGATGTTTGTGTCATTTATATCCCTTTGGCACATGTTGAGTGCATTATCTCTTTGCTGTTTCTAGTTTCTGTATTTGTTGTGACTGACGGTTTTGTCACAGGAGAGCTGCTGCTGCTGCTGCTGCTGGTGTTTATTAAGTGCTTTTGTTTTAGACTTACATCTGCTATAAAATAAATATATTAAATATTGATAATAATTGATGTTAAATGCTCCCCTTTCGCCATGAAAAGAGTGCATCACAAAATGATCCCAGAAGACACTACATAATGAAGGAAAACATGAATCTATGATCAGCACAATAAAACTTTCTAACGTTTCCTCTTCATTATCCAAAAAAAACCTGCAGAAAAACTGTCTATAAAATAATGACAGATCCTTAGAGTCGGCATCACCTTGTGCTACACAAACCTCAACATGTTTTCCCCCCACTTGGATCGGCAGCGGTTTAGAAGACCTAAAAAGTGACACAAACATTATCATCATGCGGTGAATACAAAGAATACTGCGCTAAGGGTCTATATAATGATAAAACCACTGGCAGCGCAGAGACAAACAATGATAAAAACACTGGCAGCGCAGAGACAAACAACGATAAAAACACTGTCAGCGCAGAGACAAACAACGATAAAAACACTAGCAGCGCAGAGACAAACAACGATAAAAACACTGGCAGTGCAGAGACAAACAATGATAAAAACACTGTCAGCGCAGAGACAAACAACGATAAAAACACTGGCAGCGCAGAGACAAACAACGATAAAAACACTGGCAGCGGAGAGACAAACAACGATAAAAACACTGGCAGCCCAGAGACAAACAACGATAAAAACACTGGCAGTGCAGAGACAAACAATGATAAAAACACTGGCAGCGCAGAGACAAACAATGATAAAAACACTGGCAGCACAGAGACAAACAATGATAAAAACACTGGCAGCGCAGAGACAAACAATGATAAAAACACTGGCAGTGCAGAGACAAACAATGATAAAAACACTGGCAGCGGAGAGACAAACAACAATAAAAACACTGGCAGCGCAGAGACAAACAATGATAAAAACATTGGCAGTGCAGAGCCAAATATTGATAAAAACACTGGCAGCGGAGAGCCAACAATGATAAAAACACTGGCAGTGCAGAGCCAAATATTGATAAAAACACTGGCAGCGGAGAGACAAACAATGATAAAAACACTGGCAGCGGAGAGACAAACAATGATAAAAACACTGGCAGCGGAGAGACAAACAACAATAAAAACACTGGCAGCGGAGAGACAAACAATGATAAAAACACTGGCAGCGCAGAGACAAACAATGATAAAAACAATGGCAGCGCAGAGACAAACAATGATAAAAACACTGGCAGCGGAGAGACAAACAATGATAAAAACACTGACAGCGCAGAGACAAACAACGATAAAAACACTGACAGCACAGAGACAAACAATGATAAAAACACTGACAGCACAGAGACAAACAATGATAAAAACACTGACAGCGCAGAGACAAACAACGATAAAAACACTGACAGCACAGAGACAAACAATGATAAAAACACTGACAGCACAGAGACAAACAATGATAAAAACACTGGCAGTGCAGAGCCAAAAATTGATAAAAACACTGGCAGCGCAGAGACAAACAATGATAAAAACATTGGCAGCGCAGAGACAAACAATGATAAAAACACTGGCAGTGCAGAGACAAACAATGATAAAAACACTGGCAGCACAGAGACAAACAATAATAAAAACACTGGCAGCGCAGAGACAAACAACGATAAAAACACTGGCAGTGCAGAGACAAACAATGATAAAAACACTGGCAGCGCAGAGACAAACAATGATAAAAACACTGGCAGCGCAGAGACAAACAATGATAAAAACACTGGCAGCGCAGAGACAAACAATGACAAAAACACTGGCAGCGGAGAGACAAACAACGATAAAAACACTGGCAGTGCAGAGACAAACAACGATAAAAACACTGGCAGTGCAGAGACAAACAATGATAAAAACACTGGCAGCGCAGAGACAAACAACGATAAAAACACTGGCAGTGCAGAGACAAACAATGATAAAAACACTGGCAGCGCAGAGACAAACAACGATAAAAACACTGGCAGTGCAGAGACAAACAACAATAAAAACACTGGCAGCGCAGAGACAAACAATGATAAAAACACTGGCAGCGCAGAGACAAACAACGATAAAAACACTGGCAGCGCAGAGACAAACAACGATAAAAACACTTGCAGCACAGAGACAAACAATGATAAAAACACTGGCAGCACAGAGACAAACAATGATAAAAACACTGGCAGCGCAGAGACACACAATGATAAAAACACTGGAAGTGCAGAGACAAACAACGATAAAAACACTGGCAGTGCAGAGACAAACAATGATAAAAACACTGGCAGCGCAGAGACAAACAATGATAAAACCACTGGCAGCGCAGAGACAAACAATGATAAAAACACTGGCAGCGCAGAGACAAACAATGATAAAAACACTGGCAGCGCAGAGACAAACAACGATAAAAACACTGGCAGAGCAGAGACAAACAATGACAAAAACACTGGCAGCACAGAGACAAACAATGATAAAAACACTGGCAGCACAGAGACAAACAATGATAAAAACACTGGCAGCGCAGAGACAAACAATGATAAAAACACTGGCAGCGCAGAGATAAACAATTATAAAAACACTGGCAGTGGAGAGACAAACAACGATAAAAACACTGGCAGCGCAGAGACAAACAACGATAAAAACACTGGCAGCGCAGAGACAAACAATGATAAAAACACTGGCAGCGCAGAGACAAACAATGATAAAAACACTGGCAGCGCAGAGACAAACAATGATAAAACCACTGGCAGCGGAGAGACAAACAACGATAAAAACACTGGCAGCGCAGAGACAAACAATGATAAAAACACTGGCAGCGGAGAGACAAACAATGATAAAAACACTGGCAGCGCAGAGACAAACAATGATAAAAACACTGGCAGCGCAGAGACAAACAACGATAAAAACACTGGCAGTGCAGAGACAAACAACGATAAAAACACTGGCAGCACAGAGACAAACAATGACAAAAACACTGGCAGCGCAGAGACAAACAATGATAAAAACATTGGCAGCGCAGAGACAAACAATGATAAAAACACTGGCAGTGCAGAGACAAACAATGATAAAAACACTGGCAGTGCAGCGACATACAATGATAAAAACACTGGCAGCGCAGAGACAAACAATGATAAAAACACTGGCAGCGCAGAGACAAACAATGATAAAAACACTGGCAGCGCAGAGACTAACAATTATAAAAACACTGGCAGCAGAGAGACAAACAATGATAAAAACACTGGCAGCGGAGAGACAAACAATGATAAAAACACTGGCAGCGGAGAGACAAACAACGATAAAAACACTGGCAGTGCAGCGACAAACAATGATAAAACCACTGGCAGCGGAGAGACAAACAATGATAAAAACACTGGCAGCGCAGAGACAAACAATGACAAAAACACTGGCAGCACAGAGACAAACAATGATAAAAACACTGGCAGCGGAGAGACAAACAATGATAAAAACACTGGCAGCGGAGAGACAAACAATGACAAAAACACTGGCAGCACAGAGACAAACAATGATAAAAACACTGGCAGCGGAGAGACAAACAATGATAAAAACACTGGCAGCGCAGAGACAAACAATGACAAAAACACTGGCAGCACAGAGACAAACAATGATAAAAACACTGGCAGCGCAGAGACAAACAATGACAAAAACACTGGCAGCGCAGAGACAAACAACGATAAAAACACTGGCAGCGGAGAGACAAACAATGATAAAAACACTGGCAGCGCAGAGACAAACAATGATAAAAACACTGGCAGCGGAGAGACAAACAATGATAAAAACACTGGCAGCGCAGAGACAAACAACGATAAAAACACTGGCAGCACAGAGACAAACAATGATAAAAACACTGGCAGCGCAGAGACAAACAATGATAAAAACACTGGCAGCGCAGAGACAAACAATGATAAAAACACTGGCAGCGGAGAGACAAACAATGATAAAAACATTGGCAGCGCAGAGACAAACAACGATAAAAACACTGGCAGCGCAGAGACAAACAATGATAAAAACACTGGCAGCGCAGAGACAAACAATGATAAAAACACTGGCAGCGGAGAGACAAACAATGATAAAAACACTGGCAGTGCAGAGACAAACAATGATAAAAACACTGGCAGCGCAGAGACAAACAATGATAAAAACACTGGCAGTGCAGAGACAAACAATGATAAAAACATTGGCAGTGCAGAGCCAAATATTGATAAAAACACTTTAAGCGCAGAGACAAACAATGATAAAAACATTGGCAGCGCAGAGACAAACAATGATAAAAACACTGGCAGTGCAGAGACAAACAATGATAAAAACACTGGCAGTGCAGCGACATACAATGATAAAAACACTGGCAGCGCAGAGACAAACAATGATAAAAACACTGGCAGCGCAGAGACAAACAATGATAAAAACACTGGCAGCGCAGAGACAAACAATGATAAAAACACTGGCAGCAGAGAGACAAACAATGATAAAAACACTGGCAGCGGAGAGACAAACAATGATAAAAACACTGGCAGCGCAGAGACAAACAATGATAAAAACACTGGCAACACAGAGACAAACAATGATAAAAACACTGGCAGCACAGAGACAAACAATGATAAAAACACTGGCAGCGGAGAGACAAACAATGATAAAAACACTGGCAACACAGAGACAAACAATGATAAAAACACTGGCAGCACAGAGACAAACTGGCAGCGGAGAGACAAACAATGATAAAAACACTGGCAGCGGAGAGACAAACAATGATAAAAACACTGGCAGCGGAGAGACAAACAATGATAAAAACACTGGCAGCGGAGAGACAAACAATGATAAAAACACTGGCAGTGCAGAGACAAACAATGATAAAAACACTGGCAGCACAGAGACAAACAATGATAAAAACACTGGCAGCGCAGAGACAAACAATGATAAAACCACTGGCAGCGGAGAGACAAACAATGATAAAAACACTGGCAGCGGAGAGACAAACAATGACAAAAACACTGGCAGCACAGAGACAAACAATGATAAAAACACTGGCAGCGGAGAGACAAACAATGATAAAAACACTGGCAGCGGAGAGACAAACAATGACAAAAACACTGGCAGCACAGAGACAAACAATGATAAAAACACTGGCAGCGCAGAGACAAACAATGACAAAAACACTGGCAGCGCAGAGACAAACAACGATAAAAACACTGGCAGCGGAGAGACAAACAATGATAAAAACACTGGCAGCGCAGAGACAAACAATGATAAAAACACTGGCAGCGGAGAGACAAACAATGATAAAAACACTGGCAGCGCAGAGACAAACAACGATAAAAACACTGGCAGCACAGAGACAAACAATGATAAAAACACTGGCAGCGCAGAGACAAACAATGATAAAAACACTGGCAGCGCAGAGACAAACAATGATAAAAACACTGGCAGCGCAGAGACAAACAATGATAAAAACACTGGCAGCACAGAGACAAACAATGATAAAAACACTGGCAGCGCAGAGACAAACAACGATAAAAACACTGGCAGCACAGAGACAAACAATGATAAAAACACTGGCAGTGCAGAGACAAACAACGATAAAAACACTGGCAGCGCAGAGACAAACAATGATAAAAACACTGGCAGCGCAGAGACAAAAAACTATAAAAACACTGGCAGCGGAGAGACAAACAATGATAAAAACACTGGCAGCACAGAGACAAACAATGATAAAAACACTGACAGCGCAGAGACAAACAATGATAAAAACACTGGCAGCGCAGAGACAAACAATGATAAAAACACTGGCAGCGCAGAGACAAACAACGATAAAAACACTGGCAGCGGAGAGACAAACAATGATAAAAACACTGGCAGCGCAGAGACAAACAACGATAAAAACACTGGCAGCACAGAGACAAACAATGATAAAAACACTGGCAGCGCAGAGACAAACAACGATAAAAACACTGGCAGCGGAGAGACAAACAATGATAAAAACACTGGCAGAGCAGAGACAAACAATGACAAAAACACTGGCAGCACAGAGACAAACAATGATAAAAACACTGGCAGCGTAGAGACAAACAATGATAAAACCACTGGCAGCGGAGAGACAAACAATGATAAAAACACTGGCAGCGTAGAGACAAACAATGATAAAAACACTGGCAGCGGAGAGACAAACAATGATAAAAACACTGGCAGCGGAGAGACAAACAATGATAAAAACATTGGCAGTGCAGAGACAAACAATGATAAAAACACTGGCAGTGCAGAGACAAACAACGATAAAAACACTGGCAGCGCAGAGACAAACAACGATAAAAACACTGGCAGCACAGAGACAAACAATGATAAAAACACTGGCAGCACAGAGACAAACAACGATAAAAACACTGGCAGCACAGAGACAAACAATGATAAAAACACTGGCAGCGGAGAGACAAACAACGATAAAAACACTGGCAGCACAGAGACAAACAATGATAAAAACACTGGCAGCACAGAGACAAACAATGATAAAAACACTGGCAGCGGAGAGACAAACAATGATAAAAACACTGGCAGCGCAGAGACAAACAACGATAAAAACACTGGCAGCGCAGAGACAAACAACGATAAAAACACTGGCAGCACAGAGACAAACAATGATAAAAACACTGGCAGCACAGAGACAAACAACGATAAAAACACTGGCAGCGGAGAGACAAACAATGATAAAAACACTGGCAGCGCAGAGACAAACAATGATAAAAACACTGGCAGCGCAGAGACAAACAACGATAAAAACACTGGCAGCGCAGAGACAAACAATGATAAAAACATTGGCAGCGCAGAGACAAACAACGATAAAAACACTGGCAGCACAGAGACAAACAATGATAAAAACACTGGCAGCGCAGAGACAAACAACGATAAAAACACTGGCAGCGGAGAGACAAACAATGATAAAAACACTGGCAGCGCAGAGCCAAATATTGATAAAAACACTTGCAGCGCAGAGACAAACAATGATAAAAACATTGGCAGCGCAGAGACAAACAATGATAAAAACACTGGCAGTGCAGAGACAAACAATGATAAAAACACTGGCAGTGCAGCGACATACCATGATAAAAACACTGGCAGCGCAGAGACAAACAATGATAAAAACACTGGCAGCGCAGAGACAAACAATGATAAAAACACTGGCAGCGCAGAGACAAACAATTATAAAAACACTGGCAGCGCAGAGACAAACAACGATAAAAACACTGGCAGTGCAGAGACAAACAATGATAAAAGCACTGGCAGCGCAGAGACAAACAATGATAAAAACACTGGCAGCACAGAGACAAACAATGATAAAAACACTGGCAGCACAGAGACAAACAATGATAAAAACACTGGCAGCGGAGAGACAAACAATGATAAAAACACTGGCAGCGGAGAGACAAACAATGATAAAAACACTGGCAGCGGAGAGACAAACAATGATAAAAACACTGGCAGCGGAGAGACAAACAATGACAAAAACACTGGCAGCACAGAGACAAACAATGATAAAAACACTGGCAGCGGAGAGACAAACAATGATAAAAACACTGGCAGCGGAGAGACAAACAATGACAAAAACACTGGCAGCACAGAGACAAACAATGATAAAAACACTGGCAGCGGAGAGACAAACAATGATAAAAACACTGGCAGCGCAGAGACAAACAATGACAAAAACACTGGCAGCACAGAGACAAACAATGATAAAAACACTGGCAGCGCAGAGACAAACAATGACAAAAACACTGGCAGCGCAGAGACAAACACCGATAAAAACACTGGCAGCGGAGAGACAAACAATGATAAAAACACTGGCAGCGCAGAGACAAACAATGATAAAAACACTGGCAGCGGAGAGACAAACAATGATAAAAACACTGGCAGCGCAGAGACAAACAACGATAAAAACACTGGCAGCACAGAGACAAACAATGATAAAAACACTGGCAGCGCAGAGACAAACAATGATAAAAACACTGGCAGCGCAGAGACAAACAATGATAAAAACACTGGCAGCGCAGAGACAAACAACGATAAAAACACTGGCAGCGCAGAGACAAACAACGATAAAAACACTGGCAGCGCAGAGACAAACAATGATAAAAACACTGGCAGCGCAGAGACAAACAATGATAAAAACACTGGCAGCGCAGAGACAAACAACGATAAAAACACTGGCAGCGCAGAGACAAACAATGATAAAAACACTGGCAGCGGAGAGACAAACAATGATAAAAACACTGGCAGCGGAGAGACAAACAATGATAAAAACACTGGCAGCGGAGAGACAAACAATGATAAAAACACTGGCAGCGCAGAGACAAACAATGATAAAAACACTGGCAGCGCAGAGACAAACAATGATAAAAACACTGGCAGCGGAGAGACAAACAATGACAAAAACACTGGCAGTGCAGAGACAAACAATGATAAAACCACTGGCAGCGCAGAGACAAACAATGATAAAAACACTGACAGCGCAGAGACAAACAATGATAAAAACACTGACAGCACAGAGACAAACAATGATAAAAACACTGGCAGCGCAGAGACAAACAACGATAAAAACACTGGCAGCGCAGAGACAAACAATGATAAAAACACTGGCAGCGCAGAGACAAACAATGATAAAAACACTGGCAGCGCAGAGACAAACAACGATAAAAACACTGGCAGCGCAGAGACAAACAATGATAAAAACACTGGCAGCGGAGAGACAAACAATGATAAAAACACTGGCAGCGGAGAGACAAACAATGATAAAAACACTGGCAGCGGAGAGACAAACAATGATAAAAACACTGGCAGCACAGAGACAAACAATGATAAAAACACTGGCAGCGCAGAGACAAACAATGATAAAAACACTGGCAGCGCAGAGACAAACAATGATAAAAACACTGGCAGCGGAGAGACAAACAATGATAAAAACACTGGCAGCGGAGAGACAAACAATGATAAAAACACTGGCAGCGGAGAGACAAACAATGATAAAAACACTGGCAGCGCAGAGACAAACAATGATAAAAACACTGGCAGCGGAGAGACAAACAATGACAAAAACACTGGCAGTGCAGAGACAAACAATGATAAAACCACTGGCAGCGCAGAGACAAACAATGATAAAAACACTGACAGCGCAGAGACAAACAATGATAAAAACACTGACAGCACAGAGACAAACAATGATAAAAACACTGACAGCACAGAGACAAACAATGATAAAAACACTGGCAGTGCAGAGACAAACAATGATAAAAACACTGGCAGCACAGAGACAAACAATGATAAAAACACTGGCAGCGGAGAGACAAACAATGATAAAAACACTGGCAGCGCAGAGACAAACAATGATAAAAACACTGGCAGCGGAGAGACAAACAATGATAAAAACACTGGCAGCGGAGAGACAAACAATGATAAAAACACTGGCAGCGCAGAGACAAACAATGATAAAAACACTGGCAGCGCAGAGACAAACAATGATAAAAACACTGGCAGCGCAGAGACAAAAAACGATAAAAACACTGGCAGTGGAGAGACAAACAATGATAAAAACACTGGCAGCGGAGAGACAAACAATGATAAAAACACTGGCTGAGCTTAAGGCCAAAGTAGCCGAGTTCAAAAAAGTTCTCTAATTCAGCTGAATGGGAAATAATTTCCAACTTGGCGACTTTGGCTTTAAGTTTAAAATTCCAGTCTCAATTCCCTGCAATTGTCTCTTTATTGCACCCCGATGTGTATCAGAGGGTCCCAGGATGCTGGCGCTCTCTGACACAGTCAGTGGGGGAGCAGTGAGAGGTTGTCGGTGTGAGTTGGAGAGACAAAAACAGAGAGTATGTGTAACGGGTCAATACATTACCAAACAGACTGAGCCCCTCCTTCACACTGGATGACATTTTATACACAGACGGATGGACCTCACTTTTGAATATCTGCAGAACACTGACAGGAGATATGACAATGTATGACATCACACCTGCAGAACACTGACAGTGACATCACACCTGCATAACACTGACAGTGACATCACACCTGCAGAACACTGACAATGACATCACACCTGTAGAACACTGACAATGACATCACACCTGCAGAACACTGATAATGGCATCACACCTGCAGAACACTGATAATGACATCACACCTGCAGAACACTGACAGTGACATCACACCTGCAGAACACTGACAATGACATCACACACAAGTGATAGTGGCAACTTATCGTTTTTTTTTTTTTTTTTTTAAATCTTGTCTGGTGGTCTCAAAGCCATATTTAAGAGCAGGCAACAAAGTTATTAAATAGACATGATGATAAAAATATCAGAGAAAACAGAAATGCAAATTGCAAAAATCAGAAATATTCTGCAACGTGCCTCTGTTTCTAATTTGGCTAGTAAGGCTGTATGTTTAACTTGCCTCTCTTTCTAATTCGGCTAGTATGGCTGTATGTTTAACTTGCCTCTCTTTCTAATTCGGCTAGTAAGGCTGTATGTTTAACTTTGCCCCCTTTTAATTCGGCTAGTAAGGCTGTATGTTTAACTTGCCTCTATTTCTAATTCGGCTAGTAAGGCTGTATGTTTAACTTGCCTCTCTTTCTAATTCGGCTAGTAAGCTTAACTTGCTTCTCTAGTTAATTCGGCTAGTAAGGCTGTATGTTTAACTTGCCTCTCTTTCTAATTCGGCTAGTAAGGCTGTATGTTTAACTTGCTTCTCTATTTAATTTGGCTAGTAAGGCTGTATGTTTAACTTGCCTCTCTTTCTAATTCCGCTAGTAAGGCTGTATGTTTAACTTGCCTCTCTTTCTAATTCGGCTAGTAAGGCTGTATGTTTAACTTGCCTCTCTTTCTAATTCGGCTAGTAAGGCTGTATGTTTAACATTCAATGGTCCCTTCACTGCCATTCATGCTTGAGGCCTTTATTCATGAAAGAAGGAATTGCAGGGAATTGACAAGGAAATTGTTAAACTTAAAGTCAAAGTAAACGAGTTGGAAGAAGAGAATTTTTCCAACTTGGCTACTTTGGAGTGAAGTTTGAAATTCCCTTGTCAATTCCCTCTTTCGGGAATACAGATCACTGTTTCTGTTAGCACATCCAGTCGTCTATATGCACTATGATGTAAGCTGACTAGATGCCATTAACCTATGAGCCGATGATTAAGCGCCAGTTCAAGGTGCGAAACATGGAAGGCGTTTACTCCCACCTGCACGTGGTGCCCTTCCCCACACAATGTTTGCCACAACACAATAAAGAGGATTTTTAATCTTAAATCGTTGTCTGATGGTTTTTCACTTTGACTTCAGGATCAAACCCGTCTCTTCATTTTCAAATACAAGCCATTAACACCTACAGAGTTCTAGTAAACATGTTCCTTACCTGTAGGTATCCTGATCCATATCCACAGTGTCGGTCCTAGAATAGCAGAGGAGACACACAGAACATCCGGTTTCATTATTATAATTACACGTATCATTACAGTCAAATCCAAGCCTAACATTTTAGATCTACGAGGGAGATTAGCAAAACAGAAATGTACGAATGGCAAATGGTAACCCCCAAGTCATTGGAAGTCGGGGACTAGAACAGGGAAAAATGAGTTGTGTAGTGGAAAATGGTGATGCAAACAGTCTAACAATATCACTATTCTGGAAAGATTAAAGTATTTTTGTGCTATTATTAAATGTTGATCGGATTGTTGTTGTATTGATAGATTGGCAGCCTCTCTAGTTATAGGATGTCACAGTGAGATGGGAGCTCCGTTTACATACATCATACTGGTTGGCACAGGACATACAAGACATATTTTGTTAGGCTGAGTATAGGAACTCCAACGCTGCTGTCTTCTAGCTGAACTCCAATTCTTCTGCGATCCAAGAACTTCAAAAGCCCCCCAAGTGTGCGGATCTGGCGGGAGAGAAACAAATCAGCCCAACCCTAACGGGACAAGCTTCAAAATGAAAACAATAGCTGTTTTCATGGATTATTTTACAGATAAAAGTAGAGGTGCTAACAGTCCATTTTGCATCACTTTGAACAATCAAGCAAGAAAGCAGAGCCTGGTAGAGACATGGATAAATGAGAAGAACGAACCTTGGGGGGGGGGGGGAGTCAATCTAAAAGATCAAAAAGGAGAGATGCTTGGGAGATATGATGAGCATCAGTTGGGGCAGTCAGTTACTCTAATGGCCTTTCATGTTACAAGTTTGGATAAGAATGTGAGAAGGGAATTGCAAACGTCAGGCCATACTAGCAGAGTTTGATGTATAGCTGAATTGGAGATTTTTTCCAACTTGGTTCCTTTGGCCAAGTGTCATTGCTCTGAAGCTCTAGCATGCAGTCTCATACATCAGGTACTACTGACTAGATTAGTATAGAAAAGAGAATATCAGAATACCAGAGACACAGCACAGATATCAGAAAGGAAACATGTGATGGCGGCAGAGACAAGGCAGGGGAGGGCTCTCGATGGTGAGGATGGAAAGCGTTTTATTTGCTCACCATGAGTGGGCAATCAAAAGGGATAATGGAAGACAGGTGCAGGATCTTCTCTGTCTCCGTGAGTTTAGAAGATAACGATGGGAAGTTCCCAGAAAGTATTCGCCGTTTGCAGATCTCCAGCCCTGAGTACAACAAATACACAAGAAAATCATTCACTTCTGCAGTGAGAGAGAGTGAGACAGAAGGTTGTGTTAGATCAATAAGCTCAGAAGATAAAGGTTTGCCGATACAAACTGATCCACGTGTTAGCCATTGAGATGAGAGAACGTACAGAAGCTACGTGCCTGTGTATATATGTGAATAGTAACCAAATGAACATGTTAGTTCCCCTACTCCAAGCAAGTACGCCCCCCAAGCACTTACTTGGTGTGTTGTGTAATCTGTATCAGAGTGAGAAAATCATTGCAACCGAACTGTCATTTTGGTTTTTGAATCTGTTATATACCATGTTTAGTGAGTCCTATGCTTTACTTTCAGTGAATTTGTACCTCTCTTCTAATAATATATGTAGCGGACGTATCTTACATTACATTATGATAATCGCCGCTTAATATAAAGAGAAACATCTTTCTAATACTAAGTCACTATTCTAAAAGACAGAATTACAGATAAACAATTAGTTTGCCTCTACATGTTTCCATTCTAGACACTGCATTTATGGATATATTTTGTGGGCTTGGAACATCATATCTTCAGGTTACTGGGGTGTTTTTTTACAGACTTATTTGACTTCTTCTTTGAGAGGCTCCACTGTATCTTCCTTGAACGAAGGTGAAACAAGTAAAGGGGGTGTGTTAAGACCATATTACCAAAATCCACATTAGGGAACAGGGCTGTCTCGGGTATCAATCCTGTATCAGTCTGTCCGTCTGCACCTGTGAAAGGTATCAATGAACCGATAAGAAGTCACTCAGAATGGCAGAGAATCACTGAGATGACATAAGGGTGTAGAGTAGATCAATGGTTTCAATCTCTGGGATAATGTTTGTTGCACTGCTTGTCGATACATAAGATTAAATGTTTTTGATTACGTGCTACTTACACAGATCCTAAGTCTCTGGCAGGATTACAAATCTCAGCATTCAAGTTTGACTGCTCTGTTATTGACGTTAATTGGTGTAAAACACTAGTAGGGCAGAGGTTACTGAGGCTCTAAGACATAAATAAAATATGTGTTTTTTTCTTTTTTTTGTTCTGAGATCAGGCGATGCCCGAGCAAACCCTATGCTCATAAACTTACTCAGAGTGTGGAGAAATTCTGTGAGGTTCTGGTCTTGCTTGGCGCTCGTTACAATACATCTTGGCTTAAGATCAGCGATAACTAGAAAGACAAGAGATAGGTGGATGGGCGGCGGGGGTAGTTAATTAGAAGATACAGAAACGGGCTATGGCAACAGAAACAGACAGGAGTCAACATAAACATGTGCAGTGATGGACAGCAATATTGAAATTGAGAGAACAGGACTGTCCACCCCACTGTATCACTGTCTATTCCTGCTGATTGGCAGCCTGAGAGTTGCCAAGTGTCCTGTGGCCAAAAGGCGCTGTGGGGCATTAAGCATCTCTGTGTAAGAAGGTGCAAAAGGGGAAAGGAAATAAATACATACAACGCCTTGCACATACTCAGGGAACTGAGACAAAAATGCAGATGAATGGGAGAATTGTCCCAAATTAAAACTACTGTTCACCAAATTATGTATTATCTCTACAAAATGTTTTAAATGATAATAATGATGATGATAATAATAATACTGATGTTGATAATAATGGTAATAATAATAATTCTGATAATAATAATGATGATGATGATAATAATGATGATAATAATAATGATGTTGGTTCAGGTGCAATGAGACAATATAAACACGTGTGTGCTCCAGTCCATATGGCATTGTGTCTGTTCAGCCTGAGGTTTTGCTTTAAGCATCTTTCCACACTGTACATGTGAAGCTCTATTTATTGTCATTGGTTCAGACACTCAGCTGTCCAGGAAGCATGTGAGTCCCAGACACAGATACCAAGCAGCCGGCTGCATTTTCCCTGGATGCTCCTATGCCATCAATATATTTCACACCATCAAGTCTATGGGGTCTGTTCACAAAAAGGTGAGTTGAGGTGAGATGAAGATTTTATCACCAGTTTATCAATACATGCAGGGCAGGGACAATCCTGGTCAGTTTGCTCAGCGGAGGGTTTGTCCCTGTATAAATATTATTCTCTCCACAAATCACCTGCAGCTCATTTTTTAGTAAATAGACATCTTTGAGTTTCCAGTATCAGGATTATTTTATTATAGCTCTGAAGCAGCGCTGTGTGGATTACTGTGATACGTCAGTATTCATAAACTCACAACAATGTACACTGACAGCTTTTACACCATGTCACTGACAGCTTTTACATCATGTACACTGACAGCTTTTACACCATGTACACTGACAGCTTTTACACCATGTCACTGACAGCTTTTACACCATGTACACTGACAGCTTTTACACCATGTACACTGACAGCTTTTACACCATGACACAGACAGCTTTTACACCATGTCACAGACAGCTTTTACACCATGTCACAGACAGCTTACACCATGTCACTGACAGCTTTTACACCATGTACACTGACAGCTTTTACACCATGACACAGACAGCTTTTACACCATGTCACAGACAGCTTTTACACCATGTACACTGACAGCTTTTACACCATGTTACTGACAGCTTTTACACCATGTCACAGAAAGCTTTTACACCATGTCACAGACAGCTTTTACACCATGTCACTGTCACAAAAGATACAAAGAAAAGAGAAAAAGACAAAAATTAGAGAAAAAGAAAGTAAATGAAAAAAATATATATAAAACAAATACTGGAGTGAATATAGTTTTTAAAAGGGAAACCCAGGTCAAGCACTGAAGTGAATGATTGTGTGTTATTCACCTCTCCTCAGGAGCCTGAGTTGCTCAGTGTCAGGGGTATCTGGCATGAAGTGGGCAGAGCAGTCACCGGAGTTGTAATAAGCCACTGCAAGGGTCCCAGCATGCCACAGCACACTCATGTAGATCTGCAACACAAAGGTATATGCTCTAGTCGTGTGAACAGGCCCTGTGCACCCCATGATCTTTTACCATCCCTGGAAGGAAAGCAACATTTCAATCTGTTATTGAAGAATAGCTCTGAGAAGCAAATGTGTGCGAATGTCCATATCATGCTGTACTAAGAAGGACAGACAGTGCTTAATCAGGTAAATAACCCAACTGGGTCCCATCGAGTTCAAACGCAAAGTACATAAATAAAACTCTCCAAATTAGGGGAAACTTGAAAGCAACTCAAGGTCAAGGCTAGGGGTGTGACCTGCAGCTGGGAGACCCTCCACCCTACATACCTCCCGATTTGGGAGGTCTGTCCCACGGAGCTCTACCTCTGTCCTGTTTTTCGTGGGAAAACAGGATGCAGGACCGCAATTGCCAGGTCCTGACCGCATTCTCCAATTTGAGCACGGTGTGCATACGCAGTAGCACTCTTAACCTTATCTACCAGCTTTAGCCTCGCCTCCCCAGACTCCCTAAAATCGCCGGGGGGGGGGGGGGGGGGGGGGTTTAGGGGGGCGGAATGTTGGTTGATCATATGTGATCAGAAGTTAATCAATTAACAAATCAAGTCTTGGATCCCCCAGAACCACGCTCAGTATTTAAATGATTTATTTCTATACACTGCAAGGCAGCATGTAAAACTTATATGTGGCCGGTAAAAAATGGACAAGGTGGCCACCGTACCAAGGGCCCAATTAAATCAATAGCTAAGTGACTTTAGGCCTTTGCCCATGGGAGAAGCTAGCTTAAATCAGAGATGTCGAAAACCCTAGTTTTCTTTTTTTTTATTAATTATTATTATTATGTGCAATCTTCAAGGAAGCACAGCAGTTCCATCACTTTATTCTCCTTTGTGTCTAAAAAGGTGAGAAGCCATCAGCTTCCTGTGTGCGAATGAATCAGGCTGTGATGCCGACAGTACAGCTGTACAGGTTCCTCGGAGCACACATCCCTGCGGTCACACCTCCGCCTCTTCATCCAGCTCTTCCGCCTCATGCTGATCGTCGATAGTACCTCTCCCCACAGCCATCAGGGTCATTGGTGGCCAATCAGAAGCTAAAGAAAGGAAATAAAAATGCATGATGTACACTTGTCCCGTTGAATCAGGACTTGCTGACATGTTGCAGGCAAGGCAGTAAAGATTAATACCGGTTACAGAATCACACGGATGATACAACATTGCCTTTGTTTGCAGAAAATGTGTAAAACATTTAGATATTATTATTATTTAAAGAAACATATTTGCATTAAGCCTGGCAAATAGTTCTGCAGGCGGTGATAAACGACATTTCCCATGATGCTCTAGGTAACATGGCATAATATGTCAAGCGTTAGGCATTTTCCATGTCCTTCTGTTGGTTTTACATATGTCCAAGGAATTCAATAAATTATCTGTTTTAATTATAAACGTTTAGCCTCTTTCTTTTTCTGGAGTGCGGCTGGCGCACATTTGATAACATGGCGGCGAGGCTACACAGTAAAACGGAATGGCTAAATACAACCTGACCAACAAGGGGACATCCCCGGTTGAATTCTCTGTTGTGCAGGACAGTGGCGAACGATGCACATGCGCGCGTTATGTCAAACTGAATAACAGCGCCACCATTTCCTGCACGATGGAGATGGCACGCCCCTAGCCATTAAAAATGTATTTTTACAGCTCACATTTTATATTTCATGGGAATTATTTGTGAATTACACCTAATTATTTGTTTATATTCAAGATTACTGAAAGGGTGACCCTGTGTTTTTTTTTTTTTTTTTAAATATTCAACTACATGTCACAGGTCAATAATTCTTTTATGTAAATATTGTAAAGTGGATTTTTTCAGACTATGGACTGCTGAGTCCATAACTTGGAAAGCCCATCACACTCCACAAATCATAATAACCCTGCGATACATTTATAACTATCGCCACACTACTAATATATATAAAAAAAACAAAGTCACGTTCCAGCTTAAGGTACATGTTAGCATGATGATTTAATCCCACACACATACACAGAGCGACAGAGCTCATTTTCCCGCCTTCGAAAAAAAAAAAAATGGCGTCGGGTTCTCTTAGCGTTTCTTTCCACCTCTCGTCGCTTTTCCCGCTCATTCGGCAGCGTTCTAACCCCGCCCACCCTCGCAAGTTACCAAATGACAGAGCCCGTAGCATGGTGTATTCTCCCTCGTGATTGGACGAGGCAGTATTGGGCGGCAGTGCGAGGCGTGTCTGCGTTCCAAGCCTCCCTAGTGCTGCGTTCCAGCTGTGAGTAGTGGCGTGCTGGTACCAATCCTAGACAGACGTCAGACAGCATCTGGCTGAGGTCTTTATGTGAAGAGTACAGATACTGTTGACTGCAGCTCCTGCGATGCTCAGCCAGCTAAACCTTTGTAACTGGCTGAGTGTAATGGGGATTGTAAACGTGATGTTATCCTAGCATGTAGTTGTGCACATATCCAATAACTGCTATTCCTGCATATAGAATATATACCATAATACAATTCACACATCTTTATTCATTTCACTATATGTTCACTATATTTTAGTATAAATGGGAGGAAATTCAAATTTCAGAAAAAATTAGGATTAGGAGAAATCTTAAATACATTTTTATTAACATCCCTTTTAAAATGATATTATTTTTATATAAAAACCATGGGTGTTAACCATGTTGGGAAAATATCTATATAGTTTTAGATGAATACAGCATCATATAGAGAAACAGGTCTGCCTTATCAATCAACAGTACCTCTATATTAGAAACTGCAAAGGGTGTAACAGAGTAATTGCCCATCTTTGCAAGTCCCTCCTTATTGGTTGTCACTGAATTTAGAAATTCATTTCCCCTTTAAATCTGCAGGAGAACTGTAAATTGTTTTAAAGTCAAAATAGGTGCATTTCACATGTGTTTAATATATGTTTAACACATAGAGAATAAGTTGGGTGTACACTGCTCCTTTCAGCAAATTAATTCACAGTCAGAATTCAGTGCATGAATGGGGAGTAGAAGTTTTGCAGTTCACTTGATGGCATTGATTACTATATTAATTAGCACTGCATTGGATACAGTCAAGACTGCAGACTGGAGTTTTCTGGTTACATAGAGAAATACAAACTGGGGTCTCGGAGGCACGGACACTAAATAAATTCCACAATCGCCATCGCAAGAGAAACAGCAAAATATGCCTTATGCGACCGATCACAGCGCTTAGTCATAGGCTCTGAATACACCAAGCGGATATTCGCTCTTAAATAGTCGATATCTGCTCGGTGTATTCAGAGCCTATGATTAAGCGCCATGATCAGCCGCGAAACGCGTAAGGCATATTTTGCTGTTTCACTTGGGATGGTGAGCCCTCGCCGTTTCATGCCACAATAAATTATATTTTTCATCTTTGAACTGTATCCTGGTGATAGTGGAATTTATTTGGGGTCCGTGCCTCCGAGACCCCGGTTAGTATTTCTCTATTGAGCCTTCTCGGTGGGAGCACCAAACGGAGGGCGGCGTCCACCTCTACCGCTGTGCTTTACTCCCAAACAACGGATGGGTGTTCATTTGCTACTTGCTATTTTCTATTTACATCCCTGGAGTATGCATTTTTCATAAGGATTCCTGAGTAAAAACGGATGGGGTCACATTAATTATCTCCTAGATTCTAAAACTCTTTCTTTATGACCTAGGTGGAGAATGTGTAGGGTGCTTGTTTGGTGTTATAGATTTAGATCGCAGGCCATATGTTTGGAGATCCCGTAGAAAAAATGGATAATGAAAAATGTGAAGGGCTTTTAGGATTCTTATAACAGGTTTCCAGAAGTGGGATCGGGGATGGGCAAAGGGCCAGCAATGACTGGAGGGGGCACAGACGGTACCCTTGCCTTGGATTTCCTGGCAGGCAAATGTAAGGTACCAGCCTCTGTGTTGGCATAGGGTGAGCCGTACAGTAAAAGACACTTGTGGAGCAATCACCATGGGAGCCGATGGAGCGTTCCTGCAGTTTAGACCAGTTATATTAACTGAAATGAAAGTGCAGTGCGGCTGCTTCTGGTTCTTCGGTCCTGGGCAGCAACCGTCACACTGGCTAAGCATTAAGGGAGTTGTAGTCCACAGCGCTTTGGGTGTCAAGACTTTCCTAGCCCTGTGTCAGACACAGAAACCTAGTGGTATTCATACTGTATAAGCAGCAAGAGCCCCAAGCCGTCTTATCAAAGTAATGCACAAGCTCATTAGAAAGGATGTGGACTATATATCAGGCTTCCGTCCTCATACCAGACCCCCCCCCCCCACCCCCTCTTCCTTCCTCCTGCATGTCACATTAATCCATTGGTGGCCCTTTCTCGGCTCTATAGTGGGTACTGTTTGTTAATCCCGTGTATTTTATTGAAGGGAAATAATTATTGCAAACTAGATTTGTTCCTCCATATAAATGCAGTGCACCGTCTCCCGGCGAGAGCCTTTCTGATGTGCGTAAATCTGAGATATGAGCAAAATCACCAAGATTCGCTCTCTACGGGCAGCCATTTTGCGCCGTAGAGCAGATCTCTCCTGCGGTGACATTAACCCCTTCTCTCCCTATTGCCACACTCATATCTTTCCCAAAATGAATCACACTTGTTACTCAAGCCCTCATCATGTTCCCCATTCCCCTCCTCACAGTTTCATTCTTTGTCATGCATTCCCTTTCAGCCTCCGTCTTAAAGAGTCAGTAATGCTTCAGTATAAATGGTGTTTGTATACATTTTAGAGAATTTGATGGTTCATGGATGGCAGGATAAAACTTAGACGGGGATGGGGGGACTAGGGGGTACTGATAAAAGAATAGGAGGAGAGTATATTTGAATGAAGAAAAACTACCAGAACTAGAGGACATAGTCTGAAATTAGAGGGGTAAAGATTTAAATGTAATATACCTAAGTATTACTTTACTGAGTGAGTAGGGGATGCATGGAATAGTCTTCCAGTAGAAGTGGTAGAGGTTAATACAATGAAGGAGTTTAAGCATGCATGGGATAGGCATAAGGCTATCCTAGATATAAGATACGGCCAGGGACTAATGAAAGTATTACTTTACTGAGAGGGTAGTGGATGCATGGAATAGTCTTCCAGTAGAAGTGGTAGAGGTTAATACAGTGAAGGAGTTTAAGCATGCAAGGGATAGGTATAAGCTATCCTAGATATAAGATAAGGCCAGGGACTAATGATAGTATTACATTACTGAGAGGATAGTGGATGTATGGAATAGTCTTCCAGTAGAAGTGGTAGAGGTTAATACAGTGAAGGAGTTTAAGCATGCAAGGGATAGGTATAAGCTATCCTAGATATAAGTCCAGACCAATGAATGTACTCAGTTTGCCCACACTCTATGGACCCCCTGCGGCCCCAATCCTAATCTGTGACATGCCCCCTCCCAACAATCTATAGACCCCCTGCTGCCCCAATCCTAATCTGTGACATGCCCCCTCCTCACACTCTATAGACCCCCTGCTGACCCAGTCCTAATCTGTGACATGCCCCCTCCTCACACTCTATAGACCCACTGCTGACCCAATCCTAATCTATGACATGCCCCCTCCTCACACTCTATAGACCCCCTGCTGACCCAATCCTAATCTATGACATGCCCCCTCCTCACACTCTATAGACCCCCTGCTGACCCAATCCTAATCTATGACATGCCCCCTCCTCATACCCTATAGACCCCCTGCTGACCCAATCCTAATCTGTGACATGCTCCCTCCTCACACTCTATAGACCCCCTGCTGCCCCAATCCTAATCTGTGACATGCCCCCTCCTCACACTCTATAGACCCCCTGCTGACCCAATCCTAATCTGTGACATGCTCCCTCCTCACACTCTATAGACCCCCTGCTGACCCAATCCTAATCTATGACATGCCCCCTCCTCACACTCTATAGACCCCCTGCTGACCCAATCCTAATCTGTGACATGCCCCCTCCTCACACTCTATAGACCCCCTGCTGACCCAGTCCTAATCTGTGACATGCCCCCTCCTCACACTCTATAGACCCCCTGCTGACCCAATCCTAATCTATGACATGCCCCCTCCTCACACTCTATAGACCCCCTGCTGACCCAGTCCTAATCTGTGACATGCTCCCTCCTCACACTCTATAGACCCCCTGCTGACCCAATCCTAATCTGTGACATGCTCCCTCCTCACACTCTATAGACCCCCTGCTGACCCAATCCTAATCTGTGACATGCTCCCTCCTCACACTCTATAGACCCCCTGCTGACCCAGTCCTAATCTATGATATGCTCCCTCCTCACACTCTATAGACCCCCTGCTGACCCAATCCTAATCTGTGACATGCTCCCTCCTCACACTCTATAGACCCCCTGCTGACCCAATCCTAATCTGTGACATGCTCCCTCCTCACACTCTATAGCCTCCCTGCTGACCCAATCCTAATCTGTGACATGCTCCCTCCTCACACTCTATAGACCCCCTGCTGACCCAATCCTAATCTGTGATATGCTCCCTCCTCACACTCTATAGACCCCCTGCTGACCCAGTCCTAATCTGTGACATGCCCCCTTCTCACACTCTATAGACCCCCTGCTGACCCAATCCTAATCTGTGACATGCCCCCTCCTCACACTCTATAGACCCCCTGCTGACCCAATCCTAATCTGTGACATGCCCCCTCCTCACACTCTATAGACCCCCTGCTGACCCAATCCTAATCTGTGACATGCCCCCTCCTCACACTCTATAGACCCCCTGCTGACCCAATCCTAATCTGTGACATGCTCCCTCCTCACACTCTATAGACCCCCTGCTGACCCAATCCTAATCTGTGACATGCTCCCTCCTCAAACTCTATAGACCCCCTGCTGACCCAATCCCAATCTGTGACATGCCCCCTCCTCACACTCTATAGACCCCCTGCTGACCCAATCCTAACATGTTGGATAGCATTTGACTGCATCTCCCATCATCCTAAAGTAGTCAGTTTGATTGATGAGAGTTGCTGACACTCTGTTGATAACTTTCCCCCAATCAATATCAACCAAACTGTCTCCAGCAGCCCTCCTCTGGCTTCTGTGCAGTCTCTGTGCATCTGTGCCTGTCTCTCCCCTAACTCCTAGACCTAAACTGTCTAACCCCAGACACACCTCCACCTCTCTGCACTCCCCACCCTCCAATCCCTGCTGTCTCTCTCCCTCCACCCAGCTCTGTCTCTTCCTGTCTGTGATTCAGATCCACCCCTCCTCTAGTCACTTCCCACCCCACCCTCTCTTTCAGACAGCAAACTGTAAGAGACAGCACCCACTTCTGTCTCAGCCTGTGGAACCCTTGCACTCCCCCCTGTGAGAGTTACATTTCTGGAGCATAAAAAAAGAAAGAGGGGAAAGGGGGAAAAAAAGCCCACAACTTTTTGGGTGAAAAACTATTCTTTTTGGGCAAAAACATGTCAGAGCAACCACATGTGGAGTTGTTTGTAAAGGTGAGAGATTTACCCCTTGGATACATTTTCTTCTGTACTTTTCTATTGTTCAGAATAATTTGGGGGAGGATTAGATTATACTGGCATTATATTGCTGACAGGTTAGCTGCAGGTAGTTCTGACTACATGGCTGCCTGAGGGTCTTGGCAAACAACAACTGGTGTGCCAGAGGTAAATAATCTATGATACAGTATTGTGCTTATACAGATGTAACATAACCTGATGATGGGGGCTATTCACTATAGGTGAGGTGAGGTGAGAGGAACCTTATATCCAATGAAGCTATACATTGTGTAGGACACACCTGCTGAGTTTGTTTAGGGGGGGCTCAGTGTTTGACCCTGCACAATGTATTGTTAAGCTCATCTCCCCTCGGCTCACCATTTATTGAATAGCTGCTTGTTTTGTCTCATCCTTTGTTTTATTGTGAGATTCTGTACAGACCCAAATTCAGGCGTTCCTCCGTGTATAGTATACGCATGTTTCACTATGTTTCGTCAATTTTGAGCTGAAAACCAAATTATTTTTTTTTACATATTGTGGAAAATAACCTGTCTCTACCTTTCCTCCTACGGCATCAGTAATGGTTTCTGACACTCAACGTTGGGGTGTTTCGTTTTTTGGAAGCAATTTAATTTATAATACTCCCTCTTCCCCAAACTGCCAGCACCTTCTCCTTAATTGTCAATATTATCATTTTTATTTTGAAATGTTACAGTCTCTGATGACTTGGGCTTCACAGATTGCACTTGTTGCTACTATATAACTTTACACAGAGAATCTGTCCTGTAACTTTCAAAAAGTGACCAGCCCATCTTATCCCTCAAGTGCCAGGATGGGGAGCTCTGGTCGCCTTCTGTTTTTTTGAGCAGGTGTGTTTGGTACAGTATGCAAGAAATGAGAATCCAAATCTGTATTCTTCCTTTTTTGTAAAACTTGTTATGTAAAATTGATGTCTATCTTGCTTTATTTTTTAATCTATTTTTTTTTCTATTGTTATTACGGAGTGAATTATTATCCCGAGACCCCTATTTGTTGTCGTGGGGGAAGGGATGAAGGATGAGTGAGAGAGACTTCTTTCCTGGAGAATGACAAGCATAGGACAGGGTGAGAATGGAGTAAGAATTGGGCAGAGTAGTGAGAATACATTGGACAGTGCTATGGCCTACTGTATAGGAGTGTAGGAAAATATATTTGGGGCAGGAAATGAATGCAGGATCTAAGAGACAAATATCCCTCTGTCACTTTAGTTTGTTAGTATGTCACAGAGCTCCATAGCAATAAAACTCACAGTAATGTGCAGTGTGTGTCACAGAGCTCCACAGCAATAGAACTCACAGTAATGTGCAGTGTGTGTGTCCCAGAGCTCCACAGCAATAAAACTCACAGTAATGTGCAGTGTGTGTGTCCCAGAGCTCCACAGCAATAAAACTCACAGTAATGTGCAGTGTGTGTGTCCCAGAGCTCCACAGCAATAAAACTCACAGTAATGTGCAGTGTGTGTGTCCCAGAGCTCCACAGCAATAAAACTCACAGTAATGTGCAGTGCGTGTGTCCCAGAGCTCCACAGCAATAAAACTCACAGTAATGTGCAGTGTGTGTGTCCCAGAGCTCCACAGCAATAAAACTCACAGTAATGTGCAGTGTGTGTGTCCCAGAGCTCCACAGCAATAAAACTCACAGTAATGTGCAGTGTGTGTGTCCCAGAGCTCCACAGCAATAAAACTCACAGTAATGTGCAGTGTGTGTGTCCCAGAGCTCCACAGCAATAAAACTCACAGTAATGTGCAGTGTGTGTGTCCCAGAGCTCCACAGCAAAAAAACTCACAGTAATGTGCAGTGTGTGTGTCCCAGAGCTCCACAGCAATAAAACTCACAGTAATGTGCAGTGTGTGTGTCCCAGAGCTCCACAGCAATAAAACTCACAGTAATGTGCAGTGTGTCTCAGAGCTCCACAGCAATAAAACTCACAGTAATGTGCAGTGTGTCTCAGAGCTCCACAGCAATAAAACTCACAGTAATGTGCAGTGTATCTCATAGCTCCAAAGCAATAGAACTCACAGTAATGTGCAGTGTGTGTCTCACAGCTCCACAGCAATAAAACTCACAGTAATGTGCAGTCTGTGTCTCAGAGCTCCACAGCAATAAAACTCACAGTAATGTGCAGTGTGTGTCTCAGAGCTCCACAGCAATAAAACTCACAGTAATGTGCAGTGTGTGTATCTCGGAGCTCCACAGTAATTATACTCCATGCTGAATGATAACATCCCCCTGGCCCAGGATGTGATCAGGGTGTCATGAACTTGCCTAAAAAGGCTACATAATGTACAGTGTCTCAGACTCCCACCCTGTTTGGAAGGTCTGATTATTAGGGTTGCCACCTTTTCTACAAACAAATACTGGCCCGGCTACTGCTTCCATAGACCTAACATTGGGGTCAAGCCAAGTGTTTACCAGCCTGCCGGTAACATACCGGCCATATGGCAAGCCTATCTGATATAGCAGAGTAGGCGCAGGGACAGACATATGGCTGTCTGTAGGGGTGAGGGTCAGAAAAGGGCTGCATGTGCTGATTAAGGGTCTATTCGATAAAGAGGGAATTGCAAACTAAAGGCCTAACACATCCTTCCATCCAGCTGCACTGGAGAATGCTTCTAACTGGCCTAAAGTTTCAACTTCCCATCTCATTTCCCTGCAATTCTCTCTCTATCAAATAGACCCTTAAATGTGCATTGGGAATTAAAGGGACTGCATCACCTGAAAATAGTCTGTACTGTGCGCGTAGAGCATAAATATGACACATTTCCCATTGAAAAGCTGTGCATTTGCATATCAGGCCACTGGTGATGTCATAAGCACGAGACTCCACAGGCACATGTAAAACACATTTTATTTTCTCCTCATTTAGCCAGTTGCTTGCAGTTTTGCTAACACAATGTATAGATCATTCTCAATCATTATTTGTGCTCTATTCACAGTAATAACAATGTTTGGGTGATGCTGTCCCTTTAAGAGTTGCTCTACCTTCCCCAGTGCCCTGGGCTATTTACACTGTTGCTAAGGTGAAGTTTGGCTAAATGAATGGGACATTATAGACAAGGGGGCTAGACGGACAATCCTGATTCCCCCTGGTAGAAGAACAGGGTTGGCCCTGCACAATGCATTGTTATAATGATTTAGCCAACTGAACTCTTCTAGCAGGAGGAGATCTCGGGCTTTATCCCTGCACAATCCCACCTCTGCTCCCCTTATAGGGAATAGCCCCCAGTAAGGATCATATGCTAGATAACTGATCTATCCCAGATTTGCTCGGCATTGTTCAAGATTAGGGCTCAATCGAGAATTTGCATGAAATGAAGGGCGTTTAAAACTTAAAGGTTCTGGATCAGCTCAGCTTTGTTATTACTGTGCAGGTAGAGCATAAAAAAATGACTGAGAATGATCTATACATTGTATTAGCAAAACTGCACGCAAATGCCTAAATTAGGAGAAAAATGCATCTGTGGGAGTCTCCTCCTTATGACATCACCTGTGACACGGTATGCAAATGAACTGCTTTTCAATGGGAAATGTGTGAATATTCTCTTTCAAGGATAAAGCTCTAGACAGAATAGAGAGGTAGGTGATTAGTACCTATAGGTAATAACAGAGGACAAAGTGCTCTATGGAATGAAGTACTTTGGTGTATTGTAAATGAGGGAGATATTATTACCTAGTATTTATATAGTGACGCAAAGCACTTTTTAGTTATCACCTACTTGATGGTGCACATTTATCGACCTCGGAGGGTTTGAACCTGTGACCTTGAGCTTTGAATGGACTCGGGGCCAACTGAGCGGTCTCACCGATACAGTAAGGGTGGGGTTTCTGGTTACTGTACAGGAGAGGTGGGTCAGCCAATCAGTGACATTGTAGTGTTTGTGATGGAGACTGTGGATTAATTGGGGTATAATGGTGTAAACCAGTAAGGTGTGCAGCAGGAGGGTACTAGACAGTGCTTGTGGGGTCCTAGCATGGGATTTAGCGGTGGGCTGGGAGAAAGGGGGGATTACAGACCATCTTTGGTGGGAAATGTGTTACTGATGATTTCTGGGGGGATAATAGGGTCTGTTTCCTGTGCATGCAGCTGCTGTAATCCTACAGGAAGTACGACTTATCTACAAACATCCTGTACACATACCCAGTATAACCCCAATATCAGTCACATAGCTAAGTATTAACCGTTTCTGTGACAGAGGGCAGCCAGCACTCAAATCTGCCCTCCCCCTCCTCCCCCTTCATGAATTGAATGTATTATTTTATTATGAAATTATATTTAGGAGCCAGGCAAATGTTCTTGTTCAGAGTCAGCAGTATGGTCCTCGATTTACAAAGTTTTTACTAAACATTTTTTTATGTTTAGTGACAAATCCTGGTATGAGCAGTGTTTTTAGATGGATGGGGGGGGGGGGGGGGGGGGGGGGGTTTGTGTGTATTGGAATAGTATGTAAACATGGCCCCATGCGTCCTCTGTGCTGCTGTCAAAGTTCAGACTGATTCCCTTGTATCAGCATGGAAACCTGTTGGGCAGGATCCAGGCAGTCTTCCTGCCTTTAGGGCCTGAACCTGCTGCATGTGCTGTGCAGACTGACGGATATGTATGTTGCCCTCTCATACCGTCTTACCAGCCAGCCTGTAATCAGTGCTGTGCAGACTGACGGATATCTATGTTCCTCTCTCATATTGTTTTTTTGTTCAATAACCGTTGAACAGTTAAATGTTGTGTAACTACTCCAGAGTGCGTGTATCTTTTCACATACACATGGGTTTACTCTGAATTCTGCCTCTCAGCTGAGGCAGATTACATGGACTCTGAGACTATAAGGTTTTGTTTCATTTAGTCACTTCCTGTACTGCTGGAATAGAATACACTGTGTGGACTGTAGAAGACTTGCTCTTGTACACAGTAGGATCTCTAAGCAGTGCAACACATTGTCTGATATCACCAGAGAGACAGGAATTTCCATTCCTGCAACAAAAACAAACTTACTTACATCTGCCTATGCCGAGTAACATCTCTGTTCACAAATAAGAATATCCTATGTATTTTAATATTTCAGTTGTGTGTAATGTTTGTGAGTATAATTTCCCTTTTAACCAGGACAGTGAATATCAGGAATCTTTTCTACCTACGCAAACAGGTGGACGGCTGTGTCAAATGACTTCACTTGAGCGCTTTGCAAGCCTCATCCTAAAGGAGTACTGGCCCCAGTGATTAAATCTTAACTTTTGAATGCTTTCATTTTCTCTTTAAATTACTATACATAGCACCGATGCACCCAATAGGGAGCCAGGAACTGAGTGATGTCACATTAGGAAGTAAGGCTCTGTCCCTGCATGGTAAACTGCTTCTTTTTTTTTTTATTAAACAGTCATAATTGCTCTTAAAAGGTTTGTCGAACTTCGTACACACCCTAGTTAGTGTGCTGCAAAGCTGCAGCCCCAGGCAGATATACCTCTCACATCATTGCGCAACACATGGTACCAAATGTTTTGCCACAAACGTGATGTTTTGAGACATTGATATCTTTAATAAGGGGGGGGGGGGGGGGGATGGCGGGCTCCAGAGAGGAGGTCCTCCAGCACATCCACAAGTAACAAGGAAGCTCTGATACCATCTGTGCCCGTGCAATACATGCATGCCAGACGGTTATAATGCTTAATGCGGTATCTGTAATGTCTAACAAAAAAACAACAACTCTGGAGGAGGCGCTAATGAAATTACAGAGAATACAAGAAGGAATAAAGCTCATCTATACATTGTGTTAGCAGAATTGCAAGCAAAGGCCTGAATAAAAGAAATGATATGGTTTTTAAACATGTCTGCGGTGTCTCATGGCTATGACATCACCTGTGACTTAATATTCAAATTCATTTATCAATTAATACATATCAAGCCACATGGTGATGTCATAAGCGAGAGACGCCATAGACACATTTAAAAACCATTTTCCGCTTAACGTATACATTTGCATATAATTCTGCTTATCGCTTTTTATTCTTTACGTTCATTAAACTCGAAAATCTCAGGTTTGCTTTTCATACTTACCCTCCCCCTCAGCTCTCAGCATTTGTATAGTGTCTGGGAAAGATAAAATGGAACAGTTAACAAATACAAAGTATCCTAAAGGATCTGTATACTTAGTGTGTGCATACATATATCACGCAGGAGTCTGTACAGAGCAGACATATAATAATACCAGGTGAATGATAACTATACTTACAGTGTGTGCATACATATATTACACAGGAGTCTGTACAGAGCAGACATATAATAATACCAGGCGAATGATAACTATACTTGCAGTGTGTGCATACATATATTACACAGGAGGCTGTACAGAGCAGACATATAATAATACCAGGTGAATGATAACTATACTTGCAGTGTGTGCATACATATATTACACAAGAGTCTGTACATAGCAGAGATATAATAATAATAATACCAGGTGACTGATAACTATACTTACAGTGTGTGCATACATATATCACGCAGGAGTCTGTAGAGAGCACACAAATAATAATACCAGGTGAATGATAACTATACTTGCAGTGTGTCCATGCATATATTACACAGGAGCCTGTAGAGAGCACACAAATAATAATACCAGGTGAATAATAACTATACTTACAGTGTGTGCATACATATATTATACAGGAGTCTGTAGAGAGCAGACATATAATAATACCATGTGAATGATAACTATACTTGCAGTGTGTGCATACATATATTACACAGGATTCTGTACAGAGCAGACATATAATAATACCAGGTGAATGATAACTATACTTGCAGTGTGTGCATACATATATTACACAGGAGTCTGTACAGAGCAGACATATAATAATACCATATGAATGATAACTATACTTGCAATGTCTGCATACAAATATTACACAGGGCTCTGTACAGAGCACACATTATACTTGCAGTGTGTGCATACATATATTACACTGGAGTCTCTACAGAGCAGACATATAATAATACCAGGTGAATGATAACTATCCAAGCAATGTGTGCATACAGATATTAAACAGGAGTCTGTACAGAGCACACATATAATAATACCAGGTGAATGATAACTATACTTGCAGTGTGTAAATACATATATTACACAGGAACCTGTATAGAGCAGACATTGTATAATACCAGGTGAATGATAACTATCCATGCAATGTGTGCATACATATATTACACAGGAGCCTGTACAAAGCAGGCATATAATAATGTCAGGTGAATAACTATCCATGCAATGTGTGTGGAATCGAAGTAACCTTGCTCTTGTACACAGTAGGATCTCTTAACAGTTCAACACATTGTCTGAGGACATCACTAGAGATACAGAAAATGCCATTCATTTCAATGAAATTATTCCTGCCGCAAAAAAAAAAAGGAAATTGACTTTTACTCATCTAGTATGGGCAGTCCTGGTTTCTTGCAAACTGCTGCAATTTCACAATTTCATCTAGCTGTAAGTATTTTATATTTTAAGCAATTTAGAACGTGTATTTTAAAGTACTTTGAAAGCACATTAACCTGCATTAATATAAGGTTAATGCATTTTGGCACCAGACAGTTCCTTTAAAGGTTTATTCCCCACACTCCTCTCTTTTTTTTTTACCGTTACCCTAGAGATGCTGATATTTATACGGATTTCTAAACCTAATTCCACAGCCTGGAGTTCCTATTACTAATATCTTCCATTTTCTAAAAATACCCCCTTTTAACAGAAAGTCTCTCTGCCTCATGTCGCTCTTCGTGTGGGGAAGGCGTTCAGTCATATCCTCCTTGTGCAGGAGGGGATTCGGACCCTTTATATGAACGTGTCCTGCCCTAATGTGACTTTTTGTTTGGGAGGAACTCACTTGTGACCACAGCCCTATTTCGGATTTACTCAGTGACCTAATCCCTTTGTGATGCCTGGGTGTGGTGTGTGTACTCTCTCTAGCTCAGAGCTATTTCTGTGCATAGAATATTCCCATTCAAATGTTTAATATCTCATTTATCTTATTAGTAAAGCACCTCTTACATGTCAATCACCTCTGTACATAATACAATCTAACTGTGAGCAAAGTCATTACCAATTTGGGTCTGCCTCGCGCCGTAAGAGTAAAGGGTGGGATTTCAGTTTTATTTCATATATTGCGGTCTTGTATCAAGAATAATTCTGGGGTAACGTTCTAAAAGCGATGTCATCAGCAGGAATGTTCCATTGGTTTCCATGGTGACTGGAATCAGCAGGAACGTTCCATTGGTTACCGTGGTGACTTGAATCATTAGGAACGTTCCATTGGTTTCCGTGGTGACTGCTCCACTTTTACAACTTGTGTCCCACTTAGTCATGTGACAGAGTGCTCTGTGTATACAGACTAAAGTTGGATCAATCAGCAGGAATATGCAGTTACATATTATATGTTAGCAGCTGTGCTAACTCTTTTATTTAAAATACTTTATTTTGAATCTGTTATTTGTCAAGTGTTTTACCAGGAAGCATACATTATGATTTATCTATGGATTTTAGATAGGTGTGTATTGCACACATTTTTATTGTGTATTTGCTGTGTCTGTGCTTATATACTTTTTGAGTGATTTGCTTGTTAATTAGGTGGTGTTTTCAATCTTGAGCTGTGACCATTTTTTATGCAGAGACAAACCTGGTGAGTTTCCCCTGGTACCTGGCTAGATCATTAATACCTCTTCCTTTATAACAATGCATTATACAGGGCCAACTCTGTTCTTCTAGCAGGAGAAACTCACCAGACCCTGCACAATGTATAGAATAATATATAGAAGAGCTCAGCTGGCCATGGATAATGCAGAGTTATATCTTTACACACTGTCACCTTATAACAATGCATTATACAGGGCCAACTCTGTTCTTCTAGCAGGAGAAACTCACCAGACCCTGCACAATGTATAGAAGAATATATAGAAGAGCTCAGCTGGCCATGGATAATGCAGAGTTATATCTTTACACACTGTCACTTTATAACCATGCATTATACAGGACCAACTCTGTTCTTCTAGCAGGAGAAACTCACCAGACCCTGCACAATGTATAGAAGAATATATAGAAGAGCTCAGCTGGCCATGGATAATGCAGAGTTACATCTTTACACACTGTCACTTTATAACAATGCATTATACAGGGCCAACTCTGTTCTTCTAGCAGGAGAAACTCACCAGGCCCTGCACAATGTATAAAAGAATATATAGAAGAGCTCAGCTGGCCATGGATAATGCAGAGTTACATCTTTACACACAGTCACTTTATAACAATGCATTATACAGGGCCAACTCTGTTCTTCTAGCAGGAGAAACTCACCAGACCCTGCACAATGTATAGAAGAATATATAGAAGAGCTCAGCTGGCCATGGATAATGCAGAGTTACATCTTTACACACTGTCACTTTATAACAATGCATTATACAGGACCAACTCTGTTCTTCTAGCAGGAGAAACTCACCAGACCCTCCAAAATGTATAGAAGAATATATAGAAGAGCTCAGCTGGCCATGGATAATGCATAGTTACATCTTTTACACACTGTCACTTTATAACAATGCATTATACAGGACAAACTCTGTTCTTCTAGCAGGAGAAACTCACCAGACCCTGCACAATGTATAGAAGAATATATAGAAGACCTCAGCTGGCCATGGATAATGCAGAGTTACATCTTTACACACTGTCACTTTATAACAATGCATTATACAGGGCCAACTCTGTTCTTCTAGCAGGAGAAACTCACCAGACCCTGCACAATGTATAGAAGAATATATAGAAGAGCTCAGCTGGCCATGGATTATGCAGCGTTACATCTATACAAACTCTCACCCGACTAGTCCTGCTCTCACTCTGCACACTCCTCTGTCACTACATCCTGCAACCTCCCTGCTATGGCTGCTGTTAGTCTGCACACCCATTTGTTGGCATCTCTCCCCCCGGCTCCTTCACGCACACTTGCTGCTAGCAGTGAAGCAGGGGTGTGGGTGTGTCTGGAGGATTCTGTGAGGAATGTCTTAAGGGTTTTTCTTGATACAGTTGTCCTTTATGTTTAATTGAAAGATTCCAATGAGTGTAGACGTTCTTTCATTAAATAGTACAAATAATGTACCTAATTAAACTCTTTTTCTCCAAGTTGCTCTATCAGGGGGCGGACATGTTGTTTAGAATCTTGGGTCAAATCTTCCTTCATTTGAACAAGCGGAATGAACATCTGAACCAAGATTCTAAACAACATGTCTGCCCCCTAGAGAGAGTTATTCTGACAAAAAGTGCTCAATAAGGCACATTATTTTCATTCCTCCATTAAAGGATTTCTACATAAACCATCTGCTCTCATTGCAATCTTTCAATTAAACATAAGTACATTTTCTGCCAGAGTTGTCCAGTTGTGTGCAGCGCCTCTGTCTCCCCCTCATGCCACTCTCCCTCTCGCTTAGTTATGTTTACCCTGTTGTTTTATTATCTTGTGGCCTCGTTTCTCCTTTATCCTTCTTTCCCATCATTCTGTATTATAGTCGTTTTACCACCTTGTAATCTGTGTCCCCCGCCACGCTGGGTGTTTGAACAAGGTAGCTACTCGGTGGTGATGTATAGCCATACAGTGTCTGTAGCTCTGCAGGGTCACTAATCTCACAATTTAAAACAAATATCCTCTTTCTTGTATCACTCAGCGCTCACACTAGGGGATTTGGGTTATTACCCATAGGGCTATTTTTGGTTTCCTCCCCCCCCCCCCTTTATTCTTGGCTGTCTCTTCTCCATTTCTCCCTCCCTCTCGGTGAGTCACTTTCACTCTGCAGATCTCTAACTTGTTCCTCTCTCTTGCACAACATGTTCATTGTTAATGTGTAACTTAGATCCTGTGGTCTGTGTCTCTCCCAATATCTCCTGGGTTACAATGCCCTCTCGGCCTGGCACCTTGCTTCCCAGGTTCTGGGCATGTTGGGGGAGTAAATAACTCGGTGTATAGATAGAAGACCCTTATTATGACGTTACTGAGATACAGAGAACCTTTTATAGAAAGGGATCTTGTACCTTGAAAACTTATATCATTATAACTAAAACTCTCGAAATATAACCATTGTTTGTGAAGATTTTATTAAAATCGTCCAGAATGACTTGTGAGTTTGGGGTTAGGTGGAGGACCCTGGATGTGCCACCTGCCATCACTCAGACCTGGTTATTAGTGTTGCGGTGAGATGTCAGTTTCATGTTGTTTCTTCTCCTCTATTAGGCTGGGAGCGATGGACAGAGCATTGGAAACTGCCCCTTCTCTCAGAGGCTCTTCATGGTCCTGTGGCTGAAAGGCATGACGTTTAGTGTCACCACCGTTGATATGAAGAGGTGAGAGGTCATACAGGTGATCTGGACCGATGTCTGATGTGGGATTACCCAGGGCACATGCACAGGTGTATTTAGATTAGCAGCTAAAGGTCAGGGTGGGCGGAGTTTGGTTAAAGCTGGGGCAGGTGGAATGCGTTGGTAAAGTTGCAGGGTTTAGGGTGGAGTTCACTAGTAAATGTGTCTCAAGCAATAGTCAGGGAGGGTTGAGTGTCAAAAGATAATTAAGGTAACTTCCCCCCCCCCCCCCCACCGCTCTGTCTCTCTCCCCCCTCTCTGTGTCTCTCTCCCCCCGCTCTGTCTCTCTCTCTCTCTCTCTCTCCCCCCCTCCCCCCCGCTTTGTCTCTCTCCTCCCCCCGCTCTGTCTTTCTCCTCTCCCCGCTCTGTCTTTCTCCTCCCCCCGCTCTGTCTCTCTCCTCCCCCCGCTCTGTCTCTCTCCTCCCCCCGCTCTGTCTCTCTCCTCCCCCCGCTCTGTCTCTCTCCTCCCCCCTCTCTGTCTCTCTCCTCCACCCTCTCTGTCTCTCTCCTCCCCCCTCTCTGTTTCTCGCCCCCCGCTCTCTCCCCCTCTCTGTCTCTCTCTCCCCCCCCCGTCTTTCCCCTCTCTGCCCCATGCCCTTTCTCATATTTTGACATTTTGTATACCTCTCTTCCCTCCACCCCCGTGGGCTTAAGGCAGGGATGCCAGCATGGGCGAGGTAGTGTGTAAATCTGTATAAGTCATGGTGGGTGTGTCTGGGTACTTTATTTGCCAGGTCTAGCTAAGTGATCTATAGATGATTGGTGTGACCGGAGTGATCTATAGATGGTGGGTGTGGGGTGATCTATGGATGATGGGTGTGGGGTGATCTATGGATGATGGGTGTGGGGTGATCTATGGATGATGGGTGTGGGGTGATCTATGGGTGTGGGGTGATCTATGGATGATGGGTGTGACCGGGGGGATCTGTGGATGATGGGTGTGACCGGGGGGATCTGTGGATGATGGGTGTGACTGGGGTGATCTAGTATGTGGAGCCAGTGTGTGGGGTGATAGAGGCTGATTCACTGATCACAGATTAAAATGCTTTATTGCTGCCCAACAATATAGACATATTAATTTCACAGCAGCCCCCACTTTATCTAAGCAGGGGAAATAATATCAGTGGAAGTACTAATGGTAATGTCTGACACTGGGGTGTGATTCAAATAAATCTGGTCTTTGGCCAACTCAGTATTACCTGCGGCACAATTTGTGTTTGTTTAAAGGGGCAGTGCTTGTTATTTGTTCTGCCTGGTCTTTGGATGTATGCCCCAGTCCTGTATGGAAGTTCCCTGACGAGCACATGTGGCTGATATACACCCTCTGCATGCTTTAATACTCGGAAATATCTGTTTTATTCCTCTAGGAAACCGGAGATCTTGAAAGACCTTGCCCCCGGCGCACAGCCCCCTTTCCTGCTGTATGGTGACGAAGTCCGAACAGACACCAATAAGATAGAGGAATTCCTCGAGGAGGTCCTGAGCCCCCCCAAGTATGTATATAAGCTGGCGCGGGGTTAACCCCAGTGTGAACACTGTAGCATTCCACTGTGGGAAAACTATGTAAAATGCATCCTTTGCCCAAATAATAATAAATTAAAATATAATTTCCTAAAATATTGTACTTTTTGTATTTTTATTTTTTTATAAAAAACAAAACAAAACGTTGATGACCTCATTTAAAATGAGCAAACGTCAGTTTGTTTTTCTTTTTTTAACTCTCTCTGATTGATTGAGCAATGACTATATCTGATGCCTGGCCTGCTTTAACAGTGTTGTGATGTGTATGTCTCTTATGTTATCCCTGTAGATACCCCAAACTGGCAGCCAGGAACCCAGAGTCCAACACAGCGGGACTGGACATATTTGCCAAATTCTCTGCCTACATCAAGAATGCAATTCCTTCCGCCAATGATAGTGAGTGCTTCTATCCCTGGTGTGAGGCTGTAGTATCCCTGCAGTAAAGGCTTCTGTTCTCAGTTCTGAGGCTGTAGTATTCCTTCAGTAATTGCTTCCCTTTTTAGTTGGGAGGCTGTAATATTCCTGTATCAAACCCTTCCGTTGTCAGTTGTGACACTGTAGTAAACCCTTCCGTTCTCAGTTGTGAGGCTGTAGAATTCCTGTAGTAAACCCTTCTGTTCTCAGTTGTGAGGCTGTAGTAAACCCTTCTGTTCTCAGTTGTGAGGCTGTAGTAAACCCTTCTGTTCTCAGTTGTGAGGCTGTAGTAAACCCTTCTGTTCTCAGTTGTGAGGCTGTAGAATTCATGTAGTAAACCCTTCCGTTCTCAGTTGTGAGGCTGTAGAATTCCTGTAGTAAACCCTTCTGTTCTCAGTTGTGAGGCTGTAGAATTCCTGTAGTAAACCCTTCTGTTCTCAGTTGTGAGGCTGTAGAATTCCTGTAGTAAACCCTTCCGCTCTCAGTTGTGAGGCTGTAGAATTCCTGTAGTAAACCCTTCTGTTCTCAGTTGTGAGGCTGTAGTAAACCCTTCCGTTCTCAGTTGTGAGGCTGTAGTAAACCCTTCCGTTCTCAGTTGTGAGGCTGTAGTATTCCTGTTGTGAGGCTGTAGTAAACCCTTCCGCTCTCAGTTGTGAGGCTGTAGTAAACCCTTCCCATCATCCACAGAAGTATTCCAGTAGTAATTATTTACTTTGCTCTATGAATAGATATAAAATAACACATCTTGTTTAACCCTCATATTAACTTTCAGTCTCTCTCCTATACGTTTTTTTATATACTCGGCCTCCTCCTAGTTATCTCTAATATTTCTCTCTTCACTCGCCGTCCGTTTCCCCTGATTCGCCGCATCCCCCCCTCTCTCCCTCAGATCTGGAGAAGGGTCTCCTGAGAGCACTGCGGTTGCTGGACACGTACTTATCCTCTCCCCTGCCGGATGAAATCGATGAGAACAGCGTAGAGGAGCAGACTGTCTCCCACCGAAAATTCCTGGACGGCAATGAGCTGACTCTGGCCGACTGCAACCTCCTCCCCAAATTACACATAGTTCAGGTGAGTACGGGGAGAGGGGAAAGGAGAGCTGGGTTCTAGCAGGAAGGTTACTCCGGCTTTACATGTATAAAAACCAGGGGAAACGTATGTTTCGACCCAAAACGTTTTCATTATTAAAGGGTCTCCTAAACATTCCAGAGAATAAAAAATGATCTGTGCATTTTGTCTCCTGCTGATGACATCACCTTGTGGCTTGATATGCAAATGAATTGCTTTTCAACGGGATAGTGTAATTTGCATATGAAGCCATGGACACCGTTAAAACATATACCCTTTCTTATTTTAGGCATTTGTTGCAATTCCACGAACACAATCTGTAGATCATGTTTATTGTCTGCATTTAATATTTAGGCTGACGGTATCCCCGTTAAACAGTGAGACCGAGCAGGACCCGCCCCCTCCGCAGGCTCAATCACTGGGCTCTGGGAAGGAGCAGGACCTATAAAGCTAATAATAACGCCCTGCTCTCTTTATTTCAGGTGGTTTGTGAGAAGTATCGGGGCTTCAAAATCCCAAGCGAGTTTTCGGGGATCCAGCGCTACCTGCAAAACGCCTATGAGCGGGAGGAATTCTCCAGCACCTGCCCGGCCGCCACAGAAATCGGACTCGCCTACGCCCAGGTGGCCAAACCACTGAAATAAACTGATCCAACTCCCATAAAAAAAAGACACCGGAACTGCCCCCCTCCCCACCACCACTGTATTTAAATTCGGTTTTGTTCATATGACCAGGGCAGAGGCCTGATTGGCCTGCTTATCTGTCACTCATGCACTAAGCTCCTCCCTTAGCGCCCCCCCCCCTCCCTTCTATTGATGGCACTGTTTTTAACAAGCACAACACCCTGCTCTAAAACTTTCCACACAGACTCTGCCCTTACATTGGCTGAGGCTGATGTCAATCACACGAGCTCCACCCATTTTCCCAAACCTCTTGCTGGATCACTCACTCTCACTTTTTTTTTTATTTTATTGATCTTGAGACCATCTTTCAATTAGAAGATATCACCGATCACACTTTGGGATGTACAAAGGCCCCTGTCAAGAGCAAAATCAAGCTCGGTTTGATAGAAAGATTGCATCAAGTATAGACATTTTACATAGAAATGTTTTAATAAAAGAATAGAAATAAACCTCTATTTCCTTGTATGGCTCGAATATGAGGCAGACCTGTTGTTTAGAGTCTTGGGTTTAGACGAAGGAACCACTGACCCAAGATGTCCACCCCCTGATAGTTCTATAGAAGCAGAGATTGCCTTTTTATTTGTATTATTTCATTAAAGGATTTTTATTTAAAATCTCTACACTTGATGCGATCTTTTAATTAAACAGAAATATTATTTGTTTTGTCTGTTCAACCTTAACTTGGTCACAGAAAAAAATGAACCCGAAATCTTGTATCTCTGCCCATAAAACAAGACCTGTCACTGTGAGATGGTATATTTGACACATCTAACATTGGCCTAGTTATTGGGGATACGTTCCCTTTAAATCTTTAACCCTTTTCCTTCAGTACAATCAGTAGAGCATCACATGATACCCCTCTCTCTCCTCACCTCCACTAGGCTCTGGAAAGCCCCTGTTTATCACCACTGCAAAGACATAGGGGGCCCTATTTTTATATGTTACAACCTATTTTTCCTCTGTACTCCATATAGAAGCTGTATATTTAATATGGGGAGTATTAATATTTCTATTAAAAAAGGAAATCTCATATAGAATTGGTCTTTTTCATTCAGGAATGAGCGGTGTGTTTGGTGTGTTGTATAATCACACGGGGGAGGGGGGGGGGAGTGTGGGTTACGGATTTTACAGGTGCGCAGTGTGACCCAGAATTGTATCCATAATATATAGTGGACAGCGGTTACTTTATACTTAATTTACCAGGTTTAAGGAAGGAGGTGGTCCAAAAATATAATTTAATAAAGATAGAATTTGAAGTATTAAAACCATAAATATAAGACAAATATGAAGGGGTCTATATATAAAATAATATTATCTAGTATAAAAACTAGCCTCGTTCTGCATCTGCCAGTCCAGAAAGGACTATATTGGAGTGAAACACGGTGCATTTTGGGCAAAAGTGAAACTATGGGAGCTGGGTCGTATTTGTCTCCTAGATCTATTCAGACAAATTATATGTATTTATTTTTAATCTTGCTTTTATAGTCTTGCTTTAGTGCCACATACCGATAGTCTTTTTTGGACGTGAGGATGGTTGTGTATAATTAGGCTCGTTTTTATACCAGCTAGTGTGTGCTTTTTTTCATATACCCACTTTTGTCTTGTGTTCATTTTATATTTTCTTTTCTTATATATATATATATATATTTTTTATTTTTTTTTTGATTGCTTTACTGACTAACTTTATTCGATTTGTATTTTTTGATGACATTTTCTGTTTTTTGTTTTGTTTTTCCCCATAAAACTGGCACTGCAATAAGTTGTTAAGTTAAGCGCTGTCCACTTGATCTATATATTTTATTTCCAGCACCAGGTTTATATTATTGGGAGGGAGTGATTTACTCCCGGAGCTCACCTAAAGCTTATTCTACCTATACGTGCCCGGGGACCCCTCGAAGGAAAAGACGCTGATTTAATCATTCAAAGAACCAGTTTGTAGCGTGTTAGTAAGGTTTTTATTTTATTAGAATTATTTATTTATTTCGTAATTAATTACAAACTTTTCTTGTGTGTCCTGAACACGGGACAATACCCAGTAGCCTTTTATTGGACAAGTGGCCTTGGGGTCCACGCCAGCTACGGGGGGGGGGGTTGGGGGCGCTATAACTCATTGACTGAGAATTATGGGACCTGAAGCCCAACAGCAGTTCGAATTCCGAATTGGAGAAATATTTCCAAATCGTCTACTTTTGCCTTTAAAATCCCTAGTTGGCGGCAGAGCTGGTTTATGGGGCGGGGAGGGTATGTGGCCTGGCGTGTCTATGCTTGGGTCAGGAGTAGGAGAGTCGGTATCATTGCTGCGGCGAGCGTGACCTTCCTGGTGGTCGCGGCGTTGCACAGATCTGTGTCGCAGCAGGCGTTGTGATAGGTGACGTTAACGCCCAGGGTGTTCTTGTGCCCGCTGATTCCGCAGAGACTGCTAATCGTACAGCTTCTCTCCCGCAGGACAAACTGGAAGTCACCTGGCGGAAGATGGGATTCGTTACAATGCAATCAATTTCCAGCGACTATCCAGTAAGCACCCACACTGTCCACATGGTGGTGCTGTTGAACCCATCTTAAAGGGGCAGTAACACCCACTCTCTTTGTAGTGAGAGAAGGACACTCCAAACCTGCACAGAGCCCTCACCTGCCAGGGCAGAGGGTGATCTCCCAATTCATTCACTAACGAGGGGTGGGCTCACCACTGAACCTGTGTGACCCACTGTTCATTGTCCTATACAAAATATTAAGTAAGAAAAAATAAAATGATACATTGGATAGGACAATGAAAGTCTGACTGTGAGTTACATACTGACATTTTACTGGCCAGTTACTCCCATTGGCTTCCTTTGGAGCTATTTTCGTAATGGCCGAGGTCCTCGCGGAATGCTCGCAAAAAAACACGCCAAAGTCCTTTTCGTAGAAGCCTATGGGGAAGACCAAGGCTACCATTTTGGTCGGCCTTGCTCCAAAGGAGTTCAACTGCCACAAGGTTGTAAATGGTCCACAGTGACTGATCTCCTTGCTGATTTGGGATCACTCTGGATGCGCATGCATTTTGTTCCCCTCTTTCTGATTGGCTCAATTTGTACCTAGGAATATTATTGGAACTTATTGAAATTGTCCGCTCTTTAGATGTTAGTATGTGCATTGTGCTGTAATGGGGACATGGGAAAATATATTATTCTACAGCAAGAGTAGTGGATACCTTGATCAACCTTCCAGTGGAAGTGGTAACGGATGTGTAAGAGGCTTTCCAGGGGAGCTTTGGATCTGTTTATAGTAATGATACGTTTTGGAGCTGGTACGAGCTGGTTATGTGGACCGGTTCACCTACCTCTTCTCCCCATAGCTGTAGACACCAGGCATTTCTCAGAGGGGGGGCAGGTGACTGGAAACTTCATACATTCCATGGGGGAGATGGTTGGGAAGAGGCAGGTGTAACATCGTAGAGCATCCCCTAGAGGGCAGCAAACACAGCTTGATCTCACCCAGTTACTGTGCAGAATAAATACTATTACCTCTCTACTAGAGACACAGCTATCTCCCATTACCTCTCTACTAGAGACACAGCTATCTCCCATTACCTCTCTACTAGAGACACAGCTATCTCCCATTACCTCTCTACTAGATACACAGCTATCTCCCATTACCTCTCTACTAGAGACACAGCTATCTCCCATTACCTCTCTACTAGAGACACAGCTATCTCCCATTACCTCTCTACTAGAGACACAGCTATCTCCCATTACCTCTCTACTAGAGACACAGCTATCTCCCATTACCTCTCTACTAGAGACACAGCTATCTCCCATTACCTCTCTACTAGAGACACGGCTATCTCCCATTACCTCTCTACTAGAGACACAGCTATCTCCCATTACCTCTCTACTAGAGACACGGCTATCTCCCATTACCTCTCTACTAGAGACACAGCTATGTCCCATTACCTCTCTACTAGAGACACAGCTATCTCCTATTACCTCTCTACTAGAGACACAGCTATCTCCCATTACCTCTCTACTAGAGACACAGCTATCTCCTATTACCTCTCTACTAGAGACACAGCTATCTCCCATTACCTCTCTACTACATACACATCAATCTCCCATTACCTCTCTACTAGATACACAGCTATCTCCCATTACCTCTCTATTACACCGCTATCTCCCATTACCTCTCTACTAGAGACACAGCTATCTCCCATTACCTCTCTACTAGATATACAGCTATCTCCCATTACCTCTCTACTAGAGACACAGCTATCTCCCATTACCTCTCTACTAGAGACACAGCTATCTCCCATTACCTCTCTACTAGAGACACAGCTATCTCCCATTACCTCTCTACTAGAGACACAGCTATCTCCTATTACCTCTCTACTAGAGACACAGCTATCTCCTATTACCTCTCTACTAGAGACACAGCTATCTCCCATTACCTCTCTACTAGAGACACAGCTATCTCCCATTACCTCTCTACTAGATACACAGCTATCTCCCATTACCTCTCTACTAGAGACACAGCTATCTCCCATTACCTCTCTACTAGAGACACAGCTATCTCCCATTACCTCTCTACTAGATACACAGCTATCTCCCATTACCTCTCTACTAGAGACACAGCTATCTCCTATTACCTCTCTACTAGAGACACAGCTATCTCCTATTACCTCTCTACTAGAGACACAGCTATCTCCCATTACCTCTCTACTAGAGACACAGTTATCTCCCATTACCTCTCTACTAGATACACAGCTATCTCCCATTACCTCTCTACTAGAGACAAGGCTATCTCCCATTACCTCTCTACTAGAGACACAGCTATCTCCCATTACATCTCTACTAGAGACACGGCTATCTCCTATTACCTCTCTACTAGAGACACAGCTATCTCCTATTACCTCTCTACTAGATATACAGCTATCTCCCATTCCCTCTCTACTAGAGACACGGCTATCTCCCATTACCTCTCTACTAGAGACACAGCTATCTCCTATTACCTCTCTACTAGAGACACAGCTATCTCCCATTCCCTCTCTACTAGAGACACGGCTATCTCCTATTACCTCTCTACTAGAGACACAGCTATCTCCCATTACCTCTCTACTAGAGACACAGCTATCTCCCATTACCTCTCTACTAGAGACACAGCTATCTCCCATTACCTCTCTACTAGAGACACAGCTATCTCCCATTACCTCTCTACTAGAGACACAGCTATCTCCCATTACCTCTCTACTAGAGACACAGCTATCTCCCATTACCTCTCTACTAGAGACACAGCTATCCCCCATTACCTCTCTACTAGAGACACAGCTATCTCCCATTACCTCTCTACTAGAGACACAGCTATCTCCTATTACCTCTCTACTAGAGACACAGCTATCTCCCATTACCTCTCTACTAGAGACACAGCTATCTCCTATTACCTCTCTACTAGAGACACAGCTATCTCCCATTACCTCTCTACTAGAGACACAGCTATCCCCCATTACCTCTCTACTAGAGACACAGCTATCTCCCATTACCTCTCTACTAGAGACACAGCTATCTCCCATTACCTCTCTACTAGATACATAGCTATCTCCCATTACCTCTCTACTAGAGACACAGCTATCTCCCATTACCTCTCTACTAGAGACACAGCTATCTCCCATTACCTCTCTACTAGAGACACAGCTATCTCCCATTACCTCTCTACTAGAGACACAGCTATCTCCCATTACCTCTCTACTAGAGACACAGCTATCTCCCATTACCTCTCTACTAGAGACACAGCTATCTCCCATTACCTCTCTACTAGAGACACAGCTATCTCCCATTACCTCTCTACTAGAGACACAGCTATCTCCCATTACCTCTCTACTAGAGACACAGCTATCTCCCATTACCTCTCTACTAGAGACACAGCTATGTCCCATTACCTCTCTACTAGATACACAGCTATCTCCCATTACCTCTCTACTAGAGACACAGCTATCTCCCATTACCTCTCTACTAGAGACACAGCTATCTCCCATTACCTCTCTACTAGATACACAGCTATCTCCCATTACCTCTCTACTAGAGACACAGCTATCTCCCATTACCTCTCTACTAGAGACACAGCTATCTCCCATTACCTCTCTACTAGAGACACAGCTATCTCCCATTACCTCTCTACTAGAGACACAGCTATCTCCCATTACCTCTCTACTAGAGACACAGCTATCCCCCATTACCTCTCTACTAGAGACACAGCTATCTCCCATTACCTCTCTACTAGAGACACAGCTATCTCCCATTACCTCTCTACTAGAGACACAGCTATCTCCCATTACCTCTCTACTAGAGACACAGCTATCTCCCATTACCTCTCTACTAGAGACACGGCTATCTCCCATTACCTCTCTACTAGAGACACAGCTATCTCCCATTACCTCTCTACTAGAGACACGGCTATCTCCCATTACCTCTCTACTAGAGACACGGCTATCTCCCATTACTTCTCTACTAGAGACACGGCTATCTCCTATTACCTCTCTACTAGATACACAGCTATCTCCCATTACCTCTCTACTAGATACACAGCTATCTCCCATTACCTCTCTACTAGAGACACAGCTATCTCCTATTACCTCTCTACTAGAGACACAGCTATCTCCCATTACCTCTCTACTAGAGACACAGCTATCCCCCATTACCTCTCTACTAGAGACACAGCTATCTCCCATTACCTCTCTACTAGAGACACAGCTATCCCCCATTACCTCTCTACTAGAGACACAGCTATCCCCTATTACCTCTCTACTAGAGACACAGCTATCTCCCATTACCTCTCTACTAGAGACACAGCTATCTCCCATTACCTCTCTACTAGATACACAGCTATCTCCCATTACCTCTCTACTAGAGACACAGTTATCCCCCATTACCTCTCTACTAGAGACACAGCTATCTCCTATTACCTCTCTACTAGATACACAGCTATCTCCTATTACCTCTCTACTAGAGACACAGCTATCCCCCATTACCTCTCTACTAGAGACACAGCTATCCCCCATTACCTCTCTACTAGAGACACAGCTATCTCCCATTACCTCTCTACTAGAGACACAGCTATCTCCCATTACCTCTCTACTAGAGACACAGCTATCTCCCATTACCTCTCTACTAGAGACACAGCTATCTCCTATTACCTCTCTACTAGAGACACAGCTATCTCCCATTACCTCTCTACTAGAGACACAGCTATCCCCCATTACCTCTCTACTAGAGACACAGCTATCTCCCATTACCTCTCTACTAGAGACACAGCTATCTCCTATTACCTCTCTACTAGAGACACAGCTATCTCCCATTACCTCTCTACTAGAGACACAGCTATCTCCCATTACCTCTCTACTAGAGACACAGCTATCTCCCATTACCTCTCTACTAGAGACACAGCTATCTCCCATTACCTCTCTACTAGAGACACAGCTATCTCCTATTACCTCTCTACTAGAGACACAGCTATCCCCCATTACCTCTCTACTACATACACATCAATCTCCCATTACCTCTCTACTAGAGACACAGCTATCTCCCATTACCTCTCTACTAGAGACACAGCTATCTCCCATTACCTCTCTACTAGAGACACCGCTATCTCCCATTACCTCTCTACTAGAGACACAGCTATCTCCCATTACCTCTCTACTAGAGACACAGCTATCTCCCATTACCTCTCTACTAGAGACACAGCTATCTCCCATTACCTCTCTACTAGAGACACAGCTATCTCCCATTACCTCTCTACTAGAGACACAGCTATCTCCTATTACCTCTCTACTAGAGACACAGCTATCTCCCATTCCCTCTCTACTAGAGACACAGCTATCTCCCATTACCTCTCTACTAGAGACACAGCTATCTCCCATTCCCTCTCGACTAGAGACACAGCTATCTCCCATTACCTCTCTACTAGAGACACAGCTATCTCCCATTACCTCTCTACTAGAGACACAGCTATCTCCCATTACCTCTCTACTAGAGACACAGCTATCTCCCATTACCTCTCTACTAGAGACACAGCTATCTCCCATTACCTCTCTACTAGAGACACAGCTATCTCCCATTACCTCTCTACTAGAGACACAGCTATCTCCCATTACCTCTCTACTAGATACACAGCTATCTCCCATTACCTCTCTACTAGATACATAGCTATCTCCCATTACCTCTCTACTAGAGACACAGCTATCTCCTATTACCTCTCTACTAGATACATAGCTATCTCCCATTACCTCTCTACTAGAGACACAGCTATCTCCTATTACCTGTCTACTAGAGACACAGCTATCTCCCATTACCTCTCTACTAGAGACACAGCTATCTCCCATTACCTGTCTACTAGAGACACAGCTATCTCCCATTACCTCTCTACTAGAAATACAGCTATCTCCCATTACCTCTCTACTAGAGACACAGCTATCTCCTATTACCTCTCTACTAGAGACACAGCTATCTCCCATTCCCTCTCTACTAGAGACACAGCTATCTCCTATTACCTCTCTACTAGAGACACAGCTATCTCCCATTCCCTCTCTACTAGAGACACAGCTATCTCCCATTACCTCTCTACTAGAGACACAGCTATCTCCCATTACCTCTCTACTAGAGACACAGCTATCTCCCATTACCTCTCTACTAGAGACACAGCTATCTCCCATTACCTCTCTACTAGAGACACAGCTATCTCCCATTACCTCTCTACTAGAGACACAGCTATCTCCTATTACCTGTCTACTAGAGACACAGCTATCTCCCATTACCTCTCTACTAGATACACAGCTATCTCCCATTACCTCTCTACTAGATACACAGCTATCTCCCATTACCTCTCTACTAGAGACACAGCTATCTCCCATTACCTATCTACTAGAGACACAGCTATCTCCCATTACCTCTCTACTAGAGACACAGCTATCTCCTATTACCTCTCTACTAGAGACACAGCTATCTCCCATTACCTCTCTACTAGAGACACAGCTATCTCCCATTACCTCTCTACTAGAGACACAGCTATCTCCCATTACCTCTCTACTAGAGACACAGCTATCTCCCATTACCTCTCTACTAGAGACACAGCTATCTCCCATTACCTCTCTACTAGAGACACAGCTATCTCCCATTACCTCTCTACTAGAGACACAGCTATCTCCCATTACCTCTCTACTAGAGACACAGCTATCCCCCATTACCTCTCTACTAGAGACACGGCTATCTCCCATTACCTCTCTACTAGAGACACAGCTATCTCCCATTACTTCTCTACTAGAGACACAGCTATCTCCCATTACCTCTCTACTAGAGACACAGCTATCTCCCATTACTTCTCTACTAGAGACACAGCTATCTCCCATTACCTCTCTACTAGAGACACAGTTATCTCCTATTACCTCTCTACTAGAGACACAGCTATCTCCCATTACCTCTCTACTAGAGACACAGCTATCTCCCATTACCTCTCTACTAGAGACACAGCTATCTCCTATTACCTCTCTACTAGAGACACAGCTATCTCCCATTACCTCTCTACTAGAGACACAGCTATCTCCCATTACCTCTCTACTAGAGACACAGCTATCCCCCATTACCTTTCTACTAGAGACACAGCTATCTCCCATTACCTCTCTACTAGAGACACAGCTATCTCCCATTACCTCTCTACTAGAGACACAGCTATCTCCCATTACCTCTCTACTAGAGACACAGCTATCTCCCATTACCTCTCTACTAGAGACACAGCTATCCCCCATTACCTTTCTACTAGAGACACAGCTATCTCCTATTACCTCTCTACTAGAGACACAGCTATCTCCTATTACCTCTCTACTAGATACATAGCTATCTCCCATTACCTCTCTACTAGAGACACAGCTATCTCCCATTACCTCTCTACTAGAGACACAGCTATCTCCCATTACCTCTCTACTAGAGACACAGCTATCTCCCATTACCTCTCTACTAGAGACACAGCTATCTCCCATTACCTCTCTACTAGAGACACAGCTATCTCCCATTACCTCTCTACTAGAGACACAGCTATCTCCTATTACCTCTCTACTAGAGACACAGCTATCTCCCATTACCTCTCTACTAGAGACACAGCTATGTCCCATTACCTCTCTACTAGAGACACAGCTATCTCCCATTACCTCTCTACTAGATACACAGCTATCTCCCATTACCTCTCTACTAGAGACACAGCTATCTCCCATTACCTCTCTACTAGAGACACAGCTATCTCCCATTACCTCTCTACTAGAGACACAGCTATCTCCCATTACCTCTCTACTAGAGACACAGCTATCTCCCATTACCTCTCTACTAGAGACACAGCTATCTCCCATTACCTCTCTACTAGAGACACAGCTATCTCCCATTACCTCTCTACTAGAGACACAGCTATCTCCCATTACCTCTCTACTAGAGACACAGCTATCTCCCATTACCTCTCTACTAGAGACACAGCTATCTCCCATTACCTCTCTACTAGAGACACAGCTATCCCCCATTACCTCTCTACTAGAGACACAGCTATCCCCCATTACCTCTCTACTAGAGACACAGCTATCTCCCATTACCTCTCTACTAGAGACACAGCTATCTCCCATTACCTCTCTACTAGATACACAGCTATCTCCCATTACCTCTCTACTAGAGACACAGCTATCTCCCATTACCTCTCTACTAGAGACACAGCTATCTCCCATTACCTCTCTACTAGAGACACAGCTATCTCCCATTACCTCTCTACTAGAGACACAGCTATCTCCCATTACCTCTCTACTAGAGACACAGCTATCCCCCATTACCTCTCTACTAGAGACACAGCTATCCCCCATTACCTCTCTACTAGAGACACAGCTATCTCCCATTACCTCTCTACTAGAGACACAGCTATCTCCCATTACCTCTCTACTAGATATACAGCTATCCCCCATTACCTCTCTACTACATACACATCAATCTCCCATTACCTCTCTACTAGAGACACAGCTATCTCCCATTACCTCTCTACTAGAGACACAGCTATCTCCCATTACCTCTCTACTAGAGACACAGCTATCTCCCATTACCTCTCTACTAGAGACACAGCTATCTCCCATTACCTCTCTACTAGAGACACAGCTATCTCCCATTACCTCTCTACTAGAGACACAGCTATCTCCCATTACCTCTCTACTAGAGACACAGCTATCTCCCATTACCTCTCTACTAGAGACACAGCTATCTCCTATTACCTCTCTACTAGAGACACAGCTATCTCCCATTACCTCTCTACTAGATACACAGCTATCTCCCATTACCTCTCTACTAGAGACACAGCTATCTCCCATTACCTCTCTACTAGAGACACGGCTATCTCCCATTACCTCTCTACTAGATACACAGCTATCTCCCATTACCTCTCTACTAGAGACACAGCTATCTCCCATTACCTCTCTACTAGAGACACAGCTATCTCCCATTACCTCTCTACTAGAGACACAGCTATCTCCCATTACCTCTCTACTAGAGACACAGCTATCTCCCATTACCTCTCTACTAGATACACAGCTTTCTCCCATTACCTCTCTACTAGAGACACAGCTATCTCCTATTACCTCTCTACTAGAGACACAGCTATCCCCCATTACCTCTCTACTAGAGACACAGCTATCTCCCATTACCTCTCTACTAGAGACACAGCTATCTCCCATTACCTCTCTACTAGAGACACCGCTATCTCCCATTACCTCTCTACTAGATACACAGCTATCTCCCATTACCTCTCTACTAGAGACACGGCTATCCCCCATTACCTCTCTACTAGAGACACAGCTATCTCCCATTACCTCTCTACTAGAGACACAGCTATCCCCCATTACCTCTCTACTAGAGACACAGTTATCTCCTATTACCTCTCTACTAGAGACACAGCTATCTCCCATTACCTCTCTACTAGAGACACGGCTATCTCCCATTACCTCTCTACTAGAGACACGGCTATCTCCCATTACCTCTCTACTAGAGACACAGCTATCTCCCATTACCTCTCTACTAGATACACAGCTATCCCCCATTACCTCTCTACTAGAGACACAGCTATCTCCCATTACCTCTCTACTAGAGACACAGCTATCTCCTATTACCTCTCTACTAGAGACACAGCTATCTCCCATTACCTCTCTACTAGAGACACAGCTATCTCCCATTACCTCTCTACTAGAGACACAGCTATCTCCTATTACCTCTCTACTAGAGACACAGCTATCTCCCATTACCTCTCTACTAGAGACACAGCTATCTCCCATTACCTCTCTACTAGAGACACAGCTATCTCCCATTACCTCTCTACTAGAGACACAGCTATCTCCCATTACCTCTCTACTAGATACACAGCTATCCCCCATTACCTCTCTACTAGAGACACAGCTATCTCCCATTACCTCTCTACTAGAGACACAGCTATCTCCCATTACCTCTCTACTAGAGACACAGCTATCTCCCATTACCTCTCTACTAGAGACACAGCTATCTCCCATTACCTCTCTACTAGAGACACAGCTATCTCCCATTACCTCTCTACTAGAGACACAGCTATCTCCCATTACCTCTCTACTAGATACATAGCTATCTCCCATTACCTCTCTACTAGAGACACAGCTATCTCCCATTACCTCTCTACTAGATATACAGCTATCTCCCATTACCTCTCTACTAGAGACACAGCTATCTCCCATTACCTCTCTACTAGAGACACAGTTATCCCCCATTACCTCTCTACTAGATACACAGCTATCTCCCATTACCTCTCTACTAGAGACACAGCTATCTCCCATTACCTCTCTACTAGATACATAGCTATCTCCCATTACCTCTCTACTAGAGACACAGCTATCTCCCATTACCTCTCTACTAGAGACACAGCTATCTCCCATTACCTCTCTACTAGAGACACAGCTATCTCCCATTACCTCTCTACTAGAGACACAGCTATCTCCCATTACCTCTCTACTAGAGACACAGCTATCTCCCATTACCTCTCTACTAGAGACACAGCTATCTCCCATTACCTCTCTACTAGATACACAGCTATCTCCCATTACCTCTCTACTAGAGACACAGCTATCTCCTATTACCTCTCTACTAGAGACACAGCTATGTCCCATTACCTCTCTACAAGATACACAGCTATCTCCCATTACCTCTCTACTAGATATACAGCTATCTCCCATTACCTCTCTACTAGAGACACAGCTATGTCCCATTACCTCTCTACTAGAGACACAGCTATCTCCCATTACCTCTCTACAAGATACACAGCTATCTCCCATTACCTCTCTACAAGATACACAGCTATCTCCCATTACCTCTCTACTAGATACACAGCTATCTCCTATTACCTCTCTACTAGATACACAGCTATCTCCCATTACCTCTCTACTAGAGACACAGCTATCTCCCATTACCTCTCTACTAGAGACACAGCTATCTCCCATTACCTCTCTACTAGAGACACAGCTATCCCCCATTACCTCTCTATTACACAGCTATCTCCCATTACCTCTCTACTAGATACACAGCTATCTCCCATTACCTCTCTACTAGAGACACAGCTATCTCCCATTACCTCTCTACTAGAGACACAGCTATCTCCCATTACCTCTCTACTAGAGACACAGCTATCTCCTATTACCTCTCTACTAGAGACACAGCTATCTCCCATTACCTCTCTACTAGAGACACAGCTATCTCCCATTACCTCTCTACTAGAGACACGGCTATCCCCCATTACCTCTCTACTAGATACACCGCTATCTCCCATTACCTCTCTACTAGAGACACAGCTATCTCCCATTACCTCTCTACTAGAGACACAGCTATCTCCCATTACCTCTCTACTAGAGACACAGCTATCTCCCATTACCTCTCTACTAGAGACACAGCTATCTCCCATTACCTCTCTACTAGAGACACAGCTATCTCCCATTACCTCTCTACTAGAGACACAGCTATCTCCCATTACCTCTCTACTAGAGACACAGCTATCTCCCATTACCTCTCTACTAGAGACACAGCTATCTCCCATTACCTCTCTACTAGAGACACAGCTATCTCCCATTACCTCTCTACTAGAGACACAGCTATCTCCCATTACCTCTCTACTAGAGACACAGCTATCTCCCATTACCTCTCTACTAGAGACACAGCTATCTCCCATTACCTCTCTACTAGAGACACAGCTATCCCCCATTACCTCTCTACTAGAGACACAGCTATCTCCTATTACCTCTCTACTAGAGACACAGCTATCTCCCATTACCTCTCTACTAGAGACACAGCTATCTCCCATTACCTCTCTACTAGAGACACAGCTATCTCCCATTACCTCTCTACTAGAGACACAGCTATCTCCCATTACCTCTCTACTAGAGACACAGCTATCTCCCATTACCTCTCTACTAGAGACACAGCTATCTCCCATTACCTCTCTACTAGAGACACAGCTATCTCCCATTACCTCTCTACTAGAGACACAGCTATCTCCCATTACCTCTCTACTAGATACACAGCTATCTCCCATTACCTCTCTACTAGATATACAGCTATCCCCCATTACCTCTCTACTAGAGACACAGCTATCTCCCATTACCTCTCTACTAGAGACACAGCTATCTCCCATTACCTCTCTACTAGATACACAGCTATCTCCCATTACCTCTCTACTAGATATACAGCTATCCCCCATTACCTCTCTACTAGAGACACAGCTATCTCCTATTACCTCTCTACTAGATACACAGCTATCTCCCATTACCTCTCTACTAGATATACAGCTATCTCCCATTACCTCTCTACTAGATATACAGCTATCTCCCATTACCTCTCTACTAGAGACACAGCTATCTCCCATTACCTCTCTACTAGAGACACGGCTATCTCCCATTACCTCTCTACTAGATACACGGCTATCTCCCATTACCTCTCTACTAGAGACACAGCTATCTCCCATTACCTCTCTACTAGAGACACAGCTATCTCCCATTACCTCTCTACTAGAGACACAGCTATCTCCCATTACCTCTCTACTAGAGACACAGCTATCTCCCATTACCTCTCTACTAGAGACACAGCTATCTCCCATTACCTCTCTACTAGATACACAGCTATCTCCCATTACCTCTCTACTAGAGACACAGCTATCTCCCATTACCTCTCTACTAGAGACACAGCTATCTCCCATTACCTCTCTACTAGAGACACAGCTATCTCCCATTACCTCTCTACTAGAGACACAGCTATATCCCATTACCTCTCTACTAGAGACACAGCTATCTCCCATTACCTCTCTACTAGAGACACAGCTATCTCCCATTACCTCTCTACTAGAGACACAGCTATATCCCATTACCTCTCTACTAGAGACACAGCTATCTCCCATTACCTCTCTACTAGAGACACAGCTATCTCCTATTACCTCTCTACTAGAGACACAGCTATCTCCCATTACCTCTCTACTAGAGACACAGCTATCCCCCATTACCTTTCTACTAGAGACACAGCTATCTCCCATTACCTCTCTACTAGATACACAGCTATCTCCCATTACCTCTCTACTAGAGACACAGCTATCTCCCATTACCTCTCTACTAGATACATAGCTATCTCCCATTACCTCTCTACTAGAGACACAGCTATCTCCCATTACCTCTCTACTAGATACATAGCTATCTCCCATTACCTCTCTACTAGAGACACAGCTATCTCCCATTACCTCTCTACTAGATATACAGCTATCTCCTATTACCTCTCTACTAGAGACACGGCTATCTCCCATTACCTCTCTACTAGATACACAGCTATCTCCCATTACCTCTCTACTAGAGACACGGCTATCTCCCATTACCTCTCTACTAGAGACACAGCTATCTCCTATTACCTCTCTACTAGAGACACAGCTATCTCCCATTACCTCTCTACTAGAGACACAGCTATCTCCCATTACCTCTCTACTAGAGACACAGCTATCTCCCATTACCTCTCTACTAGAGACACAGCTATCTCCCATTACCTCTCTACTAGAGACACAGCTATCTCCTATTACCTCTCTAATAGATACACAGCTATCTCCCATTACCTCTCTACTAGAGACATAGCTATCTCCCATTACCTCTCTACTAGAGACACAGCTATCTCCCATTACCTCTCTACTAGAGACACAGCTATCTCCCATTACCTCTCTACTAGAGACACAGCTATCTCCCATTACCTCTCTACTAGAGACACAGCTATCCCCCATTACCTCTCTACTAGAGACACAGCTATCTCCCATTACCTCTCTACTAGAGACACGGCTATCTCCCATTACCTGTCTACTAGAGACACAGCTATCTCCCATTACCTCTCTACTAGAAATACAGCTATCTCCCATTACCTCTCTACTAGAGACACAGCTATCTCCCATTACCTCTCTACTAGAGACACAGCTATCTCCTATTACCTCTCTACTAGAGACACAGCTATCTCCCATTACCTCTCTACTAGATACACAGCTATCTCCCATTGCCTCTCTACTAGAGACACAGCTATCTCCCATTACCTCTCTACTAGAGACACAGCTATCTCCCATTACCTCTCTACTAGAGACACAGCTATCTCCTATTACCTCTCTACTAGAGACACAGCTATCTCCTATTACCTCTCTACTAGATACATAGCTATCTCCCATTACCTCTCTACTAGATACATAGCTATCTCCCATTACCTCTCTACTAGAGACACAGCTATCTCCCATTACCTCTCTACTAGAGACACAGCTATCTCCCATTACCTCTCTACTAGAGACACAGCTATCTCCCATTACCTCTCTACAAGATACATAGCTATCCCCCATTACCTCTCTACTAGAGACACAGCTATCTCCCATTACCTCTCTACTAGAGACACAGCTATCTCCCATTACCTCTCTACTAGATATACAGCTATCTCCCATTACCTCTCTACTAGATATACAGCTATCTCCCATTACCTCTCTACTAGATACACAGCTATCTCCCATTACCTCTCTACTAGAGACACAGCTATGTCCCATTACCTCTCTACTAGAGACACAGCTATCTCCCATTACCTCTCTACTAGAGACACAGCTATCTCCCATTACCTCTCTACTAGATACACAGCTATCTCCCATTACCTCTCTACTAGAGACACAGCTATCTCCCATTACCTCTCTACTACATACACATCAATCTCCCATTACCTCTCTACTAGAGACACAGCTATCTCCCATTACCTCTCTACTAGAGACACAGCTATATCCCATTACCTCTCTACTAGAGACACAGCTATCTCCCATTACCTCTCTACTAGAGACACAGCTATCTCCCATTACCTCTCTACTAGAGACACAGCTATCTCCCATTACCTCTCTACTAGAGACACAGCTATCTCCCATTACCTCTCTACTAGATACACAGCTATCTCCCATTACCTCTCTACTAGAGACACAGCTATCTCCCATTACCTCTCTACTAGAGACACAGCTATCTCCCATTACCTCTCTACTAGAGACACAGCTATCTCCCATTACCTCTCTACTAGAGACACAGCTATATCCCATTACCTCTCTACTAGAGACACAGCTATCTCCCATTACCTCTCTACTAGAGACACAGCTATCTCCCATTACCTCTCTACTAGAGACACAGCTATATCCCATTACCTCTCTACTAGAGACACAGCTATCTCCCATTACCTCTCTACTAGAGACACAGCTATCTCCTATTACCTCTCTACTAGAGACACAGCTATCTCCCATTACCTCTCTACTAGAGACACAGCTATCCCCCATTACCTTTCTACTAGAGACACAGCTATCTCCCATTACCTCTCTACTAGATACACAGCTATCTCCCATTACCTCTCTACTAGAGACACAGCTATCTCCCATTACCTCTCTACTAGATACATAGCTATCTCCCATTACCTCTCTACTAGAGACACAGCTATCTCCCATTACCTCTCTACTAGATACATAGCTATCTCCCATTACCTCTCTACTAGAGACACAGCTATCTCCCATTACCTCTCTACTAGATATACAGCTATCTCCTATTACCTCTCTACTAGAGACACGGCTATCTCCCATTACCTCTCTACTAGATACACAGCTATCTCCCATTACCTCTCTACTAGAGACACGGCTATCTCCCATTACCTCTCTACTAGAGACACAGCTATCTCCTATTACCTCTCTACTAGAGACACAGCTATCTCCCATTACCTCTCTACTAGAGACACAGCTATCTCCCATTACCTCTCTACTAGAGACACAGCTATCTCCCATTACCTCTCTACTAGAGACACAGCTATCTCCCATTACCTCTCTACTAGAGACACAGCTATCTCCTATTACCTCTCTAATAGATACACAGCTATCTCCCATTACCTCTCTACTAGAGACATAGCTATCTCCCATTACCTCTCTACTAGAGACACAGCTATCTCCCATTACCTCTCTACTAGAGACACAGCTATCTCCCATTACCTCTCTACTAGAGACACAGCTATCTCCCATTACCTCTCTACTAGAGACACAGCTATCTCCCATTACCTCTCTACTAGAGACACGGCTATCTCCCATTACCTGTCTACTAGAGACACAGCTATCTCCCATTACCTCTCTACTAGAAATACAGCTATCTCCCATTACCTCTCTACTAGAGACACAGCTATCTCCCATTACCTCTCTACTAGAGACACAGCTATCTCCTATTACCTCTCTACTAGAGACACAGCTATCTCCCATTACCTCTCTACTAGATACACAGCTATCTCCCATTGCCTCTCTACTAGAGACACAGCTATCTCCCATTACCTCTCTACTAGAGACACAGCTATCTCCCATTACCTCTCTACTAGAGACACAGCTATCTCCTATTACCTCTCTACTAGAGACACAGCTATCTCCTATTACCTCTCTACTAGATACATAGCTATCTCCCATTACCTCTCTACTAGATACATAGCTATCTCCCATTACCTCTCTACTAGAGACACAGCTATCTCCCATTACCTCTCTACTAGAGACACAGCTATCTCCCATTACCTCTCTACTAGAGACACAGCTATCTCCCATTACCTCTCTACAAGATACATAGCTATCCCCCATTACCTCTCTACTAGAGACACAGCTATCTCCCATTACCTCTCTACTAGAGACACAGCTATCTCCCATTACCTCTCTACTAGATATACAGCTATCTCCCATTACCTCTCTACTAGATATACAGCTATCTCCCATTACCTCTCTACTAGATACACAGCTATCTCCCATTACCTCTCTACTAGAGACACAGCTATGTCCCATTACCTCTCTACTAGAGACACAGCTATCTCCCATTACCTCTCTACTAGAGACACAGCTATCTCCCATTACCTCTCTACTAGATACACAGCTATCTCCCATTACCTCTCTACTAGAGACACAGCTATCTCCCATTACCTCTCTACTACATACACATCAATCTCCCATTACCTCTCTACTAGATACACAGCTATCTCCCATTACCTCTCTACTAGAGACACAGCTATGTCCTATTACCTCTCTACTAGAGACACAGCTATCTCCCATTACCTCTCTACTAGAGACACAGCTATCTCCCATTACCTCTCTACTAGAGACACAGCTATCTCCCATTACCTCTCTACTAGATATACAGCTATCTCCCATTACCTCTCTACTAGATACACAGCTATCTCCCATTACCTCTCTACTAGAGACACAGTTATCTCCCATTACCTCTCTACTAGAGACACAGCTATCTCCTATTACCTCTCTACTAGATATACAGCTATCCCCCATTACCTCTCTACTAGAGACACAGCTATCTCCCATTACCTCTCTACTAGAGACACAGCTATCTCCCATTACCTCTCTACTAGAGACACAGCTATCTCCCATTACCTCTCTACTAGAGACACAGCTATCTCCCATTACCTCTCTACTAGAGACACAGCTATCTCCCATTACCTCTCTACTAGAGACACAGTTATCTCCCATTACCTCTCTACTAGAGACACAGCTATCTCCCATTACCTCTCTACTAGATACACAGCTATCTCCTATTACCTCTCTACTAGAGACACAGCTATCTCCCATTACCTCTCTACTAGAGACACAGCTATCTCCCATTACCTCTCTACTAGAGACACAGCTATCTCCCATTACCTCTCTACTAGAGACACGGCTATCTCCCATTACCTCTCTACTAGAGACACAGCTATCCCCCATTACCTCTCTATTACACCGCTATCTCCTATTACCTCTCTACTAGAGACACAGCTATCTCCTATTACCTCTCTACTAGAGACACAGCTATCTCCTATTACCTCTCTACTAGAGACACAGCTATCTCCCATTACCTCTCTACTAGAGACACAGCTATCTCCTATTACCTCTCTACTAGATACACAGCTATCCCCCATTACCTCTCTACTAGAGACACAGCTATCTCCCATTACCTCTCTACTAGAGACACAGCTATCTCCTATTACCTCTCTACTAGAGACACGGCTATCTCCCATTACCTCTCTACTAGAGACACAGCTATCTCCCATTACCTCTCTACTAGAGACACAGCTATCTCCCATTACCTCTCTACTAGATACACAGCTATCTCCCATTACCTCTCTACTAGAGACACAGCTATCTCCTATTACCTCTCTACTAGAGACACAGCTATCTCCCATTACCTCTCTACTAGATACATAGCTATCTCCCATTAACTATTTCCCAGCTATCTCTAAATTGTTGTCTCTGTACCAGTACACAACTGTCATTATTGTCTATGTATAGTATACGGTTATCTCTCATTGCTTGCCTCTGTATAGTACACAGCTATCTCTCATTGCTTGCCTCTGTATAGTACACCGCTATGTCTCATTGCTTGCCTCTGTATAGTACACAGCTATCTCTCATTGCTTGCCTCTGTATAGTACACCGCTATCTCTCATGGCTTGCCTCTTTATAGTACACCGCTATCTCTCATGGCTTGCCTCTGTGTAGTACACAGCTATCTCGCATGGCTTGCCTCTGTATAGTACACAGCTATCTCTCATTGCTTGCCTCTGTATAGTACACAGCTATGTCTCTTTGCTTGCCTCTGTATAGTACACAGCTATCTCTCATTGCTTGCCTCTGTATAGTACACAGCTATGTCTCTTTGCTTGCCTCTGTATAGTACACAGCTATCTCTCATTGCTTGCCTCTGTATAGTACACAGCTATCTCTCATTGCTTGCCTCTGTATAGTACACCGCTATCTCTCATGGCTTGCCTCTGTATAGTACACAGCTATCTCTCATGGCTTGCCTCTGTATAGTACACAGCTATCTCTCATTGCTTGCCTCTGTATAGTACACAGCTATCTCTCATTGCTTGCCTCTGTATAGTACTTACCTGCATGTAATAGGAATAATAAGGATGTGACCGTGATGACAGGGTTCATAGCTGTGTCTATCTTCCTCTCCTCCTTTCTGAGTCTTTTATACACGTCCCCTCTCTGTATAACACGTCCTCTCTCTGTATAACACGTCCTCTCTCTGTATAATTGTCAGTTCCCGTCTTTTAATTAACCCTAATCGGATTTTTCGCTTGAGAAATGGAAATATGGCCACAGGGTGAGGTGGGGTTATGTATGAATAGAGACACGTTATACTAACCCCTGTGATGTGTGTGTCTGAACCCAACGTGTTACGCTAAATAATCCGGACGTGTGTACCTGTCCTGTTACACTGATTAATCAGGACGTGTGTACCTTTCCCGTTACCCTGATTAATCAGGACGTGTGTACCTGTCGCGTTACCCTGATTAATCAGGACGTGTGTACCTGTCGCGTTACCCTGATTAATCAGGACGTGTGTACCTGTCCCGTTACCCTGATTAATCAGGACGTGTGTACCTGTCCCGTTACCCTGATTAATCAGGACGTGTGTACCTGTCGCGTTACCCTGATTAATCAGGATGTGTGTACCTGTCGCGTTACGCTGATTAATCAGGACTTGTGTACCTGTCGCGTTACCCTGATTAATCAGGATGTGTGTACCTGTCGCGTTACCCTGATTAATCAGGATGTGTGTACCTGTCGCGTTACCCTGATTAATCAGGATGTGTGTACCTGTCGCGTTACCCTGATTAATCAGGATGTGTGTACCTGTCGCGTTACGCTGATTAATCAGGACGTGTGTACCTGTCGCGTTACCCTGATTAATCAGGATGTGTGAACCTGTCCCGTTACCCTGATTAATCAGGACGTGTGTACCTGTCGCGTTACCCTTATTAATCAGGACGTGTGTACCTGTCGCGTTACGCTGATTAATCATGACGTGTGTACCTGTCGCGTTACGCTGATTAATCAGGAAGTGTGTACCTGTCCCGTTACCCTGATTAATCAGGATGTGTGTACCTGTCGCGTTACGCTGATTAATCAGGACGTGTGTACCTGTCGCGTTACCCTGATTAATCAGGACGTGTGTTCCTGTCCAGTTACACTGATTAATCAGGACGTGTGTACCTGTCCCGTTACCCTGATTAATCAGGACGTGTGTACCTGTCGCGTTACCCTGATTAATCATGACGTGTGTACCTGTCGCGTTACGCTGATTAATCAGGACGTGTGTACCTGTCCCGTTACCCTGATTAATCAGGACGTGTGTACCTGTCCCGTTACCCTTATTAATCAGGACGTGTGTACCTGTCCCGTTACGCTGAGTAATCAGGACGTGTGTACCTGTCCCGTTACCCTGATTAATCAGGACGTGTGTACCTGTCGCGTTACGCTGATTAATCAGGACGTGTGTACCTGTCCCGTTACCCTGATTAATCAGGACGTGTGTACCTGTCCCGTTACCCTGATTAATCAGGACGTGTGTACCTGTCCCGTTACCCTGATTAATCAGGACGTGTGTACCTGTCCCGTTACCCTGATTAATCAGGACGTGTGTACCTGTCCCGTTACCCTGATTAATCAGGACGTGTGTACCTGTCCCGTTACCCTGATTAATCAGGACGTGTGTACCTGTCCCGTTACCCTGATTAATCAGGACGTGTGTACCTGTCCCGTTACCCTGATTAATCAGGACGTGTGTACCTGTCGCGTTACCCTGATTAATCAGGACGTGTGTACCTGTCGCGTTACCCTGATTAATCAGGACGTGTGTACCTGTCGCGTTACTCTGATTAATCAGGACGTGTGTACCTGTCGCGTTACCCTGATTAATCAGGACGTGTGTACCTGTCGCGTTACCCTGATTAATCAGGACGTGTGTACCTGTCGCGTTACTCTGATTAATCAGGACGTGTGTACCTGTCGCGTTACTCTGATTAATCAGGATGTGTGTACCTGTCGCGTTACCCTGATTAATCAGGAAGTGTGTACCTGTCGCGTTACCCTGATTAATCAGGAAGTGTGTACCTGTCGCGTTACCCTGATTAATCAGGACGTGTGTACCTGTCGCGTTACCCTGATTAATCAGGACGTGTGTACCTGTTCCGTTACACTGAGTAATCAGGACGTGTGTACCTGTCCTGTTACACTGATTAATCAGGATGTGTGTACCTGTCCTGTTACCCTGATTAATCAGGACGTGTGTACCTGTCGCGTTACACTGATTAATCAGGACGTGTGTACCTGTCGCGTTTTACACTGATTAATCAGGACGTGTGTACCTGTCGCGTTACGCTGATTAATCCGGACGTGTGTACCTGTCGCGTTACGCTGATTAATCAGGACGTGTGTTCCTGTCCAGTTACACTGATTAATCAGGATGTGTGCACCTGTCGATTTACACTGATTAATCAGGACGTGTGTACCTGTCCCGTTACCCTGATTAATCAGGACGTGTGTTCCTGTCCAGTTACACTGATTAATCAGGACGTGTGCACCTGTCGATTTACACTGATTAATCGGGACGTGTGTACCTGTCGTGTTACGCTGATTAATCAGGAGGCAGGGTAGCAGGGTCCATTATAAAGATGGGGGATCTGGTCTGTGTGTGAGGTTATTACAGGAATAGTACAGAGGTCTGTATTATCCTCGTGCTCATCACAAGACACAACTGATTGCTGGTCATGGTTTCAATACCCTGATTTTTGGCCATCGGGAGGGGCATTATCCAGTGAATTTATCCCACTTCTTACATCAACTCACATTCCCTAGCATGGCCTCCTTCCAAACATCCACCTCCCTCACACTATAACCTTCCTACACCTCACACTATAACCTTCCTACACCTCACACTATAACTTTCCTACACCTCACACTATAACCTTCCGACACCTCACACTATAACCTTCCTACACCTCACGCTACAACCTTCCTACACCTCACGCTACAACCTTCCTACACCTCACCTTACACTACAACCTTCCTACACCTCACAATCACCCACATCACACTATAACCTTCCTACACCTCACAATCACCCACCTTACACTATAACCTTCCTACACCTCTCAATCATCCACCTTACACTTTAACCTTCCTACAACTCACAATCACACACCTCACACTATAACCTTCCTACACCTCACAATCACACACCTCACACTATAACCTTCCTACACCTCACAATCACACACCTCACACTATAACCTTCCTACACCTCACAATCACTCACCTCACACTATAACCTTCCTACACCTCACAATCACACACCTCACACTATAACCTTCCTACACCTCACAATCACCAACCTCACACTTTAACCTTCCTACACCTCACAATCACACACCTCACACTATAACCTTCCTACACCTCACAATCACCAACCTTACACTATAACCTTCCTACAGCTCACAATCATCCGCCTCACACTATAACCTTCCTACACCTCACAATCACCCACCTCACACTATAACCTTCCTTCACCTCACACTATAACCTTCCTTCACCTCACAATCACCCACCTCACACTATAACCTTCCTTCACCTCACACTATAACCTTCCTTCACCTCACACTATAACCTTCCTTCACCTCACAATCACACACCTTACACTATAAGCTTCCTACACCTCACACTATAACCTTCCCACACCTCACACTATAACCTTCCTTCATCTCACACAATAACCTTCCTTCACCTCACAATCACCCACCTCACACTATAACCTTCCTACACCTCACACTATAACCTTCCCACACCTCACACTATAACCTTCCTTCACCTCACAATCACCCACCTCACACTATAACCTTCCTACACCTCACAATCACCCACCTTACACTATAACCTTCCTACACCTCTCAATCATCCACCTTACACTTTAACCTTCCTACACCTCACAATCACACACCTCACACTATAACCTTCCTACACCTCACAATCACACACCTCACACTATAACCTTCCTACACCTCACAATAACACACCTCACACTATAACATTCCTACACCTCACAATCACACACCTCACACTATAACCTTCCTACACCTCACAATCACACACCTCACACTATAACCTTCCTACACCTCACACTATAACCTTCCCACACCTCACACTATAACCTTCCTTCACCTCACAATCACCCACCTCACACTATAACCTTCCTACACCTCACAATCACCCACCTTACACTATAACCTTCCTACACCTCTCAATCATCCACCTTACACTTTAACCTTCCTACACCTCACAATCACACACCTCACACTATAACCTTCCTACACCTCACAATCACACACCTCACACTATAACCTTCCTACACCTCACAATAACACACCTCACACTATAACATTCCTACACCTCACAATCACACACCTCACACTATAACCTTCCTACACCTCACAATCACACACCTCACACTATAACCTTCCTACACCTCACACTATAACCTTCCCACACCTCACACTATAACCTTCCTTCACCTCACAATCACCCACCTCACACTATAACCTTCCTACACCTCACAATCACCCACCTTACACTATAACCTTCCTACACCTCTCAATCATCCACCTTACACTTTAACCTTCCTACACCTCACAATCACACACCTCACACTATAACCTTCCTACACCTCACAATCACACACCTCACACTATAACCTTCCTTCACCTCACAATCACCCACCTCACACTATAACCTTCCTACACCTCACAATCACCCACCTTACACTATAACCTTCCTACACCTCTCAATCATCCACCTTACACTTTAACCTTCCTACACCTCACAATCACACACCTCACACTATAACCTTCCTACACCTCACAATCACACACCTCACACTATAACCTTCCTTCACCTCACAATCACACACCTCACACTATAACCTTCCTACACCTCACAATAACACACCTCACACTATAACCTTCCTACACCTCACAATCACACACCTCACACTATAACCTTCCTACACCTCACAATCACACACCTCACACTATAACCTTCCTACACCTCACAATCACACACCTCACACTATAACCTTCCTACACCTCACAATCACACACCTCACACTATAACCTTCCTACACCTCACAATCACACACCTCACACTATAACCTTCCTACACCTCACAATCACACACCTCACACTATAACCTTCCTACACCTCACAATCACACACCTCACACTATAACCTTCCTACACCTCACAATCACACACCTCACACTATAACCTTCCTACACCTCACAATCAGTGCTGTATTTACCGCGAGGCATCCTAGGCGGATGCCTAGGGCGGCAAATTTTGGGAGGCGGCAGAGTGTAAGTGTTCGAGAGTGAAAGCATAAGTGGCAGAGTTATGAGTGTGTGTGAGTAGCAGAGTGTAAGTGTTCGAGAGTGAAAGCATAAGTGGCAGAGTTAGGAGTGTGTGTCAGTGGCAGTGAGATTACTAGGAGAAAATGTGATTAATTACTATTAATCATATTGAATGTGATAATCAAGTGTGAAACAGTGCTCATACCATTTTTATTTTCACACCTGATTATCACATTCAATATGAATAATAGTGATTCATCTTTATATATAGTCTTTATGTTGATGGCAATGAGTCCATACACATGGCATTAAACATCACATGGACCTCGTTATACTATTAAACCCATACATTATGAGTGTATGAGCTGCTCATTATATTATAGGCTTTACTCATGAAAGAGAGAATTGCAGGGAAGTGAGATGGGAATTTCAAAATTAAGGCTAAAGTAGCAGAGCTGGAAAAATTCTCGCATTCAGTTGAATTCCCATCTCAATTCCCTGCACTTCTCTCTTTTATTAGGTTGGTAGAAGGAGCATACCTTCATACCTCAGCCTATTCTCCCCAAGTTTTTTACCCCTTTTTATTAAAAAATGAAAAATATTTGTGATGTGAGTGTGAGAGTTGCAGGTTTACACACAAGTCTGCGTGGCAAATGTCTGTGTGGGAAAGGCCTTCTGTGTGTATAAGGGTGTCAGTGTGTAAGGTTGTCTGGATGTGTGTGTGAGTGTAAGGTTGTCTATGTAAGGGTATCTATGTGGGGGGGGGGGGGGTCAGGGTTGAGTCATTTTTATATGCTCAGTTATTTTTAAATCATGGGAATTTGCTCACATACAAGTGTGTGTGTGTGAGATGTAAGTTGGTGTGTGTAAGTGGGATTGTGTGTCTCTGTGTGTAAGGGTGTGTGTATGTATGTGTGACTGTGCATGTGTGACTGTGCAAGTGTGAATGTGTGTGTATGTGTGGCTGCATGTGTATGTGTGTGTATTTGTGGCTGTGTATTTTTGTGTATAAGTGTAACTTTGAGTAATGTGAGTTTTTTGTGTGCTGCGAGTCTTATTGTCAGTCACACACACGCATATAGTCAGTAACAGACAGACACAAACACACTCATACAGTCACAGACAGACACACACACAGTCAGTCACAGACACACACATATACATTCTGTCACAGTCAGACATACAGTCACACACACATACAGTGGGTCACATAAACACACAGTCACACACACACATGCAGTCAGTCATACACACAAACACACACTCTGTCACATACACTTACGCACAAGTCAGGAATTTTGTTGTTGTTTATGATAAAAAAAAAAAAATGCATCTATCAATATGTCCCCCTCTTGGCTGCTATACCTCATTCTAGCCTGGTCTGTGCCCTGCTGTTGTTTCTAGCCCTGCTGAGCACACTCAGCGCTCGGACACTATAGTGCGGTGCATGTGGGGATGGAGCAGGAAGACTGTGCAGCCGGTGCACACACTGCTCCCCCGCGCTCCGCTGGATAAATAAAATGATCCCAGCGGCGAGGGCACCATGCAGGGACAACAATAACTGGGCGCCAGGTATAATTTCCTGGTGCCTGGGATTTGTTGAGCCCCGATATATACCCATATATACCTATTGTTCATTGGCGTCAATTATATCAGTCTGTATGCTGCCTAACCATGTGATTTTATTTACTCTACTTCTATAAAAATCTATCATGGGCTCCAGCCCCGGATGTTTTGGAGACCTAGCAACGCCCCTGCCTCACACTATAACCTTCCTACACCTCACAATCACCCACCTTACACTATAACCTTCCTACACCTCACAATCACCCACCTTACACTATAACCTTCCTTCACCTCACACTATAACCTTCCTTCACCTCACAATCACCCACCTTACACTATAACTTCCTACACCTCACACTATAACCTTCCTTCACCTCACAATCACCCACCTTACACTATAACCTTCCCACACCTCACACTATAACCTTTCCACACCTCACACTATAACCTTCCTTCACCTCACAATCACCCACCTTACACTATAAGCTTCCTACACCTCACACTATAACCTTCCTTCACCTCACAATCACCCACCTTACACTATAAGCTTCCTACACCTCACACTATAACCTTCCTTCACCTCACAATCACCCACCTTACACTATAAGCTTCCTACACCTCACACTATAACCTTCCCACACCTCACACTATAACCTTCCTTCACGTCACACAATAACCTTCCTACACTTCACAATCACTTACCTAACACTATAACCTTCCTTCACCTCACACTATAACCTTCCTTCACCTCACAATCATCCACCTTACACTATAAACTTCCTTCACCTCACAAGCCACTGAAACTTCCCCCACCTCATAGATACACATTCAACAAAAAGGGTCCCTCTGTGGCCATTTGAAATATTTGGAGGTATGACACACACACACACACACACACACACACAGTCATGCATCTCCTTTTTCCTGTCATCCCCAGCTTGTTAAGCAATAATTGTAATTACACAGCACAGGCAGATCATGTGATGCCATTTTATTATGTTTATTTAATGACAGACTGAGAAGGTTGTGGGTAATAATATCCAGGGCAGCATGAGACATACTGGGGGGAATGCAGGTGGGACAGAGAACAAAACTACCAATACCAACTGCTACCACAGGAGGAAGGCAGAGGGCAAGAACTCACTGGGGTATTTAGTGAAGGGGTAATTAGGAACTTATAGGAATGAGGACAGCGGTGCCCTGAGTCTGGGACACTGACTAATGAGATACGAGTGACAGGCACTGAGGCCTAGCTCCTAATACGAGTGACAGGCACTGAGGCCTAGCTCCTAGTACGAGTGACAGGCACTGAGGCCTAGCTCCTAGTACGAGTGACAGGCACTGAGGCCTAGCTCCTAGTACGAGTGACAGGAACTGAGGCCTAGCTCCTAATACGAGTGACAGGCACTGAGGCCTAGATCCTAATACAGGCAGATACAAGTCGCAGACACGGAGGCCTAGCTCCTAATACAGGCTGAGATGAGTGACAGGCACTGAGGACTAGCTAGGGTTGCCATCTTTTTTTCAAAAAAATACCGGCCTTGGTACTGTCTCCATAGACTTAACATTGGCCTGATGCCAATTTTTTACCGGCCTGCCGGTAAAATACCGGCCAGGTGGCAACCCTAGGTCTAGCTCCTAGTATGAGTGACAGGCACTGAGGCCTTGCTCCTAATACAGGATGAGATGAGTGACAGGCACTGAGGCATAGCTCCTAATACAGGCTGATACGAGTGACAGGTACTGAGGCCTAGCTCCTAATACAGGCTGATACGAGTGACAGGCACGGAGGCCTTGCTCCTAATACGGGCTGATCCGAGTGACAGGCACGGAGGCCTAGCTCCTAATACAGGCTGATATGAGTGACAGGCACTGAGGCCTAGCTCCTAATACAGGCTGATATGAGTGACAGGCACTGAGGCATAGCTCCTAATACGGGATGATACGAGTGACAGGTACTGAGGCCTAGCTCCTAATACAGGCTGATACGAGTGACAGGCACGGAGGCCTTGCTCCTAATACAGGCTGATACGAGTGACAGGCACGGAGGCCTTGCTCCTAATACAGGCTGATACGAGTGACAGGCACGGAGGCCTTGCTCCTAATACGGGCTGATCCGAGTGACAGGCACGGAGGCCTAGCTCCTAATACAGGCTGATATGAGTGACAGGCACTGAGGCATAGCTCCTAATACGGGATGATATTAGTCACAGGCACTGAGGCCTAGCTCCTAATAGGAGTTCCAGGGAAGGAGGCCTAGATCCTAATACGAGTGACAGGGAAGGAGGACTAGCTCTTAATATTGGATGAGACAAGTCACAGGGACGGATGCCTAGCTGCTAATACGAGTCACAGGGATGAAGACCTGGCTCCTAATATGGGATGATACAAGTCACAGGGAAGGAGGCCTAGCTCCTACTTCCAGATGCTACGAATCACAGGGACAGGGGGCAGAATGCCAGCATAGTGGGGCAGGAGGCAAGCCATGCTGACAGTGATCAGTGGTCAATTGAGGAACTCATATCAGACCATGTTGTCCTATCTCTACTCACACTTACCTATGTCTACCTACTGACCGGCCCATCCCCACTTCACAAACCTCCCTCAATCTTATTTGTTATCTTTTCTTCCATGACTCTCAGATCCCCCCCCTCTTCCTCTCTTTCTTGCCCCCTCTGTTACTGCAGTTGCACTTCTGCACCCACATTATCTGGCGTGTGACTCTGCGGTTGTTGTGGGGGCACTGGAAGGCCACGGAGCGTGTCTCGCTCAGTGATGGGGTGCACACGCGCCCGTCTGTGCACTGCCCACAGAACTTGGGGCTCAGGGGGCGCAGAGACTGACACCCTCGATGGTGCAGATGTAGTTGTTCAGTCCAGCGCACGAGGCGATTACAAACACTGGTGGATTTCAGGATCTGGAAGAGATGAGAGGGAGAGGTGAATCAGGGGCCGAGAGAGGAGGAGCCAGAACTCCCATTATCTTCACTATCACTCAGTAATCACCCCTCGTCAGCCCCTGGCCCTCACCTAGTTTCTCTCTATTACCAGCAGGGATGGAGGTTGGAGAGGAGGAGTGAATAATGACCTCTCTCTATTCTCTCCACTGCCCACCCCTGCGGGTCTCTACTCTGTCCGCTCTCTCCCTTCTATAGTCTCTTGGCTAACTCCTCTCCGAAGGCCCTGTCCTTCCGAAACCCGTCCCGCTGGGTCTCTATTATGTCCAGTGCCCACCCCCGCGGGTCTCTATTGTGTCCACTCCCCCTTCTATATTCTCTCAACTGCCTCCTCTACACAGCCCCCTCCTTCCAAAACCCCCTTCCCTCGGTCTCTATTCTCTCAGCTGCCTTCCCCCAGGGATATCTATTCACTCATCTCCCCCATCTCTATTCTCTCGACCGCCATCCCCATCTCTTTTCTCTCCAGAGACTATGCTTCCCACCATTCCAAGTCTCTACAATCTCCATAGTCGTCTCCCCCGACTCTTTCCTCTCTGCTGCCACTTCTCCCAGTCCCCCGAGATCTCTATTTTCTCTGCTGCTTGGAACCCCTGGTATCCATTCTTTCTGGTGCCTCACCCCCCCGTGTCCTTTCTCACCGTGTAGTTTGCGTTGCTGTATTCCCCTTTGCAGGGCCGGACCATGCACAGTCTCCTTTCTGCTTGTGGTGTGCAGCTACCGGGATTATAGGTTATCCTGACTGAGTGCCCAAATCCACAAGGACGAGAGCAATGGGTCCAAACACTGGGTGTCATACTGCATGGGGTCGAACTGTTCAATGGTGCTTCCTCCACTGCAGAGAGAGAATTACATAAATAGCCCATCTGCTATTCCTGCACTGAGCAGAGACAACGCAGCCCACTCTGCTATTCCTGCACTGAGCAGAGGCAACGCAGCCCACTCTGCTATTCTTGCACTGAGCAGAGAAAACGCAGCCCACTCTACTATTCCTGCACTGAGCAGAGACAACGCAGCCCACTCTACTATTCCTGCACTGAGCAGAGACAACGCAGCCCACTCTGCTATTCCTGCACTGAGCAGAGACAACGCAGCCCACTCTGCTATTCCTGCACTGAGCAGAGACAACGCAGCCCACTCTGCTATTCCTGCACTGAGCAGAGATAACGAAGCCCACTCTGCTATTCCTGCACTGAGCAGAGATAACGCAGCCCACTCTGCTATTCCTGCACTGAGCAGAGACAACGCAGCCCACTCTGCTATTCCTGCACTGAGCAGAGGCAACGCAGCCCACTCTACTATTCCTGCACTGAGTAGAGACAACGCAGCCCACCCTCCTATTCCTGCACTGAGCAGAGACAACGCAGCCCACTCTGCTATTCCTGCACTGAGCAGAGATAACGCAGCCCACTCTGCTATTCCTGCACTGAGCAGAGATAACGCAGCCAACTCTGCTATTCCTGCACTGAGCAGAGACAACGCAGCCCACCCTCCTATTCCTGCACTGAGCAGAGACAACGCAGCCCACTCTGCTATTCCTGCACTGAGCAGAGACAACGCAGCCCACTCTGCTATTCCTGCACTGAGCAGAGACAACGCAGCCCACTCTGCTATTCCTGCACTGAGCAGAGACAACGCAGCCCACTCTGCTTTTCCTGCACTGAGCAGAGATAACGCAGCCCACTCTGCTATTCCTGCACTGAGCAGAGATAACGCAGCCCACTCTGCTATTCCTGCACTGAGCAGAGATAACGCAGCCCACCCTCCTATTCCTGCACTGAGCAGAGACAACGCAGCCCACTCTGTATTCCTGCACTGAGCAGAGATAACGAAGCCCACTCTGCTATTCCTGCACTGAGCAGAGATAACGAAGCCCACTCTGCTATTCCTGCACTGAGCAGAGATAACGAAGCCCACTCTGCTATTCCTGCACTGAGCAGAGACAATGCAGCCCACTCTGCTATTCCTGCACTGAGCAGAGACAACGCAGCCCACTCTGCTATTCCTGCACTGAGCAGAGGCAACGCAGCCCACTCTACTATTCCTGCACTGAGCAGAGACAACGCAGCCCACTCTGCTATTCCTGCACTGAGCAGAGATAACGAAGCCCACTCTGCTATTCCTGCACTGAGCAGAGACAATGCAGCCCACTCTGCTATTCCTGCACTGAGCAGAGACAACGCAGCCCACTCTGCTATTCCTGCACTGAGCAGAGGCAACGCAGCCCACTCTGCTATTCCTGCACTGAGCAGAGACAACGCAGCCCACTCTGCTATTCCTGCACTGAGCAGAGGCAACGCAGCCCACTCTGCTATTCCTGCACTGAGCAGAGGCAACGCAGCCCACTCTGCTATTCCTGCACTGAGCAGAGACAACGCAGCCCACTCTGCTATTCCTGCACTGAGCAGAGGCAACGCAGCCCACTCTGCTATTCCTGCACTGAGCAGAGACAACGCAGCCCACTCTGCTATTCCTGCACTGAGCAGAGGCAACGCAGCCCACTCTACTATTCCTGCACTGAGCAGAGATAACGAAGCCCACTCTGCTATTCCTGCACTGAGCAGAGACAACGCAGCCCACTCTGCTATTCCTGCACTGAGCAGAGACAACGCAGCCCACTCTGCTTTTCCTGCACTGAGCAGAGATAACGCAGCCCACTCTGCTATTCCTGCACTGAGCAGAGATAACGCAGCCCACTCTGCTATTCCTGCACTGAGCAGAGATAACGCAGCCCACCCTCCTATTCCTGCACTGAGCAGAGACAACGCAGCCCACTCTGTATTCCTGCACTGAGCAGAGATAACGAAGCCCACTCTGCTATTCCTGCACTGAGCAGAGATAACGAAGCCCACTCTGCTATTCCTGCACTGAGCAGAGATAACGAAGCCCACTCTGCTATTCCTGCACTGAGCAGAGACAATGCAGCCCACTCTGCTATTCCTGCACTGAGCAGAGACAACGCAGCCCACTCTGCTATTCCTGCACTGAGCAGAGGCAACGCAGCCCACTCTACTATTCCTGCACTGAGCAGAGACAACGCAGCCCACTCTGCTATTCCTGCACTGAGCAGAGATAACGAAGCCCACTCTGCTATTCCTGCACTGAGCAGAGACAATGCAGCCCACTCTGCTATTCCTGCACTGAGCAGAGACAACGCAGCCCACTCTGCTATTCCTGCACTGAGCAGAGGCAACGCAGCCCACTCTGCTATTCCTGCACTGAGCAGAGACAACGCAGCCCACTCTGCTATTCCTGCACTGAGCAGAGGCAACGCAGCCCACTCTGCTATTCCTGCACTGAGCAGAGGCAACGCAGCCCACTCTGCTATTCCTGCACTGAGCAGAGACAACGCAGCCCACTCTGCTATTCCTGCACTGAGCAGAGGCAACGCAGCCCACTCTGCTATTCCTGCACTGAGCAGAGACAACGCAGCCCACTCTGCTATTCCTGCACTGAGCAGAGGCAACGCAGCCCACTCTACTATTCCTGCACTGAGCAGAGATAACGAAGCCCACTCTGCTATTCCTGCACTGAGCAGAGGCAACGCAGCCCACACTGCTATTCCTGCACAGAGCAGAGACAACGCAGCCCACTCTGCTATTCCTGCACTGAGCAGAGATAACGCTTCCATCCTGCTCTCAGGCAGTGCTTCCATCTAACCTCTGTCAGTGGCATCTCTCCTGCTCCTTATAGGTCTGCCCCTCTGGGGTATCTCGGAGTCGGCGGGTTGGTAATATTCCTTACATTTCCACTGCTTGCAGCATTCACCTGGCACTGGGAAAGAGTAATATCTGTGTGAAATGAACAGTTTAATGACATGCTCACTACGGCCAGGCATGCTCACTACGGCCAGGCATGCTCACTACGGCCAGGCATGCTCACCACGGCCAGGCATGGTCACCACGGCCAGGCATGCTCACCACGGCCAGGCATGCTCACCACGGCCAGGCATGGTCACCACGGCCAGGCTTGCTCACCACGGCCAGGCATGCTCACCACGGCCAGGCATGGTCACCACGGCCAGGCATGGTCACCACGGCCAGGCATGCTCACTACGGCCAGGCATGCTCCATATACAGTGATCTGAACAGGTTTATTCCTCACAGGATCTCACACAGATTCACCATTAATTAATTATCTCACCCGACACCTGCTCCATTTCCTTGCAGCCAGGGATGGGGGCTGGCTGGTAGGGGGGGCAGAGGGACACACATTTAATACCCCCATTATCACACAAGCAGCGGCCTGTGCAGCCATCTTGGAAATTCTGGCCGTGCAAAATCTCACGTCCATTGTGGAAACAGGAGGCCTTTTTGCTGGAAACAACTGTGCAAAATAGAGAGAGAGAGAATCCAGAAATGATCCAGAAAGAGGAAAAAAAGACACAAATAGTGATGCAATCTCTGCTATTCCGGTATGGACAGCAAACAAAGTATCCTCTGTCCTATTCCTATGTGTAGCCCATGCGGATATATGTACAGAACTAATACATGGACAGCAGCATTGGCAGCACATGCAATGATAAGATAATATGCTGTACACCCGTCTACTATTTATGACATCATCCTGTGCACCATATGCAAATGAACTGTAATAGCTGCTTTGCATACAAGATGATGTCATCAATTGGAAACGGTTCAGACACAGTGAACATATTTCCCTTTAAAAAACACAGCCCACACTACTATTCCTGCACTAGTTATACACAGTCGACACTGCTGTCCTGCACTAGTTATACACAGCCCACACTACTATTCCTGCACTAGTTATACACAGCCCACACTACTATTCCTGCAATAGTTATACACAGCCCACACTACTATTCCTGCACTAGTTATACACAGCCCACACTACTATTCCTGCACTAGTTATATATACAGCCCACACTACTATTACTGCACTAGTTATATATACAGCCCACAGGCTATTCCTGCACTAGTTATGCATACAGCCCACACTCCTATTCCTGCACTAGTTATTTACAGCATAGCTCTGTGTGCTATTCCTGCACTAGTTATATACAGCATAGCGCTGTGTGCTATTCCTGCACTAGTTATATACAGCATAGCGCTGTGTGCTATCCCTGCACTAGTTATATACAGCATAGCTCTGTGTGCTATTCCTGCACTAGTTATATACAGCATAGCTGTGTGCTATTCCTGCACTAGTTTTATACAGCATAGCTCTGTGTGCTATTCCTGCACTAGTTATATACAGCATAGCTCTATGTGCTATTCCTGCACTAGTTATATACAGCATAGCTCTGTGTGCTATTCCTGCACTAGTTATATACAGCGTAGCTCTGTGTGCTATTCCTGCACTAGTTATATACAGCATAGCGCTGTGTGCTATTCCTGCACTAGTTATATACAGCGTAGCTCTGTGTGCTATTCCTGCACTAGTTATATACAGCGTAGCTCTGTGTGCTATTCCTGCACTAGTTATATACAGCATAGCGCTGTGTGCTATTCCTGCACTAGTTATATACAGCATAGCTCTGTGTGCTATTCCTGCACTAGTTATATACAGCATAGCTCTGTGTGCTATTCCTGCACTAGTTATATACAGCATAGCTCTGTGTGCTATTCCTGCACTAGTTATATACAGCTTAGCTCTGTGTGCTATTCCTGCACTAGTTATATACAGCGTAGCTCTGTGTGCTATTCCTGCACTAGTTATATACAGCATAGCTCTGTGTGCTATTTCTGCACTAGTTATATACAGCGTAGCTCTGTGTGCTATTCCTGCACTAGTTATATACAGCATAGCTCTGTGTGCTATTCCTGCACTAGTTATATACAGCGTAGCTCTGTGTGCTATTCCTGCACTAGTTATATACAGCATAGCTCTGTGTGCTATTCCTGCACTAGTTATATACAGCATAGCGCTGTGTGCTATTCCTGCACTAGTTATATACAGCGTAGATCTGTGTGCTATTCCTGCACTAGTTATATACAGCATAGCGCTGTGTGCTATTCCTGCACTAGTTATATACAGCATAGCTCTCTGTGCTATTCCTGCACTAGTTATATACAGCATAGCGATGTGTGCTATTCCTGCACTAGTTATATACAGCATAGCTCTGTGTGCTATTCCTGCACTAGTTATATACAGCATAGTTCTGTGTGCTATTCCTGCACTAGTTATATACAGCGTAGATCTGTGTGCTATTCCTGCACTAGTTATATACAGCATAGCTCTCTGTGCTATTCCTGCACTAGTTATATACAGCATAGCTCTCTGTGCTATTCCTGCACTAGTTATATACAGCATAGCGCTGTGTGCTATTCCTGCACTAGTTATATACAGCATAGCTCCCTGTGCTATTCCTGCACCAGTTATATACAGCATAGCGCTGTGTGCTATTCCTGCACTAGTTATATACAGCATAGCTCTGTGTGCTATTCCTGCACTAGTTATATACAGCATAGCTCTGTGTGCTATTCCTGCACTAGTTATATACAGCGTAGATCTGTGTGCTATTCCTGCACTAGTTATATACAGCGTAGCTCTGTGTGCTATTACTGCACTAGTTATATACAGCATAGCTCTGTGTGCTATCCCTGCACTAGTTATATAGAGCATAGCGCTGTGTGCTATTCCTGCACTAGTTATATACAGCGTAGATCTGTGTGCTATTCCTGCACTAGTTATATACAGCATAGCTCTGTGTGCTATTCCTGCACTAGTTATATACAGCATAGCTCTGTGTGCTATTCCTGCACTAGTTATATACAGCGTAGATCTGTGTGCTATTCCTGCACTAGTTATATACAGCGTAGATCTGTGTGCTATTCCTGCACTAGTTATATACAGCATAGCGCTGTGTGCTATTCCTGCACTAGTTATATACAGCATAGCTCTGTGTGCTATTCCTGCACTAGTTATATACAGCATAGCTCTGTGTGCTATTCCTGCACTAGTTATATACAGCGTAGATCTGTGTGCTATTCCTGCACTAGTTATATACAGCATAGCGCTGTGTGCTATTCCTGCACTAGTTATATACAGCGTAGCTCTGTGTGCTATTCCTGCACTAGTTATATACAGCATAGCTCTGTGTGCTATTCCTGCACTAGTTATATACAGCATAGCTCTGTGTGCTATTCCTGCACTAGTTATATACAGCGTAGCTCTGTGTGCTATTCCTGCACTAGTTATATACAGCATAGCGCTGTGTGCTATTCCTGCACTAGTTATATACAGCATAGCGCTGTGTGCTATCCCAGCACTAGTTATATACAGCGTAGCTCTGTGTGTTATTCCTGCACTAGTTATATACAGCATAGCGCTGTGTGCTATTCCTGCACTAGTTATATACAGCATAGCGCTGTGTGCTATTCCTGCACTAGTTATATACAGCGTAGCTCTGTGTGCTATTCCTGCACTAGTTATATACAGCATAGCTCTGTGTGCTATTCCTGCACTAGTTATATACAGCATAGCGCTGTGTGCTATTCCAGTACAGACTGCGACTCTCCTCTCACCAGTAGCTGTTGTATCCTTCCCTTGGGATTCATCATATTCTTTGCATCTCCACTGTTTGCAGCATTCACCTGACACTAAACAGAGAGAACAATCACGTAACGCCTCGCTGGGTCACATTGGGTTTTTGTTATATCAGATATATAAACAAATCATTATTAACTTCCCAGCCGTGAGATGAGCAGCTTTCTTACTGACATGCTCACTACGGCCAGGCATGCTCACTAGGGCCAGGCATGTTCACTACAGCCAGGCATGGTCACTACGGCCAGGCATGCTCACTACGGCCAGGCATGGTCACTACGGCCAGGCATGCTCACTACGGCCAGGCATGCTCACTACGGCCAGGCATGCTCACTACGGCCAGGCATTGTCACTACGGCCAGGCATGGTCACTACGGCCAGGCATGGTCACCACGGCCAGGCATGCTCACCACGGCCTGGCATGCTCACCACGGCCAGGCATTCTCACCACGGCCAGGCATGCTCACCAGGGCCAGGCATGCTCACTACGGCCAGGCTTGCTCACTACGGCCAGGCATGCTCACTACGGCCAGGCATGCTCCATATACAGTGATCTGAACAGGTTTATTCCTCACAGGATCTCACACAGATTCACCATTAATTAATTATCTCACCCGACACCTCCTCCATTTCCTTGCAGCCAGGGATGGGGGCTGGCTGGTAGGGGGGGCAGAGGGACACACATTTAATACCCCCATTCTCACACAAGCAGCGGCCTGTGCAGCCATCTTGGAAATTCTGGCCGTGCAAAATCTCACGCCCATTGTGGAAACAGGAGGCCTTTTTGCTGGAAACAACTGTGCAAAATAGAGAGAGAGAGAATCCAGAAATTATCCAGAAAGAGGAAAAAAAGACACAAATAGTGATGCAATCTCTGCTATTCCGGTATGGACAGCAAACAAAGTATCCTCTGTCCTATTCCTATGTGTAGCCCATGCGGATATATGTACAGAACTAATACATGGACAGCAGCATTGGCAGCACATGCAATGATAAGATAATATGCTGTACACCCGTCTACTATTTATGACATCATCCTGTGCACCATATGCAAATGAACTGTAATAGTTGCTTTGCATACAAGATGATGTCATCAATTGGAAACGGTTCAGACACAGTGAACATATTTCCCTTTAAAAAACACAGCCCACACTACTATTCCTGCACTAGTTATACACAGCCCACACTGCTGTCCTGCACTAGGTATACATAGACCACACTACTATTCCTGCACTAGTTATACACAGCCCACACCACTATTCCTGCACTAGTTATACACAGCCCACACTACTATTCCTGCACGAGTTATACACAGCCCACACTACTATTACTGCACTAGTTATACACAGCCCACACTACTATTCCTGCACTAGTTATACACAGCCCACACTACTATTCCTGCACTAGTTATATATACAGCCCACACTACTATTGCTGCACTAGTTATATATACAGCCCACAGGCTATTCCTGCACTAGTTATACATACAGCCCACACTACTATTCCTGCACTAGTTATATATACAGCCCACATGCTATTCCTGCAATAGTTATATACAGCCCACACTCCTATTCCTGAAATAGTTATTTAAAGCATAGCTCTGTGTGCTATTCCTGCACTAGTTATATACAGCATAGCGCTGTGTGCTATTCCTGCACTAGTTAGATACAGCATAGCTCTGTGTGCTATTCCTGCACTAGTTATATACAGCATAGCGCTGTGTGCTATTCTTGCACTAGTTATATACAGCATAGCTTTGTGTGCTATTCCTGCACTAGTTATATACAGCATAGCTCTGTGTGCTATTCCTGCACTAGTTATATACAGCATAGCGCTGTGTGCTATTCCTGCACTAGTTATATACAGCATAGCGCTGTGTGCTATTCCTGCACTAGTTATATACAACATAGCGCTGTGTGCTATTCCTGCACTAGTTATATACAGAATAGCGCTGTGTGCTATTCCTGCACTAGTTATATACAGCATAGCTCTGTGTGCTATTCCTGCACTAGTTATATACAGCATAGCGCTGTGTGCTATTCCTGCACTAGTTATATACAGCATAGCGCTGTGTGCTATTCCTGCACTAGTTATATACAACATAGCGCTGTGTGCTATTCCTGCACTAGTTATATACAGAATAGCGCTGTGTGCTATTCCTGCACTAGTTATATACAGCATAGCTCTGTGTGCTATTCCTGCACTAGTTATATACAGCATAGCGCTGTGTGCTATTCCTGCACTAGTTATATACAGCGTAGCTCTGTGTGCTATTCCTGCACTAGTTACAGCGTAGCGCTGTGTGCTATTCCTGCACTAGTTATATACAACATAGCGCTGTGTGCTATTCCTGCACTAGTTATATACAGCGTAGCACTGTGTGCTATTCCTGCACTAGTTATATACAACATAGCGCTGTGTGCTATTCCTGCACTAGTTATATACAGCATAGCTCTGTGTGCTATTCCTGCACTAGTTATATACAGCGTAGCTCTGTGTGCTATTCCTGCACTAGTTATATACAGCATAGCTCTGTGTGCTATTCCTGCACTAGTTATATACAGCATAGCGCTGTGTGCTATTCCTGCACTAGTTATATACAGCGTAGCTCTGTGTGCTATTCCTGCACTAGTTATATACAGCGTAGCTCTGTGTGCTATTCCTGCACTATTTATATACAGCATAGCTCTGTGTGCTATCCCTGCACTAGTTATATACAGCATAGCGCTGTGTGCTATTCCTGCACTAGTTATATACAGCGTAGCTCTGTGTGCTATTCCTGCACTAGTTATATACAGCATAGCGCTGTGTGCTATTCCAGTATAGACTGCGACTCTCCTCTCACCAGTAGCTGTTGTATCCTTCCCTTGGGATTCATCATATTCTTTGCATCTCCACTGTTTGCAGCATTCACCTGGCACTAAACAGAGAGAACAATCACGAAACGCCTCGCTGGGTCACATTCGGTTTTTGTTATATCAGATATATAAACAAATCATTATTAACTTCCCAGCCGTGAGATGAGCAGCTTTCTTACTGACATGCTCTCTACGGCCAGGCATTGTCACTACGGCCAGGCATGCTCACTACGGCCAGGCATGCTCACTAGGGCCAGGCATGCTCACTACGGCCAGGCATGCTCACTAGGGCCAGGCATGCTCACTACGGCCAGGCATGGTCACTACTTCCAGGCATGGTCACTACGGCCAGGCATGCTCACTACGGCCAGGCATTGTCACTACGGCCAGGCATGCTCACCACGGCCAGGCATGCTCACCACGGCCAGGCATGCTCACTACGGCCAGGCTTGCTCACTACGGCCAGGCATGCTCCATATACAGTGATCTGAACAGGTTTATTCCTCACAGGATTCACCATTAATTAATTATCTCACCCGACACCTGCTCCATTTCCTTGCAGCCAGGGATGGGGGCTGGCTGGTAGGGGGGGCAGAGGGACACACATTTAATACCCCCATTCTCACACAAGCAGCGGCCTGTGCAGCCATCTTGGAAATTCTGGCCGTGCAAAATCTCACGTCCATTGTGGAAACAGGAGGCCTTTTTGCTGGAAACAACTGTGCAAAATAGAGAGAGAGAGAATCCAGAAATTATCCAGAAAGAGGAAAAAAAGACACAAATAGTGATGCAATCTCTGCTATTCCGGTATGGACAGCAAACAAAGTATCCTCTGTCCTATTCCTATGTGTAGCCCATGCGGATATATGTACAGAACTAATACATGGACAGCAGCATTGGCAGCACATGCAATGATAAGATAATATGCTGTACACCCGTCTACTATTTATGACATCATCCTGTGCACCATATGCAAATGAACTGTAATAGCTGCTTTGCATACAAGGTGATGTCATCAATTGGAAACGGTTCAGACACAGTGAACATATTTCCCTTTAAAAAACACAGCCCACACTGTATTCCTGCACTAGTTATATATAGCCCACACTACTATTCCTGCACTAGTTATATATAGCCCACACTACTATTCCTGCACTAGTTATATATAGCCCACACTGTATTCCTGCACTAGTTATATATAGCCCACACTACTATTCCTGCACTAGTTATATACAGCCCACACTACTATTCCTGCACTAGTTATACACAGCCCACACTACTATTCCTGCACTAGTTATATATAGCCCACACTACTATTCCTGCACTAGTTATACACAGCCCACACTGCTGTCCTGCACTAGTTATACACAGCCCAGACTACTATTCCTGCACTAGTTATACACAGCCCACACTACTATTCCTGCACTAGTTATACACAGCCCACACTACTATTACTGCACTAGTTATACACAGCCCACACTACTATTCCTGCACTAGTTATACACAGCCCACACTACTATTCCTGCACTAGTTATACACAGCCCACACCACTATTCCTGCACTAGCTATACACAGCCCACACTACTATTACTGCACAAGTTATACACAGCTCACACTACTATTACTGCACAAGTTATAGTTACAGCCCACAGGCTATTCCTGCACTAGTTATATATACAGCCCACATGCTATTCCTGCAATAGTTATATACAGCATAGCTCTGTGTGCTATCCTTGGACTAGTTATATACAGCATAGCTCTGTGTGCTATTCCTGCACTAGTTATATACAGCATAGCTCTGTGTGCTATTCCTGCACTAGTTATATACAGCATAGCTCTGTGTGCTATTCCTGCACTAGTTATATACAGCATAGCGCTGTGTGCTATTCCTGCACTAGTTATATACAGCATAGCTCTGTGTGCTATTCCTGCACTAGTTATATACAGCATAGCTCTGTGTGCTATTCCTGCACTAGTTATATACAGCATAGCTCTGTGTGCTATTCCTGCACTAGTTATATACAGCATAGCTCTGTGTGCTATTCCTGCACTAGTTATATACAGCATAGCTCTCTGTGCTATTCCTGCACTAGTTATATATAGCATAGCTCTGTGTGCTATTCCTGCACTAGTTATATACAGCATAGCGCTGTGTGCTATTCCTGCACTAGTTATATACAGCATAGCGCTGTGTGCTATTCCTGCACTAGTTATATACAGCATAGGCTGTGTGCTATTCCTGCACTAGTTATATACAGCATAGCTCTGTGTGCTATCCCAGCACTAGTTATATACAGCATAGCTCTGTGTGCTATTCCTGCACTAGTTATATACAGCATAGCACTGTGTACTATTCCTGCACTAGTTATATACAGCATAGCTCTGTGTGCTATCCCAGCACTAGTTATAATCAGAATAGCTCTGTGTGCTATTCCTGCACTAGTTATATACAGCATAGCTCTGTGTGTTATTCCTGCACTAGTTATATACAGCATAGCTCTGTGTGCTATTCCTGCACTAGTTATATACAGCATAGCGCTGTGTGCTATTCCTGCACTAGTTATATACAGCATAGCGCTGTGTGCTATTCCTGCACTAGTTATATACAGCATAGCTCTGTGTGCTATTCCTGCACTAGTTATATACAGCATAGCTCTGTGTGCTATTCCTGCACTAGTTATATACAGCATAGCGCTGTGTGTTATTCCTGCACTAGTTATATACAGCATAGCTCTGTGTGCTATTCCTGCACTAGTTATATACAGCGTAGCTCTGTGTGCTATTCCTGCACTAGTTATATACAGCATAGCGCTGTGTGCTATTCCTGCACTAGTTATATACAGCATAGCGCTGTGTGCTATTCCTGCACTAGTTATATACAGCGTAGCTCTGTGTGCTATTCCTGCACTAGTTATATACAGCGTAGCTCTGTGTGCTATTCCTGCACTAGTTATATACAGCATAGCTCTGTGTGCTATCCCTGCACTAGTTATATACAGCATAGCTCTGTGTGCTATTCCTGCACTAGTTATATACAGCATAGCTCTGTGTGCTATTCCTGCACTATTTATATACAGCATAGCTCTGTGTGCTATCCCTGCACTAGTTATATACAGCATAGCTCTGTGTGCTATTCCTGCACTAGTTATATACAGCATAGCTCTGTGTGCTATTCCTGCACTAGTTATATACAGCATAGCTCTGTGTGCTATTCCTGCACTAGTTATATACAGCGTAGCTCTGTGTGCTATTCCTGCACTAGTTATATACAGCATAGCTCTGTGTGCTATCCCTGCACTAGTTATATACAGCATAGCTCTGTGTGCTATTCCTGCACTAGTTATATACAGCATAGCTCTGTGTGCTATTCCTGCACTAGTTATTTACAGCGTAGCTCTGTGTGCTATTCCTGCACTAGTTAGTTACAGAGTAGCTCTGTGTGCTATTCCTGCACTAGTTATATACAGCATAGCTCTGTGTGCTATTCCTGCACTAGTTATATACAGCATAGCTCTGTGTGCTATTCCTGCACTAGTTATATACAGTATAGCTCTGTGTGCTAATCCTGCACTAGTTATATACAGCATAGCTCTGTGTGCTATTCCTGCACTAGTTATATACAGCATAGGCTGTGTGCTATTCCTGCACTAGTTATATACAGCATAGCTCTGTGTGCTATCCCAGCACTAGTTATATACAGCATAGCTCTGTGTGCTATTCCTGCACTAGTTATATACAGCATAGCTCTGTGTGCTATTCCTGCACTAGTTATATACAGCATAGCGCTGTGTGCTATTCCTGCACTAGTTATATACAGCATAGCGCTGTGTGCTATTCCTGCACTAGTTATATACAGCATAGGCTGTGTGCTATTCCTGCACTAGTTATATACAGCATAGCTCTGTGTGCTATCCCAGCACTAGTTATATACAGCATAGCTCTGTGTGCTATTCCTGCACTAGTTATATACAGCATAGCTCTGTGTGCTATCCCTGCACTAGTTATATACAGCATAGCTCTGTGTGCTATTCCTGCACTAGTTATATACAGCATAGCTCTGTGTGCTATTCCTGCACTAGTTATTTACAGCGTAGCTCTGTGTGCTATTCCTGCACTAGTTAGTTACAGAGTAGCTCTGTGTGCTATTCCTGCACTAGTTATATACAGCATAGCTCTGTGTGCTATTCCTGCACTAGTTATATACAGCATAGCTCTGTGTGCTATTCCTGCACTAGTTATATACAGTATAGCTCTGTGTGCTAATCCTGCACTAGTTATATACAGCATAGCTCTGTGTGCTATTCCTGCACTAGTTATATACAGCATAGCTCTGTGTGCTAATCCTGCACTAGTTATATACAGCATAGCTCTGTGTGCTATTCCTGCACTAGTTATATACAGCATAGCTCTGTGTGCTATTCCTGCACTAGTTATATACAGCATAGCTCTGTGTGCTATTCCTGCACTAGTTATATACAGCATAGCGCTGTGTGCTATTCCTGCACTAGTTATATACAGCATAGCGCTGTGTGCTATTCCTGCACTAGTTATATACAGCATAGGCTGTGTGCTATTCCTGCACTAGTTATATACAGCATAGCTCTGTGTGCTATCCCAGCACTAGTTATATACAGCATAGCTCTGTGTGCTATCCCAGCACTAGTTATATACAGCATAGCTCTGTGTGCTATTCCTGCACTAGTTATATACAGCATAGCTCTGTGTGCTATCTCAGCACTAGTTATATACAGCATAGCGCTGTGTGCTATTCCTGCACTAGTTATATACAGCATAGCTCTGTGTGCTATCTCAGCACTAGTTATATACAGCATAGCGCTGTGTGCTATTCCTGCACTAGTTATATACAGCATAGCTCTGTGTGCTATCCCTGCACTAGTTATATACAGCATAGCTCTGTGTGCTATTCCTGCACTAGTTATATACAGCATAGCTCTGTGTGCTATTCCTGCACTAGTTATTTACAGCGTAGCTCTGTGTGCTATTCCTGCACTAGTTAGTTACAGAGTAGCTCTGTGTGCTATTCCTGCACTAGTTATATACAGCATAGCTCTGTGTGCTATTCCTGCACTAGTTATATACAGCATAGCTCTGTGTGCTATTCCTGCACTAGTTATATACAGTATAGCTCTGTGTGCTAATCCTGCACTAGTTATATACAGCATAGCTCTGTGTGCTATTCCTGCACTAGTTATATACAGCATAGGCTGTGTGCTATTCCTGCACTAGTTATATACAGCATAGCTCTGTGTGCTATCCCAGCACTAGTTATATACAGCATAGCTCTGTGTGCTATTCCTGCACTAGTTATATACAGCATAGCTCTGTGTGCTATTCCTGCACTAGTTATATACAGCATAGCGCTGTGTGCTATTCCTGCACTAGTTATATACAGCATAGCGCTGTGTGCTATTCCTGCACTAGTTATATACAGCATAGGCTGTGTGCTATTCCTGCACTAGTTATATACAGCATAGCTCTGTGTGCTATCCCAGCACTAGTTATATACAGCATAGCTCTGTGTGCTATTCCTGCACTAGTTATATACAGCATAGCTCTGTGTGCTATCCCTGCACTAGTTATATACAGCATAGCTCTGTGTGCTATTCCTGCACTAGTTATATACAGCATAGCTCTGTGTGCTATTCCTGCACTAGTTATTTACAGCGTAGCTCTGTGTGCTATTCCTGCACTAGTTAGTTACAGAGTAGCTCTGTGTGCTATTCCTGCACTAGTTATATACAGCATAGCTCTGTGTGCTATTCCTGCACTAGTTATATACAGCATAGCTCTGTGTGCTATTCCTGCACTAGTTATATACAGTATAGCTCTGTGTGCTAATCCTGCACTAGTTATATACAGCATAGCTCTGTGTGCTATTCCTGCACTAGTTATATACAGCATAGCTCTGTGTGCTAATCCTGCACTAGTTATATACAGCATAGCTCTGTGTGCTATTCCTGCACTAGTTATATACAGCATAGCTCTGTGTGCTATTCCTGCACTAGTTATATACAGCATAGCTCTGTGTGCTATTCCTGCACTAGTTATATACAGCATAGCGCTGTGTGCTATTCCTGCACTAGTTATATACAGCATAGCGCTGTGTGCTATTCCTGCACTAGTTATATACAGCATAGGCTGTGTGCTATTCCTGCACTAGTTATATACAGCATAGCTCTGTGTGCTATCCCAGCACTAGTTATATACAGCATAGCTCTGTGTGCTATTCCTGCACTAGTTATATACAGCATAGCTCTGTGTGCTATTCCTGCACTAGTTATATACAGCATAGCTCTGTGTGCTATCTCAGCACTAGTTATATACAGCATAGCGCTGTGTGCTATTCCTGCACTAGTTATATACAGCATAGCGCTGTGTGCTATTCCTGCACTAGTTATATACAGCATAGGCTGTGTGCTATTCCTGCACTAGTTATATACAGCATAGCTCTGTGTGCTATCCCAGCACTAGTTATATACAGCATAGCTCTGTGTGCTATTCCTGCACTAGTTATATACAGCATAGCACTGTGTACTATTCCTGCACTAGTTATATACAGCATAGCTCTGTGTGCTATCTCAGCACTAGTTATATACAGCATAGCGCTGTGTGTTATTCCTGCACTAGTTATATACAGCATAGCTCTGTTTGCTATTCCTGCACTAGTTATATACAGCGTAGCTCTGTGTGCTATTCCTGCACTAGTTATATACAGCATAGCGCTGTGTGCTATTCCTGCACTAGTTATATACAGCATAGCGCTGTGTGCTATTCCTGCACTAGTTATATACAGCATAGCTCTGTGTGCTATTCCTGCACTAGTTATATACAGCATAGCTCTGTGTGTTATTCCTGCACTAGTTATATACAGCATAGCGCTGTGTGCTATTCCTGCACTAGTTATATACAGCATAGCGCTGTGTGCTATTCCTGCACTAGTTATATACAGCATAGCTCTGTGTGCTATTCCTGCACTAGTTATATACAGCATAGCGCTGTGTGCTATTCCTGCACTAGTTATATACAGCATAGCGCTGTGTGCTATTCCTGCACTAGTTATATACAGCGTAGCTCTGTGTGCTATTCCTGCACTAGTTATATACAGCGTAGCTCTGTGTGCTATTCCTGCACTAGTTATATACAGCATAGCTCTGTGTGCTATTCCTGCACTAGTTATATACAGCATAGCGCTGTGTGCTATTCCTGCACTAGTTATATACAGCATAGCGCTGTGTGCTATTCCTGCACTAGTTATATACAGCGTAGCTCTGTGTGCTATTCCTGCACTAGTTATATACAGCATAGCGCTGTGTGCTATTCCTGCACTAGTTATATACAGCATAGCGCTGTTTGCTATTCCTGCACTAGTTATATACAGCGTAGCTCTGTGTGCTATTCCTGCACTAGTTATATACAGCGTAGCTCTGTGTGCTATTCCTGCACTAGTTATATACAGCATAGCTCTGTGTGCTATTCCTGCACTAGTTATATACAGCATAGCTCTGTGTGCTATTCCTGCACTAGTTATATACAGCATAGCGCTGTGTGCTATTCCTGCACTAGTTATATACAGCGTAGATCTGTGTGCTATTCCTGCACTAGTTATATACAGCGTAGCTCTGTGTGCTATTCCTGCACTAGTTATATACAACATAGCGCTGTGTGCTATTCCTGCACTAGTTATATACAGCGTAGCTCTGTGTGCTATTCCTGCACTAGTTATATACAGCATAGCGCTGTGTGCTATTCCTGCACTAGTTATATACAGCATAGCGCTGTGTGCTATTCCTGCACTAGTTATATACAGCGTAGCTCTGTGTGCTATTCCTGCACTAGTTATATACAGCATAGCGCTGTGTGTTATTCCTGCACTAGTTATATACAGCATAGCTCTGTGTGCTATTCCTGCACTAGTTATATACAGCGTAGCTCTGTGTGCTATTCCTGCACTAGTTATATACAGCATAGCGCTGTGTGCTATTCCTGCACTAGTTATATACAGCATAGCGCTGTGTGCTATTCCTGCACTAGTTATATACAGCGTAGCTCTGTGTGCTATTCCTGCACTAGTTATATACAGCGTAGCTCTGTGTGCTATTCCTGCACTAGTTATATACAGCATAGCTCTGTGTGCTATCCCTGCACTAGTTATATACAGCATAGCTCTGTGTGCTATTCCTGCACTAGTTATATACAGCATAGCTCTGTGTGCTATTCCTGCACTATTTATATACAGCATAGCTCTGTGTGCTATCCCTGCACTAGTTATATACAGCATAGCTCTGTGTGCTATTCCTGCACTAGTTATATACAGCATAGCTCTGTGTGCTATTCCTGCACTAGTTATATACAGCATAGCTCTGTGTGCTATTCCTGCACTAGTTATATACAGCGTAGCTCTGTGTGCTATTCCTGCACTAGTTATATACAGCATAGCTCTGTGTGCTATCCCTGCACTAGTTATATACAGCATAGCTCTGTGTGCTATTCCTGCACTAGTTATATACAGCATAGCTCTGTGTGCTATTCCTGCACTAGTTATTTACAGCGTAGCTCTGTGTGCTATTCCTGCACTAGTTAGTTACAGAGTAGCTCTGTGTGCTATTCCTGCACTAGTTATATACAGCATAGCTCTGTGTGCTATTCCTGCACTAGTTATATACAGCATAGCTCTGTGTGCTATTCCTGCACTAGTTATATACAGTATAGCTCTGTGTGCTAATCCTGCACTAGTTATATACAGCATAGCTCTGTGTGCTATTCCTGCACTAGTTATATACAGCATAGGCTGTGTGCTATTCCTGCACTAGTTATATACAGCATAGCTCTGTGTGCTATCCCAGCACTAGTTATATACAGCATAGCTCTGTGTGCTATTCCTGCACTAGTTATATACAGCATAGCTCTGTGTGCTATTCCTGCACTAGTTATATACAGCATAGCGCTGTGTGCTATTCCTGCACTAGTTATATACAGCATAGCGCTGTGTGCTATTCCTGCACTAGTTATATACAGCATAGGCTGTGTGCTATTCCTGCACTAGTTATATACAGCATAGCTCTGTGTGCTATCCCAGCACTAGTTATATACAGCATAGCTCTGTGTGCTATTCCTGCACTAGTTATATACAGCATAGCTCTGTGTGCTATCCCTGCACTAGTTATATACAGCATAGCTCTGTGTGCTATTCCTGCACTAGTTATATACAGCATAGCTGTGTGCTATTCCTGCACTAGTTATTTACAGCGTAGCTCTGTGTGCTATTCCTGCACTAGTTAGTTACAGAGTAGCTCTGTGTGCTATTCCTGCACTAGTTATATACAGCATAGCTCTGTGTGCTATTCCTGCACTAGTTATATACAGCATAGCTCTGTGTGCTATTCCTGCACTAGTTATATACAGTATAGCTCTGTGTGCTAATCCTGCACTAGTTATATACAGCATAGCTCTGTGTGCTATTCCTGCACTAGTTATATACAGCATAGCTCTGTGTGCTAATCCTGCACTAGTTATATACAGCATAGCTCTGTGTGCTATTCCTGCACTAGTTATATACAGCATAGCTCTGTGTGCTATTCCTGCACTAGTTATATACAGCATAGCTCTGTGTGCTATTCCTGCACTAGTTATATACAGCATAGCGCTGTGTGCTATTCCTGCACTAGTTATATACAGCATAGCGCTGTGTGCTATTCCTGCACTAGTTATATACAGCATAGGCTGTGTGCTATTCCTGCACTAGTTATATACAGCATAGCTCTGTGTGCTATCCCAGCACTAGTTATATACAGCATAGCTCTGTGTGCTATTCCTGCACTAGTTATATACAGCATAGCTCTGTGTGCTATTCCTGCACTAGTTATATACAGCATAGCTCTGTGTGCTATCTCAGCACTAGTTATATACAGCATAGCGCTGTGTGCTATTCCTGCACTAGTTATATACAGCATAGCTCTGTGTGCTATCTCAGCACTAGTTATATACAGCATAGCGCTGTGTGCTATTCCTGCACTAGTTATATACAGCATAGCTCTGTGTGCTATCCCTGCACTAGTTATATACAGCATAGCTCAGTGTGCTATTCCTGCACTAGTTATATACAGCATAGCTCTGTGTGCTATTCCTGCACTAGTTATTTACAGCGTAGCTCTGTGTGCTATTCCTGCACTAGTTAGTTACAGAGTAGCTCTGTGTGCTATTCCTGCACTAGTTATATACAGCATAGCTCTGTGTGCTATTCCTGCACTAGTTATATACAGCATAGCTCTGTGTGCTATTCCTGCACTAGTTATATACAGTATAGCTCTGTGTGCTAATCCTGCACTAGTTATATACAGCATAGCTCTGTGTGCTATTCCTGCACTAGTTATATACAGCATAGGCTGTGTGCTATTCCTGCACTAGTTATATACAGCATAGCTCTGTGTGCTATCCCAGCACTAGTTATATACAGCATAGCTCTGTGTGCTATTCCTGCACTAGTTATATACAGCATAGCTCTGTGTGCTATTCCTGCACTAGTTATATACAGCATAGCGCTGTGTGCTATTCCTGCACTAGTTATATACAGCATAGCGCTGTGTGCTATTCCTGCACTAGTTATATACAGCATAGGCTGTGTGCTATTCCTGCACTAGTTATATACAGCATAGCTCTGTGTGCTATCCCAGCACTAGTTATATACAGCATAGCTCTGTGTGCTATTCCTGCACTAGTTATATACAGCATAGCTCTGTGTGCTATCCCTGCACTAGTTATATACAGCATAGCTCTGTGTGCTATTCCTGCACTAGTTATATACAGCATAGCTCTGTGTGCTATTCCTGCACTAGTTATTTACAGCGTAGCTCTGTGTGCTATTCCTGCACTAGTTAGTTACAGAGTAGCTCTGTGTGCTATTCCTGCACTAGTTATATACAGCATAGCTCTGTGTGCTATTCCTGCACTAGTTATATACAGCATAGCTCTGTGTGCTATTCCTGCACTAGTTATATACAGTATAGCTCTGTGTGCTAATCCTGCACTAGTTATATACAGCATAGCTCTGTGTGCTATTCCTGCACTAGTTATATACAGCATAGCTCTGTGTGCTAATCCTGCACTAGTTATATACAGCATAGCTCTGTGTGCTATTCCTGCACTAGTTATATACAGCATAGCTCTGTGTGCTATTCCTGCACTAGTTATATACAGCATAGCTCTGTGTGCTATTCCTGCACTAGTTATATACAGCATAGCGCTGTGTGCTATTCCTGCACTAGTTATATACAGCATAGCGCTGTGTGCTATTCCTGCACTAGTTATATACAGCATAGGCTGTGTGCTATTCCTGCACTAGTTATATACAGCATAGCTCTGTGTGCTATCCCAGCACTAGTTATATACAGCATAGCTCTGTGTGCTATTCCTGCACTAGTTATATACAGCATAGCTCTGTGTGCTATTCCTGCACTAGTTATATACAGCATAGCTCTGTGTGCTATCTCAGCACTAGTTATATACAGCATAGCGCTGTGTGCTATTCCTGCACTAGTTATATACAGCATAGCGCTGTGTGCTATTCCTGCACTAGTTATATACAGCATAGGCTGTGTGCTATTCCTGCACTAGTTATATACAGCATAGCTCTGTGTGCTATCCCAGCACTAGTTATATACAGCATAGCTCTGTGTGCTATTCCTGCACTAGTTATATACAGCATAGCACTGTGTACTATTCCTGCACTAGTTATATACAGCATAGCTCTGTGTGCTATCTCAGCACTAGTTATATACAGCATAGCGCTGTGTGTTATTCCTGCACTAGTTATATACAGCATAGCTCTGTGTGCTATTCCTGCACTAGTTATATACAGCGTAGCTCTGTGTGCTATTCCTGCACTAGTTATATACAGCATAGCGCTGTGTGCTATTCCTGCACTAGTTATATACAGCATAGCGCTGTGTGCTATTCCTGCACTAGTTATATACAGCATAGCTCTGTGTGCTATTCCTGCACTAGTTATATACAGCATAGCTCTGTGTGTTATTCCTGCACTAGTTATATACAGCATAGCGCTGTGTGCTATTCCTGCACTAGTTATATACAGCATAGCGCTGTGTGCTATTCCTGCACTAGTTATATACAGCATAGCTCTGTGTGCTATTCCTGCACTAGTTATATACAGCATAGCGCTGTGTGCTATTCCTGCACTAGTTATATACAGCATAGCGCTGTGTGCTATTCCTGCACTAGTTATATACAGCGTAGCTCTGTGTGCTATTCCTGCACTAGTTATATACAGCGTAGCTCTGTGTGCTATTCCTGCACTAGTTATATACAGCATAGCTCTGTGTGCTATTCCTGCACTAGTTATATACAGCATAGCGCTGTGTGCTATTCCTGCACTAGTTATATACAGCATAGCGCTGTGTGCTATTCCTGCACTAGTTATATACAGCGTAGCTCTGTGTGCTATTCCTGCACTAGTTATATACAGCATAGCGCTGTGTGCTATTCCTGCACTAGTTATATACAGCATAGCGCTGTTTGCTATTCCTGCACTAGTTATATACAGCGTAGCTCTGTGTGCTATTCCTGCACTAGTTATATACAGCGTAGCTCTGTGTGCTATTCCTGCACTAGTTATATACAACATAGCTCTGTGTGCTATTCCTGCACTAGTTATATACAGCATAGCTCTGTGTGCTATTCCTGCACTAGTTATATACAGCATAGCGCTGTGTGCTATTCCTGCACTAGTTATATACAGCGTAGATCTGTGTGCTATTCCTGCACTAGTTATATACAGCGTAGCTCTGTGTGCTATTCCTGCACTAGTTATATACAACATAGCGCTGTGTGCTATTCCTGCACTAGTTATATACAGCGTAGCTCTGTGTGCTATTCCTGCACTAGTTATATACAGCATAGCGCTGTGTGCTATTCCTGCACTAGTTATATACAGCATAGCTCTGTGTGCTATTCCTGCACTAGTTATATACAGCATAGCTCTGTGTGCTATTCCTGCACTAGTTATATACAGCATAGCGCTGTGTGCTATTCCAGTACAGACTGCGACTCTCCTCTCACCAGTAGCTGTTGTATCCTTCCCTTGGGATTCATCATATTCTTTGCATCTCCACTGTTTGCAGCATTCACCTGGCACTAAACAGAGAGAACAATCACGTAACGCCTCGCTGGGTCACATTGGGTTTTTGTTATATCAGATATATAAACAAATCATTATTAACTTCCCAGCCGTGAGAGGAGCAGCTTTCTTACTGACATGCTCACTACGGCCAGGCATGCTCACTAGGGCCAGGCATGCTCACTACGGCCAGGCATGCTCACTACGGCCAGGCATGCTCACTACGGCCAGGCATGGTCACTACGGCCAGGCATGCTCACTAGGGCCAGGCATGGTTACTACGGCCAGGCATGCTCACCACGGCCAGGCATGCTCACCAGGGCCAGGCATGCTCACTACGGCCAGGCATGCTCACTACGGCCAGGCATGCTCACCACGGCCAGGCATGCTCACCACGGCCAGGCATGGTCACCACGGCCAGGCATGCTCACCACGGCCAGGCATGGTCACCACGGCCAGGCATGCTCACTAGGGCCAGGCATGCTCACTACGGCCAGGCATGCTCACTACGGCCAGGCATGCTCACTAGGGCCAGGCATGCTCACTACGGCCAGGCATGCTCCATATACAGTGATCTGAACAGGTTTATTCCTCACAGGATTCACCATTAATTAATTATCTCACCCGACACCTGCTCCATTTCCTTGCAGCCAGGGATGGGGGCTGGCTGGTAGGGGGGGCAGAGGGACACACATTTAATACCCCCATTCTCACACAAGCAGCGGCCTGTGCAGCCATCTTGGAAATTCTGGCCGTGCAAAATCTCACGTCCATTGTGGAAACAGGAGCCATTCTTTCCCGAAATATCTGTGGAGGATCCAGAAATTACATAGAAATATAGACAGAAAAATGGCAATAATATAAGGAATATAATACAGAGACTGAGAAAGAGAGGAGGCCAGAGCAAATGGAAAATAATAATCTCTCTGCTATTCCTGTATGTTAAACAATGCAGCCCACTCTGCTATTCCTGTATTAGTGTTATGCAATGCAGCCCACTCTGCTATTCCTGTATTAAAGTTATGCAATGCAGCCCACTCTGCTATTCCTGTATTAAAGTTATGCAATGCAGCCCACTCTGCTATTCCTGTATTAATGCTATGCAATGCAGCCCACTATCCTATTCCTGTATTAATGTTATGCAATGCAGCCCACTCTGCTATTCCTGTATTAAAGTTATGCAATGCAGCCCACTCTGCTATTCCTGTATTAAAGTTATGCAATGCAGGCTACTCTGCTATTCCTGTATTAAAGTTATGCAATGCAGCCCACTCTGCTATTCCTGTATTAATGTTATGCAATGCAGCCCACTATCCTATTCCTGTATTAATGTTATGCAATGCAGCCCACTCTGCTATTCCTGTATTCATATTACACAGTGCAGCCCACTTTGCTATTCCTGTATTCATATTACGCAGTGCAGCCCACTCTGCTATTCCTGTATTCATATTACGCAGTGCAGCCCACTCTGCTATTCCTGTATTCATATTAAACAGTGCAGCCCACTCTACTATTCCTGTATTCATGTTATGCAATGCAGCCCACTTTGCTATTCCTGTATTCATGTTATGCAATGCAGGCCACTCTGCTATTCCTGTACTCATGTTAATAGTCTACCCTTGTATTCCTGAACTGATTGTACATAACACAGTCTGCATTCTCTTCTTACCAGTAGGGGGAAACAGAGTCACTGGTGAATGATCATATTCCTTGCATCTCCACTGCTTGCAGCATTCACCTGTCACTGAACAGAGGAAACAACTTTACTCACATTAATAAAGAAATTAGTACAAATTCCCAGCTGGGGGAGGGGAGGGGGAGGGGGGTGTGCTGGGGGAGGGGGCGGGGGTGAGCAGCTTTCTAGAAAAACGAATAAGAAAAGCGAAAGAGTCAGGGGAACACTGGCAAGGGGGGCAGGAGGGCAATTATTGCACCGAAACCACACCCCCCTCCCCCTCCACTCTCTAATCTCCCTCAATGGGCAGGAGGCTGCTTCACTTTTGACATTTAATTGCCCCAGTCAATATAAAATATCTTTCTATCTTTCTCTGTCTGTCACCCTCTGTACATTATCTGCCAGCAGATCGGTCTACCTCTGATGATATCAGGGGGGGCTGGTGAGGTGGCAAAATTGTTTTTGCCCCTCCGGGGTAACACTGCTCTGCCCTGGCAATCACTTTGTGAAATTAATTTCATACACAGTGAGGGTCGGCATGCTCTGTATACAGAGTATAACATAGACCACTTTGCCACAGCTTCAGTGACAGCACTACCGCGCATGGCAGCTTCAGTGACAGCACTACCATACACAGCTGCTTCAGTGACAGCACTACCACGCACGGCAGCTTCAGTGACAGCACTACCGCGCATGGCAGCTTCAGTGACTGCACTACCGCTCATGGCAGCTTCAGTGACAGCACTACCGCTCATGGCAGCTTCACTGACAGCACTACCGCGTACTGCAGCTTCAGTGACAGCACTACCACTCATGGCAGCTTCAGTGACAGCACTACCGCTCATGTGCTTCAGTGACAGCACTACCGCGCATGGCAGCTTCAGTGACAGCACTACCGCTCATGGCAGCTTCAGTGACACCACTACCCCATACGGCAGCTTCAGTGACAGCACTACCGCGTACGGCAGCTTCAGTGACAGCGGACCGTGCACAGCTGCTTCAGTGACAGCACTACCACGCATGGCAGCTTCAGTGACAGCACTACCGCTCATGGCAGCTTCAGTGACAGCACTATCGCGCACGGCAGCTTCAGTGACACCACTACCGCTCATGGCAGCTTCACTGACAGCACTACCGCGTACTGCAGCTTCAGTGACAGCACTACTGCGCGTGACAGCTTCAGTGACAGGAAAAAAATACATAACTTTCCTTTCCACTTATCTTACCTGACGCTAGCTCCATTTCCTTGCAGCCAGGGATGGGGGCTGGCTGGTAGGGGGGGCAGAGGGACACACATTTAATACCCCCATTATCACACACGCAGCTGCCTGTGCATCCATCTTGGAATTCCTGGTTGTGCAAAATTTCATTTCCGTTGTGGGAACAGGAGACATTCTTTCCGGAATTATCTGTGGAAAATCCAGAAATGATACAGAAATATAGGAAAAAATTACACAACGTATAGAAACAATAAAAAGGGGGAGAGTGAGAGCGGCACAGACCCAACCAAAAATAATACCACCCTCTCTGCTATTCCTGTATTAAAGTTATGCAATGCAGCCCACTCTGCTATTCCTATATTAGTGTTATGCAATGCAGCCCACCCTACTATTCCTGTATTAATGTTATGCAATGCAGCCCACTCTGCTATTCCTGTATTAATAGTACCCAGGTCAGGCTGGATTTACTCCTCACCGGGGGGATATGAAACATCACTTTGAGATATAAATACGTCCTGATCATATTCTTTGCATCTCCACTGCTTGCAGCATTCACCTGTCACTGAACAGAGGGAAACTCCGGTTTGTTATCACACATTTTTATACAGCTCAGATATATAAACAAATCACTAAAAACTCTCAGCCGTGAGGTGAGAAGTTTTCTAAAAAGAAAGGTAAAAGTAAAGAGCAATATGTGTGTGTGAAATGAACAGTTGAATGGCTATGGGCAGGCATGCTCCATTTAAAGTGTTTCACAGGTGATCTGAACAGGTGGATTCCTCACAGGATCTGTCACACAGAATAAAGTAGATCAGAATGAAAAACATCAGACATAAGTGTTACACACGGAATCCATAAGTATATCCATATGGCAATAATAGGGAGGAGACAGATAAATAAAACGGCTTTAATTCAGATTAATCATAATTAATCCCATGTGTAATCAAATAAAAGGTAAACTGTTTTAAACACAGTGTGGGTTATCTTTAAATGTTAATTCTGGTGCAAAGTTCTAACAGCGGAGAAGTCACCATGGATACCAATGGAACGTTCCTTCTGATTAGACCACTTATAGAACAGTCGTCATGGAAACCAACGGAACGTTCCTGCTGATTAGACCACTTATAGAACAGTCATCATGGAAACCAACGGAACGTTCCTGCAGATTAGACCACTTATAGAACAGTCGTCATGGAAACCAAAGCAACATTCCTGCTGATTAGACCACTTATAGAACAGTTGCCATGGAAACCAAAGGAAAGTTCCTGCTGATTAGACCACTTATAGAGCAGTTGCCATGGATACCAACGGAACGTTCCCGCTGATTAGACCACTTATAGAGCAGTTGCCATGGGTATCAGTGGAACGTTCCTGCTGATTAGACCACTTATAGAATAGTCGCCATGTATTCCAACGGAACGATCCTGCTGATTAGACCACTTATAAAGCAGTCGCCATAGATACCAACGGAACATTCCTGCTGATTAGACCACGTATAGAACGCTGTCCCAGGATTGAGCTCTACAAACTCCGCCCCCCAGTAACGCATCTTACCGCGCACTAGCTCCAGTTCCTTGCAGCCCGGGATGGGTGCTGGTTTGTCGTGTGGGCACTGGAGTATACATATAGCGGTCCCATTTCTACACTCGCAGTCACCTGCGCAGCCATCTTGGAATTTCTGGCCATGAAAAATTTCGGTTCCATTGTGTAAACAAGAGCCATTCTTTCCAGAAGCATCTAGGGGGGGGAATGACACAAAGATATAAACTACAATACAGAGACTGAGACAGAGTGCTGCCCACTCTACTATTCCTGTACTTATTGCAGCCCACCTTGCTATTCCTGTTATTATTGCAGCCCACTCTACTATTCATGTAGTTACTGCAGCCCACTCTGCTATTCCTGTTCTTATTGCACCCTACTTTGCTATTCCTGTACTTAGTGCAGTGCCTGCTGCTATTCCTGTACTTGTTGCAGCCCACTCTACTATTCCAGTACTTGTTGCAGCCCATTCTACTATTCCAGTACTTATTACAGCCCACTCCACTATTCCTGTACTTGTTGCAGCCCACTCTACTATTCCTGTACTTGTTGCAGCCCACTCTACTATTCCTGTACTTGTTGCAGCCCACTCCACTATTCCTGTACTTGTTGCAGCCCACTCTACTATTCCTGTACTTGTTGCAGCCCACTCTGCTATTCATGTACTTGTTGCAGCCCACTCTACTATTCCGATACTTCCTGTATTTATTACAGATCACTCTGCTATTCCTGTATTTATTATTGCCCACTCTGCTATTCCTGTATTGATTACAGCCCACTCTGCTATTCCTGTATTTATTACAGCCCACTCTGCTATTCCTGTATTCATTACAGCCCTCTCTGCTCTTCCTGTATTGATTACAGCCCACTCTACTATTCCTGTATTCATTACAGCCCACTCTGCTATTCCTGTATTCATTACAGCCCACTCTGCTCTTCCTGTATTGATTACAGCCCACTCTGCTATTCCTGTATTGATTACAGCCCACTCTGCTATTCCTGTATTTATTACAGCCCACTCTGCTATTCCTGTATTCATTACAGCCCTCTCTGCTCTTCCTGTATTGATTACAGCCCACTCTGCTATTCCTGTATTCATTACAGCCCACTCTGCTATTCCTGTATTCATTACAGCCCACTCTGCTGGTTGGGTTTCTATCATTACCTTTGATTGAGATTCTCAATTCGGAGTAGTCATATTTCTTGCACTGCCATCGCTTGCAGCATTCACCTGGGACTGAACAGAGGGAATCACTGTGATATTCATCTCCTGGCCCCGATTAAGTGATACTTACGACAACGTGATCTCTGACAGTAATAAGCACTTCAATAAAAACCTAATATCTCCTGAATGATTAATGATAGAAACAAAAAGCATTGTATTCATATTAATGTAGCCATTTATTGGGGGATGGGGAGGGACTTTACTACCACTTTAACCAACATGGTCCATGTTTCCACACATACCCGTCTCTGTGCATATGCATACTAAACACTGCCAGGAAGTAATGTCCTGTAATAATGCAATATATGAAAGGGCAGCATGACAACAGGTTGGTGATGCAGCCTCATCACAAGTCTGTCAGTCATAGGCCCTCGGCCAGTAATTGCCCTTCATGGGCGGCCGTTCCTCCCCCTTGGGGGCTGGGCAAAACCTATATAAACCCTTGCGGTGGTTTTGCCCAGCCTCTTTTCTGGATTATAGAAATCAGTTCCCTCCCACCCATCCCTTGTTTGTCTTGTCTTTGTCTATGTCATTGTTGTGATGGCAGGGGGTACTCGAGGTATGACGTCAGTGCAGGGGGTTGGCTGTCTTGGGTATGGCCAACCCGGGAGGCAGTAGCTCTGGGAGCTAGCTGCACGGACTCCCCACGGACTGGTCCCTGGGGAGTGAATATCAGGTGGCTACCGTGCAGGGGCATTGACGCCGGTAGACTGATATTTTTGGTTACGCCTACGTCCGATTCTCGGGTACCCAATCCTAGATATGCTACCGCTTAGTGGCATATACATGTGGTACTCCACAAGATGGTATCCTTTGTACGTGGTATGTATATGTTATATATGTTATATGTGTTTTCCAGGGTTGTATACGTTTTTAGTATACGTTTAAGTTGATTCGTTACTGATAATAATACAAAATCTTTTTTACAGTATTTCTTAATAAATACTGTGACCTTCATATCCAGTTTGTTGTCCGTGTCTTTTCTTGGGGGGAGGTTGCGTTAATTCACCATACCTTGGTCATGCACTTTGCATGCTCTTTCTGCACTAGGTATTGCATGACTGAGTATTTGCACCTCCTCCCAGTTTAGTTAAGACCAAAGTGGCTAAAATGAAAGAAATTCATCGGACTCTGAGAATTGCAGCGACTCAGCTCCTGTCAATTCTCTCTTTTAGAAGTAAAGCTTCTAATGTTTATCGGTTGTTGTATTTTAATGTAGTAACTTACTGGACACATAGCGCATTTCCTTGCAGTGAGGGTCGAACGCTGGTTGGTACGGTGGGCACAGGGACACACAATAAGAGACCCCATTTTCACACTTGCAGGCACCTACACAGCCTTCTTGGAAGCGCTCACCATGAAGAACTTCAGTCCCATTGTTAAAACAGGATCGATGCTTTCTGTAGACTACAAGAAGGATGGGAACGTGAATGGAAAAGGTTAGAAGAACTAAGAATAGAACGTATGGACCAAGAAAGAGCGAGTCTAACAGGGAACTCAGCACTCTACTGCTAACCCTTATATCTCTCCCTATACAACTAAGTGTTCTTCTAATACCTCTCCCTATACAACCAAGCATTCTGCTAATACCTCTCCCTATACAACCAAGCATTCTGCTAATACCTCTCCCTATACAACCCAGCATTCTGCTAATACCTCTCCCTATACAACCAAGAGTTCTGCTAATACCTCTCCCTATACAACCAAGCATTCTGCTTATACCTCTCCCTATACAACCAAGCATTCTGCTAATACCTCTCCCTATACAACCAAGCATTCTGCTAATACCTCTCCCTATACAACCAAGCATTCTGCTAATACCTCTCCCTATACAACCAAGCATTCTGCTAATACCTCTCCCTATACAACCAAGCATTCTGCTAATACCTCTCCCTATACAACCAAGCATTCTGCTAATACCTCTCTCTATACAACCCAGCATTCTGCTAATACCTCTCCCTATACAACCAAGAGTTCTGCTAATACCTCTCCCTATACAACCAAGCATTCTGCTTATACCTCTCCCTATACAACCAAGTGTTCTTCTAATACCTCTCCCTATACAACCAAGCATTCTGCTAATACCTCTCCCTATACAACCAAGCATTCTGCTAATACTTCTCCCTATACAACCAAGCGTTCTGCTAATACCTCTCCCTATACAACCAAGCGTTCTGCTAATACCTCTCCCTATACAACCAAGAGTTCTGCTAATACCTCTCCCTATACAACCAAGCATTCTGCTAATACCTCTCCCTATACAACCAAGCATTCTGCTAATACTTCTCCCTATACAACCAAGCGTTCTGCTAATACCTCTTCCTATACAACCAAGCGTACTGCTAATACCTCTCCCTATACAACCAAGCATTCTGCTAATACCTCTCCCTATACAACCAAGCATTCTGCTAATACTTCTCCCTATACAACCAAGCATTCTGCTAATACCTCTCTCTATACAACCCAGCATTCTGCTAATACCTCTCCCTATACAACCAAGAGTTCTGCTAATACCTCTCCCTATACAACCAAGCATTCTGCTTATACCTCTCCCTATACAACCAAGTGTTCTTCTAATACCTCTCCCTATACAACCAAGCATTCTGCTAATACCTCTCCCTATACAACCAAGCATTCTGCTAATACTTCTCCCTATACAACCAAGCGTTCTGCTAATACCTCTCCCTATACAACCAAGCGTTCTGCTAATACCTCTCCCTATACAACCAAGCATTCTGCTAATACCTCTCCCTATACAACCAAGCATTCTGCTAATACCTCTCCCTATACAACCAAGCATTCTGCTAATACTTCTCCCTATACAACCAAGCGTTCTGCTAATACCTCTTCCTATACAACCAAGCGTACTGCTAATACCTCTCCCTATACAACCAAGCATTCTGCTAATACCTCTCCCTATACAACCAAGCATTCTGCTAATACTTCTCCCTATACAACCAAGCATTCTGCTAATACCTCGCCCTATATAACCAAGCATTCTGCTAATACCTCTCCCTATACAACCAAGCATTCTGCTAATACTTCTCCCTATACAACCAAGCATTCTGCTAATACCTCGCCCTATATAACCAAGCATTCGGCTAATACCTCTCCCTATACAACCAAGCGTTCTGCTAATACCTTGCCCTATATAACCAAGCATTCTGCTAATACCTCTCCCTATACAACCAAGCATTCTGCTAATACCTCTCCCTATACAACCCAGCATTCTGCTAATACCTCTCCCTATACAACCAAGAGTTCTGCTAATACCTCTCCCTATACAACCAAGCATTCTGCTTATACCTCTCCCTATACAACCAAGTGTTCTTCTAATACCTCTCCCTATACAACCAAGCATTCTGCTAATACCTCTCCCTATACAACCAAGCATTCTGCTAATACTTCTCATATACAACCAAGCGTTCTGCTAATACCTCTCCCTATACAACCAAGCGTTCTGCTAATACCTCTCCCTATACAACCAAGCATTCTGCTAATACCTCTCCCTATACAACCAAGCATTCTGCTAATACCTCTCCCTATACAACCAAGCATTCTGCTAATACTTCTCTCTATACAACCAAGCGTTCTGCTAATACCTCTTCCTATACAACCAAGCGTTCTGCTAATACCTCTCCCTATACAACCAAGCATTCTGCTAATACCTCTCCCTATACAACCAAGCATTCTGCTAATACTTCTCCCTATACAACCAAGCATTCTGCTAATACCTTGCCCTATATAACCAAGCATTCTGCTAATACCTCTCCCTATACAACCAAGCATTCTGCTAATACTTCTCCCTATACAACCAAGCATTCTGCTAATACCTCGCCCTATATAACCAAGCATTCTGCTAATACCTCTCCCTATACAACCAAGCGTTCTGCTAATACCTCGCCCTATATAACCAAGCATTCTGCTAATACCTCTCCCTATACCAACAAGCATTCTGCTAATACCTCTCCCTATATAACCAAGCATTCCGCTAATACCTCTCCCTATATAACATAGCATTCTGCTAATACCTCTCCCTATATAACCAAGCATTCTGCTGATACCTCTCCCTATACAACCAAGCATTCTGCTAATACCTCTCCCTATACAACCAAGCGTTCTGCTAATACCTCGCCCTATATAACCAAGCATTCTGCTAATACCTCTCCCTATACCAACAAGCATTCTGCTAATACCTCTCCCTATATAACCAAGCATTCCGCTAATACCTCTCCCTATATAACATAGCATTCTGCTAATACCTCTCCCTATATAACCAAGCATTCTGCTGATACCTCTCCCTATACAACCAAGCATTCTGCTAATACCTCTCCCTATACAACCAAGCATTCTGCTAATACCTCGCCCTATATAACCAAGCATTCTGCTAATACCTCTCCCTATACCAACAAGCATTCTGCTAATACCTCTCCCTATATAACCAAGCATTCCGCTAATACCTCTCCGTATATAACCAAGCATTCTGCCAATACCTCTCCCTATACAACCAAGCATTCTGCTAATACCTCTCCCTATACAACCAAGCATTCTGCTAATACCTCTCCCTATATAACCAAGCATTCTGCTAATACCTCTCCCTATACCAACAAGCATTCTGCTAATACCTCTCCCTATACAACCAAGCATTCTGCTAATACCTCTCCCTATACAACCAAGCATTCTGCTAATACCTCTCCCTATACAACCAAGCGTTCTGCTAATACCTCTCCCTATACAACCAAGCATTCTGCTAATACCTCTCCCTATACAACCAAGCATTCCGCTAATACCTCTCCCTATATAACATAGCATTCTGCTAATACCTCTCCCTATACAACCAAGCATTCCGCTAATACCTCTCCCTATACAACCAAGCATTCTGCTAATACCTCTCCCTATACAACCAAGCATTCTGCTAATACCTCTCCCTATACAACCAAGCATTCTGCTAATACCTCTCCCTATACCAACAAGCATTCTGCTAATACCTCTCCCTATATAACCAAGCATTCCGCTAATACCTCTCCCTATATAACATAGCATTCTGCTAATACCTCTCCCTATATAACCAAGCATTCTGCTAATACCTCTCCCTATATAACCAAGCATTCTGCTAATACCTCTCCCTATACAACCCAGCATTCTGCTAATACCTCTCCCTATATAACATAGCATTCTGCTAATACCTCTCCCTATATAACCAAGCATTCTGCTAATACCTCTCCCTATGCAACCAAGCATTCTGGTAATACCTCTCCCTATATAACCAAGCATTCTGCTAATACCTTTCCCTATGCAACCAAGCATTCTGCTAATACCTCTCCCTATATAACCAAGCATTCTGCTAGCATTTCCAGCTGCTCTATTACATTGTCTACCTACCTTTAAGTCCCCTGAAATAATTACGCCTAAATCCTTTTCCTCTGATGTTAAGGTTAGGATTGTGTAACATATTCTAGACTTGGGATTTTACTGTAGAGCAGGAATACCCAAAGTGTCCATACAAGGTCACCAGTTCCCATAGGACTTTGTTAAATCATCCTCACAGGCACCAGTAAATGTCCACCATGAGCAATAATGCAATAGTGTCTACCCTTAATCTACTGGGACATGGAATGGAAGGGTGGTGGAGAGGAAGGAGCTAGAGGAACAAGGATACAGAAAGGTGATGGAGAGTAAGGAGCTAGAGGGAAATTTAAAGAGAAAGCTGATGGAGAGTAAGGAGCTGGAGGGAAATTTAAAGAGAAAGCTGATGGAGAGTAAGGAGCTAGAGGGAAATTTAAAGAGAAAGATGGTGGAGAGGAAGGAGCTAGAGGGAAATTTAAAGATAAAGATGGTGGAGAGGAAGGAGCTAAGCGGGCATGGAATTAAAAGAATGGTGGAGAGGAAGGGTTTAGACAGATGTGGAAATAGAGGAATGGTGGAGAGGAAGGAGCTAGAGGTACATGGAAAGAGAAGGATGGTGGAGAGGAAAGAGCTAGAGGGACATGGAAAGAGAAGGATGGTGGAGAGGAAAGAGTAGGGGTATGGAAAGATAAGAATGGTGGAGAGGAAAGAGCTAGAGGAACATGTAAAGAGAAAAGGTTGGTGGAGAGGAAGGAGCTAGAGGGACATGGAAAGAGAAGAATGGTAGAGAGGAAAGAGCTAGAGGAACATGTAAAGAGAAAAGGTTGGTGGAGAGGAAGGAGCTAGAGGGACATGGAAAGAGAAGAATGGTAGAGAGGAAAGAGCTAGAGAGGCATAGAAAGAGAAGGATGGTGGAGAGGAAAGAGCTAGAGGGACATGGAAAGAGAAGGATGGTGGAGAGGAAAGAGCTAGAGGGACATGGAAAGAGAAGGATGGTGGAGAGGAAAGAGTAGGGGTATGGAAAGATAAGAATGGTGGAGAGGAAAGAGCTAGAGGAACATGTAAAGAGAAAAGGTTGGTGGAGAGGAAGGAGCTAGAGGGACATGGAAAGAGAAGAATGGTAGAGAGGAAAGAGCTAGAGAGGCATAGAAAGAGAAGGATGGTGGAGAGGAAAGAGCTAGAGGGACATGGAAAGAGAAGGATGGTGGAGAGGAAAGAGCTAGAGGGACATGGAAAGAGAAGGATGGTGGAGAGGAAAGAGCTAGGGGTTATGGAAAGATAAGAATGGTGGAGAGGAAAGAGCTAGAGGGACATGGAAAGAGAAGGATGGTGGAGAGGAAAGAGCTAGGGGTTATGGAAAGATAAGAATGGTGGAGAGGAAAGAGCTAGAGGGACATGGAAAGAGAAGGATGGTGGAGAGGAAGGAGCTGGAGGGATATGGTATGATAAACCTGGTGGAGAGGAAGGAGATAGTGAGATATGGAAAGAGAAGGATGGTGGATGGATGGGTGGGGAAATAGAATGTATTTTTAGATGGTAAAGGAGGGAAATAAAAAAGTTGAAGCAAAACAGAAAAGAGTAGATACAATAGGCTGTTAAGATGTCAATAAGATACAATTATAACATCACACACCTTTGCACACTCCCTGATTGTCCTCGCTGCCCAACCAATAATTACACGTGAGATTTTGCTTAGGATTACAGGGTCGGAGTCCATCACATGGTGAGTCCAGGCTTTGTGCACAAACGATACAACCACAACCACATTTATCTTGAATCCTTGGTGCTTGTGATGGGCATTTTGAACTCACAGGGCATTCACAGACCTTAGGACAACCCTGATGGAGAGAACAGAATCAGGGATCCCACCGCTAACACCATCTTTGATACACCAACCTAAATTATTAGACTCTCCTAAATGACTAAAGCCATCAAAATATGAAGTCTATCCACTAAGCAGTGAACTTTGGTGACAACTGAAAAGCATAAGGACACAATAGATCATTTGGAAAAAATAATACAGCAGGAGAATTTTTAGCTGGGAACTCAGCTATATATGAACATTGTCTGTAGTGAAGTTAGCAAACATATCTCAGTGCTCACAGTAACAAAAACTGCCCTTTGGAGTGAAGGTGAAGAGAAAATGCTGTGAAATTGGAAAAGTACATGGAGTTGTCTCAAAATTTCAAGATCCTCCTTAAACTAAGTGTTGAGTCTACAAAACTAGAACAAGAAAGTTATTACATGGGATCCAGGTTATAATACTTTCTACCCCAAAAAATGTAAAAAAAATAGACTACAGGCACAACAGCTTTAACTCTTAAATTTCCAACGAAAACATACTAAATTGGAAAGAGCTGGTTGATGAGCGAAAAAGGTTGGGGACAACCCTAAAGACAAAGTTACCTGCTTGTCTGCTACGTGACTGGCAACTTGCTTCTGCCCGGCGTCTGCAGAGAGTACGAGTATAAGAGTGAAGCAAATTCCAGTTACCAGCCCCATCTCCACAAGCTATAGCCGATTTCCTAATGTGTCCCAGTGCGGCAGTCCCTCTATATATACCAGTGTAAAGTGACATGTGACTGTCTGAACCCGTCATTGTGCAATATCAAAATAAATAAAGTATCGGGAGGAATTTGATAAAGTAACGCTGTCTGGAGACTGAGATAAAGCAGCAGTACTGCCTGCTCTGCTTCTATTCTATTATTAAGGATACTCTGTGACCCAAACATTGATTATACTGTGACCGTAGAGAATAAAACAAAAATGAAAATGATCTGTACATTGTGTTGGCAGAATTGCAGGCAAAGGCCAAAAATAAGTCAAATGCTTTTAACTAATTCTCAAAGGGAAGTGTTTCATTTGCATATCAGGCCACAGGTGATGTCATAAGCGGGAGACTGCCACAGACACATTTAATATATATATATATTTCTCCTATTTTATCCATTTGCTTGCAATTTTTCTAACAGTAAAGTTATTTTTTACATTATTAATAGAAAAGACCGGTATAAAAGCACATAGCGCTGTAGATTGCCGTTCAGTGCCATCTCGGCCCCAGCCCCTCAGTGCCATCTCGGCTCCAGCCGCTCAGTGCCATCTCGGCCCCAGCCGCTCAGTGCCATCTCTGCCCCAGCCGCTCAGTGCCATCTCTGCCCCAGCCGCTCAGTGCCATCTCTGCCCCAGCCGCTCAGTGCCATCTCTGCCCTAGCCGCTCAATGCCATCTCTGCCCCAGCCGTTCAGTGCCATCTCTGCCCCGGCTGCTCAGTGCCATCTCTGCCCCGGCCGCTCAGTGCCATCTCTGCCCCGGCCGCTCAGTGCCATCTCTGCCCCAGCCGCTCAGTGCCATCTCTGCCCCAGCCGCTCAGTGCCATCTCTGCCCCAGCCGCTCAGTGCCATCTCGGCCCCAGCCGCTCAGTGCCATCTCGGCCCCAGCCTCTCAATGCCATCTCGGCCCCAGCCGCTCAGTGCCATCTTGGCCCCAGCCGCTCAGTGGCATCTCTGCCCTGGCCACTCAGTGCCAACGGTGCCCCAGCCGCTCAGTGCCATCTCTGCCCCCTGCCTCTCAATACCAACATTAAAAGATACATTGGAGGATTTAATCTCTTTTTTTTAGTACAAAATACCTGCATAATGATTTCCACTGAAACTGTCAAACCTGTCTAGGTGTAACAGGAAATCACTGATTATGACAACTGAAAGAGGGAGAAAACCAGTGAGATACAAGGTGTCAAAGGTGTGCAGGACGTCTTGTCCAACCTGCGCGCTGTGTGCACAAATATGTCTTCCTGTCCAGGAGCACAGCATCGTCCGGAAGAGTGCAGAGGGGACCAAATCTGAGCCAGCACAGGCCGCAGGTCTGCAGGCCGCCATTTTCCACAGCAGCCAAAGGCCAATCCAACCCTGTCTTCTAAAGAAGCAAGGGGTTAAAAAACGTTCAGTTTTCCTTTAAGATATGAAGTCTTCCTGTGTGTCACTTTGGGGCAAATCTATAAGCGTAAAATGTATAGATCATTTTTCATCATGTTTATTCTCCACATTCACAGTACAAGCAACGAGTCCCTTTAATAATGATATAAATCCCGATGAGTCTGTGGCCAGTCGCTAGGATACTCAAGGCTCTCCTCAACAGAGAGGGAATTGAGCTGGGAATTTCAAACTTAGGCCAAAGTAGCCGAGTTGGAAAAATTCTCCCATTCAGTTGCATGGGAGAATCTTTCCAACTCGGCTACTTCGGCCTTAAAGTTTGAAATTCCCGTCTCAGTTCTCTCTTTGTTGAGTAGAACCTCTAGCTTATCCACAGGATGGAGAATGGTGCAGATGCTGGACATAGATACATGTGTTCTATATATATATATAACATACCACACTGTATAATAATGAGTCATTACCCAGCACTGCCAGGCTGATAAGACACCACAATCCAGGCCGTCACCGTCTCCAGTGACTCGAGATCATCTTTAATTATTGCTTAACTTGCAGAGGCGGCTATGTCTCCGTTTAGCTGACATCCACTGACATATTTACAGACAATAAAATATATTAAACTGAAGTTTTTGGGCATGTCATTGTCACTTTAATTGCTTGATCAAGTCCATTCCAGGGAATGTATAACACCCGGTGTATATAGATTATATAGTAAAACAGTACTTACAGGGACTGTATCACCTAAACATGGTTTTTACTGGGACTATAACTAGCACGTCCTCTATATAATGATACCATCTTTTTATTTACATATCTCAAACCGCCCCCCCACAGATCTGTGAAAAATAAAAACGCAAATCATTTTCCTAGAGTACTATCCTCAACAATCCCATCAGAAACTCAACCACATCACCCTCAGAATGACACCAAAATGGTCATCTCATCAATATCCCATAGTTGCCAAAACCGGTCCATGTTTCCAGGGACACATGTTTGTTCTACGTGCTGCAGAAAGATCATGCAAAGTGCAGCCCGGCAGTATGTAGGATGGATATACGCACATACACAATCCATTTAATTAATCAGCTTGGAGATCTCATATAATACCTACCATGATTCATTAATTGGATTGTGTCTGTGCATATATCCATCCTACATACTGCCGGGCTGCACTTTGCATGCTCCTTCTGCAGCATGTGCAACAAATATGTGTCCCTGGAAACATGGCCGATGTTGGCAACTATGATATCCACACCTTGTAACTTTAAAATCTGTTTGAATTTGTAATATTAGGCCTTATCTAAAAAAGAAAAAACCCTGATAGGTGACTTAGTGCTGAATTCTGTCTGCCAGGGGGATTTGATAATGAACTTTTGGCCGACAATATAACACCGGGGTGCTTGGATATGTACAAATAAAATATTGTGCAATGTCTTTACCTATAATGTTCCTCTCACCTGCATTTGTGTTCAGTTTCCTCATTTTAGTATTTGATCCGCAGTATGGAGTCCGGATCTAATTCAGTACATGTTTCAGGGTCACTCACCTGATCCCTGATCTCTTTATCAGATCTATTACGGTAAATACTAGCTGGGAATCTCCCTTGTCTGCTTTACATATTATCATCGGTACTGAGATCTGTTCGTGTGTTTCTCTCGGGCAGAATCAAGTCATTTATTCTCTTGGTTAAAATGTTTTTCTCTAAAAATCGGACTTTATCCACCAACTGTATGAAGGAGCAATAAACGCTTGTAATCAACATTTGTAGGGACCAATTGGATACTGAAGAGGCAAAGCAGACAACGGAGATTCCTTTTAACAGATCTGATTGTGATAAAGAGATCAGGGATCTGGTGAGTGACCCTCAACCATATATAGAATTAGATCCATGCTGTACATCAAAAACAAAACTGATGAAATGCAGGTGAGAGGAACATTATAAGTAAAGACATTGCACAATATTGTATTTGTACATATCCAATCACCCCGGTGTTATATTGTCTGCCAAAAGTTCATAAATCCTTATCAAATCCCCCTGGCAGACAGAATTCAGCACTAAGTCACCTATCAGGTTTTTTTTAGATAAGGCCAAATACTACCGATTTTAAAGTTACAAGGTGTGTATATTGATGAGATGACCATATTGGTGTCATTAGAAGATGTTATCAGTCTGTACACTCCAATCCCTCGTGAAGCAGAGATATCGGCCATGAAGGCCATAGCAGTGACATTGAATTCTGAGAATGATGTGGTTCATTTTCCAATGGGATTGTTGAGGATGGTCCTCTAGTGGTTTATATAGATTATAGACACTGAACAAATAAAGTTTTGTTTCATTTAGTCCCTTCCTGTGCTGCTGGAATACAATAGATTTTGTGGAATCTAAATAACCCCACTCTTGTACACAGTGGCATCTCTTAACAGCGCAGCACATTGTCCGATGACATCACTAGAGAGACAGGAATTTCCATCCATTTGAATGAAATTATTCTTATTGTTACTGCAGCAAAAAAAAAAATGTTAAAAAAGGAAACTGACTTTTACTCAGCTAGTATGGGCAGTCCTGGTTTCTTGCAAACTGCTGTAATTTTACAGTTTCATTTAGCTCTAAGTATTTTTAATTTTAAGCAGTGCAAAATGTACTTTGGATGCACATTAATAAGCATTAACATTTGGAAGATGCATTTGGGGCATCAGACAGTCCCTTCCATATCTCTGGGTATACATTGCAGAGCAATCTGTGTGTTTTGCCTAGAGCAAGGATTGCTAATAGATGAGATCTCACTGTTTACCAGTTGCCCATGTTGTGCTATTCTCCCACACAGTATATTGTGATTCAGGGACCAGTATAAAGCACAGAATCCAAGCCCTGGCAATATAAATACTGATGTGGTTTGTGAAACACAAGTGTAGGTCTCACTGAGCCAAAAGAACCAGCATGTGAAGGGCCATGTGGCTGAGTCCAACCACTATAACCCTAAACCAATCATTTACCCTGCCACAAGCACCACCACTACCCTGTGATACATGTGCTCAAATCATATGCTGTGCAGACACAAGTGTAAATAAATTAGCTGTCAACTGTACAGATCAGTGATGGCTAAGCTTGGCACTGCAGCTGTTTGGGAACTACATGATGCTCAATAAGTTCCCCCATGCCTGCAGTGCCAAGCTTAGCCATCACTGGTATAGAGTAACACATAACGGGGTGTTAGAAACATATTGGGGGTCTGAGGGGGTGGGGTGTTTGTAGCAGTCAGGTCTGGGTCAAAGTTCTAAAAGTGATGTAATCAACAGGAACAGTGATCTGGTTTCCATGACGACTGGAATCTTTATACATAATCTAATCCTTGAATCTAATTTTACTTATTGCTGCGATTTATAATGAAGCCCACTCCCCAAATTGTCCTTACTTTCCCCATCTGAAATCATCCTCACCAGACTTATCCAGACTCCAGGGCTGCACACGCTCTAATGCAGAGACTGCGCTGGATCTGGAGGATGCGCTATTCCACATGCATTGTGCAGGGCTGCATCCTGCTATAATCACAGCCATGGACTGTATATATTATATTAACTGATTACACGCTGCACTATACAGGCATAACACAGACTAATGAGTATCCACTCTATATACTAAATATATCACTTATATCATTTAATTATGACATAAACGTGTTTCTGCAGGACAGTTCTAAAGGGAAATTAAAGTTTTCCAGCAATGCAAGAGTTAAATGAAGCCGCCCTCCTTAATTGGGAATCAGTAATACAGGAGGGGGTTAAGGAGCAAGTCACAGAGTCTGAGTGTGTTAGGAGTGTTTGTGAGCAGTGGGGGGAAGATGTGTGCACATTTTCATACAGTTAAAGGTATGTGAACCCCGTATATTAGGAGGGATGACTGCTCTGTGTATTTGGGGGAGGTGTGTACACTCTGTTTTGGATGCAGTGATGTGTATTTGGGGGAAGGTGTGTACACTCTGTTTTGGATGCAGTGATGTGTATTTGGGGGGAGGTGTTACCCCCTCTTGGATGCAGTCCTTGCAGTGATGTGTATTTGGAGGGAGGTGTGTACACTGTTTTGGATGCAGTGATGTGTATTTGGAGGGAGGTGTGTACACTGTTTTGGATGCAGTGATGTGTATTTGGGGGAGGTGTGTACACTCTGTTTTGGATGCAGTGATGTGTATTTGGGGGGAGGTGTGTACACTCTGTTTTGGATGCAGTGATGTGTATTTGGGGGGAGGTGTGTACACTCTGTTTTGGATGCAGTGATGTGTATTTGGGGGGGAGTAGTGTACACTATGTTTTGGATGCAGTGATGTGTATTTGGGTGGAGGTGTGTACACTCTGTTTTGGATGCAGTGATGTGTATTTGGGTGGAGGTGTGTACACTCCTCTGTTTTGGATGCAGTGATGTGTATTTGGGGGGAGGTGTGTACACTCCTCTGTTTTGGATGCAGTGATGTGTATTTGGAGGGAGGTGTGTACACTCCTCTGTTTTGGATGCAGTGATGTGTATTTGGGGGGAGGTGTGTACACTCCTCTGTTTTGGATGCAGTGATGTGTATTTGGAGGGAGGTGTGTACACTCCTCTGTTTTGGATGCAGTGATGTGTATTTGGGGGGAGGTGTGTACACTCCTCTGTTTTGGATGCAGTGATGTGTATTTGGGGGGAGGTGTGTACACTCCTCTGTTTTGGATGCAGTGATGTGTATTTGGGGGGAGGTGTGTACACTCCTCTGTTTTGGATGCAGTGATGTGTATTTGGGGGGAGGTGTGTACACTCCTCTGTTTTGGATGCAGTGATGTGTATTTGGGGGGAGGTGTGTACACTCCTCTGTTTTGGATGCAGTGATGTGTATTTGGGGGGAGGTGTGTACACTCCTCTGTTTTGGATGCAGTGATGTGTATTTGGGGGGAGGTGTGTACACTCCTCTGTTTTGGATGCAGTGGTGTGTATTTGGGGGGAGGTGTGTACACTCTGTTTTGGATGCAGTGATGTGTATTTGGAGGGAGGTGTGTACACTCCTCTGTTTTGGATGCAGTGATGTGTATTTGGAGGGAGGTGTGTACACTCCTCTGTTTTGGATGCAGTGATGTGTATTTGGGGGGAGGTGTGTACACTCCTCTGTTTTGGATGCAGTGATGTGTATTTGGGGGGAGGTGTGTACACTCCTCTGTTTTGGATGCAGTGATGTGTATTTGGGGGGAGGTGTGTACACTCCTCTGTTTTGGATGCAGTGATGTGTATTTGGGGGGAGGTGTGTACACTCCTCTGTTTTGGATGCAGTGATGTGTATTTGGGGGGAGGTGTGTACACTCCTCTGTTTTGGATGCAGTGGTGTGTATTTGGGGGGAGGTGTGTACACTCCTCTGTTTTGGATGCAGTGGTGTGTATTTGGGGGGAGGTGTGTACACTCCTCTGTTTTGGATGCAGTGGTGTGTATTTGGGGGGAGGTGTGTACACTCCTCTGTTTTGGGTGCAGTGATGTGTATTTGGGGGGAGGTGTGTACACTCCTCTGTTTTGGATGCAGTGATGTGTATTTGGGGGGAGGTGTGTACACTCCTCTGTTTTGGATGCAGTGATGTGTATTTGGGGGGAGGTGTGTACACTCCTCTGTTTTGGATGCAGTGATGTGTATTTGGGGGGAGGTGTTACCCCCTCTTGGATGCAGTCCTTGCAGTGATGTGTCTGGGGGAGGAGGAATGAGAGGGGGTGGGATATAGAGGAGGGATGATGATGTCGGGTGGGGGATGATGGGAGGGATAAGGGGGATCTGCCGGGAAGGTCTGGGTGACCCCTAGTGCTGTGCGGTTTGGGGACCAGGACGTGTCACGTGGTTGGACCCTCCCTGCGGTAAGTCTCTCCTGCTCTCTCATCCCCTCCCTTATCTCTCTCCCTCTGTACATCACTGTCTCTTCTCCCAGGGTGTGTCTGTCTCTCTGCATTGCTCTGCGCTCTCCCCCTGCTTGGGATGTCTCTGTGCTGTCACCTCTGTTCCTTGGGGTCTCTATATGTCAGGATGTCTGTGCTGGGCTGTCTCCCAGCAGTGTGTGGGGGTCTCTGCACATTGGATTGTCTCTTGGTAGTTTGGGTGGGTGTTTTGGAGGGTCTGTCTGTATCTGGGGTCTGCAGGGTGTGTCTCTTGGCAGTTGGGGAAGGTAGATAGAGATGTTACACTGTGTGTCTCTTTCTGTGCTGGGCTGTCTCTCTCACATGTTAAAAACAAACCCACCACCTGTGACCTTTAACCCTTCCAGTGCCCAGGTCACTGCCCCCGCAGGGTTAGCAGGCCTGAGTTAACCCCTTCCTGATCATGGCCAGTGTGCTTGGTGTGTAACTCACATATGCGGGGCTCGTCCAATCATTCTATTAATATTTGTTGTGTTTTTTTGGGAGAAAACTTGTCTATACAAGAAGCCTGTGCAGCTAGCCGGGTCATGTACGGCTCAGTCTGTCTCTCATTGGCTAACCTCCCTCACAGCACTTCTTGTGCCGCCTGTACCTTTAAACGCCACATGGCAGCAGTTCGTCCTTCTGGGCGTTCATGGGCTGGCTTTTTTTGGTGGGGGGATAGCGCATATGTCACGCCTGTACATCTAAACAGATTGTGTTTTAACTACACATTACCATTTATTTACATAGCATAGAAAGGAAAACCATACTTACATCAGATAAACAGACAGACTGATACATGAGGCAGAGGAGAGCCTTGCTCGCAGAGCTTACACTCTAGAGGGAGTGGGGCAGTCCGGTATGGTGGAATGAAAAGAATAAAGTACCTTTAACAGCTGGTAACTAGGATTTACTCCCCTTGACGTGCTTGCCTCTTTAAGTGGTGGGGGAGGGGGGGGGCGACTAACTGGGCAAAGAAATTTAGTTGCAACTTGCACCCAGGGTAGATCAACTTTGGTGCACCATCTTGCTAATTCATCACCCTACTCAGTCCTTCGGTTACTGCCCCACAGCTGTGTGTGCCTACGCATTTCACCACCACTGGGGTTTAGCAGGCAAAGAAGCTCTCCATCGCTCCATATTTTTCCTTGGGATTATGCTGGCTGAGCCTTATTGGATGTTGTAGCTGTGTATTTGGCTACATGCCACCATCATGGGATCTTACAGGTGGGCACAGAGCATTTGGCTTCTCCTCCAGTCGGGATGAGCCTCTAGAAGTCCGGGGCGGTTGGTACAGCGACTGGATCAGGTGCACATTCCTTGCACCGTCTGTCACTCTCTTTCATCTATGTTTAAATGCAGCCACACACACAGATGGCCTGTATGTTGTATGTAAACATTCTTACAGATTTTCCTGTGCTCTCTCTCCTCTCTCTTCCCAGGAAACGAGCGCAGGAAGGAAACTGGAGGTCTGGGGACGAGGGGATTGAACAAGGGAAGGGAGGAGAGGGAGCGGTAGATAAAGGAGTGCTTTGCATTTTGGCCTGTGAGCGTTCAGTTTTTCACCCACCTCCCTCCTATCTGGGGCGCTAGAGATGTCTGGGCGCTACACCCACGCCGTGGTCCGGGGTGTGCCCTCCTCCTTGGCGCAGGAAGGGGACGGAAAGGTGGACCTGGCCAGGGCCCAGCGGGAGAGCGGCGTGTACTGTGGCATCCTGAGGCAGAAGCTGGGACTGCAGGTGGTGGAGCTGCCCCCCAACGAAGAACTTCCAAGGGGCCAGCTCACCGGGGACCTGGCGGTGGTGATCGCAGATACGGCTCTGATTACCCGGCCGTGGATCCCCGCCAGGAGGAAAGAGGTGACCCCCTTTTGTTCTGTCCTTTTTGTCCTCTGTGTAGAGTTAGTGTGAGTTTTGCTGTGAGCAGTGTTATGATATATAATCTGCCGCCATCTGTGAATGGGGTAGAGATTAAATCTCAGCATCTGTCCCCCGTCCCCTCTTTCCGCTCAGACTGAAGGATTAAGGAAGCTGTTTGAAGAGCTGAAATTTCGGGTTGTTGAACTTACGGATGAGAGCGCCACCCTCGATGCCAGCGATATTCTGTTCACAGGTGTGTACACAGTACTTCACTCTACTCTTATCCGTTTTATCACGGATAAAATGTATTTGCACTATATGAAATAACCCCTGGCCCCCTTGTGGCAGCCCTCGGGGGGTGGGGGCCCTGTCTCTGGCCCCCTCTGCAAAGGTTTCTGTGCCAGATTTTCAGCCTGAAGGTGCCACACTCACCCGTCTCTCTCTTGTATTCCAGGCACTGAGATATTTGTGGGTCTGTCCAAATGGACCAATCACAGAGGAGCAGAAATGGTGGCGAAAACTTATCAGGTATTTCACATCCTGTGCCGGGTGGTGTATAATTTTTCCTGTTGCTGGCCAGTCTTTCGGTCCCCCACTCCTGCTCTTCCATTCAAACCCCATCCTCTGCTTCTGACATCGATATCCTCGCCTTCCTCCAGGGTTGGATTAAGGCATTGTAAGCCCCTGTACTACAGGTACCGTAAGGCCCCTAGTAATATTGGAATTCCTTGGCAAATTTTCCAGCACTCAGGACTTACCCCAGCACTTTGACTGCACTTACAGGACTTGCACCAGCACGGAACCGGGACTTCAAAAAGTCACATATCTGGCAAAGCGAGATCACTCTTGCGGCTGCCTCTGCATCTACCAGAACTTATAGCGGTAACGTCGGCCACATCCTTAAAGCGGCAGGACCCTCAGCTGGTCAAAGCCCCCGGGATGCAGCCCATGAAACCCTTGCCTTAATCCAGCCTTGCCTGCCCCCTTCTCTAGCTCTCATTGCCTCTGTTATTCCTGTGCTCACCCCAGGCTCCTCTTGCACCAGCAGTGACTCCATTCCCCTGTGCTGACATATTCTGTTCCCTGCACCCTCTCTCCTCCAGGATTACTCGGTTTCCATTGTCCCAGTATCTGGGGATTTGCACCTTAAAAGTTTCTGCAGCATGGGCGGTCCTGATACCTTGATCATCGGGAGCAGCGACACTGCCAAAAAGGCGCTGAAGGTGAGACTCCCCTCTCCCTACAGGATATCATTCCCCACACTTCATACAGCAGGATATCCGTTCTCCCCCTCCATACAGGATATTCTCCCCCCAAACCCCCCCCCCCCCCCCCCATGATACAGGATATCAGATCTCTCCCCTCTTCATAAGGGATATCGGGAAAACCAGGGACTAATGAAAGTATTACTTTACTGAGAGGGTAGTGGATGTATGGAATAGTCTTCCAGTAGAAGTGGTAGAGGTTAATACAGTGAGGGAGTGTAAGCATGCATGGGATAGGTATAAGGCTATCCTAGATATAAGATAAGGCCAGGGACTAATGAAAGTATTACTTTACTGAGAGGGTAGTGGATGTATGGAATAGTCTTCCAGTAGAAGTGGTAGAGTGTTAATACAGTGAAGGAGTTTAGGCATGCGTGGGATAGGTATAAGGCTATCCTAGATATAAGATAAGGCCAGGGACTAATGAAAGTATTACATTACTGAGAGGGTAGTGGGTGTATGGAATAGTCTTCCAGTAGAAGTGGTAGAGGTTAATACAGTGAAGCAGTTTAAGCATGCATGGGATAGGTATAAGGCTATCCTAGATATAAGATAAGACCAGGGACTAATGAAAGTATTCATGTTATTGACTAGATGGGCTGAATGGTTCTTATCTGCCGGTGTAAATTCCCAGCTACAAATAACCCTCCCATTAGGTCCAGGGGTCTGAATTCGCCTGCCTTGGTTTTAGGTCACTTTTTGTTATAACCGTAGACCATGGAACACCTGACGGATCATCACTATGAGACGCTGACCGTTCCCGATGATCCTGCCGCTAACTGCATCTACGCGCGCGTGGGACCCAAATCCAGCATCCTAATTCACCGCAGTGCGGAGGAGTATCCAAACAGCGTGCAGGTACCCCCTTCCCCCCATATCTTATCAGTGTGTGTGTGTAATTATAGTAGCTTTCACATAGATCTTTTACACGTATTCCATCCTTTGGCAGGCTTGTCTGGCGCTGGGGGTGGGACTTACAGAAGTTTGGTTCAGATCCGACCTATGTATTAGAATTGGTCATTCAGTCCTGATCTTGCTGCTTGCAGTCACTCTTTACACCCTGCTACACTCTATACAGTGGATTCCCTATCACTGTAATGTACTCATCCTCTGTATGTATTGCGTCTCTCCCAGGTCTTCCAGAAGCTGACCGATTACACGCTGGTCCCTGCTTCCTGCTCCGAGGTGGCGAAGATCGGGGGCTGTCTGACAGCCAGCTCTATACTGATAAACCGCAAGCTGGAGATCTGAGACCCCCCCACACTGCGCACAGAATCAGACATATCACCCAGCCTAGGGGGGAGAGCCCTGTGTCTGCACACACTTCTCAGTGCACATTAACAGCATAGATGTATACGGACGTGTGTTAAAGTGACATATACACACATTTATTGAATGCGTGCGTGGATCACTTCTTGCGTACACTTCCGGCGCACTAATTCTTACAGAGCCAGGCTGCCGCTTTCAGTATTACGGAATATAATATTATTATTTTTCCGCTGCGGTTGCTAGGACAGCTCCTTCTGAACTATAAATCTGGGACTGACACCCCCCCCCCCCCCCCCACTAGTGGGCAGTCCTAATCCAGCGAGGCACAAGTCCAAATCTCCTATAACCCCTGAAATTTAAACCCACCCAGTGGTCTAACGTTAGACCTTGAGGCCTGGCCAGTTAGCGGTCTTTAAAAAGTGCATCGCGTGTTACCTAGCTGACCTGCGACTTTATTTGCCTCTTAGTAAGACCCCTCCGCCCCACTCTCTATCATACCAGCAATATGACAGAATGTTAATGCAGTTCACAGTATGGCCACTAGATGGGGTACGTGTGTGTGTTCCCCCTCTCATTTTTTCACGTCCCCTTTACAGGGGGTCTTTTTCTGCCTCTTGCACTGTGGTCCGTTAACAGGGAATGTTTTAACAATGCTTAATTTCAAAGTCTTTCTGGTGCTAAAATGTTAAAACCCCCTTTTAACACACTTCTCAGTCTCCCTTTTGAAACTTTCTGTATATCATCCATCTTCCTCTTCACTAGTTTTCTCTGCATCCCCTGCTCATTATACAAACAGAAATCTCATTATCCGTGTCCAACAACCATGAGCCCCCCCCCCCCCCCCCCCCCCCCATCTCTACTATACTGGAAAATGAATTTTGTTTTATATATTCCTGAGTTTATAAATAAACAGCTTCAAGAGTATGTTCTATGTCTGCAGTGAGGCTTTATTCACTTGTATGAAGATCTACTTCATTAAAAGGGAACTGAGATGGCGGTTTTAAACATCAGCCCAAACTGGGCTACTTGTGGCCTTAATTTTGAAATTCCCGTTCTCTCTTTTTTGAGTAGACCCTTGAATGTATTTTTTTTGGGGGGGGATAATGACTGGATGAAACGGAGTTGGTGATAATCGATGAGAACATATACATTTATTGAACTTATATACATTAAAACAAATTACATAATCATTGCAATGTTTAAGCACAAAAGGGAATTTTCCATAGGGGGTGGAGGATTTTTTGTTTTGTTTTTCAGCCTTGCTGTTGGGTTTTTAGAGTTGGGGGTTAGTTACTTAGGTCAATGGTGAGCAATAAATACATTCTATGGAATTAAAATGCTTTAATGAAAGAAGATAAATAGAGCACCTTATTGCTGATGACATCACCTGGGGCTTTGATATAGAAGTGACCTTTTCAATGGAAAGTTTGCATAGCAAGCGACACGGTGATGTCACTAATGACTCCACAGACTCATTTAAAACCATAGATCATTTTTCATAATTTTTTTTTATTAGTTCCCTTTAAGTTAGATCATCCTTTATCTGACCCAAGATGTCCGCCCGCCGTTAGAGGTCTACAACCAAGAGCATTCAACAAAATCCTTTGTATCTGTACTGAAGCTTTATTTTATTTGTATTTTCTTATTTACGCTCTATAACCGAATCCAATTTGATACGTGAGGTACTCTGAACAAAATCGCTGAATTGGAGAATATTTCCAACTTGATTACTTTGGCCTTAATATGGCAGTGACCTTGTCAATTCATGAATAAAGCCCATAGGTGACTGGGCCCTATGCATTGGGGTTATGTATAAATTACTGCATGCAGCACATTAACTGCACAGGTATAATAACTGCAAGAGCCGCCTAAATATAAAATGCACCCGCTGTGGTGGGATTTATTCAAATAAGTCTAGGTATTTGAAGTACCATCGCTCCCCATGATTTGGGGGATCTATGATTAAAGGAGGCATCTGCTCGAAAATCGTGTCTAGTGGTGGGTGGTCTGGGTCACCGCTAGGCCCAGACCAGGATTTTCCTACTGCCGTTACAGGCCGCTGAGTCCTCCTGTGTGTGGGAACATGCTATACAAGTCACATGATGCTGGCGTAGACGGTCGAACGAGCGTTCGGGGACGGCCTCGGTGGGGGCTTCGGCTCCAGCTGCAACTCCACATAGGAGACGTCGTCCGACTCTGCCTGGGGGATGGAAAAAAAAACCAAAAAGTGCATCCTGCTTTAATGGGAACTTTCTGAGTTTGTACCCTGGTTATTCCCCCTCCCCCCAAAGTAAACGGCGTCCCTGGTCACAATGCACTTTATTTGTAAAAGTGGAGCAATCTCCATGGTAACCAGTGGACTTTTCTGAGCTCTGCCCCAGAACTGATTTTAAACAGTAACTTTCCAATGACCCGTTCCCTATTAAACCCAGAGCGGGAGCCTGTCCTGCTCATTCCTCTGATACCGTGGGGGTGCCGCTCTTATAGACCCCTCTTTAAATCCTTGCTATTTACCAGTTTCCGCTCTTTACTGCCGGTTTCTATACATAATCTGTCTTTCAGGCGAGCGTTTCCAGGATCCTGTACACCTGAAACAGAAGAAAAAGAGAGAATTTTTCCAACTCGGCTGCTTTGGTCTAAATAATGCAATTCATTTGTCAATTACCTGCAATGTTCTATTTCATGAATAACTCCCTGAATGTACACAGCCCCTCTGTGTTACACCAATACTGCCAGCTTCTGCAATGGCACCTTCAGTCTCAGCCAAGACTAGGTCACTGTATACATGTGATTGCGTGACCTAATGGATAAGGCGTCTGACTTCTAATCAGAGTCCCTTTGTGGTAGTTTCTTTTACCACAACTGGAGGACATGGTCTAAAATTATAGGGGCAACAATTTAATGTAATATCAGGAAGTATTACATTACTGAGAGGGTAGTGGATGCATGGAATAGCCTTCCAGTAGAAGTGGTAGAGGTTAATACAGTGAAGGAGTTTAAGCATGCGTGGGATAGGTATAAGGCTATCCTAGATATAAGATAAGGCCAGGGACTAATGAAAGTATTACATTACTGAGAGGGTAGTGGCTGCATGGAATAGTCTTCCAGTAGAAGTGGTAGAGGTTAATACAGTGAAGGAGTTTAAGCATGCATGGGATAGGTATAAGGCTATCCTAGATATAAGATAAGGCCAGGGACTAATGAAAGTATTACTTTACTGAGAGGGTAGTGGATGCATGGAATAGTCTTCCAGTAGAGGTTAATACGGTGAAGAAATTTAAGCTTGCGTGGGATAGGTATAAGGCTATCCTAGATATAAGATAGGGAACTGGGGACTTATAAAAGTATTTAGCATATTGGGCAAACTAGATGAACCAACTGGTTCTTATCTGACGACACATTCTATGTTTCTATAGACGTGTAAAATACCTGTGGTTTGGGTGCGGTGAGCAGGCGGCTTTCTGTAATGAGAGGGTTAATATCACATTAATGCATCATACTTAGCACATACAAACATGGCTAGCACATGTATGGGATCCCAGAGTGTGCATGTGGTGCAGTTACCTGCATTGCTCCATCAGATAACAGCTGGATGCAGTGACGGCAGTGACGATCACAATGAGAATTAACACTGACAGAGTGATTATTATTACAAGAATTCTTCCTGGAAATCTGCTGGGGTCTGCAAAAGAAGCATACAGCCCACGTTAGTACACCTTGAGTGGGAGGAGCTCATCTCCAACTGTGACCCTCAGAGGGGAGGGACTAGCGCCTTTTGTCTGTGTCACCGTGCAGGGGGAGGGACAGACGCCTAGCTCCTTCTGTCTGTGTCGCCCTGCAGGGGGAGGGACAGACGCCTAGCTCCTTCTGTCTGCGTCGCCCTGCAGGGGGAGGGACAGACTCCCAGCTCCTTCTGTCTGTGTCACCCTGCAGGGGGAGGGACAGACTCCTAGCTCCTTCTGTCTGCGTCGCCCTGCAGGGGGAGGGACAGACTCCTAGCTCCTTCTGCCTGTGTCACCCTGCAGGAGGAGGGACAGACTCCTAGCTCCTTCTGTCTGTGTCACCCTGCAGGGGGAGGGACAGACTCCTAGCTCCTTCTGTCTGTGTCACCCTGTAGGGGGAGGGACAGACTCCTAGCTCCTCCTGTCTGTGTTGCCCTGCAGGGGGAGGGACAGACTCCTAGCTCCTTCTGTCTGTGTCGCCCTGCAGGGGGAGGGACAGACTCCTAGCTCCTCCTGTCTGTGTCGCCCTGCAGGGGGAGGGACAGACTCCTAGCTCCTCCTGTTCTGTGTCACCCTGCAGGGGGAGGGACAGACTCCTAGCTCCTCCTGTCTGTGTCGCCCTGCAGGGGGAGGGACAGACTCCTAGCTTCTCCTTTGTCAAGTCTAATGGGTAAGTAGAGATATTAAACTTCTAGGTGACCCTGGTGGTAGATACCTTCGCTGGTGTCTTTAGATCCCAGGTAATACTCAGCACTTGCATGAGGCAGCTCGTCCACCTCACATCTCCACCAGCCATGGTTCTTCTCATCCGTGGTGTCCAGTTTATAGCGATATTTCTGTTTGACGATTTTTTGGGTGACCAAAACATGCAGGGTCCAGGTGAAGATGGAGATCTCCCTCGCGCGGCCCTTGCACAGACTGCAGAGCAGGGCCCAGGATGTCCCATTCTTAACCAGCTCCAGGGTCAGCTGCGGACCTAGCGAGGATGGACATCCCAATGGAAAACCTACGGGAAACGGGATGAAAGAGAGCGGAGGTCACGGAGACAGCAGCAAAGGGGATAATGGGAAATGTTGTCTTCTGTGACCAGGGGCAAATAATAGATTTGCTCTTCCTGCGCAGCCCTCAAGGACACACCATGCACAGCCAACATGGAAAACATAAGTCAGTATGTCATGTGCACGGACCCTTTAGGTGTTGCCACTTATAAGGTGTTCTGGGGCAAAGTTCTAAAAGTGATGTCATCAGCAGGAACATTCCACTGGTTTCCACGGTGACTGGAATTAGCAGGAACATTCTTTTGGTTTCCATGGTGACTGGAGTCAGCCGGAACCTTCCATTGGTTTCCATAGTGACTAGAATTAGCAGGAACATTCCATTGGTTTCCATAGTGACTGGAATTAGCAGGAACATTCCATTGGTTTCCAGGGTGACTGGAGTCAGCAGGAACCTTCCATTGGTTTCCACGGTGACTGGACCTCTTTTAGAACTCTGCCCCACAATAGATTCATCCTAACGCCCTGGTTTAATGCAGAGTCAGTTGCCAACACTGTTCATGGTGGACATTTGCAGGAGTTTGCGACGGACACTTGACCTTCACTGACCTTGTTACGGACACTTTGCCCATACCTGGGCTGACCTGCCATGGGGTAGGCTATAAAGTAAGGGTGGTGCGGGGAGGAGAAGGTGGATAAAACTTTGAACCTGATAGGATGACCACGTACTCATAGCCTTGTTCACATCCCTCGGTGAAGTGGGTATGGGCGCCTCCAGACTATACTTGGCACTGAGGTGAGGATGCTCTTCCACTTCACATTTCCACCAGCCTCGGCTCTTTGAGTTGGCGGTGTCCAGGTAGAGGAGGGATTTCTGTTTCTCTGTTCTTTTGATAGACGGTCCGGACAATGTTAAGATGAAGGTGGACATCTGCTTGGAATGGTCCTTCTGGCACAGGCTGCAGACCAGGGAACTGTTTGTCCCAATCTGAAGGAGCTCCAGGGCGAGCTGCTGATATGGGGAGGAAGAACATCCTGGTGGAGGAGCTACAGGAAGGAGAGAACAAGAGAGAATTAAACAGAAACCATACTGTGAATATGGAGAATATAAAATTATCTATATCTCCCCTCTGTCAGTCCTTCTATATCCTTCCTTTGTCTGTCCTTCTATATCTCCCCTCTGTCTGTCCTTCTATACATTGCCTTTGTCTGTTCTTCTATACATTCCCTCTGTCTGTCCTTCTATACATTACCTCTGTCTGTCCTTCTATACATTCCTTCTGTCTGTCCCTCTATACATTCCCTCTGTCTGTCCTTCTATATTTTCCCTCTGTCTGTTCTTCTATACATTCCTCTTTCTGTCCTTCTATACATTCCTCTTTCTGTCCTTCTATACATTCCCTCGGTCTGTCCTTCTATACATTCCCTCTGTCTGTCCTTCTATACATTCCCTCTGTCTGTCCTTCTATACATTCCCTCTGTCTGTCCTTCTATATTTTCCCTCTGTCTGTCCTTCTATACATTCCCTCTGTCTGTCCTTCTATATTTTCCCTCTGTCTGTCCTTCTATACATTCCCTCTGTCTGTCCTTCTATATTTTTCCTCTGTCTGTCATTCTATACATTCCCTCTGTCTGTCCTTCTATACATTCCCTCTGTCTGTCCTTCTGTACATTCCCTCTGTCTGTCCTCCTATACATTCCCTCTGTCTGTCCTTCTATACATTCCCTCTGTCTGTCCTTCTGTACATTCCCTCTGTCTGTCCTTCTATACATTCCCTCTGTCTGTCCTTCTATACATTCCCTCTGTCTGTCCTTCTATACATTCCCTCTGTCTGTCCTTCTATACATTCCCTCTGTCTGTCCTTCTGTACATTCCCTCTGTCTGTCCTTCTGTACATTCCCTCTGTCTGTCCTTCTGTACATTCCCTCTGTCTGTCCTTCTATACATTCCTCTTTCTTTCCTTCTATACATTCCCTCGGTCTGTCCTTGCCGCTGCCTGTGTGTCTCTCACTGATTTTTGTAGCTTTGAGATTGAGACACTGGGAGGGGGGCACTAAATACCTGTTTGATTCATAGCGGCACCTGCACTGGCTGTATAGATGACTGCCACTACCTTCTTATACCTCATCAGAGATATATCTGCACTGGCTGTATAGATGACTGTATTCAGAGTGAGTGTAGCCAGACAGACTCTCACTCACCTGCACACTCAAACACACACTTACCTTCTGTGCCACATTGTACCAAGACCGAGTATACCAGCATGACTCTGCCCAACATGTCGTATCTCCTCCTGTCTGTCCTTCTATATCTCCCCTCTGTCTGTCCTTCTATATCTCCCCTCTGCCTGTCCTACTAAATCTCCCCTCTGCCTGTCCTTCTATATATCTACTCCTGTCTGTCCTTCTATATCTCCACCTGTCTGTCCTGCTATATCTCCCCTCTGTCTGTCCTTCTATATCTCCCCTCCGTCTGTCCTTCTATATCTCCACCTGTCTGTCCTTCTATATCCTTCCTCTGTCTGACCTTCTATATCTCCACCTGTCTGACCTTCTATATCTCCACCTGTCTGTCCTTCTATATCTCCTCTCTGTCTGTCCTTCTATACCTTCCCTCTGTCTGTCCTTCTATATCTCCACCTGTCTGTACTTCTATATCTTCCCTCTGTCTGTCCTTCTAAACATTCCCTTTGTCTGTCTTTCTAAATCTTTCCTCTGTCTGTCTTTCTATATCACCTGTCTGTCCACCTGTCCTTCTATACATTGCCTTTGTCTGTCCTTCTATACATCATTCCCTCTGTCTGTCCTTGCCTCTGTCCTTGCCACTGCCTGTGTGTCTCAGTGCTTTAACTGTCTCTCACTGTTTTTTTGTAGATTTACAGTGTGTCTCTCACTCTCCATCAGGAAGAGATGAGCGAACCGGAACTGAATAATTATTATCACAAACTCCCAGCACTAACACATGTCATTCACTTCATATGTAAAGTTTATATATACACATAGTTATAAGGCTGAGTTGTCAGCTATTTTTGTCAGAGTTATAATGACTAGACTTCTAATTATAACAATATTCAGAACCTGGTTGAGGCTTACAGATGTCTTTGGATGTGGCTAGATCCCAATATCTCTTTTGGTTTTCATGTATGTTGATAAGCTATCATCCAAGCTGGATCTTAGTACAGGTCTCTCGTTACAGGTTCAAATTTAGCGTTGATGCAGTGAGAAAACAGACTACGGAGACGCAATTTACACACCTGAGCCACAGACCCATCCTATGAACCGCGACACTGCTAAATATTTAAAAGAGATGAACTGGCTGATCCTTGTATCCTGGCACACGCTGCAACTAGCTTCCCTAGTGCACAAGGACTTCTCTGGAAAGCTCCCTCTAGCCTTTGTATGTGTGTAACGGATTTTCCATGTAAAATATTTCATTATATTTTATTATTTCATTATAGCAAATTATATGATGACAATAAAAGCATCTAAAAAAAAAAGCCCTTAAATGAAAGGAAAATTACAGCTAAACACAAACACAGCAGATGTCCCTAAGGGGTCAAAATGTGGCTTTTAATAATATGTTTATGTGTTCCACTCTTAAGGCCCAAAATCTTGCCTCTCATTTCAAAAACAAAGTTGATGCTATCAAGTATAACTTTACCCCCCATCACAAATGCCTCCTGCCTCGTTCCCCTTCTCCCCGGTAGTTGAGAAAGATGTAGACAATGTGGTCTCCTGCTCGAGACCTACAACTTGTGCGCTAGACCCCACCCCGTTTCACCTTGTCTGCCCTCTAACTACCGTCCTATATCCCTTCTCCCCTTCGTGTTGGAGAGAACGGGGCACTTGCGACTAGTAATGACCTACATGACCCTTTTCAGTCTAGCGTGAGACCCTTACACTTTACTGAAACAGCCCTCACTAGAGTATCAAATGACCTGCTCTCTGCCAAACTCTAAAGGCCCCTCGTCAGCGATGATCCTCTTAGATCCTTCTGCTGCCTCTGAGGCCGTTGACCACCGCCTCCTTCTTAACAGATTATCCTCGAACAGCATAGGTGGTACGGCACTCTCTTGGATTGAGCCGCACCTTTCTCTGTGTCGCTTGCTGGCGAGACATTGTCACCTGTTTCTCTCTCTGTTGATGTTCTGCAAGGGTCAGTCCTTGGACCTCTGTTGTTTCCCCTGTACACCAACTCTCTAGGACAATTCACCAGCTCATTTGGCTTCCACTACCACCATTCCCAAAAACGGAGCAGATCATCTTCCCTCCCTCGAGCTCCATCCCAGTACATGATTCAACTGTCACCATTTAAAATGCTACTATTGTACCCGCTAACCGTGTCCGATGTCTTGGTGTCGTTTTTGACCCTGTTCGCTAATTCACTGCCCATGTTTAGTCTGAAGCCAAATCCTGTCTTCTAAGAAAACATTGCACGCATTGGACCGTTCCTCAGTGAAGAGACTGCCAAAATCCCCTGGACTGCTGTAATACTCTTCTGACTAGCCTACCTCTGGCTCATCTGTCTCCCCTGCAATCTATTTCAAAATTCAGCTGCCAGGCTCATCTTTCTCACTCGTCGTTCAGTTCCTCTCTTCAACGCCCTCCACTGACTTCCCGTCTGGATAAAGCCCTCCCACCCGCCTAGCTCCAACCATCCATAATACTGATGATCTCACCATTGACCTCTTTACCCCCTTATATGTCTCACGTCCCCTGCTCCCTCTAGAGTGTAAGCTCTGTGAGCAGGACTCTCTCCATGGATCAGTCTGTTCTTGTTTGTCTAACTTAGTATGTAGTCCCCCCCATGCTCTGTACCTAGCGCTACGTAAATTGTTGTAAATAAATATAAATGTAATTTAAAGTAATGTATCACTCGGGACCAGAGTTTTCTTACTGGTAAAAAATAATAATTTCATAAAGTATTAGTGCTTTTCCGTTTAAAATAGCATTACTAACAAGCTGATTTTATTCTCACTTAACCAAACCTTTCACTGTGGAATAGGCCACTTTAGCATTTTGTCACACCCTCACTAGAGACTGTTTAATAATTAAAAAAACTGGACTGACTGCTCCCAGCATTCCATTGTGCAAAAGGAGGAAATGATACAATGTGCCCCACGTGCCAAGAGAAAAGTGACAGTGAGTCCGAGTTTCTTAGATGCTTTTTGGCTAACATTTTCAAAAAATAGCCGCTGAACAGATTTAAAATTGACCAAGAGGGGTTTTAAAGTCCCGTTCAATGGTCCAAAGAAAAAATCTGATAACAGGTCGCTTTGGTGTATATTTTGGTACTTTTACCTTCTGAACGACACAGGTATATATTCCTTGACTTGGTGGCGTCAAGGTTTAAAAATCCTTCTTTAACATGTCTGCTCCCTTTCATCTAGACTGATTTAAGTGATCTGAAGAGGTTACAGCAATAGGAGAGAGAAGCGAATCCTAATGCATATATATAAGAGCTGATAAGGAGAATTCTTAGTATTTCTGTCTATCGTACGAGCAAAAGTTTAAAGGAAAAACGTTTCAAAACATGGGGGCCGGTGGGGAATATTTCAATTTTCATGTTTAGTTAAATCCTTTTAGTCAGTTCGTCTTTCACACAAGATGCCCGTAGATTCTTTCAAACACAACAAAATGGATCCATATCATTCAAACTCTCAGGCGCCCATTTACATAGAGGTCACAGAGGTCATAGCCCAGAATGCTTTGCTGTAGTCTACATCAGTACTCTGCCGATCCAATCTTCCAGAGCCGGACACAGTCTGTGCTGAAATATCATCTTTTATAAGATTAATCCTAAACATAGGATTGTAATTGGGATCCTAAGGCCTGGTTTGCATATCTATGAGTTAATCAATGCGGTGCAGAAATGTGCACACTAAATAATGAGCAACTGCACACGCTGTGTGATCAGGGAATCTGTGAACGAAGGGAAAAATAGCATCAGTAATGGAAAGCAAGACGCTGCCCTGCTCCTGTACATTGGGGGTTATCTATGGCACAGGTGGGAGTTAGCTCTATACGCTCTGGTCCTGTACATTGGGGGTTATCTATGGCACAGGTGGGAGTTAGCTCTATACGCTCTGGTCCTGTACATTGGGGGTTATCTATGGCACAGGTGGGAGTTAGCTCTATACGCTCTGGTCCTGTACATTGGGGGTTATCTATGGCACAGGTGGGAGTTAGCTCTATACGCTCTGGTCCTGTACATTGGGGGTTATCTATGGCACAGGTGGGAGTTAGCTCTATACGCTCTGGCCCTGTACATTGGGGGTTATCTATGGCACAGGTGGGAGTTAGCTCTATACGCTCTGGTCCTGTACATTGGGGGTTATCTATGACACAAGTGGGAGTTAGCTCTATACGCTCTGGTCCTGTACATTGGGGGTTATCTATGACACAGGTGGGAGTTAGCTCTATACGCTATGCTCCTGTACATTGGGGGTTATCTATGACACAGGTGGGAGTTAGCTCTATACGCTCTGGTCCTGTACATTGGGGGTTATCTATGACACGGTGGGAGTTAGCTCTATACGCTCTGGTCCTGTACATTGGGGGTTATCTATGACACGGTGGGAGTTAGCTCTATACGCTCTGGTCCTGTACATTGGGGGTTATCTATGACACAGGTGGGAGTTAGCTCTATACGCTCTGGTCCTGCACATTGGGGGTTAACTATGACACAGGTGGGAGTTAGCTCTATACGCTCTGGTCCTGCACATTGGGGGTTATCTATGACACAGGTGGGAGTTAGCTCTATACGCTCTGGTCCTGCACATTGGGGGTTATCTATGACACAGGTGACAGTTAGCTCTATATGCTCTGGCCCTGCACATTGGGGGTTATCTATGGCACAGGTGGGACTTAGCTCTATACGCTCTGGTCCTGTACATTGGGGGTTATCTATGACACAAGTGGGAGTTAGCTCTATACGCTATGCTCCTGTACATTGGGGGTTATCTATGACACAGGTGGGAGTTAGCTCTATACGCTCTGGTCCTGTACATTGGGGGTTATCTATGACACAGGTGGGAGTTAGCTCTATACACTCTGGTCCTGTACATTGGGGGTTATCTATGACATGGTGGGAGTTAGCTCTATACGCTCTGGTCCTGTACATTGGGGGTTATCTATGACACAGGTGGGAGTTAGCTCTATACGCTCTGGTCCTGCACATTGGGGGTTATCTATGACACAGGTGGGAGTTAGCTCTATACGCTCTGGTCCTGTACATTGGGGGTTATCTATGACACGGTGGGAGTTAGCTCTATACACTCTGGTCCTGCACATTGGGGGTTATCTATGACACGGTGGGAGTTAGCTCTATACACTCTGGTCCTGCACAGGTGGGAGGCTTAATGAGCCTTTCGTGTGCTGGAGTTTTTTTCAACAAACCCCATACTATCAGCATCATTTTTAGAAAGTGTATAGCTCCAAATCTATTGTGTGCTACGTTACATTATTGCAGGCTGCCCTGTAACATTTGCCATCCCACAATGCATTGCATGGCGAGTGATGCATTGTGGGTGGTGCTGCTGGTTCTCTGCTACCAGCTGAGCGGGACCATGCATCACAGACATTACTAATACATACCAGATAATCTTACCAAGACATAGCAAGTGGCTCTTGAGTTACTGGAGAAGAACTATTACAAGGAGAATGAGGAGGACATGCGCGATGACATCGTCTGGGGAAGAAAAGGAGGACACGCTAGGATTCATGTCTGAGAACCACAAAGTAGGTCGGGAGAGGAACAGTCAACAAACCTGAGACGACAATGGCCATATCTGTAATTTCCCGCCATTACTGACTGCAATGTCTTTCTTATACACGGCCCTTATAGACTCTGAGGGCAGGGATGGAGCCTCCTATAGGCGAAGTAGGAGCAGTCCTAGGGTGCATTTTTAGAAGGAACGCCCTCGCGTTCCTATTTTCCAGCCAAAATGTGGCACTCAGGGAGGGAGGTGGACCCCACCGAGGACAAGGTGAAGGTCCGCCCCCTCCCTCCATGGGATCGCATTTTTTTTTACTGGGGATCAGTGGGCAGTACTAGCACACACAGAGCTCAGACAGTGCTGCTTGCGCTCATCGCGCAGAGGGATCATTCAGAGCATCGTATTTCCGATGAATGATCAGTGCACGTGAGGAGCGCATCCTCGGTGGGGTCCGCCTCCCTTCCTCAGTGCCACATTGTAAAAATTAGTGGGACTGACCACACACATGGGAGGGAGGGATGGAGGGAGGTAAGACCAAACACATGGGAGGGGGGAAACAACAGACATGGGAGGGGGGTAGACCACAGACATGGGAGGGGGGTAAACCACAGACATGGGAAGGGAGAGAGGAGAGAGAGATGGGCAGGGGGAGAGGAGAGAGAGACAGGCATGGGAAGGGAGAGAGGAGAGAAAGACAAGCATGGGAAGGGGGAGAGGAGAGAGAGACAGGCATGGAAAGGGAGAGGAGAGAGAGAGACAGGCATGGGAAGGGAGAGAGAGAGACAGACATGGGAAGGGAGAGGAGAGAGAGAGACAGGCATGGGAAGGGAGAGGAGAGAGAGTGACAGGCATGGGAAGGGAGAGGAGAGAGAGAGACAGGCATGGGAAGGGAGAGGAAAGAGACAGACACAAGGAGGTAGAGGAGAGGGGGACACATTAAGAAATTAACTTTTTTTTGTTAACAAGAGAAAAAACTGCCCACTTGTGTATATGTGACTGTCTGTGTGTGTGACTGTCTCTGTGTGTATGTGTGAGATTGTGTTTATGATTGCGTGATTCATGTGTTCTTGTCTGGCTTTTATAAGTAAGGTAAGAGGAGGGGCAAGGGGCGAGCCAGGGTTCACCTGGGGTGGCAAAAATCCTTGCACTGGCCCTATCTGAGGGAGATATCTAACATATAGAAACAAGGAGAGGCTTACGGACATTGGAGTCCCGGCCATCTACCTGTTGGCTACCACATGGTCTAGAGAATTTCACACTTACGTCTTTTGGCCGGCCCTTTAGAGAGCACAGGGATACTAGTGGAAGCCGATTGTATCCCTGTCGCCGTAGTTGATTGGTTCACCATTGTAGCAGGCGGTGATGTCTGGGTAACGAAGCCAGCAGTGGAAGAGATTCCGGTTGTTTTTTGGCTTCTTGCATCCTTGCTTGAATAGTTGACCCGTGTAGTAGGGGATGAGGACTGGGGGCTAGTAGTTGTGGGGACGTTCCAAGCCTGAACTGCGACCACCGTTACGATGACTGAAGAACCAATCTGATCGTACCCAGAGTTATACAGCTTGCACGTGCTCTCCTTATCACTGACTGTGATAAAATCCATAATGACTGCGGCCACGTCTGGATCCCCGGGACTAATAAGGGGCCTCACGCTAAACCCGGTCCCGATTTCTATGAGTAACAAGAGCGACTGATCTGTCAAGTTGGCCGAGTAAACCAATGTTTTATTATCCCCAGTTCCCACCGAAACGTTGATGGTCACCTCTGTCTTGAGGTTCACCATCCTGCAGCCGTAGCTATTGGTCCTACCAGCTTCAACAGCGAGAGGAGCTGATCTGTCCTTCGTGTTGGACCTCGAAGACATCTTAGCATCCTCTGGATTACTGTTCTCCTCCTTGGGACCTGGCTGATGATTGACTCCACCATTACAGTCCTCATATTTCTTCTCTACCATCCCATTGTTCGTGGCCACCACCCTAAACCAGACATTATTAAACCATGGGCTATTGGTTGTAACGGACAGGTTACCAGTCCCAGCTTTTGGCAGTGAAATGATAATTTCCACTTCTTTTAAACTCGCCGGCTCTTCTACTGCACTGAGATATACATCTTCCATGGCGGTATTTTTGGAAACATCCGTGTCGAACATTGGATCTTTACTGTAGCCAGTGCTCCTGGGAAGAGGCTTCAGAAAGGAATTTTTCGGGTCACTACCGCCAAGTCCTACCCAAAATACCAAAGGGGAAGATTAAAGATACCGTAACAATGATGTACTTTTAAAGGATTAACATGGAAGGCTATAAAATTACTTGAATGACATTAATGGAACCTGAGACAGGAAAAACAACTTGTGACATGGGAAATTAAATGATTGGGACAGCATTAGCTGTGTGCAAGGAGCGGTGGGCTGGCAAGGGAAAAAGAAGACACATAAACTCATGGTAGAGTGGGAGAACCTTAGTTAAATACATGGCCAGTGTGGAGGGATTTTGATATTTTATACACTTATTACTGTAGGTCTGGAGATGTTTTTAAAAAATGAGGTAGGAATGGTGAAAGCGCTGGAAGGAAGAGAGGGGATAATATTGGTAATAGAATAAAGTAGCACAATAAAATATACAAAACAACCATAGTTGCCCTAATGCGGCAAAGGAGCCCTTATGCGTTTCGCCTTCAGGGTTCCTCAGAGGGTCCCAAGCACGCAGGGAAAAGACTACTGTTCTTGGAGTAGCAGGAAAAAAGAAAACCAAGGAAATGCATGGATTCTGACTTTGTGTACATCCTATAATGCTGGGAGACCAATAAACTTTTTATGGTTTAAAATGGTTTAAGATGCTTAGCATTCGGGCTAAGGTGCCAGCCCACCTTTTATCAAGTGTTATGAAGATAAATTATATTTCCCCTTTTTTATGTGCTATATATATATATATATATATATATATATATATATATATATATCTTGTATTATTAGTGGCGTTAATATTTCTACATGCTTTTGCATTGTATTTTTATAGCGTTCGTTTATGTTATTTACTTTTTTAAACTAGTTTTTGTTATTTTATAAAAGGGCAATTTACAATAAATTGCCCTTGCACATTAAGAGTAGAGGTTTAAATGGAAAATATACCCAAGCTTTTTTTTTAATGCAAAGCATATAGGAGATGATGGGCCCCAAACATCCTGTGCTAAAAATGGAAATATCATTAATAGAAATATTTAAATCTAAATGTATAGATCAGGGTTGCATTAACTCACTGATGCCCCATCAGATGTATATTAGTAATAATAATAATAATAATAATATATTGATAATAAATATTATAAATTATACCCAAATTCACAGATGTACAAACAGCAGAGCTAATTGTAACACTCTCATTTTTCTTTCTCATTAGGAGCGTGAATATACATCTTCTACATTCAAATAATTCCCCATTTGTCTTACCAGTTTCACATAACACAGCAAGAACAAGCAGCCTCTGTGCGAAAGTCATGTCTCCTCTTTTCCCCCAAAACCCCCCACTTTATCCCAAGCTGCAGCCCTCTCTCTATAGAAGGTCAATGTCTTACAGTGCGCGGTGTAATCACAGTTATTATAGAGAGATGTCTTATCGGTGGGTAAATACTCTCTGCCTTTCTGATAAAGTCTGTTTACCGAGCAGTCGGTATTACTGTATATTGTACTCTTTAAGTGGTAGGTGATACGAAACCCATGAGAAAGGTGACCAGGTATAGTTCAGCAGCGGTAGGTGAAGTAAAATGCAAAAGTAGTAGTTTGTACAGTGGTGTATCTTGGTTTTGTGCTGCCCTAGGCAGACAAAATTCCCCCCCCCCCCCCCCGCATTGCATACCTACGACATGCCTTATCACCCACGTTGCACACCCATGACATGCCCCATCACTCTCATTTCATACCCCACCACATCCATTACATGCTCCATCACTCTCATTTCATACCCCACCACATCCATGACATGCCCCATCACTCTCATTTCATACCCCACCACATCCATGACATGCCCCATCACTCTCATTTCATACCCCACCACATCCATGACATGCCCCATCACTCTCATTTCATACCCCCACCACATCCATGACATGCCCCATCACTCTCATTTCATACCCCCACCACATCCATGACATGCCCCATCACTCTCATTTCATACCCCACCACATCCATGACATGCCCCATCACTCTCATTTCATACCCCCACCACATCCATGACATGCCCCATCACTCTCATTACATACCCCCACCACATCCATGACATGCCCCATCACTCTCATTTCATACCCCACCACATCCATGACATGCCCCATCACTCTCATTTCATACCCCCACCACATCCATGACATGCCCCATCACTCTCATTTCATACCCCCACCACATCCATGACATGCCCCATCACTCTCATTTCATACCCCACCACATCTATGACATGCCCCATCACTCTCATTTCATACCCCCACCACATCCATGACATGCCCCATCACTCTCATTTCATACCCCCACCACATCCATGACATGCCCCATCACTCTCATTTCATACCCCACCACATCCATGACATGCCCCATCACTCTCATTTCATACCCCCCACCACATCCATTACATGCTCCATCACTCTCATTTCATACCCCCTACCACATCCATTACATGCCCCATCACTCTCATTTCATACCCCCACCACATCCATTACATGCCCCGATTAATTGTAAGGAGCTAAAGCTTGCTGAATGGTGGGGGAGGGAGCAAAAATGTTTGAAGCACCAGAAGTGTGCTTAATCTGGCAAAATGCCGCCCTAGGCGAGTGCCTTGTTTGCCTTGTGGAAGATACACTACTGGGTGCTACCATAATATAGCAGGTGAGCTGTAATATCTCATGGTGTAGCTAAGTGCGATAGAGGAAAATATTATTTATGTTTTACATATCAGTCTTATTGGTGTGAAGTGAAAAAAATAATAGAAAAATTAACAGACTCACATTTACTACTATGTGTGTAAAAAACAGTTAAAGAGACCGATTAGACCTCAAACTAGATCTGATGCATCTGGCGGTGTTTAAACTGTACACTGTACATTTGTAGCTACTAATACATTCACGGAATTATTTGGACCTTATATCAACGTTTCCTGCTCTAGCCTTCTTCTGGCTACCTTTGCTTATGTTTACATGACAAGAGGAGCAGTGCAGATGAACTTGGACCTTTTTGCATTGAGCATGTGCAGCAATAGGTACATGCACAAGCTGGTATTTGCCAGCATTCTGGACATGCTGTTTAGGTTCACAAGAAACACATTTATTTTATCAATGATGTGACTCTGATCCAGTAGATATTTTATAGATTTATAGAGCTGGGTGATTAATTTGATTGTACAACACAAATATAACTAATTAATATTATATGAGCATTTTAAAAGCAATTAGACATAAATTATTAGTATTACTATTTTTCAGAACTTATCTTTTCACTATATGTCCAATCCACTGATTGTTTGCGAATGGGATTCATTGCAGCACAGTAATACTATTTCCTAGGTAAATGACCTCTCTTTGCATCAATTAGCACACCTGCGAGCTTGCTGGGTTTATATAGGTGGGGTGTGTATATGGGAGAATACTAAAGGTAAGCGTGGTAGAAATACAAGACCATATATTTTGCTTATATCCTCCACCAGGGAGTGTTATAGTGAATAAGTACCCTGCCATCTACATCTACATCCTCTACCAGATGCTTATTTGGAAGCAGGAAGTAGAGGACATGGAAGGGGAGGAGTTTCCTTCCCTCAAGCAAATAAAGCACTGCCCCCGAGGTTCATCCACATTCATCCCTGCTTGTTTTTAGTTGTTCTTGTGACTTTGTACCACATTTCATAATGGAACAAAAAGACACAAATACATCTGATGTGTAAAAATAGGTAACAAATGTTTATTTATCCAATCTTGGAAAGTATCAATCAACACTCAATCAGTATATATATATATATATATATATATATATATATATATATATATACACAAATTGCACAGTTCTATCTGCAAGTTTTATTGTGTTTATCAGACAGAATTTTCATAAACTTAGAATTATGTTAAAAGACAATTGTTAGCAAAACATTTTTTATTTAATTAAAAGATTGCATCATGTGTTGTAATTTTAAATTGAAATATTTTAATGAAAGAATACAAATAAAGTACATTATTGAGGCCTCTTTGCTTGTAAATCTCTATCAGGAGGCAGACATCTTGGGTCAGATTAATGAAGATCTCACCCAAGATTCTAAACAACATGTCCGCCCCAGATAGAGTTGAAAGGTGCAAAGATGGCTTGATTAGGTAAACACAAACACTGCAGAAGTGTGAAAACAGGCCATTGTCACAAATAATAAGACATGAACAAAAAGTCCAGTCGCGAAGTGGTTAGAACATTTCTATTTTAAAATATTAAACAGAATTTAATTTGTTCCAGAAAGTTGTCATTTAATGTGAACCCATTAGGGATTGGGATTGTTTGCTCTTACCAAACTCAGTGGTTTCTGGAATCATGGGTTCCTGTCATTCCTGCTCTTTGGTAGATTGTGGCTCAATGCATGTTTGTTAAAGGGGCTTAATGTGTCAGCCAGATGAGAAGCACATGCATGGCTCAAAAGAAAACTGTCATGTATGTCAGTGCTGTCTCGCTTATAGCACCACCTTGTGGCTTCAAAACAACTGCTTCACTAGAGTATATGTCATTTGTCTTTTGTGCCACTAGGTAACAATCAGGGAGACTGCAAAAAACTATGTTTCTTTTAAAGAGACTGTCTGGTGGCCAAAATGCATCTTCCAAATATGAATGCATCTTAATGTGCTTTCAAAGTACTTAAAAATGCATGTCTTACTCTTTACATTGCTTAAAATATAAACTAGCTAGAAGAAATTGTGAAATTACACTAGATGAGTAAAAGTCATTACCTTTTTTTTTTCTGCAGGAGGCAATGAGAATAATGGCATTCAAATGAATGGAATATCCTGTCTCCCTAGTGATGTCATCAGACATTGTTTTGCACTGTTAAGAGATCCTACTGTGTACAAGAGGCCACTCAATAGACTCAATTTGAGGAGCACAGTAAGTGACTAACTGAAACAAAACTTTATATGCTCAGTGTCTATATAATCAGTGCTGCAGCACCTGCATAGTAATCACTGGGAAGGGCTTGAGTCAAATATTAAAAATGTGCTTTATACAGAATGCCTGCATTAAATCACACTGGGATAAAACCCTGTGCACTATACAAGCAGTGATCTTCATATTGTACCAAAGTGAGTTTGGGGACTAGACTGTCCCTTTAATTCATGCAGCTGCTTGCATTTCTGCTCACACAAGTTATAGATCATGTATTAGTTTCCGGGGGCTCACTGTGAATACTGCTTAGGTGACAGGGGCCTGAGCGCTGTGCTATCTGCTGGTGCTATGGGACAAATTGTGCTTTAATTTGTGAATAAAATAAAAAATGACTATGTTCACTATAAATAGCCATGTAAATTAACTGGGGGTGGAGCTTAAAACATCAGGTGGGCCGGCCATCCTGCAGGGAAAAAAAACTACCCCTCTGGGGAAGAATGAACAAATCTTAACACTTAACAACAATGCACTTAATGCTTAAATAAACCTTATTATAATAATAATTATAATAAGGTTTAAAGGAGCAGTTCCACTTATTTTCTGTATATTGTATGAGTTTTTACTTACAAACTACAGTTGTTTAAAATTGGACATAATAAGCTCTAAATTCAGTCATATCAATGAGGGGCAGTAAACGGTAGGCAGACTGCCTCCCTCTGCAGCGGTGTCTATGACCCCCTATGAGAAACTTACTGGGAAAGTAGCCTCTCTCTGTTGAACTCAGCTGTTTGAAGAGCTTAGAGTGTAGTAGGGGGCAGTGTTTCAGCCAGCTTTGTGCGCTGTGGTGTAAGACAGGAAAGGCGGGCTTGGGGTGGCACGGTTTCTCTTTCTTTAATCTACACATGACGCAGCGCTTATTTGTAAATCATTTTTTTATTTTTTTTGCAAAACTTTCGAGGTGGTGCCGCCCCTTTAAACAGCTGGACAAATGGCAGATGATCTATTCTCTAAACAGTGATCTGCCCGTAATTAACAGGTGTGTAGCAACCCCCCCCCCCCCCCCCCCCGTAAAAAAAAAAACAGAAAAAAAGATTTGTAAAAGTTAAAGAAAAAAAAAACTTAGCCAAATTCAAAAACTGATTGGATTATTGTCAATTCACCCTGCAGGTTACAGAAAGGTGAGTATAAATCAAATCAAGGCATACATTAAATAACACATCTTTCCAATAGATTAGGCCTTTCTGGCAGTAAGATGTGATGTAAAGAAATTAGGATTTATTTGGCCAGCAGATCAGCATTATAAGATTTATTGTACACCAGGTATGTATTTTGGCCGCGCAGCTCATTCTCTGCTTCAAATACTGAGAGTTTCTAAAAAATGATCCAGACTAAAAGGCATAAACACAAATAATGACCAAAAGCAGCACCCAGATACTGCTGGGACCCAGTGCTGTGGACGTGGAGGGGGCATCCAGGTGACAATACACTTCTTGTCCTCTGCTGTTGGTCACCAGGATGTCCACTTGCGATGAACAACAGTCTGACATCAGCATAACATTCCCATTGGTGGCAGAGGTGGGATCGTGGGAAATGGAACCGGAGCCAGGCGGGACCTGTACCGACTTGACACCATGAGGAACCGAAACCCAAAGGAGAGCAGTCCAGGGGTGACCATGGCAAAGCTTGGGGATCGGAGGCCGTGGACAAGAGCCTGAATAAGTGACGTTGGTGCAAGAAGAAGCGGTGGGAGGAGTAGCCTAAAGAAAGAAGAGAAAGAAGTGCGGAAAAAAAAGATTTGGGGGGGAAATAAAATTGGGGGCAGGTACACAGACAGGAAATTGATAGATGGCAAATAACACAAAATTAATCTATGTACAGTATACCTTGCATGCATTTGTATTGCTTCAAGTGATATGTTAAATATCTGGTCACCCTAGCTAAGAAACAGTAAACAGTTTTTTGTTGGCCAAAGTAGTAAATCTGTTTTAATCTAATCTGCTACTTAAATTTATTAGCATCTATCAATATCAGTTAATAGATGTACATATACTGCAACGTTAGTATAAAGGTATAATCCTCAGAGCATATACTGCAACGTTAGCATAAAGGTATAATCCTCAGAGCATATACTGCAACGTTAGTATAAATGTATCATCCTCAGAGCATATACTGCAACGTTAGTATAAAGGTATAATCCTCAGAGCATATACTGCAACGTTAGTATAAATGTATCATCCACAGAGCATTTACTGCAACGTTAGTATAAAGGTATCATCCTCAGAGCATATACTGCAACGTTAGTATAAAGGTATCATCCTCAGAGCACATACTGCAACATTAGTATAACATAGAAACATAGAAACATAGAATGTGTCGGCAGATAAGAACCATTCGGTCCATCTAGTCTGCCCAATTTTTTTTTTTTTTGGAGTACTTTTATTAGTCCCCCGTTCTCGGTCTTATAGCTAGGATAGCCTTGTGTCTATCCCACGCATGCTTAAAATCCTTGACTGTGTTTACCTCTACCACTTCTGCTGGCAGGCTATTCCATACATCCACTACCCTCTCAGTAAAGTAATACTTCCTGATATTACTTTTAAATCGTTGCCCCTCTAATTTAAGACTATGTCCTCTAGTTGTGGTAGTTTTTCTTCTTTTAAATATGCTTTATATTTATTTCTGAATTGCCAGTCTAAATTTGATCCATCTCCGCTTGGAATTGCTGAGTATTGCTGTCCATTGCTATAAATGGATCATCCTCAGAGCATATACTGATACTTTAGTAGAAACGTATCATCATTCATGTTACTGGATACGTTGAAGTAATTTTTTTAGAATGTAATACTGTGGGGCTATTCAATAAAAATGGACAGCAATACTCAGCAATTCCAAGCGGAGATGGATCAAATTTAGACTGGCAATTCAGAAATAAATATAAAGCATATTTAAAAGAAGAAAAACGAACACAACTAGATTAAATTAGAGGGGCAAAGATTTAAAAGTAATATCAGGAAGTAGGGTACTGGATTCATGGAATAGTCTTCCAGTAGAAGTGGTAGAGGTTAATACAGTGAAGGAGTTTAATCATGCATGGGATAGGTATAAGGCTATCCTAGATATAAGATAAGGCCAGGGACTAATGAAAGTATTACTTTACTGAGAGGGTAGTGGATGCATGGAATAGTCTTCCAGTAGAAGTGGTAGAGGTTAATACAGTGAAGGAGTTTAAGCATGCATGGGATGGGTATAAGGCTATCCTAGATATAAGATAAGGCCAGGGACTAATGAAAGTATTACTATACTGAGAGGGTAGTGGATGTATGGAATAGCCTTCCAGTAGATGTGGTAGAGGTTTATACAGTGAAGGAGTTTAAGCATGCATGGGATAGGTATAAGGCTATCCTAGATATAAGATAAGGCCAGGGACTAATGAAAGTATTACATTACTCAGAGGGTAGTGGATGTATGGAATAGTCTTCCAGTAGAAGTGGTAGAGGTTAATACAGTGAAGGAGTTTAAGCATGCATGGGATAGGTATAAGGCTATCCTAGATATAAGATAAGGCCAGGGACTAATGAAAGTATTACATTACTGAGAGGGTAGTGGATGCATGGAATAGTCTTCCAGTAGAAGTGGTAGAGGTTAATACAGTGAAGGAGTTTAAGCATGCGTGGGATAGGTGTAAGGCTATCCTAGATATAAGATAAGGTCAGGGACTAATGAAAGTATTACATTACTGAGAGGGTAGTGGATGTATGGAATAGTCTTCCAGTAGAAGTGGTAGAGGTTAATACAGTGAAGGAGTTTTAGCATGCATGGGATAGGTATAAGGCTATCCTAGATATAAGATAAGGCCAGGCACTAATGAAAGTATTACATTACTGAGAGGGTAGTGGATGCATGGAATAGTCTTCAAGTAGAAGTGGTAGAGGTTAGTACAGTGAAGAGGTTTAAGCATGCATGGGATAGGTATAAGGCTATCCTAGATATAAGATAAGGCCAGGCACTAATGAAAGTATTACTTTACTGAGAGGGTAGTGGATGTATGGAATAGCCTTCCAGTAGAAGTGGTAGATGTTAATACAGTGAAGGAGTTTAAGCATGCATGGGATAGGTATAAGGCTATCCTAGATATAAGATAAGGCCAGGGACTAATGAAACTATTACATTACTGAGAGGGTAGTGGATGCATGGAATAGTCTTCCAGTAGAAGTGGTAGAGGCTAATACAGTGAAGGAGTTTAAGCATGCATGGGATAGGTATAAGGCTATCCTAGATATAAGATAAGGTCAGGGACTAATGAAAGTATTACATTACTGAGAGGGTAGTGGATGCATGGAATAGTCTTCCAGTAGAAGTGGTAGAGGTTAATACAGTGAAGGAGTTTAAGCATGTATGGGATAGGTATAAGGCTATCCTAGATATAAGATAAGGTCAGGGACTAATGGAAGTATTACATTACTGAGAGGGTAGTGGATGTATGGAATAGCCTTCCAGTAGAAGTGGTAGAGGTTAATACAGTGAAGGAGTTTAAGCATGCATGGGATAGGTATCAGGCTATCCTAGATATAATAGATGACACAGTCTATGTTTCTATGTTATTGACTTACCTCCGGCTTCTCTTCCACCATCAGCACATGATGTTTAATGCAGCTTTTCGCTACATTCTCACAACTCTTGGCCTCCGCGATGACAGTGACGCACGTTTTCACTTTGGTGTCCACCGGAGCCTCAACAGTGAAATCCAGTGTTTGCCTCTCATTTTTCCCAATCTGGAGCCTGTGCAGGAAACAGAGCAAAATATGCCTTACAGATTCAAATTGCCGCAGAGCTAGCGTGACTGCGACAACATGGAGGTAGGCGCATCTATAGTATGACTGCGACAAGATGGAGGTAGGCGCACCTATAGTGTGACTGCGACAACATGGTGGTAGGCGCATCTATAGTGTGACTGCGACAACATGGAGGTAGGCGCATCTATAGTATGACTGCGACAAGATGGAGGTAGGCGCACCTATAGTGTGACTGCGACAACATGGCGGTAGGCGCATCTATAGTGTGACTGCGACAACATGGCGGTAGGCGCATCTATAGTGTGACTGCGACAACATGGCGGTAGGCGCATCTATAGTGTGACTGCGACAACATGGCGGTAGGCGCATCTATAGTGGGACTGCGACAACATGGTGGTAGGCGCATCTATAGTGTGACTGCGACAACATGGAGGTAGGCGCATCTATAGTATGACTGCGACAAGATGGAGGTAGGCGCACCTATAGTGTGACTGCGACAACATGGCGGTAGGCGCATCTATAGTGTGACTGCGACAACATGGCGGTAGGCGCATCTATAGTGTGACTGCGACAACATGGCGGTAGGCGCATCTATAGTGGGACTGCGACAAGATGGAGGTAGGCGCACCTATAGCGTGACTGCGACCAGATGGCGGTAGGCACACCTATAGCGTGACTGCGACAAGATGGGGTAGGTACACCTATAGCGTGACTGCATTGTACAGATTGACATGGAAAAGGGAATTTAAAACGACAATCCAATAATCAGGTGTGATTGGCCAGGTGGCAACCCTAGGTGTGAAACAATTGAATTGATACGTGATCTTTTAGCTACAGTAAAGGTTCTAGCAATCTATAACCTCGTACCCACGGGACCGCATGCTCCAGGGCTGCAGCCAGTAGAATAAGGCTGGTTGGGCTTATCCACATAAAACATCTCATCCAGATGTACATGCAAAGTGCTCTGATACACTGTATACCAGAAGTGTATTATCAGCCAGAGAGAGTCTCTGCCCCACCTAAACTGCTCCTGAGAAGTGGGACAAGGAACAGAGAAATTAGGGCCTGATGTGTTAGAAGGACAGATCACTCATATACCCTGTGATATTAGAGGGGCCGATCACTCATATACCCTGTGATATTAGAGGGGCAGATCACTCATATACCCTGTGACATTAGAGGGGCAGATCACTCATATACCCTGTGATATTAGAGGGGCAGATCACTCATATACCCTGTGACATTAGAGGGGCAGATCACTCATATACCCTGTGATATTAGAGGGGCAGATCACTCATATACCCTGTGATATTAGAGGGGCAGATCACTCATATACCCTGTGACATTAGAGGGGCAGATCACTCATATACCCTGTGATATTAGAGGGGCAGATCACTCATATACCCTGTGACATTAGAGGGGCAGATCACTCATATACCCTGTGATATTAGAGGGGCAGATCACTCATATACCCTGTGACATTAGAGAGGCAGATCACTCATATACCCTGTGATATTAGAGGGGCAGATCACTCATATACCCTGTGACATTAGAGGGGCAGATCACTCATATACCCTGTGACATTAGAGGGGCAGATCACTCATATACCCTGTGACATTAGAGGGGCAGATCACTCATATACCCTCTGACATTAGAGGGGCAGATCACTCATATACCCTGTGACATTAGAGGGGCAGATCACTAATATATCCTGTCATATTAGAGAGGCAGGTCACATTTATACCTTGTGACATTAGAGGGGCAGATCACTAATATATCCTGTCATATTAGAGAGGCAGGTCACATTTATACCTTGTGACATTAGAGGGGCAGATCACTCATATACACTCTGACATTAGAGGGGCAGATCACTCATATACCCTGTGACATTAGAGGGGCAGATCACTCATATACCCTGTGACATTAGAGGGGCAGATCACTCATATACCCTCTGACATTAGAGGGGCAGATCACTCATATACCCTGTGACATTAGAGGGGCAGATCACTCATATACCCTGTGACATTAGAGGGGCAGATCACTCATATACCCTCTGACATTAGAGGGGCAGATCACTCATATACCCTGTGACATTAGAGGGGCAGATCACTCATATACCCTGTGACATTAGAGGGGGAGATCACTCATATACCCTGTGACATTAGAGGGGCAGATCACTCATATACACTGTGACATTAGAGGGGCAGATCACTAATATATCCTGTCATATTAGAGAGGCAGGTCACATTTATACCTTGTGACATTAGAGGGGCAGATCACTCATATACCCTGTGATATTGTGAAGGGGGGGGGGGCAGATTATTCATATACCCTGTGACATTAGAGGGGCAGATCACTCATATACCCTGTGACATTAGAGGGGCAGATTATTCATATACCCTGTGACATTAGAGGGGCAGATCACTCATATTCCCTGTGACATTAGAGGGGCAGATCACTCATATTCCCTGTGACATTAGAGGGGCAGATCACTCATATACCTTGTGACATTAGAGGGGCAGATCTCTCATATACCCTGTGATATCGTGGGGAGAGGGGGGGGGAGATTATTCATATACCCTGTGATATTAGGGGGGGGGGGCAGATTATTCATATACCCTGTGACATTAGAGGGGCAGATCACTCATATACCCTGTGATATTAGAGGGGCAGATCACTCATATACCCTGTGACATTAGAGGGACAGATCACTCATATACCCTGTGATATTAGAGGGGCAGATCACTCATATACCCTGTGACATTAGAGGGGCAGATCACTCATATACCCTGTGACATTAGAGGGGCAGATCACTCATATACCCTGTGACATTAGAGGGGTAGATCACTCATATACCCTGTGACATTAGAGGGGCAGATTATTCATATACCCTGTGATATTAGGGGGGGCAGAATATTCATGTACCCTGTGATATTAGGGGGCAGATTATTCATATACCTTGTGACATTAGAGGGGCAAATCACTCATATACCCTGTGATATCGGGGGGAGGGGGGGGAGATTATTCATATAACCTGTGATATTAGGGGGGGGGGGCAGATTATTCATATACCCTGTGACATTAGAGGGGCAGATCACTCATATACCCTGTGATATTAGAGGGGCAGATCACTCATATACCCTGTGACATTAGAGGGGCAGATCACTCATATACCCTGTGATATTAGAGGGGCAGATCACTAATATACCCTGTGATATTAGAGGGGCAGATCACTAATATACCCTGTGACATTAGAGCGGCAGATCACACAGGAGGGGGGGGGGCGGGAGATTATTCATATACCCTGTGATATTAGAGGGGCAGATCACTCATATACCCAGTGACATTAGAGGGGCAGATTATTCATATACCCTGTGATATTAGGGGGGGGGGGGGGGCAGAATATTCATGTACACTGTGATATTAGGGGGCAGATTATTCATATACCCTGTGATATTGGGGGGGGGGGGGGGCAGATTATTTGTGGATCGTGTAATAGTAAGGGGGCCGGGTGAGAGTGCTGCTCACAGATACACTGGACAGTTTGCTCTATTTCCTAATAAATACCCGAGGTACAAGGCAGGATGGAGACAGAGGAGACATATGACAGGAGCCAGTGCTTTGGGTCCAAATCAAACCTGTGTATAGCGGGGGTTACAGTGACAGATCCATTACTGGAGCTCAGGTTGATAGTGAAGCAGTCAGGTGAACCATGATTAGTGATGTTCAGTGACACGACTTTCTGGATACCTGGGAAAAAAGCTGAACGATTCTTAGCAGACATCTGCAGGGATTAAAAATAAATAAATACATATATATAATAATGCATAGATACGAATACATAATAATACGTAGATACGGATACATAATAATCCATAGATACGAATACATAATAATACGTAGATACGGATACATAATAATCCATAGATACAAATACATAATAATCCATAGATACGAATACATAATAATACGTAGATACGGATACATAATAATCCATAGATACAAATACATAATAATCCATAGATACGAATACATAATAATCCATAGATCCGAATACATAATAATCCATAGATACGAATACATAATAATCCATAGATCCGAAATAATCCATAGATACATATACATAATAATCCATAGATACGAATACATAATAATCCATAGATACAAATACATAATAATCCATAGATACATATACATAATAATGCATAGATACGAATACATAATAATCCATAGATACGAATACATAATAATCCATAGATACAAATACATAATAATCCATAGATACAAATACATAATAATCCATAAATATATATACATAACAATCCATTGATACAAATACATAATAATGCATAGATACGAATACATAATAATCCATAGATACGAATACATAATAATCCATAGATACAAATACATAATAATCCATAGATACAAATACATAATAATCCATAAATATATATACATAACAATCCATTGATACAAATACATAATAATCCATAGATACAAATACATTATAATACATAGATACGTATACATAATAATCCATAGATACAAATACATTATAATACATAGATACATATACATAATAATCCATAGATACAAATACATTATAATACATAGATACGTATACATAATAATCCATAGATACAAATACATAATAATCCATAGATACATATACATAATAATCCATAGATACGAATACATAATAATCCATAGATACAAATACATAATAATCCATAGATCTGAATACATAATAATCCATAGATCCGAATAAATAATCCATAGATACGAATACATAATAATCCATAGATACAAATACATAAAAATCCATAGATACGAATACATAATAATCCATAGATCTGAATACATAATAATCCATAGATCCAAATACATAATAATCCATAGATCTGAATACATAATAATCCATAGATACGAATACATAATAATCCATAGATACAAATACATAAAAATCCATAGATACATATACATAATAATCCATAGATACATATACATACTAATCCAAATATATTTATACATAATTATTCATAAATATGTATACATAATAATCCATAAATAATAATCCATAAATACGTATACATAATAATCCATAGATACATATACATAATAATATGTAGATACATATACATAATAATCCATAGATACGTACACATAATAATCCATAGATACATATACATAATAATCCATAGATACGAATACATAATAATCCATAGATACAAATACATAAAAATCCATAGATACATATACATAATAATCCATAGATACATATACATACTAATCCAAATATATTTATACATAATTATTCATAAATATGTATACATAATAATCCATAAATAATAATCCATAAATACGTATACATAATAATCCATAGATACATATACATAATAATATGTAGATACGTATACATAATAATCCATAAATAATAATCCATAAATACGTATACATAATAATCCATAGATATTTATACATAATAATACGTAGACACGTATACTTAATAATCCATAGATCCATATACATAATAATACATAGATACGTATACATAATAATACATAGATACATATTCATAATAATACATAAATACGTATCCATAATAATCCATAGATACATATACATAATGATCCATAGTTACGTATACATAATAATCCATAGATATTTAAAAATTATAATTCATAAATATGTTACATAATAATCCACAAATAGGTATACATAATAATCCATAGATACATATACATAATAATCCATAGATATTTATACATAATAATCCATAGATGCATATACATAATAATACGTATACATAATAATCCATAGATACATATACATAATAATACGTAGTTACGTATACATAGTAATCCATAGATACATATACATAATAATACGTAGATACGGATACATAATAATCGATAGATATTTATACATAACAATCCATAGATACGTATACATAATAATCTATAGATATTTATACATAACAATCCATAGATACGTATACATAATAATCCATAGATATTTATACATAATAATCCATAGATTCGTATACATAATAATCCATAGATATTTAAACATAATAATTCATAAATATGTATACATAATAATCCATAAATAATAATCCACAAATAGGTATACATAATAATCCATAGATACATATACATAATAATCCATAGATATTTATACATAATAATCCATAGATGCATATACATAATAATACGTATACATAATAATCCATAGATACATATACATAATAATACGTAGTTACGTATACATAGTAATCCATAGATACATATACATAATAATACGCAGATACGGATACATAATAATCGATAGATATTTATACATAACAATCCATATATACGTATACATAATAATCCATAGATATTTATACATAATAATCCATAGATTCGTATACATAATAATCCATAAATACGTATACATAATATTCTATAGATCCGTATACATAAAAATCCAAAGATACATATACATAATAATACGTAGATACATATACATAATAATCCATAGATATATATACATAATAATCTATAGATACGTATACATTATAATCCCTTGATTTTTATACATAATAATTCATAAATGCATATACATAATAATACTTAGATACATATACATAATAATCCATAAATGCATATACATAATAATACGTAGATACAAATACATAATAATCCATAGATACGTATACATAATAATCCATAGATACGTATACATAATAATCCATAGAAATTTTTACATAATAATTTTTACATATAATACTTAGATACATATACATAATAATCCATAAATGCATATACATAATAATACGTAGATACAAATACATAATAATCCATAGATACATATACATAATAATCCAAAGATACGTATACATAATAATCCATAAATACATATATATAATAATACTTAGATACATATACATAATAATCCATAAATGCATATACATAATAATACGTAGATACAAATACATAATAATCCATAGATACATATACATAATAATCCATAGATACATATACATAATAATCCATAGATACGTATACATAATAATCCATAGATACGTATACATAATAATACATATAAATTTTTACATAATAATTTTTACATATACATAATAATACTTAGATACATATACATAGTAATCCATAAATGCATATACATAATAATCCATAGATACATATACATAATAATAAGTAGATACATATACATAATAATCCATAGATATTTTTACATAATAATCCATAGGTACATATACATAATAATCCGTAGATGCATATACATAATAATTCATAAATGCATATAAATAATAATCCATAGATATTTTTACATAATGATCCATAGATATTTAAACATAATAATCCATAGATATTTAAACATAATAATCCATAGATATGTATAAATAATAATCCATAGATATGTATACATAATAATCCATAATACGTATAAATAATAATCCATAGATACATATACATAATAATCCATAGATACCAATTCATAATAATCCATAGATACGTATACATAATACATAAATACGTATACATAATATTACATAGATACGTATACATAATGATCCATAGTTACGTATACATAATAATCCATAGATATTAATACATAATACTTCATAAATTTGTATATATTATAATCCATAAATAATAATCCATAAATATGTATACATAATAATCCATAGATATCTATACATAATAATCCATAGATACATATACATAATAATCCATAAATACGGATACATAATAATCCATAGATAGTTATACATAATAATCCTTATATACGTATACATAATAATCCATAAACACGTATACATTATAATACATAGATATTACATAGATATTACATAATAATACACTGGAGTAAAATGGCATTTATAGAAACTGGCTAAAATTATTCCAAAAAATAACATAACCAGGGCAAAATGTCTGGTATAACATAATCTACCAATGCTGTATTCTGATTGGATGCTGATTGGATCCAATAGATTAGTTACAGTTTTCCAGTTTTCGTGGGTTAGCAAGGATAGCAGGATTAGTAGAGGATGCAGTGGCCATCACCACATAGGTTTATTAGTCAGTAATTATGGCACTGGTAAGGTTATTTATCCAAAATTAGTTGAAAACATAGGGGCTTTATTCAGCTGAATGGGAGAATGTTCCACCTCGGCTACTTTGGTCTTAAGTTTGAAATTCCCTTCTCAGTTCCCTCTCTCATGAATAAAGCCCATAGTGTAACATGCACAGGATGCAGTGTGATTAGATAACATGCGCACCTCCACCTCACACTCCGCTGCTTTACCATGCTGTGGGGCTTTCCGATGGACCGCATGCCCATCACTATCCTGGCCGCTCACCCCGATGAGGAAGTTACCAATGGGCGTATGTCCCACCTGTGCTACCAGAAACCCAGCCAGACTGCTATTCTCCAGTGGAAACGTTTGGGTCTCCCCTTGGGCGGAGGTGAGAGATACTACCTCCAGCTGGGCAGTCCGAGGAAGGCCAATGGCTTCAACAACCAAGACTGCTGGGACACCTGCAAGTAATGGTGGAAAGGAAGTGAAACAAGCAGGAGGTGACATGTAGTGGGAATGTCAGTCAACGGTCCGCAAGAAGGTGGCCAAATAATTGGGTGGAAGAAAGAGTTGGTAGAATGAGTTACCTGCCACTGGTTGGTTGGTGTATTTATAAAGTCCAGGGTGGGAACCATATATGGGAGCCCCAAAACAATAGAGGAAGTCAACAGAACTCCGACCTGTGGGAGACATTAAGGGTCGATGGAGAAAGAAGAGACAAGAAAAAGTGAGGACAATGGTGAAGAAATAGGGCGTCTTATCCAATGGAAAATGTGGATATTTTGCCCCAGGCCAGCCTCAAAGGAAGGCCCACATCCAGGTCTAGTTTCCCACACAATTAGAGAACTAAAAGGGTGCATTCAATAAAGAGAGAATTGCAGGGAATTGAGATGGGAAATTCAAATTTTAGGCCAATTTTTTTCCAATGCAAGTATCTTGGCCTGAAATCTGAAATTCCCGTCTCAATTACCAGCTATTCTCTCTTTATTGAGTAGGTTCTTAAATGTTCCAAAAAAAAAAACTTGAGGGAGGTAAAATAGCAGAAAAAAAGTCTTGAACCGAGTTCGTGGGTCACAAATATATCATAACTGGGGTCTCCTTGTTCGACCACTGGCCAGGCATGGAAGGATGAAGAGAGGAACTGCCCCGAAATCCTTTTTTATAATGATATGATCTTTTTTATAATGATATGATATTTGATATTTTTCTACAAATGGGTTGGATTGAGAACCTTGCCCAGTGTCCACCTTTGTATTTAAGGGGTCCTGTGAAGAAGGCTGGAACTAAGAAGGGGTCAGACTGAAGTGACAAATAGAGGAAAGAAGGATGAACTGACGGCAGCTGGATTACGGTCCTAGAGGGAGGAAGCAGTGATGGAGAAAACTATACAGCAAAGAGAGAACATGAATAGAAGATGATTAGGGCTCGGGCAGAGAGAAGAATGAGACCATAGTTGGATTTTTTTTATGGAACAAGGAAGAGAGACTAGAAGATCATTGGGGGGGGGGGGGGGGGGACCAAAAGAAGAGAGGGATGAATGGAAGATGGGAGATGGAGGAACTAGTGAGGGTCAAGTGGAAGATAACTGGATTAAGGATGGAGCAAAGAAGTAGTAACAAAATGATGGATCATTTGCTACAAGCCCAGAAAAAAATGAATGAGTAGCAAAAATTAAGACAAGAGTGTAATCAGGATGAAAATCCTCTAGCAGAGTTGTCCAGCACCTATAGAGTCATATATATGGACATGTAGTCCTGTCACCTTGCACATGCAGGGAGTAGGGCCCAGTGGCTAGAACAGTGATGCTCCAATTTCCCACCGGCAGAGGGTCTGAGAGGAAGATTCGCGTCAGTTTGCCGTTTCGGTGAAGCTTGCCATACTGGATGTGGCCTAGTTGGGGAGAGAGAAGCCTGACTAGAGTAAAACAATACTGATCCATGATCGGCAACTCACGCATTTTTTACATTTATTTTTACTCTATTTTTTTTTTTTTTTTTTTTAACACTGGGCTGGTTGGTTCGCAGACACTGTCATTTCCTGTTCTGCTTCCTTACGCTCCTTGCAGTCACATGACAGCCGGCGCTCTGAAACAGGCAGGCGCACTGGGTAACGCAGGAGTAGAGAAAGAAGAGTCGGTGTCTGTGCACTAGACCTCTCTGACTCTCTTTGCCTACCAATTAGAATGTGGATCCCTTAATTTTAGGTGTGGGTTCAGAGTAAAGAGGCTCATGGGGAGCTAGTATTTTGCCCCCCCCCCCCCCCACTGGAATTTTCCTGTAGTCCACCATGGTAAAGACCCTGCTTCCTTACCAGAAGGGTCCTCTATCTGCACCTCCTGGATAATTCCATTCAGGTAAAGAGAAACATTACGCAGAAACCGGTCAACTTCCAAGACATGGGTGGCAAATTTTCTCTCCTCGCTCTGTACATGTAGTAGTTTGACCTGTGCGGGTCGGAGAAGGGAATGGTGAGCGTGTAACTCATACAGTGTCAAATTACTCCCCTCTTCCCGTCTCCTTCAAACGACCGCATGACTTTAGGGAATGGTTCACTCACCATGTCAAAGTGGACAGACTCCGCAATGACCTCTGATACCGAGCGGATGTCTTCATTGTTGGTGAAGATCATTTGGCCACCTGACGTCATGGAGAGTTGGGAATAGATATCAAATCGGTCCTGGGACAGCAGTTCTCTGCGACTACGTCCGATTGTCCGAGAAGGATCCTCTGTGATCAGGAAAGAGACCTGAGGAGGGAAGAGACTTTGTGATGGAGAATTTAATTATGTTCTATGGACCTTCACTGACCTTGCCATGGACGATGGTGACCTTGACCTATTCTTAGTCTGGCCTAATTTGCCTTTTTCCTCTGTCTACTACTTAGAGGTCCACCCTCACACATTCCACCCACATCTTCTGGACCAGTTGTATGAAAACCATAGCTTCTTCTTCTGGCCCCATGTAGATTTGGAGCTTGCATGGTGATCTAACGTAATTCATGGGCAATAACTAAATCTAGTAGTTGGTGGCCACAGTGTGTATTAAATCAGGGTAGGTTCTACTCAATGGGGCTTGTGTCTGGAAGATATATAGCACAGGGTTGTATTATATGAACATTTTCTTCTAAAATCTGGTGATTCTTTGGACAATTATAGCCTGGTGTCTCCCATCTCGACCACGGTGGCCTTCACGTCTTTCCTACCCAGAAACCATGTTTTCAAGAACTATTTTTCATCTCGTTCTCCCTTTTTACCTCTCCCCACCATCCATCCTTCCCTGCTCTGCTGGTATTTAAATACCAGAGATAAATCAGCGTCTGACCTTGATCTTTCTCTCCTGGATTAAGGCCTCCACTGAGCTCCTCAGCTCCATGTCTTTGGCCGAGGCGTCGGTGAATACAAAGATTTCCGAGTGAGGCGGTGTGTCGATCAGAGCCAGCTAGGAAGATAGGACATGGATTACGAGAAAGGGATTCAAACGGAAGCTGGGAGAGCAGAGAAGAGACAGACAGGTCCATAGTAAGACAGAGAGATTACCTGCAGTGCTGACAGACACATCTCCGGCTCATCGCCCCCTCCGAATGCATTCAAGGTATTGAGATACTTTAGGAATTCGTCTGGATTGCTCGTCTTAAAGACAGGGCCAAACTCTGCAAGTAACAAACAGAGGCTCAATACGGGGGAGACCAGTGGAAAGAGGGAAGTGCTCATGCCATTGTACAGAGCACTGGTGAGACCTCACTTGGAGTATTGTACAGAGCACTGGTGAGACCTCACTTGGAGTATTGTTCAGAGCACTGGTGAGACCTCATTGGGAGTATTGTACAGAGCACTGGTGAGACCTCACTTGGAGTATTGTACAGAGCGTTGGTGAGACGTCACTTGGAGTATTGTACAGAGCACTGGTGAGACCTCACTTGGAGTATTGTACAGAGCGTTGGTGAGACCTCACTTGGAGTATTGTACAGAGCGTTGGTGAGACGTCACTTGGAGTATTGTACAGAGCACTGGTGAGACCTCACTTGGAGTATTGTACAGAGCGCTGGTGAGACCTCACTTGGAGTATTGTACAGAGCACTGGTGAGACCTCCCTTGGAGTATTGTACAGAGCGTTGGTGAGACCTCACTTGGAGTATTGTACAGAGCACTGGTGAGACCTCATTTGGAGTATTGTACAGAGCAATGGTGAGACCTCACTTGGAGTATTGTACAGAGCACCGTTGAGACCTCACTTGGAGTATTGTACAGAGCACTGGTGAGACCTCACTTGGAGTATTGTACAGAGCACTGGTGAGACCTCACTTGGAGTATTGTACAGAGAGTTGGTGAGACCTCACTCGGAGTATTGTACACAGTACTGGAGACCGTATCTCCAGATGGATATTGATACTTTGGAGAGAGTTCAGAGAAGGGCTACTAAACTGGTTCATGGGTTGAAGGATAAAACTTACCAGGAAAGGTTAAAGCATCTTAACATGTATAGCTTGGAGGAAAGACGTAACAGGGGGGATATGATAGAAACATTTAAATACATAAAGGGAATCAACACAGTAACGGAAGAGAGTATATTTAAAAGAAGAAAAACTACCACAACTAGAGGACATAGTCTTAAATTAGAGGGGCAACGATTTAAAAGTAATATCAGAAGGTATTACATTACTGAGAGGGTAGTGGATGTATGGAATAACCTTCCAGCGGAAGTGGTAGAGGTTAACAAAGTGGAGAAGTTGAAGCATGCGTGAGATAGGCACAAGGAAATCCTAGATATGAGATAATTTAGAAAATTGGGTCCATAGAACATAGTAAAGGCTAAACCTATATCAAAATACAGCCCTGTCCTGTCTGGTAAGAGATGCTACATAACCTAATAAGAGCAGCAGAGCCTCCAGCTAGGGAAGTTTGATCTACTGGAACTGGACACCACATACAGAGACAGACACACGGACATGCACCTGGATCGTTGAAAGGAACCAGAATATAGTAGTCTGGTGGCAATAAACGCTGACGCTCAATAATTCGACGGGCCTGGATCCGGACGGCAGTGATCTCCTCTCCCATGCTCCCTGTGGTATCTAGCACAAAGCTCAGAGTTGGAAAGTATGAGACTCCCAGGAGCCTGAGAGAGGACCGGGAGGAAGGAAGAGAAAGGGGAACGTGTTAGATAAATATAATCAGCAGGGCTGGAGGATGAGACGTGGGTTACGCCTGATAGTGACTGAATATCCAGAAACATCCCAGGAAATGTCACACTTTCCAGAAACCTGCTCTTGACGTCACAGAGTTTATATTTCTAGAGCCAAGTCGCCCAGTCTCCAGTGTTTGTAGAACTGCAAAACCCATAATTCTCAAAAAGGCAGGGAATGATGGTAGTCAACAGTTGGAGGGCCACAGTTGGGCGCCTATGCTCTGTGTAATTTACAGGCCTATCAATTAGCCATTTACATGTTTTGCTTTGTGTTTCCTATCCCTATTTGTGCAAGTTACCCTTTTTTTCCCTCTCTCTATCTCTTTCCCCCATTGTTCCGTCACCCATGTCTATGTCCCCTTTCCTTTCAGAGCTCTCTTTCCTCACTACATTGCTAGCCCACTCTATGTAGCCCTTCATCGGGGTTGGCAAGTGGCAACCTTTGGACTGGGAGGGGGTGAAAAAAATATTTAGTGGCCCATGGTGCAACTTTATTAGCCCAAAATGGTCATAAGAGAGAGACACAAATAGATAGGCCAGGCAGATAAGCCCACAGATATAGAAAGACAGACATGACTCATAGACAGACAGACAGACAGACAGATAGTGCATTGCTTGGGCCTGAATGCATTTGTACCCAGTTTTCCCTGGCCCTTCTCTACCTCAGATCCCAAAATGCAGAGGAGAGAAAGGCTGTGGAGGTGGACACAGTGAGGGACACACAAGTTTATGTTTTGGGGTCTGCATGGAAGCCCCAAACTATGGAGTGTACTTGACCTTAGTGCTTTCTATCCCAACCTATTAATCCCAGCCATCTGAGGATGATGACTGCTTAGCTTCCGCACCCGGACATTGAGAAATGAAAAGTAGTGCACCCCTGGCCCATTGGAAAGAAGCCCGCGTGGGGGGGGGGGGGGGGGGAGGAAGGGGCGGCAAATGCCCGCCTTCCCAGCCCTCCCCTGCTCTTTATTGACCTCACCTCAACATCTCCCGATCCGTGATATCCCTCCTCAGCTCACTCAGGAATTTTATGGTAGCCTGAAGAGCCAACTTGGCAGCCTTGACATGGAGGAGATAGTGGGGAGAAAATAAGGGTGCTGACGTATCCTTGTTGATTCCTCCGCGAGCGCTGAACTGACTGCTGCCATCAAAAGGTCCGCCATGGCTGCATTTTCCTAATGGGGTAATAACATCATGCAACTGATTAGCAGAGCTGAGAACATTCAGGGCAGTTTTAGAGCCTGATGTGTGTAATATATTAAAACATATATTAAACACTAAGGAAGCGTGATGTAAGCGTACTGACACACTTTCACCACTAGATGGCACTTATTTTACACATGGTTAGGGTAAGCCCACCCAGGTTCCTTGAGACTTTTTATGTTTAACCTCTACATTTTCCCAGAGCATTCTGGTCATTCACTCTCTCTCTATGTTTTACCTTTGGTAACATGCCTACCTTGCGGCTTTTTGGGAGTCTCTCCGAAATATCCTGAAGTCAGGAGGTGTTTCTGCTGAACGAAGTCAGCGAGGTTATTACGGCAGGATTCGCCAGTGCAGTCTTTGCAGGTCTGCTCGGAGGCTGGAAGAAATTAAAATGGACTTATTTTTAATTGAAAGATCGTAGAAAGGGCAGATGATTTGTAAAGAAATTATTTGATGAAAGAATACAAATTAAGCGCCTTATTAAGCCTTCTTTACTCCATATATCTCTCTCAGGGGGCAGACATGTTGTTTAGAATCTTGGGTCAGATTTTCACTCACCTTGGTTCAGATGAATTAGGATCTGACCAAAGATTCTAAACAAAATGTCTGCCTCCTGGTAGAGCTATATGGAGTAAAGATGACTCAACGCGGTACTTTAATTGTCTCTTTCATTAAAGCATTTTATGCCTACACTTGATGATGACATCTTTCAAAAAACAGAACTTTATTTGTTTCTGCAGTTGTCCTTTAATCAATACAATCTAATAAACCAATATGATCTATCATTTAACTGGTTGCGATTCATGAATTGACTTTACATAAACGGTGATTGATACAGCTACAAATTGGGTAAACTGGAACTGAGGCCAATGCTGTCAAGTTTTGGGTCAAAACTTATGAGATGGACCTGACGCATTTCACCTAGCGGTACATGCATTGTTGTTTAAAATCCAATCACAGGTAGTTATCAGGCAACGGGAATTTTTGATAATATCAATGCTTTTGACTTTTCAAGTAGATACCTCTGTTCCTAAACAGAGTGAAGGAAGGAGTCTTTAACTCCAGAGATGGATCCTGGCATTCTGTATGTAGCGGTGGAGTCATTTATTAGATAGGGTCCAGGGAAAGTATCTACTTTTGCAGATTTGTTGACCCCCTAGGGTAGAGAAGGGAGTAGACACCATTTTTCAAGGTGGATTCACTGGATTTTTGACTCAACTGCACCAGAGTCCCTGCTTCCCTTGTCCGGCCATCTCTGGGTGGGCCTGAATATATTGTGTGGACCACAATAACCTAGCTCAGCCTTGTTTTAAACATTGCTGGACCCATGCATCTTGTATGGTCCGTGTTCTCCACCGCTGTCTTCCCTTTTTGAGCCCTTTCTCCACTTTTATCACATGCCTCGTACCTTTTCCAGTTGCAACCCGTGGTTTTTGACAAATGACCGGCCCAATCAGGATGTGACAGACTGTCCCTGGATTTATACACAAAGCTTTAATGAGAAGCCTCCTACCTCCAGCCAGAGAGGTGATTTGTCTTCCGGGAGTCGCAAGATTGGGGTGAATCTCGGTGTTACCCAGCTCTACCCAGTTAGTGTGACTGTAAAAATCCTGCAAGGTATTGAGAAGGGCCAGGTACAGAGACACACAGAGGATTATATTAATTTACATACAGGGCTTGATTCATGAATTGGAGAACTGCAGGGAATTGAGAAGGCAATTTCACACGAAAGGGACAATTGTCAGCTAAAAATAAAGGACAGTTTAATTGAAAGATTGTATCAGGTGCAGGCATTTTATATAGAAATGTTTTAATAAAAGCTAATAAAATACCTTATTGAGCCCTCTTTTGCATATTGTTTAGAATCTTGGGTCAGATGAAGGAAGCTCGGATGCACCTGACCCAAGATGTCCGCCTCCTGATAGAGCGAAGAGGGCTTAATAATGTGCTTTATTGGCATCAGTTAAACATGACTTCATTTTTTGGAAAATAATTCTTCCATTCAGCTGAATTTTTCCAGCTCGGCTACTGTGGCCTTAAGTTTGAAATTCCCTTGCCAATTCCCTCTTGGTACGCATTTACCTGCAGGGAGTGTAACATCTGGCCCAGCCTTTCCCGTGAACCCTCGTAGTCTTTGGCTCTCATGGCCACCATGAGTTCGTCTCGGGAGCTCAGCAGGAGTATGTTCCCTTGCACCAGCCTCTCGGAGTCGAAGTGATAGAGCGGATCATTGCGGGTGCCATTAAGGAAGTCCATGTTAGAGTTGGCGTTCACTATCTGCTGCATGGACGCCCGGAACTGGCGTGCGGAGGCTTCTTCCCCAAAATATGCTCGCAAAATGTCATCTGCCACCAGTGTCTTACCCTGAGAGACAAACATGTGGATGTGTTAAACTGAGTGTCTCTGTATGCGGAGTAATAACTCAGCTCTGCAGCTTCTCCAGATCCTCGCACTCAGCTCTGCAGCTTCTCCGGATCCTCGCACTCAGCTCTGCAGCTTCTCCGGATCCTCGCACTCAGCTCTCAGCGCTTGGCTTGGAAACAAGTCACAATCAAAGTGTCTCCAATGAAACAAAAGCCGAATCCTGGATGATTTGTATAATAAGCAGCAGGAATCTCCAGACATATACATACCTATACATGTATTTTATTGACAAACAAGGGGAAATACTATAGTCAGCAGATAGACCGTGGCATAGCCAGTCCTAAATGTTAGATATGGTGTGTTTTTATATATATAATAATATATATAGTTACCTTAAATGTATACCAGTAGTATATGTTGTATATTATGTGTTATAGGTATAATATGTATAGTTATCTTATATGTATACCAATAGTATGTGTCGTATGTTGTGTGTTATATGTATAATATATATAGTTACCTTAAATGTATACCAGTAGTATATGTTGTATATTATGTGTTATAGGTATAATATGTATAGTTATCTTATATGTATACCAATAGTATGTGTCGTATGTTGTGTGTTATATGTATAATATATATAGTTATCTTAAATGTATACCCGTTGTATATTGTGTGTTATATGGATAATACCGTTGCTCAAATATAAGACGACCCTGATTATAAGACGATCCCCAAAACTTTGGATATTCCTTTAGGGAAAAAACTAAAAGCCTGAATATAAGAAAAAGTTTAACTTGTATATATTCACATGTAAATTGCTTTTTCATATTTAATAAAAAAATTATGATATCAAAAAAATGCATTTCCCCTACCCCCCAGACTTGCCCAAAGCTAGTACTATGGATACTGGGTCTGTGTTATCACGCTGTTACTATGGATACTGGGTCTGTGTTATCACGCTGTTACTATGGATACTGGGTCTGTGTTATCACGCTGTTACTATGGATACTGGGTCTGTGTTATCGCGCTGTTACTATGGATACTGGGTCTGTGTTATCACACTGTTACTATGGATACTGGGTCTGTGTTATCACGCTGTTACAATGGATACTGGGTCTGTGTTATCACGCTGTTACTATGGATACTGGGTCTGTGTTATCACGCTGTTACTATGGATACTGGGTCTGTGTTATCACGCTGTTACTATGGATACTGGGTCTGTGTTATCACGCTGTTACTATGGATACTGGGTCTATAACTATACTTTGCTGCCCTCAGCTGAGCACATAACGCTATATAATGTTTGCAGTGGTACCAAGTTGTTCCCCTAGTACTCCAATAGTTTTTTATTCTGTAGGTAACCAGGAGGGGGCAGTGTGAGGTAACAAGTGGTTGAGGGGTAGTAAGTGTAGGGTAATTGAGGAGAAGAAGGGTGAACAAGGGGCCTATTTGCCAAAGTCCCATCCACAAAGGATATCAAAGACTCTCAGGCTTTCCAGGGCACAGTGGGCCTAGTAGTGGGCAGAATCATCGTTACATAGTAGTTTAGGTTGAAAAAATCTGTGCGTCCATCAAGTTCAACCCTTTTCCTTGTTTACCGCTGTTGATCCAAAAGAAGGCAAATAAATAAAACTTTATTTCAGTCATTTCAAATCACCAAAGGGGGGTTGGGGTGGGGGCATAATGCCTTATTATAATAATAATTCCTTATTGCAGAGCAGGACAAATAATATTCAGAGTGGGGGTCACGTCGCATTTTTCAGATTACTAGGGTAATGTCTGTGGCCAATCAGAATCCGGCTTCTCTGTAAAGTATGTGCGGCCAGCATTCCAGGCCTGGGGGGGATGATGTTATACCCCTTCTGTGGCCAACGAAAAGTGACACAAATGTAATGTTTTTCTGCAGTAAAATCCCATTTCTATGTACATTTTTGTTACAGAGAAAAGAAAATCTCAATAAATACACCCCTCGCACTGCATATTACTGTGTCAAAGCTGGGGACATAAAACCTTATTTATGACATATAAAAATGTCAGTTAGTCTTGACAGATACAAAAGAAATGTTTTCATTACAATAGTTAGTAGAGGAGTTGAGAGGTACTAACAGTGCTAAAGAGAGTAATACAAGGTACAGCTGAGGATTCAGATGGAGTCTGTTCATTGCTAATCCCTAATTAGTCTTTGCATGCATTGAGAAATTAATAGAGGGAGCGGCACAGTGAGCTGACAATCTAATAGTATTACCTATCCAGAGACATAAACACACCAATAAAGAAGCATAGAACAAAGCTTTCAGGACAGGGCGGCATGTGTATAATATGATGATGTCATAACATTACTATTAATTATTGTTATGACACACAACCACAGGATTCACTCTAGCAAAATAAACCACAGGAAATGATCACACTTCCATACACTAAATGTGACACGATCACACTGCCATACAACAACTGTGACACGATCACACTGCCATACAACAACTGTGACACGATCACACTGCCATACACTACATGTGACACAATCACACTGCCATACACTACATGTGACACGATCACACTGCCATACAACAACTGTGACACGATCACACTGCCATACAACAACTGTGACACGATCACACTGCCATACACTACATGTGACACAATCACACTGCCATACACTACATGTGACACAATCACACTGCCATACAACAACTGTGACACGATCACACTGCCATACACTACATGTGACACGATCACACTGCCATACACTACATGTGACACAATCACACTGCCATACACTAAATGTGACACAATCACACTGCCATACACTAAATGTGACACAATCACACTGCCATACAACAACTGTGACACGATCACACTGCCATACAACAACTGTGACACGATCACACTGCCATACACTACATGTGACACAATCACACTGCCATACAACAACTGTGACACAATCACACTGCCATACACTACATGTGACACAATCACACTGCCATACAACAACTGTGACACGATCACACTGCCATACACTACATGTGACACGATCACACTGCCATACACTACATGTGACACAATCACACTGCCATACACTAAATGTGACACAATCACACTGCCATACAACAACTGTGACACGATCACACTGCCATACACTACATGTGACACGATCACACTGCCATACACTACATGTGACACAATCACACTGCCATACAACAACTGTGACACGATCACACTGCCATACACTACATGTGACACGATCACACTGCCATACACTACATGTGACACAATCACTCTTCCATACACTAAATGTGACACAATCACACTGCCATACACTACATGTGACACAATCACACTGCCACACACCAACTGTGTCACGATCACACTGCCATACAACAACTGTGACACGATCACACTGCCATACACTACATGTGACACGATCACACTGCCATACACTACATGTGACACAATCACTCTTCCATACACTAAATGTGACACAATCACACTGCCATACACTACATGTGACACAATCACACTGCCATACACTACATGTGACACAATCACACTGCCACACACCAACTGTGTCACGATCACACTGCCATACAACAACTGTGACACGATCACACTGCCATACAACAATTGTGACATGATCACACTGCTACACACCAACTGTGACACAATCACACTGCCATACAACAACTGTGACACGATCACACTGTCACACACAAACTGTGACATGATCACACTGCCATACAACAACTGTGACACGATCACTCTGCCATACAACTGTGACACGATCACACTGCCACACAACAACTGTGACATGATCACACTGCCATACAACAACTGTGACACGATCACACTGCCACACACCAACTGTGACAAGATCACACTGCCATACAACTGTGACATGATCACACTGCCACACACCAACTGTGACACGATCACACTGCCACACACCAACTGTGACCCGATCACACTGCCATACAACTGTGACACGATCACACTGCCACACAACAACTGTTACACGATCACACTTCCACACAACAACTGTGACACGATCACACTGCCATACACAAACTGTGACACGATCACACTGCCACACACAAATTACAATGAAAATCTTCTTTTTGTCACCAGTATGTGTGATTAAAATCATGTAGTTCATTATCAGTCACGGTATAATTCCTCTGTCCTCTGGGATCATTCTGGGTTATTAGTAAGTCAGACTAGACTCTGCTTCCAGCTGGAGACAGACAGGGCTTTCCAGGGAAATGTGGGAAAATCCAGAGACAAAAGAGACTAATTATAGAGGTGTGAGTCCCCCCTCCGCACCTGCTGCATCTTTAACAATAAAGGAGCCAAATAATCCCACTGGGCTGAAAAATTATAATAATCAAACATCAGCTGACAATTATTCCATATGCCAAAATATGGCAAGAAGCCCAGGAAAGCCATTAAAGATAGCGGCGTCCTTCCATAACAAAATAAAATCATTATAAATATGTACAAAATAAGGCAGAATCTTAAACCTCATTACTATCTGCTAAGATCAATATTTGGTTCTTAGCTCCTCGTTAGTATCCGCTAAGATAAATATTTGTTTTTTAGCTCTTCCTTATTATCCGCCAAGATCAATATTTGGTTCTTAGCTCCTCCTTATTATCCGCTAAGATCAATGTTTAGTTCTTAGCTCCTCCTTATTATCCGCTAAGATCAATATTTGGTTCTGAGCTCCTCCTTATTATCCGCTAAGATCAATGTTTAGTTCTTAGCTCCTCCTTATTATCCGCTGAGATCAATATTTGGTTTTAGATCCTCATTTATTATTTTTTTTAGAAATTCCTGAACCAGCCTCGTGCTGTAACACTGGCAGATAATGTTTATTATGATTATTAACCCCTTCCCAACCTTATGACGAGTTAACTCGTCATAAGAGCCGCACCATTAGCGACCTTATGACGAGTTAACTCGTCATGCAGTCTAGCCGGCGGTGCGCTCCGTGTGCACCGCGAGCTAGTCTGCAACGGGTCCAGGGCTAAGCCTCGCACCCGAGGCAAAGCTCCTGGCCCCGATCGGTCAGTTTCCGGGCATGTGATCGCGGTGATAATGTGATCACCGCGATAACATGCAAATTAGATGGCAAAGTCAATGTGTTCACACACTGACTTTGCCTCTAATTCACTCTCTGTGCTTCACATTCTTATAGTGAAGCTCAGAGAGTGACCTGTAAGTAAAAAGAAATTAATAACATACACAGAGGTTAAAAAAAAAAAAAAAAAAATTAACCCTTTCATTGCTGATCACAGTTTTTAACTGTGATCAGTTTCCTTCCACTTTATGGCCCTCATTTAGTTTTTTTTTAACAGATTTTTTTATTTTTACAATTTATAAAGTTTATTTTATAAATAAAGGTAATTTTAATATATTTATTTAATAAAATGTAACCCCTGCATGCCTGTTGAATAATTTTTACTGATCTGACATCGCACTCTTCAGAGTTTTTTTTCTGTCTTTTTTGTTATGGGGGGTTTGGGAACCAATACTTTTCTTTTTTATTTGTTAGTTAATTAGGGGGGATAAGTGGGTTAGTGTTGCACTAGTTATGTAGCTTATTATTGGGAAAATAATGGGGAAAAACTTTTTTTTCCTCAAAAATTTCCTCTTTTATATGTATTTTTTAATACTAAAATGTAAATAATTATTATGTATAGGGTATCAAAAGAAAGCTCTAACTGTCCTTTAAAAAACAACATATAACTTGTATGGGTACGTTAAATGAGAGAGAGGAAATTTATGTTTCAAAAACCGCGTATTAAAAATTGAATAACGCTCTGGTCCTTGGCCCAGGAAAATCCATGGTCCTTAAAGGGTTAATATATTTCTATACATCATCCTTTTTTTCATGTTCTCTCCGTTGGCTTGATAGTGTGGCATGAAATGCAACTGAACTACTTTTCAGTGGGAAATGTGTCATTTGCATACCAAGCCACAGATGGGTATGATCAGAGCTTAGCGTGACACTGTATTTTATCGTTTGCTGCTAAAATATTCAATAACTAGATACTAACGACACTGGGCAGGGGAGGGATTTACCAGCAGGACCTATTAAGATTGAAGAAAAAGGTTTTTAAAAAGTGCAGTTGCACCTTTTTTTTTCATATAATTCCCAACATTTTTTTGCACCAATGCGCCATCATATTCCTTCATATAAAAGCCATACAACATGGACAATTTTGAGGTACAGTTTGGCTTCCCTGCTTGCGCCCTCTCCCCTCATCATGCTACTCTCTCACCTGGAAATCCTCTATGCGGAGAGGGGGCCGGGTTGGATGCTTGTTGTCCAGTAGGATTTGTAGAGTGATGTTAAGTATGGCGTTCTCAGTTATGTCTTGGTGCGTGAACGAGTACCACGTCAGGGACAGGAACTTGGTCCAGAAGTTGGGGAAGAAAGGTTGCCCTCCTGGGATTCCCGCACTGCCCAAAAGCAGAAAGCAAAGGATTCTGGGAATGTACGGAGCCATTGGCCCAGAAAGGGACGGGAGCTAGAAAGAAAGAGACTGCATATTCATGAAGGCCATCTACATACATAACCTCTGAGAGTAAAACCTTTAAAGGGACTGTATACACATATGTATAAAAGACATATCTCTTGAGTTAAAGGGCAACTGTCATGACATAAATATATTAATTTGAAAGATTACATCTAGGTATATTACATAGAAATGATTTAATGATTCTATAAAACATGTCTGTCTTCTGATAAAGCTATATAAGCAGAGAGGGTCTTTGCTAAAGCATTTCACATAGTTCCACGCAAAAGGATACTGTACAAATTGAAAATAGGCTGTGGGGCAAATGTTTGTGCCTGGGATTGACAATTTTCTGAAAGATGGAATGCAAAGAGTGGTGGTAAATGGGAGATTCTCAAACCGGACAAATGTGACAAAAGTATTCAGGGATCCGTCCTGGGTAAAGAAGGGATTCTTTACGGTAAGGACATTAAAGGTATGGAATTCACTGCTTGAAGAAGTCGTTCTAGCAAATACAATAAATCCCTTTTAAAGGGGCCTGGATATTTTTTTAATGAGCCAGAGCATAGAGGGCTATGGTTGTTATGATAGGGATTAATATTTATTTAGTGCTTGTTGATCCAAGGAGAAATCTGATTGCCTCTTGGAGTTAAGAAGGGTTTTTTCCCCCCCACTATAAACATTTATCTTATTTATTTAAAACATTTCTAATTAAAATGCCTACACAGGATGCAATCTATCAATGAAAAAAAAAACTTGAATTTTTTTTTGCTGACAGTTGTCCTTTAAAGTAGGAAACTTTTTTAACCCGTGCTTTGCTGGAGGAAGCCAGGGTTAAAAAAAAAAGAAACATGTCCCCCTTCTCTAAAATAAACCAGATGTTCAACTTTACAGATACATTGACGGGGGTTAACTCTGAGCTCTGCGACATGCCAGTGTATCCTCCGACCGACAGCTCAAATGCATTTCTAAAACAGTGCCAGCTATATTAATTTATTGCTTAAAGCAGGCCATTTGCATACCGTTCCACAAGTGATGTCATAAGCAGGAGACTCCACAGACACGTGTAAAACACATTTTTCTCCTCATTTAACCATTTGTTGGCAGTTTTGCTAATACAATGTATAGATCATTTTCAATCCTTTTTTTATTCTCTGCGGTCACAGGAGAAGCAATGTTTAGGTGATACCGTCCCTTTAATTTTATTTTATTTCTCTCTAAAGCATTATTTCTCTTTCGGCCATTAGATTTACGTAAAGTGAGAAAAAAATGATTGAAATTATCTATGTATTGAGTTAATAACCAACTAACTTACTGTTCATTTAGAGCAATCCTCTTATTGAACATGATTACAACTTCTAATTCAAATTCTAATATACTTTGTAGCAGTGTGCAAGGATTCCTAACTGGCAGAGGACTGGAGAGTAATAAAGATGTGGGAGATCCACACGGTGATCACTTTGTAAAACGACTGAATATCAGAGAATCAACTAAGTGAAAATGGAGCCGGTTGGTTTCCCACGCGTTTCACTCCGTTAGAACAAAAACCTTCCAAAAACCAAAGATGGGATCATTTTGTCTTATTTAATCTGTCTCCCTTATAATACATGTCTTCAAAGACATTGAGCTTAATTACGACATCAAATGGTCTTCGATGGGAAGATCTTGATATATAGTAAGTATACAAACTTATTTACCATTTAGACAACTGTAAAAATAAAAGGGATTTTTTTTTTATTATTTAAAATAAAAGTTCAGGTCTAACAATAAAACGTTTAACGAATAAACTGTATAAATGATTAAATATTGTGTCGAAAAATCTCTTTCATTAAAAAGAACGTTATAGATCATTTTTCCTGTATGATTAAAATATGTGTAAAACCTATAAAATTGTAGATAATCATCTATTATTTAATTTTCTTTCATTTTATTGAATATACTGAATATTTGTAAAAAGACTAATAATCATCATTTTATCCTATTTCATTTAATTTTCTGTAAAATTGCTGATAATAACTATTCCGTCCAATATGAACTTCAATAGGTTGATGTTCAAGAGGGTGTTCTGTAGCTATTGCCGAAAGTTATATTATGTCTTAAGACTCTACTCAATAAAGAGAGACTTGCAAAAAGTATATATTATTTAGGTTATAACTCGACGAATGAGCTTACGGGTAAGAGAAATATCCAACGGAGGAAAACCAGAGATTGACAAATCTGAGAAATCTAATCTAGAAATTAACGAACCACAAAAGTAAAAAAAAAACTTTTATGGGTTTTATATGATGTATTTTATCCATCACACTTTCAGCAATGTTCCCTTTATTCCGAAATATTGATTTTTTTTTTTTGTTTTACTGTATTTAATAAAGATTATGTTTTAATGGGTTTTGTGGTTTATCAATTTCTACCCATCTCATTTTAATGTATGACAGGAAATATAGATTGTTTTTAAAACGGTAATTTACTCCTCCTCTGAGGAAACCTTATTGATTAGGTGATCATATATATAATATTATAAATATTTTTTTTTAGTTTCTATTTGTTTTAAACTATAGCATTCCATCTCTGGAGGTTTATTGCTTTACAACAACATTGTAAGTATCACCTATTTCCTCTTTCGATCCTCTCCCTTCCCCCCCCCCCCCCCCCCCCCCCCCCCGTGCGCCCACAGCTATTACTTTAATCTTTAACTTCAGTTTGGTGGATTGGGTAATACTAGAGGTGGTTGAAGAAGCATCCTTACTTTCTTGTGTTTTAGACTCAGAGGTGTCGTACTTTTTTTTTTTAGGACTTTTAAAAAGCGTGCGACCGAATATTGTGGACTAATTTCACTATAAAAAAAAATTACATTTAATTTTGTTTGGGTGACAGGTCACAGAGGGGCTCTCTTAGTGGGCCAGCTACAATCATCACATAGATGCTGCCGATCGGATCTTGTCAAACAAAGGGCCGCCGGAGGGGGGGTTGGGAGGAATTAAAGAGACATCACAGGGTCCCGTGAGACAGCAATTGGTTTATTCGACAAACAGTGGAAGATCATTGGGCTCCAATTAACACCCAGGCAGGTCAGGAGGGGTGAGAGAGAAGGTCATCCAAAGACCTTCAATCAAAAAGAGCCAACAATACAAAATGTCTCTTAAACGGCACAAGAACCGCATACAGAATACAGTAATTAAACAAAGGCACCCCCTTAACCCACCATCATGTCAGCAGAATACACATGGAGATGTGCAAAGACCAGATTGTGCCAATGAATAAATAAAGAGGGAAGTGTTCATGCCATTGTACAGAGCACTGGTGAGACCTCACTTGGAGTATTGTACAGAGCACTGGTGAGACCTCACTTGGAGTATTGTACAGAGCGCTGGTGAGACCTCACTTGGAGTATTGTACAGAGCACTGGTGAGACCTCACTTGGAGTATTGTACAGAGCGTTGGTGAGACGTCACTTGGAGTATTATACAGAGCACTGGTGAGACCTCACTTGGAGTATTGTACAGAGCACTGGTGATACCTCACTTGGAGTATTGTACAGAGCACTGGTGAGACCTCACTTGGAGTATTGTACAGAGCACTGGTGAGACCTCACTTGGAGTATTGTACAGAGCACTGGTGAGACCTCACTTGGAGTATTGTACAGAGCGCTGGTGAGACCTCACTTGGAGTATTGTACAGAGCACTGGTGAGACCTCACTTGGAGTATTGTATGCAGTACTGGAGACCGTATCTCCAGAAGTATATAGGTACTTTGGAGAAAGTTCAGAGAAGGGCTACTAAACGGGTTCATTGGTTGAAGGATAAAACTTACCAGGAAAGGTTAAAGCATCTTAACATGTATAGCTTGGAGGAAAGAAGTACCAGGGGGGATATGATAGAAACATTTATATTCATAAAGGGAATCAACAGAGTAAAGGAAGTGAGGATATTTAAAAGAAGAAAAACTACCACAACTAGAGGACATAGTCTTAAATTAGAGGGGCAACGATTTAATGTAATATCAGGAAGTATTACTTTACTGAGAGGGTAGTGGATGTATGGAATAGCCTGCCAGCAGAAGTGGTAGAGGTAAACACAGTGAAGGAGTTTAAGCATGCGTGGGATAGGTATAAGGCTATCCTAGCTATAAGACCAGGAACGGGGGACTAATAAAAGTACTCAAAAAAAAATTGGGCAGACTAGATGGACCGAATGGTTCTTATCTGCCGAAACATTCTATGTTTCTATGTTTCTATAAATTTAAAACGAGGGAGATGGTTATGGAGGACATTTGTAACAAGAGCCATCGCTCCCCGGAAATTCAAACCGTCTACAACCTTGCCGATAAGGTGGCACACGTTACGCTAACATTTTTACATATAGAGCCAACAATTAGCGCTAGGTACAGAGCATAGAGAGGGCGCGACATACTAAATGAGCCGATCAAGCACAGACTGATGCATGAAGTCAGGTGATGCACAGACACAAATCATCTATGGGACATAGTGTCAGAACAGCCCGCGATATATCGTGATTTAAACTTAAATCCATTCCTGCATGTCTCTACGTGCTCCATTAAAGGGACTGGATCTCCTAAATATTGATTTTACTGTGGGAAAAAAACTACTGAAAATGATGTATACATTGTGTTAGCAAAACTGCAAGTAAATATCTAAATTGGGAGAAAGATGTGTTTTACATGCGTCTGTGGTGCTAACACAATGTACAGATCATTTTATATATATATATATATATATATATATATATATATATATATATATCGTTTATTCTCTGCAATCACGGCATAAGCCGTGTTTAGGCGATGCCGTCCCTTTAATGCCACCACTGTGTGAAAAGATGCACAGGTGGTAACGCACAGTACCTGTAAAGCGATGGGTCGTACACTTGAACGCACATCCTCCACGCGGCACCTTCCAAAAGTGCAAGTTAACTCTCTCAGTGCTGAGCCATGCCTGATCCCGGCCCTGGGAGAATTAACTCTTTGAAAGCCCAGAGTCTGTAAGAAGTTGTACCTTACTCTCGCCAGAGGTAATCCTGTCACCGGCCGCTTCGCTCTGCTCCTTCTTCTGGCACTGCACACAGCTCACTAATCTCCCTACAAACAGTAGCCACTTCTCAGCCTTTATCAGCCACAGCAAGGGAGGGGGCCCGCCCTCTGCTCTTAAAGGGCCAGCGTCCCTCGTGCATTGAGCAGGAGACGTGCGTGTGTAGAGAGTCACGGACCCAGCCAGCCAGCGGTGTGGTTTTTACAATGTGGTTTGTAAGTGCGGTTACAATGTTACTATGAAGACACTCGAGGAAGCCGCAGTCTGTGTTCAAGCAGTGCATGAAACCTGCTTGCAAACTGCAAAATCTCTGAAGACTTGATCCCCATTTACACCCGTGGGTGAGCGTGTGTCCGTCTCCCTCATTGTGTCTGCTCTATCCTTTGTGTGAGCCTGAGCGTGCAAGGTCACAAGTCTTTTGTGTTCCCACAATACCACATAGTGGAGGAGCGTGAGAAAAGGACCAGACTTAACCCTGTGTCTCCCGCAAAAAGATCAGCATTCTCCACCGCTGCCACCCCCCCCCCCCCCCCCCCAGCTTCTGCCCCCCAACACTCACAAAACTCCAGCCAAAGCTGTTTTTTTTCTTTTCTTGCCAGGTCCCCCCTTATCTCCTTACCAACTCTCCATTCAGTACCTTTATTCTAACAGTCGATCCTGAACTTAACCCTACGAACACAACAATACATGGCTGACTTGTCTATACAGCCTTCATTGTCCCACCTGAAACTCTATCCTCCCCCATCGCACCCTTTTCTGCCATCTAATCTCACGTCATATTCTCCCCCCTCGCCTGACATACCTACATGCTCTTTGACATCCCTCTCTTTTTTTTTTTTTACATTTTTTATTACTTCCACTCCCATCACCCTCGTCGGGATCCCTTCGTCAGAGACCCTCCCCCGTTTAACACGTCTTTAAATAATGTTTGAAATAATCCAGCCAAGCGGTCACTTTTTTACGTATTTTATTAAATATGATGTTGAGCAGATCGTGGCTGTAAATTCTGCTGACACAGTCCCACACAGTACAAATTATCCAACAGTTTGTTTACAAAAATACCCTAGGAGCAGCCACGTGTGTGTGGGGGGGGAGAGCAGGAGGATTCATATCAGGGACAGGAGCAATATGATCTAATCCATCTTCTGGAAGTTCACTCTGGCTTCTTCTACTTTCTGGAGTTCGGTTTCAATCTGTCTCATCTGGAGAGAAAGGAAAACAAAATTAGACAAATTAAAAAGGGACCCAGTCATCTCAACATGACTTATACTACGAATGTAAATAACAAAAACAAGGGTTAATAATGATCTGCACGGCTGTGTTAGCAAAAAAAACAATTGCAAGGAAATGTGTATCTGTGGTGTTTATGACATCACCCGTGGCTTGATATGCAAATTAACTACTACAAATGAGAAGCGTGCAATTTACAGGTGACGTCATCAACAGCGGACATGTTTAAATCGCATTTCTCTTTAGTGGTGCATTTGGTTGCCCATCTGCTAACGCAATGTATAGATAATTGTTCATCATTTTTTATTCTCTATAGTCACAGAATGTACAAGGTTTATGTGAAAGTGACATTAAATACTGAATCTGTTCTGCAAAAAAAAGTTTTTAATTAATTTAAAATAATCCACTTCCTCCCCTGTTGCTCATAATGATAGGTCTTTATGTAATAATGCATGTTTTATAGTGCTGTAGTGTTAGTTTATAGTCATGAAACAGGAAAAGAAACGGGCTCCAAAACTTGCTGGCAAGTAAAACATAAATGCATACAGGAGGCAGAAATCACCAGACAGGACGTTACTTTCTAAAAATAAATTCTGGACCTCAAGAAGTAGTTTATTATCTAAAAATATCCCCCGATTTCTCTCCCCTGTGCTGACAAAGTATTGGAGTACTTGTTAGACATCAGTCCATTCCTAGGAGTCCCATTCTCTTGGCGGGGGGGGGGGGGGGGGGTTGCACGGGGGATAATGCCAGTCCTGAACATGAAAGGCAAACAGATGATAAAAATAACACCACGGCACTACAAAATAACACCTGCAAACCAGAGACATCGCTGCCACTGGCATCCGCCTCACCTTGTCTGCATCCTGCTGCTGCACTGCTGACGGCACCTTGCTACGGTAATCGGCACTCGCCACCCTGTCTCTCAGTCGCTCCAGCTGCCGATTCAGGTCTGCTCTCTTCGTCTGCAGCTTCGCGAGCTCCTTTTCTACGTCAATCAGGCCCTGCCGAAAAGGGGGAGGGCGGTCATGAGAGGTTAGATGGTCGTGAGAGGTTTCGGACATACAGAGTTACTTTGCACCGAGGCGGGGAGAGGCTTTTGGAAGCCAGGTAGCTTATAAAGGGGGCCCATGCTTCCGCATATATCTTCGTCAGCCTGTGCCCGAGCAGTCTGCGCGGACTAATGACATCAGTTCAGGCTGGCTAAGAATCATGGGAAATCTAGTCCTCCAGTGGGAGCGCCAAAATATTAGTACGTGGCAACTGGGTCCAGAAATGCCTAGTCCCGCCGCTGTTCACTTACCACGCCATGTGTGTGAGCATTACATAGGGGTGTGGTATCCGTGTGTGAGATACAGCCAGCGGAAGCCAACGCAGCAGTCCACCATGCGCGCAGCAGAGTGCGGGCCCTGCGTGTAACGGATGGCCGTGCGTTTAGATGATTTTATGGGAGTTACCTTGAGACTGAGGTAGACCGTGGCTTTGTCGGACGCAGTGTTCACTGCGGTGCCAGGTGGGGCGGGGTCCGCCGGCTGTAAGATTATCAGAGACCCCGTCGATGACAGGACGGTGATGTACGGAGTGTAAATCACAACCAGGGAGCTGGTTACCTCATCCTGACACTTCACGTAACCTGCAGGGGGAGAGTGTAACTGCCTGATGAGAACGCGTTGGTGACATGTTAGAGCAGTCATGGTGATCAGCTTATCACTTCTAGAAAGCTTCTTCACCCAGACATTTCTGAACGTCTGTCAGTACTCACAGTCAGCTTTGGTTTTGGTGAGATTATAATCGGATCGGAGAGACCGGATGGACTTCACAAGCAGCAGAGCAAGGTCCATGTTCCTCTCGATCTCCTCATCTCGCCAGTGGAACTGCAGCGGCAGAGACAACACACCAGCCATGTTAGTGGTTTACAGAGACCTCCCTGACACTGGGCCCCCAGCAACCTCCCTGACACTGGACCCCCAGCAACCTCCCTGACACTGGACCCCCTGCAACCTCCCTGGCACGGGGCCCCCAGCAACCTCCCTGACACGGGGCCCCCAGCAACCTCCCTGACACGGGGCCCCCAGCAACCTCCCTGACACTGGACCCCCTGCAACCTCCCTGGCACGGGGCCCCCAGCAACCTCCCTGACACTGGACCCCCAGCAACCTCCCTGACACTGGACCCCCTGCAACCTCCCTGGCACGGGGCCCCCAGCAACCTCCCTGACACGGGGCCCCCAGCAACCTCCCTGGCACGGGGCCCCCAGCAACCTCCCTGGCACTGGGTCCCCAGCAACCTCCCTGGCAGCGCCTATAGCTTCTCCTCATACGCTAGCGCCTATAGCTTCTCCTCATATGCTAGCGCCTATAGCTTCTCCTCATACTCTAGCGCCTATAGCTTCTCCTCATACTCTAGCGCCTATAGCTTCTCCTCATATTCTAGCGCCTATAGCTTCTCCTCATATGCTAGCGCCTATAGCTTCTCCTCATACGCTAGCGCCTATAGCTTCTCCTCATACGCTAGCGCCTATAGCTTCTCCTCATATTCTAGCGCCTATAGCTTCTCCTCATACGCTAGCGCCTATAGTGTCTCCTCATATGCTGGCGTCTATAGTGTTTTCATGGTGTTTCTATATTATAAGTACAAATGAATAATATGTTTACTGGCTCTGCGGGGTCAGGGTGCCGTCAGTGTGCTGTTGGGGTTACTGATCCACATGCTTTTTTACCGTTTTTCAAACATTAAGGTTTAATCGACGCGTTTGCTATTTCCACTCACGCATTGTACAGACCATTTCAGGTCATTTGTTCTTCTCTATACTGATTAGGTGACACGGCCCCTTTAAATTAGCCATGCATTCAGAGGTGTGCACACACTATATACAAACATATATCACACGGCCACAAACTTTGCCCTCTCACTCTGTAATAAATAAGATCCAAAGTCCATGCAAGCAGCGCCATGTGATACAGTAAATATACCTCTAAACCTACAGGTTTTTCAATGATACAGAACTTATTTTTTTGTCCATTAACCAGGTTAATTCCTCATACAACTTAGTGTCGTCATGTTATGCCTTATTCCGGTCAGATTTCAAACAATGGTATTTTTGTACTGTAAAAAAACAAAAGCCCCTAATTTTATGACTTTCATTAGATTTTTTAAAGGGTCTCGGTCAGCTAAAAACATTGTTCTCACTGTGAATGTAAACAAAATGCCTAAATTAGAACAACGACGAGCTTTTAAAAAGCGCTTGTGGAGTCTCCTGCTCATGACATCACCTGTGGCACGGTATGCAAATGAGCTGCTTTTCAATGGGAAATTTGTAATTTGCATATCAGGCCACGGGTGATGTCATAAGTAGGAGACACAGACCCATGTAAAACACATGTTCTCCTAATTTAGGTATTTTCGTGCAATTCTGCCAACACAAGGTACAGATCATTTTAACTAATTATTTTTATTCTCTACAAACACAGTATACGCAATGTTTTGGTGATACAGTCCCTTTAAAGCAGCCATACTCTGTGCAGAAGCCAACCTCTGCTTTGGGTTACACTGATACAGTTCCAAATGCTCCTTTTCGGCCTGTAGGGGGTTTGAGCCAGAGTGGGAAATCCCGGAGGTCTATACTCACCTCTGTGGCCTCAGGGTAAGGTGTGACGGTGATACTAGGAGATTGGGTGGAAAAGCGTCGGGGAAGGCGCTGGTACAGCTCCTCAGTAAGGAAGGGCATGAAGGGGGAGAGGAGGCGGAGTCCAGCATCCAGACACGTGTAAAGAGTGTTCTGTGCTACAGCCTTGGCCGTATCATCGGAGCCAAAGAACACGGGCTTCAAACACTCCTGGGAAACACAGGGATGGGGGGGGGGGGGGGAGGGGAGAGAGAGAGAGGCCAGCATGAGAAGAGAGAGAGAGAGAGAGAGAGAGAGAGAGAGAGAGAGAGAGAGAGAGAGAGAGAGAGAGAGAGAGGCCAGCATGAGAATAGGAGAGAGAGAGAGAGAGAGAGAGAGAGAGAGAGGTCAGCATGATAAGAGAGAGAGAGAGAGAGAGAGAGAGAGAGAGAGAGAGAGAGAGAGACCAGCATGAGAAGAGAGAGAGAGAGAGAGAGAGGAGAGAGAGAGAGAGAGAGAGAGAGAGAGGCCAGCATGAGAAGAGAGAGAGAGAGAGAGAGGCCAGCATGAGAAGAGAGAGAGAGAGAGGCCAGCATGAGAAGAGAGAGAGAGGCCAGCATGAGAAGAGAGAGAGAGAGAGAGGCCAGCATGAGAAGAGAGAGAGAGAGAGAGGCCAGCATGAGAAGAGAGAGAGAGGCCAGCATGAGAAGAGAGAGAGAGGCCAGCATGAGAAGAGAGAGAGAGAGAGGCCAGCATGAGGAGAGAGAGAGAGGCCAGCATGAGAAGAGAGAGAGAGAGAGGCCAGCATGAGGAGAGAGAGAGAGAGAGAGAGAGAGAGGCCAGCATGAGAAGAGAGAGAGAGAGAGGCCAGCATGAGGAGAGAGAGAGAGAGAGAGAGAGAGAGGCCAGCATGAGAAGAGAGAGAGAGAGAGGCCAGCATGAGGAGAGAGAGAGAGAGAGAGAGAGAGAGAGAGAGAGAGAGAGAGAGAGAGATAGGCCAGCATGCGAATAGGAAGAATAGAAAAAAAGAGAGAGACCGAGAGAGACAGACAGAGAGAGAGAAAGAGAGAGACGAGAACCAGAAATCTCACCAGGTACACGTCACACAGATCGTACAGCCAGAAGTTGTACACGGCGCTGGTGATTGTAGGGAAATCGTAATTGTGGAAGCCGGTGTTGCAGAGATCCACCGCTAGGCTGAGGCGGCTCAAGATCCAGAGATCAACCAGACTTTCCTGACCAGTGGGCTGCAAGAGAAGAAGAATCCCACGGTAATGGAGAGCAGCCCAACCACGTGTGATCCAGGAGGTCCAACCAGAAGACCAGGGGATTCTTTCACGAAAGAGAGAACTGCAGGGAATTTCACATTTACGGAAGAATTTTTCCAACTCGGCTACTTTGACCTGGAGTTTGAAATTCCCTTCTCAATTCTCTCTTTAGAGCAGTAGACATAAAAGGCATCTTGTCCGTGGCAGAGGCACAGCTAGTTCTCCTTGGTACCAAAACAGTCAAGGAACTGGGCTGATGGATCATACAACTAAGCAACATGTTAAAGGATAATATAATCTCCGTATGACGGACAGACTTCTAGCCAGTTTGATTTTTGTTCTTGTTATTAAGGAGCCAGGTAACGGGAGCCTCTGTGCTCCATCCAGGGAGCTGACATGTTGTTTAGAATCTTGGGTGAGGATTATCTGACCCAACATGTCTGGCCCCTGATAGAGCTTCACAGAGCAAAGTGGGCTAAATACTTTATTTGTATCTCTGTATAAACCACGTACACAATGTAAATGTTCAATTAAACACATGTTTATCTATTGCGGTCATAAATTACATATACTGAAGTTTATATAAGCAGGATGGTACGGGCTGTATTCAGAAATCCAGCAGATTGAGGAGGTGATCGTCTGTCTGTGAAGGGGGGCAGTTATGTTATACTCACTAGCGAAGTCTCGGGTGGGATAAAGCCCTCCCCAAGGCCTCTCATGGCAAACTTGGTCGCATTCCAGAGTTTGTTGCAGAAATGACGATATCCCAGAATCCTGTTTACATCAAGGTTTATATCCCGGCCTGGAAGATACAGGAGCAGAGGAGGTGGGCAAAGGACGGATCGGGACAACAGAGGGGGCCGTAATGGCAAAACAAATATCACCGTAATAACACGGGGACACACACATATCTAAATTACACATAGTAGCCATGTTCCACAATTCTTAAAGTGGGGGATGCTGCCCACCTTGCAGAAACTTAATATGGCGGCCAGACGTAATTTCAGGAGGTAATTAATATGGACCCTGGGGGCTTTTCAGCCAAAGGCAATCATCTGGCCTGTGGACAGCCAGTGGCCATGTGGAAGCTTACGAGGTAATAGGGAGAACCTATGGGCGTTTTAAGGGCTGCAAAAAACAAAACCTTTGAAGGCCTCATCTGATTTCTGGCCAACCAGATGGGCATCAACAGCCTACACGACCTGCTCTATCGGGGGATTAGTCTACCCACGTATTCCTGTCCTCACCCTGACTGGTGTAAGCGCATAGTGCAAATCTCAGAGCGTCCGTCCCACATTCTGGGATCCCGTCGGGGTAGTCAGATTTCTGGAGGGAAAAATAAGAGACAGTTTAGTATAAAGCCATTCGCGCGGAGAGGAGCAGCAATCGGAGGCAAGGTGTTAACGGACCTGTCCCTCCTTGGCTCTTTCTAGTTCCGCAGGGTCCAGGTTACTGTCCTGGAGCTGGGCATAGAGACCCTAGAATCAGGTGAAGAGAAGCAAGGGTGAACCAAGGAGATATAACCAAACCCCAGCCCGCTGCTCTCCTTCCTGCCACTTACTTCCAAGGTGATTCCACTGATCACGTCCAAGGGGTCGATCACATTTCCCAGAGATTTGCTCATTTTACGGCCGTGAGCGTCACGCACAACGGCGTGGAGGTAAACCTGCGAAACGATGGGGGAAGAGAGGAAAAAAACACGGAAAAATTAAATCAGAGAGACCATAAGATGGCAGGGAAAGGAATTAGGGAAGGCAGAGTCGACAGGAATAGAAGAGACAGATGCTCGTAGAGGGAGCGATGGAAGAGGTGAGGGAATTCAAAGACAGTACCTCTTTGAAGGGAAGTTTCCCAGTTAGGGTGAGGCCCAGCATCACCATTCGGGCTACCCAGAAGAAGAGAATGTCATGGCCGGTCTCCAGGAGAGTGCCAGGGTAGAAAACGTTCAGATCTTCACTCTAGAGACAGAATAGTCATTAATACAGAGCTAGAAAACCAGAGGACGTAAATCCCGTACGCGGAGTATAGAGAGGGGCAAGGTCTACTGGTGCTATGTGACCATGCGCCTATGTATAAAGCCACTTTCACACGTCAGTGCGCCACGGCAGCCATGTATAAAGAATCAGGTGCTGAGAAGAATCCGGCCTATTATATAAAGTCTAAAGATCAGTCTGGGAGATGGCCATGTTGGCCCTCCCCGTCTTGTCTAATCTGGAAGGAGAGATTCAGCGACAAATATCATTTTAATGATCATTAAATATGGGAGAAAAGAGAAGGTGACATTTATAGTTAAACGTGGCACTTGATGACCGGAAACTACATATCCCATGATGCGCAGTTAATCATAAGGCAGGTTGAGCATCATGGGATATGTAGTATTGTTTGGGACAAATGGCCGTGGCTGGTAAATTAGATCATCACTACTTGTTCAGACCGGATGAGTCAGTTTGGTCCCATGACATGTTCTTTCCCTTTGCAAGCAAGAGAACAGAAACCATGTGGTGATCTATGCGGAGGTAACGGACTAACCATTCCGTCAGAAACACACAGGGACCAGCAGGTGGAAGAGGATGCGCAATCTGACCCCTGTATGACCTCGGTGACCCACAAAAGGGAAGAAAGAAGCGAGAGGGGAGGAGATGTTTTCTCCTTTCCCTAAACCAGACCGTCTGCCGCGTGGACTCGTCTGAGGAGCACGCATCACTGGGAGGCCAAGGGGTAAGACTCCACATGTTACATGTATTCTATTTCTACACATGGAATATAAGTAAAGTCCAGAGTAAGCCAGGGCTCCTGAGATCCCTACTGCTGGCTCCTGACCCTTTAGATGGATTGACATAGAGCCAGGGAAATCCATAGTGTGGCTCCTGGATTGGTTTATCTGGCAAGCCCTGTTTTAGTCTTTATAAAACAGGACTGGAGGTTACTCCGGATTCAGAAATGGTTGGAGAGGGATGCCAGACGGCTCTAGGAACCGGAAGAGGGGCAGTCTACCAGGGAGGAGAGAGACGCCCAGAACGCCAACTAACGCACTGTAACAACAGCTGGGATTATAAACGGGGGGCGCGGGGAAGTCCTAACGCCTTACCTGATTGGGCCAGCCAAAAATGGAGAAGGGGAAAATCCCAGATGAAAACCAAGTATCGAGCACATCCTCATCTGAAACCGAGAGAAGGGAGTCTGCGTTAACACTTAGAGTGCCAGGCATCGCTGTGCTTATTGGGCTGCAGAGTGGCGCCGTGACCTTCCTCACCTTGCCGCAAAGACACTTTCCCAGGGTCCACGTTAAATGCTTTTGCTGCTTTTTTTCGTGCTTCCTCCTCAGATCGACCGCTGATCCAGTATTTGCCATCTGTGTCCTGTATACACCACACAGTCACTATGGGCTCCATATCTCACCCCTATCCCACCACCAAGTCAAACCCCATCGCTAACCCACTTTATATCCCACCCTCAGAGCCCCTCCAGGATCACTAACCCACCCCCGGCCTTTATATCCCACCCTCAGAGCCCCTACAGGATCACTAACCCCCCCCCCCCCCTGCCTTTATATCCCACCCTCAGAGCCCCTCCAGGATCACTAACCCACCCCCGGCCTTTATATCCCACCCTCAGAGCCCCTCCAGGATCACTAACCCACCCCCCTGCCTTTATATCCCACCCTCAGAGCCCCTCCAGGATCACTAACCCACCCCGGCCTTTATATCCCACCCTCAGAGCCCCTCCAGGATCACTAACCCACCCCCGGCCGTTATATCCCACCCTCAGAGCCCCTCCAGGATCACTAACCCACCCCCGGCCTTTATATCCCACCCTCAGAGCCCCTCCAGGATCACTAACCCACCCCCGGCCTTTATATCCCACCCTCAGAGCCCCTCCAGGATCACTAACCCACCCCCGGCCTTTATATCCCACCCTCAGAGCCCCTCCAGGATCACTAACCCACCCTGGCCTTTATATCCCACCCTCAGAGCCCCTACAGGATCACTAACCCACCCCCGGCCTTTATATCCCACCCTCAGAGCCCCTCCAGGATCACTAACCCACCCCCTGCCTTTATATCCCACCCTCAGAGCCCCTACAGGATCACTAACCCACCCCCTGCCTTTATATCCCACCCTCAGAGCCCCTCCAGGATCACTAACCCACCCCCGGCCTTTATATCCCACCCTCAGAGCCCCTCCAGGATCACTAACCCACCCCCGGCCTTTATATCCCACCCTCAGAGCCCCTCCAGGATCACTAACCCACCCCCGGCCTTTATATCCCACCCTCAGAGCCCCTACAGGATCACTAACCCACCCCCGGCCTTTATATCCCACCATCAGAGCCCCTCCAGGATCACTAACCCACCCCCGGCCTTTATATCCCACCCTCAGAGCCCCTCCAGGATCACTAACCCACCCCCGGCCTTTATATCCCACCCTCAGAGCCCCTCCAGGATCACTAACCCACCCCCGGCCTTTATATCCCACCCTCAGAGCCCTTCCAGGATCACTAACCCCCCCCCCTCTCGGCCTCTATAACCCATCCTCAGAGCCCCTCCAGGATCACTAACCCAACCCTGGCCTTTATATCCCACCCTCAGAGCCCCTCCAGGATCACTAAACCCACCCCCGGCCTTTATATCCCACCCTCAGAGCCCCTCCAGGATCACTAACCCACCCTGGCCTTTATATCCCACCCTCAGAGCCCCTACAGGATCACTAACCCACCCCCTGCCTTTATATCCCACCCTCAGAGCCCCTCCAGGATCACTAACCCACCCCCGGCCTTTATATCCCACCCTCAGAGCCCCTCCAGGATCACTAACCCACCCCCTGCCTTTATATCCCACCCTCAGAGCCCCTCCAGGATCACTAACCCACCCCCGGCCTTTATATCCCACCCTCAGAGCCCCTACAGGATCAGTAGCCCACCCCCGGCCTTTATATCCCACCCTCAGAGCCCCTCCAGGATCACTAACCCACCCCCGGCCTTTATATCCCACCCTCAGAGCCCTTCCAGGATCACTAACCCCCCCCCCTCTCGGCCTCTATATCCCACCCTCAGAGCCCCTCCAGGATCACTAACCCACCCCCGGCCTTTATATCCCACCCTCAGAGCCCCTACAGGATCACTAACCCACCCCCGGCCTTTATATCCCACCCTCAGAGCCCCTACAGGATCACTAACCCACCCCCGGCCTTTATAACCCTGCCAGACATTCACCTCTCCTGCTGGGACAGACGAGTCATTAATGGTAATAAAGTAGGCCGGAATACGATGGCCCCACCACAGTTGGCGAGAAATGCACCAATCCCTGCGGAGTAACGACACAGTGTATCGATATGAATAAAAAGAAACAGACTAAACGACACAGTGTGACGATATGAATAAAAACAGACAGACTAAACGACACAATGTAACGATATGAATAAAAACAAACAGACAGACTAAACGACACAGTGTGACGATATGAATAAAAACTGAATGAAACGAGTGCCGTGCTCGTGATATAAGGAAGGGAGAATTAGAGTGAGGGATAATACCTGATGTTGTCCATCCAGCTGAACCAAGTCTTGGTGTGAAACTCAGGTTTGATTGACAGGTGTCCGTCACGCACAACATCAGCTGCCTTCTTCCCCATCTCATCACATCGGACGTACCACTGAGGCTTCAACAGGGGCTCCACAATGTCCTTGGAACGGCTGGACCGGGAGAACAGAAGATACAGGTTCATAGCTCATTCTGTCTGTGTCACCCTGCAGGGGGAGGGACAGACTCCTAGCTCCTTCTGTCTGTGTCACCCTGCAAGGGGAGGGGCAGACTCCTAGCTCCTTCTGTCTGTGTCGCCCTGCAGGGGGAGGGACAGACTCCTAGCTCCTTCTGTCTGTGTCACCCTGCAAGGGGGAGGGACAGACTCCTAGCTCCTTCTGTCTGTGTCACCCTGCAAGGGGAGGGGCAGACTCCTAGCTCCTTCTGTCTGTGTCACCCTGCAAGGGGAGGGGCAGACTCCTAGCTCCTTCTGTCTGTGTCGCCCTGCAGGGGGAGGGGCAGACAGGGGGAGGGACAGACTCCTAGCTCCTTCTGTCTGTGTTACCTGCAAACTGGGACAACCATGGGGTTGTCTTTGATTTCCTTAAATAATCCCTTTTTCTTCAGAGCTTCCAACACAGCTTTTCTTGCTTCAAAACGCCTCATTCCCTGGAAAAAAAAAAGAAGAAGAAAACGAGTTACAGCACTGAAGAGATGGATGAAAATCAATAAAGGACAAATGAGGCGATAATTAAATATGTACGCCCCCCAGCTTTTAAAAATGGTTTGTCCCTCGCTGCTCTTACCAGGAATGGCTCAGGGACATTGACCAGAAGTCCATTGTCGTCCATGATGTTCACAAAGTCCAGGGAATGTCTCATCCCGACCTCGTAATCCGTCTGATCATGGGCGGGGGTGATCTTCACAGCGCCTGGGAGCAGGAATAAGACCAGTATAATAACCGGAGAGGGGGGCGATGGGAGAATCCGCCGCGCGTCACTCCTTACCTGTCCCGAAACTCATATCCACAAACTCATCAAACACGATGGGAAGGAGGCGGGAGGAGAAGGGATGGACCACGTGCTTCCCCTTTAAATGCTGCGGGGTGGATGGGAAAAATGGGGCGTGGTCAAATTACAGCATCACTGTATTCTTAACCGTTTCTCTACCGGAGCCCCGCAGAGCTTTGCTCCGCCATTATCCGGCAGGTTATCTTACCTGGTACCTCTTGTCCTGGGGGTGGACAGCCACGGCCGTGTCTCCCAGCATCGTCTCTACTCGAGTTGTTGCCACGACAACTTCTTCACCTGGGAGAGGATGGGGGGGATTTTGGAATCAGTGGAAGAGAATGAAAAGGGCAGAGGGGCTGAGATCTCTCCCTGAGAAAAAGACTATTCTAAAAGTGAAGCGGTCACTGAAACCAATGGAATGTTCCTGCCGATTCCAGGCACCACGGAAACCAATGGAATGTTCCTGCTGATTCCAGGCACCATGGAAACCAATGGAATGTTCCTGCTTATTCCAGGCACCACGGAAACCAATGGAATGTTCCTGCTGATTCCAGGCACCACAGAAACCAATGGAATGTTCCGGCAGATTCCAGGAACCATGGAAACCAATGGAATGTTCTTGATGATTCCAGGCACCATGGAACTCAATGGAATGTTCCGGCTGATTCCAGGCACCATGGAAACCAATGGAATGTTACGGCTGATTGTTTCACTTTTAGAACATAGCTCATGATAAAGTGTATTATTATTAGTATTACCCGTCTCGTGCACTGGATAGGCGAATGACACCAGGACACCAAACTCTACACCCTCCTTGTACCCGGGCACAGGAAGCACAGTCCGTCCGCTCAGCTCCTTCTTGTCCACCTGCAACAGCCGACAAGTCACACATATATACCATACACACCATACACAACCTTGGGTACTTCTCATATTCAACATCTCACCCAGACCACCGCTGCCCCTGCTGACCTAGACCTCCGCCCCGTATCCTTCCCTTCTCACTCAGACCCCGCCCACAGCCTTCCCTTCTGACCACACTCACCCCGTTTCTTTCCCTTCTGACCCCACCCCGTATCCTTCCCTTCTCACTGAGACCCCGCCCCCAAGCTTTCCCTTCTCAGACCCCGCCCCCCAGCTTTCCCTTCTCACTCAGACCCCGCCCCACACCTTTCCCTTCTCACCATGAAGCCTTCCCTTCACACCCACAGCCCTCAGCCACCCCACACGTTCTCCTACCTCGATGTCGGAGATGGCAGAGTTCAGTGTACAGGACCAGTTAACCAGTCGTTTGCTGCGATAAATGATGCCAGCTTCGTGCAGTCGGATAAAAGCCTCCTGGACGGCCAGGGAGAGTTTCTGAATGAACAAGAGAACGGATCAGGGCATGAGACACAAGGAGACAGACAGACAGAGACATACAGAGTGACAGACAGGCAGACAGAGACAGACAGAATGACAGGCAGACAGACACTGATAAATCCTCACAGGGTCCATCGTGAAACAGGCTCTGTCCCAGTCCAGAGAACTCCCCAGCATCCTCAGCTGGTGGTAGATCCGGTCACCCTTCCTGGAGAAGGAGAGCGAAAAATGTGGAGCCTGATTACAGATTGGCGCTGAAGAGGTACACATTATTTAACCCCTTCATCCCCAGGCCTCCCCTCACTGGCCACAGGCCTCTGCTCAGCGTTTATCAAGTTAAGTAAAAAGCAATCAGAGCGATAAGAGCAGAATAATCCTGCATGAGGTTTTACTGATGGCAGCGACCCAGCCTGCTATACAGCTTTAAAAGCGGCGAAATGCATGGGAGGTGATCACTAAGACCCTGCTTTCTCAGTGCTGGAAGATCCCGTACTGCAGAGAGAGATTTATAGCAACTCACTCGCTCTTCCACTTCCACACCTCCTCGATGAACTGCGATCTCCCCAGGTCGTGGCGGGTCTTCCCCTTCTCACGCCACAACTTCTTCTCCACCACGACCTGAGTGGCGATTCCCGCGTGGTCACAGCCTGGATTCCACAGGGTCAGCTCCCCACGCATCCGGTGCCTGCAGGGTATCAAATCAGGTTTAGTGACCCCCAACCTCATCCATTCTGCAGTAACCCCCAACCCCACTAAACACAGACACTCTGCTCCCAGGCTCTCATCGCAGACCCTCGCTCCCCTACACCTGTTCTTGTGGACAGATTTATTTATTCAGATCACGTACTGAGCGATCGGATCAAACCCAGACGCGTTTTGCTACGGTCACCTTACTCAGCATTTATCTATTTAAGCTTCCTCCACCTGTGGCCCTCCAGCTATTGGAGAACTACATTGTCAGTGAGAGACCCCCCATTGTCCCATTCCACCAACAGTGAGGACCTTCACTTGGAAGGTGACACACAAAAATTAAAAGAGACGACAGACCATCAAACGCGCGGGGCAAGCCCCAGCACAGATTGGCTGAGCGCTTTCGAACATTGACAGCTTGCGCCAGCGTCAAGACAAGCTCTGCCTCAGCTGAGAGGCAGCGCTCAGAGTAAACCCGGGTGTATCTGAAAAGACGCACGGCAGGTTTATTCCAGGCAGGTGGCACCAGGTTTTTAACTTGTGTTACTATTAACAAAGCAAAAGCTAAAAATAAATAAAAAACTAAATTTAAAAAAAACACTCATTACTGTTCTACCAGACGTCGCACATCTTTCTAAAGCTCCTCTCTGTCTGCACCTTCTTACTGCGCGCCTCACGTCAGACCTTCTGAGCTCACAACCTCCCAACACTCTCTCTGATTCCTCTAAATCTTACTCACCAACGAGTCAAACTGTCCTGGATGGCATTGGTCAGAGCATGTCCCAGATGCAGAGAGCCGGTCACATTTGGGGGAGGTATACACATCATGAACGTACCCTTAGGATTGGGCTCGGACAAGCTTTTCCTCTGTAACAGAAGAAGAGCCAATGATCCCCGATGTTAAAATCACCTGGACAGCAAGTCCTACTGCTGGGGATACTTATCAAGCAAGGGATAACGCTGGGAGAGCCCCATGCAAGCGTCAGGATATACCAAATCAGGCAGCTCTATGGTTGGTAGACGGCCCTCACTCACCCCATACTCTGGTTTGAAGAAACCTTCCTTTTCCCACCATGAATACCAAGCAGCTTCTACATACTGAGGACTATACGAGTCCGGCATCGCACCAGCCACATCTAGAAGAAAGGAGGTGAAAACATTGTGTCAGGGAAAGAGATTTACAAGAATTAAAAAAATAATTCTCCTGGCAACGGCTCACACTGTCCAAGTGTTACCTTTCTTGTGACCAGCAGGAGTGTTAATGTCGTATGTAATCACCCCCAGATCCTTCTTCTCTTTTTTTTCTGCCTTTGGCTTTATCTGCAGATGGCAACAGAGGAACAAAGAAACACATATAAGAGACAGAGAATAAAGGGAAAACATATGGAAAGGAATAAGGAAAATTAAACACAGAAGAAAAGACGGTGTCAGAAGTGGGATTTAGGGAGCGGGCTTGCTCACCCCTGTTTGTTCTTTAATCTTTTCCTGCTTTTGCTGGAATCGCTCGAGTTTCTCTTTTTTCTTAGACTCTTTCTTCAACTGAGCTGGAGTTTTGGCAGGAGCGACGGACGTAGCACCAGAAGGGACAGCAGATGGAGACAGGACATTAGCCCCTACAGCTTGAAAGAGAGAAGGTCATAAATTAGACGTTTCATTTACTGTTAGATTGCTAACCAGTAAAAGCGATTTTCACTCTACATCTATTATTTAAAGGCTCTGGACGTTTTAAATCTCAAAAATACCTGGAATGAAAAGTTTCACTTCTCCCAAGATCTCCTTGAACTGGTATTGATTCACGCATGTTAAGAACCAACGGGTCACATTAGGAAATGCCTGCCTGCTGGCGGGAGTCAGTACCTGAGAGAGGCAGAGCAGTACGACACATTTAACAAGCACTGGGTAAAATCGCTTGCCATTAAATCAATAAAATGTAATATGCGGCCAGAAACCATGAGGTCAGAGGGAAATGAAGAGGACGGGAGATGTGAGGGGCACAGATCAGTGATGGGGAAAATGAACATTTTATTTGAATGAATGGGCTCCGAGGCAGACCTACCTTGCTGTAGGGTTCTATAAGACAGCAGGACACAGCTATATCAGCGAGACTGATTCTTTCCATCACTAGGTAAGTGCGCACTCTCAAGTGACTGTCCAGAATGCCCAATATTGTCTGCAGCTCTAAACGAGACCGCTCCTTCCCCTGACAAAGACACATAAACAAATCAATTGCATTGTGTTATAGGGATAAACACTGTGTAAAGCAATGAGGAAGAGACAGATCTGTCTGTTCAGTTCTATTCCTCAATGTTTCCTGTCTTGATAGCCGTTACTATAGCAACAGTCCTGCCCATCTCTCCAAGCCCCTCCTTATTGGAATGTCAATGAATTTAGCAGCCCCGCTTAAATTATTTTCAATGTAAAAACAACAGGAGAACTGGAAATACTTCCAACGTACAAATAAGCGCTCTTCACATTATTAAAACACATGTACAAAATACAGTGAATAAGCCCATTTAAATCAGGAGTTTGGTCATTTGCCTATAGGACAGAGGGCAGTAACTCTGGTGGTCACGTTGGTACCTGTGTGTGTTCTGTCCCGTAGGCAGCAGGTAGGACGTCTGTCTCTGCATAATTCACCCACTGCTTGATGAGAGCGCAGCTTCTGCTGTCACCGTCCCCTGAGAGAATGTCAGGAGCCAGCATGTAAGACACAGCCCAGGGGCCCCATACTGAGCCTGAGGAGAGAGTCAACAAGCAGGGGAGTGGGAGACCACGGGGTCCAGTGGCCACCTCCAGGACCTCCGGGTGCGGCGGAGGCGAAAACTGGCCAGAGATTCTCACCCACAGACAGCGCGGATCAGAAGAGGAGGACAGGGGAAGGTAGAGTTTTGCCATGGCGCAGCGAGAGGTGGACCTGGAAGGAAAGAGACACAGTAAGTGACATGCACTGCGACTCTCCAGCCAGCTCAAGCCGTTCTTTCCTTACATCTTGCATTTCCTTTAGAGCTCCTGCCGCTTCCTTCACTTGTTCTGTTTAAAGTCCTGTATGTCATTCGCTCGCTGAGCACATCACTTCCTGCCTGTCTCATTAAATGACAGCATCCCCACTCATTACAGGTAACAAGCAGCATTATCCACTCACATCCGCCTTTTTTCCTTCCCCTCATTGCCTCCTGATCTGTTTAGTCATCAGTCTCAGCCAGGGATTCCTACACTTGCTATCGGCTGGGAACCCACAAGGCTCACACTCCATACATACAGCGTGAGAGCCAGCATCTAATACCAGCCTAGTGAAGACACTATCCTCCTCTATAATTGGTACATCGTCGATAACATTCAGTTTCATTATCCAATGTGTTATTAATAAAGTTATCTTATTGGTTATTTAATAATAATATTATCTGATTTGTTCCCTTGCTCTCATCCATATAATGACGACTGTAAATTCCCATTAATATTTAATTGAATCCTCTCTCTCCTGCTGGCACTGGCAATCTCCCTTGATAGCCAGATGGATGGGTTTATACAGTCACTGTACGTCCACCTGGTACTCAAAGGGTTACTCCCCCCCCCCATGTGACTCATCCCCTCACCCTGCCTGTATCATATTAATATTAATCTAATTATTATTATTATTATATCTCTCTATTCTCACCTTATTCTCTCTTGCACACTCTTCTCTCCTTTAAGTTCCGCTGCAGTGACGTCACTCCCATCACCCACGTGTATTTTCTTCTCCCTCTCGCTTCCTACTTCCGCCCTCAGACTGTCAAGCTGCAGGACCCCCTGACTTGCCCTCACTTAGGTGCCCCAGATAGTCTAACTCCTCAGAGCTATGCTTAACCTGACTGGAGGCCACCAGAGTCGCCACTTCAGCTACGTGCAAGCACAGTATTAGCCAGGAATAGTTAATTTCCTCACTGCTAGGCGCCTCTCAGTTGGGTTATTGACTAGACTTCCAGTCAGGCGTGAAGAAGACACACTTGATGATCGCAGGCCCTCCGTGTCTCACAGCTAGCGCCTGTCAGTCAGAATCCACTGTGCTGACACCTAGAGGCTGAGAGCTGCAACTGCAGCCTGATGCAACCATTCACACAGTGTGCAATGCTGGATGTCCCATTCATTACACCATATTATTTCTAGTTATTACTGCATTACATTACATAGGATGAGGTTGTGATTCCCATACATTCAGCCATACACAGACTGTGATACTTTATTACAAGATGTTATAGTGTTATAATATACCAGATACATATCATTTCTACATAATACTGCATACCAAACAACATTTCAAATGTCCACCGGGGGATGGGGTGGGGGACATTTCTGTATCCAGGGAAGTGGCTGAAGGTGTAGCTTGGGCAGGAATTGCGTGGGACATTTTAAGAACAATTTACAGGCCATTAATAGTTTTTTTTGTCGTTTGATAAGTCATTTAGGATAAAGTATTTTGTTTATACCAATACGTATACACTTACTTTGTTGTATTTGTTGTGTTATTGCTGTGGAGTCTTTAATAGACTAATACACAGCGTCTGTGTAAATACGAAAGAGGGACAGAGGGATTTGGGTCCAAAATAGAGACCCTTCGGGGGATATGGTACTGACATGCTACGTGACACTATGTACACTCGTATGAAGGGTGAGCACATTGGGTTAGTAATTCAGGGCAGTGTATAAGAAATGCATGCTCCAGGGCTGTAATCAGCTAGTCACCTAGTTAAACCCAGAAGTAAACATGTTTCATGGGTCACTGAGTAAAACATGAAAGTGCTCATCGTAAAGCTACGAGTCCCAAAGAAAACAGAATCAATACTTTACTGATTGAAAGGCATCGCGAAGGTGAAACAAAATTATATTTCATGCTCTAGTTCAACCACATAATGGTTCTCATTCTAGTGACCTCAGAAAGATGCAACTCATATCTGCAGCCTTCAGCACTGTGTATGAGACGTGGTGCAAGGATGACCTATAACTCCAACACAAAATAATGTGTATAAAAAGAAAAAACTATACTTACAGAAAAAGGTGAATAGAAACATAGAATGTGTCGGCAGATAAGAACCATTCGGTCCCTCTGGTCTTCCCAATTTTTTTGAGTACTTTTATTAGTCCCCCGTTCCCGGTCTTATAGCTAGGATAGCCTTGTGTCTATCCCACGCATGCTTAAAATCCTTGAAACAGTGTCATTTGCATCTCAAGCCCCAAGGTGATGTCATACCCAGGCGACTCCACCGACACATTAAAAAAAATAATGTTCCCTCAATGTAAGGATTTGCTAACAATTCTGCTAACACGGTCCTTGATTCTTTTATTTTGATATAAATTCCCAGTATAAGTGATGTTTAGGTGACAGAGTCTCTTTAATAAGTCATCCCTCACTCAGGGAGGTGCTGAGTGCTTCTATCCCAGTAATGAGGGATTTAATGGGTGAGCTGTATCATTGTAAAGAAGTGCTAATGGCCTTTAAACACTTTGCTAGCTGGATATTATAGCTGGGTATTTATATGCATCGGGTGACGTGTCTGCACAAAGTGTGATCATCTCAAAATGAACCGGATTTACTGCTGCACTGGAGAAAAATAGATAAATAATAAAATCAGGGATATAAATGTATGTAATATATATATATCAGTATACAATCTCCATTATAAGATACACGTTTCTGAGTGTAGATCATTTCTGGGGCAAAGTTCTAAAAGTGATGTCATCAGCAGGAACATTCCCTTGGTTTCCATGGTGACTGGAATCAGCAGGAACACTCCCTTGGTTTCCATGGTGACTGGAATCAGCAGGAACACTCCCTTGGTTTCCATGGAGACTGGCCACTTTTAGAATTGTGCCCCACATTTGACCTTCATACATAATAAACCCTCTTATAATCCACACCTTCTGTTAGATGGAGCCCACATCTGGCATTAAAGAGGAGATTTACAGGTATTTTTACTAAACGAGGGAATGTGGTGAATTTACAGGAAGACTCAGCTTTAGCTAAAATATTCACTTATGTTTCATTGAAAGATTGTATTAAGTATAAATGGTCTGTATAGAAATGATTTAAGGAAAGAATACAAATAAAGAACCTCCGTATAGCTCTATCAGGGGGCGGACATGTTTTTTTAGAATCTTGAGTCTGACCCAGTGTGAACTAATATCAGACACAAGATTGTACACAACATGTCTGTCACCTGATAGAGCTATACAGAGCAAAGATTATAAACAATATGTCCACCCACTGATAGAGCTATACAGAGCAAAGATTCTAAACAATATGTCCACCCACTGATAGAGCTATACAGAGCAAAGATTATAAACAATATGTCCACCCACTGATAGAGCTATACAGAGCAAAGATTCTAAACAATATGTCCACCCACTGATAGAGCTATACAGAGCAAAGATTCTAAATAACATGTCCACCCCCTGATAGAGCTATACAGAACAAAGATTCTAAACATGTCCACCAATGATTGAGCTATACAGAGCAAATATTCTAAACAACATGTCTACCCCTGATAGAGCTATACAGAGCAAAGATTCTAAACAACGTCTACCCCTGATAGAGTTATACAGAGCAAAGATGCTAAACAACATGTCCGCCTCCTGATAGAGCTATACAGAGCAAAGATTCTAAACATGTCTACCAATGATTGAGCTATACAGAGCAAATATTCTAAACAACATGTCTACCCCTGATAGAACAATACAGAGCAAAGATTCTAAACAACATGTCCGCCTCCTGATAGAGCTATATAGACCAAAGATTCTAAACAACATGTCCGTCCCTTGATAGAGCTATACAGAGCAAAGATTCTAAACAACATGTCTACCCCTGATAGAGATATACAGAGCAAAGATTCTAAACAACATGTCTGCCTCCTGATAGAGCTATACAGAGCAAAGATTCTAAACAACATGTCCGCCCCCTGATAGAGATATACAGAGCAAAGATTCTAAACAACATGTCTGCCCCATGATAGAGATATACAGAGCAAAGATTCCAAACAACATGTCCGCCCCTTGATAGAGCTCCATGGAAGCATATACATTAAACACGATGCATCAAGAATAGGTCATATCCTCCTAATAATGTCCCTTTGTATCTCCCATATGCTGAGGAGATTGAGGGGTAAAGTTTAACACTCACCGATCTCCGGGGTTCAGCTACGGTTAATCCCTGGTAGAATTGGGGAGAAGGTAATAATCCCACAGGATGCTGGGCAGCTGTGCTTTAGGGAAGGACACAGTGTCTGTGTGTGAACAAGTACAATATGACATCTATAGGGATGTCTGTCCTTAAATCTGTCAGCTGTTATCCTATAAAAATCTCTATTAATCATCATACAAAACCTGCCTCTGTTTATACAGATCCACCCAATCTACATTTCTGTGCAATGCTAATATTAGATGTGTAATATATCAATATCTCATTCTCTGTCTGTCCTTCCGTCTATCTAACTATTGATCATCTCTCTGTCTATCATTTATATATGTATCTATTGATATTATAACTATTGATCATCTCTCCGTCTATCTATAATTTATCTATATAGCTATAATATATCTATCTATTTATCTGCACTGCACAGATAATGTGCAGTATAGTTGTGAGGACCCCCCAATCTAGCTTGGGTTCTGTGTCGCCAGTAATGTATCCAAAAGAATAAAATCACTGGTATATATCAATATTGCCTCATCAAGTGTCAACAATCTATGTTTCTGCCCCCCTAGGAGCCATTATCAAGATATATCTATCAATAATATACCTATCGATCATCTGTCTATCTATCTATCTATCTATCTATCTATCTATCTATCTATCTATCTATCTATCTATCATTCTGTCTGTCTCTATCTATCATTCTGTCTGTATCTATCTATCTATCTATCTATCTATCTATCTATCTATCTATCTATCATTCTGTCTGTCTCTATCTATCATTATGTCTGTATCTATCTATCTATCTATCTATCTATCTATCTATCTATCTATCTATCTATCTATCTTTATGTCTGTCTCTATCTATCTATCATTCTGTCTGTCTCTATCTTTCTATCTATCATTCTGTCTGTATCTATCTATCTATCTATCTATCTATCTATCTATCTATCTTTCAATAATCTACTTATCGATCATCTGTTTGTCTATCTTTCTATAATTTTATAAATAACTATCCTTTGTCTTTCTGTCTATCTATAATGTATCTATATATCTTTTGATAATCTACTTATCAATCATCTATCTGTCTCTGTATCATTTATCTATATAACTATCCTTTATCTGTCCGTTTGTCCTTTATTTATCTATCTATATAATTATTTAATACATCTGTCTATCTTTCTATCATTTATCTATATAACTATCCTTCATCTGTCTGTCCTTTATTTATCTATCTATCTTTATTTTATCTATCTATCTATCTATCTATCTTTTTATTTATCTGTCTGTCTGTCTATCGATGTATATATATATATAATACATGTCTATCTTTCTATCCTGTATCTGTCTGTCTGTCTGTCCTTTATTTATCTATCTATCTATTTTTATGTTATCTATCTATCTGTCTGTCTATCTATCTACCTATCTATCTATGTATTTATATATATATATATATATATCTGTCTGTCTGTCTGTTCATTTGATGGAGAATATGGCAGATAACGAGGTCTGTAAACTGTGACATAATAAAGACTAGAGGAAATGAGTAGAAAATGGGGTTTGGGGTATAAGACTGGAGGAGGCATTCAGAGGGTTAGAGGCCAGGGGGTCCAAAAGAAAGGAATGAGATGTAAAGGTAATTACACTCATATATATATTCAAGGAATCTCACATTGGAGAAGCTGCAATCAGATGCTTCTGGCTTTATTCCTGAAAGAGAGAAATGCAGGGAATTGAGAAGGGAAATACAAACTTCAGGCCAATGGAGTCGAGTTGGAAAAATCAAGATATGTTCAAAGTGCAGCAAAGCAACGTGTGCCCTCCCCAACACAAAACAATAGACAAAGAAATAAAAGTGTCAGTGGATGGGAAAAAATTACTTATCCTTCACTGGACTCTTATTCCAGACAATATCCAGCAAACAATTATTCATTTGGAGAATTTCTCCAATTGACCCTCTTATGTTTGAAATTCCCTGCAATCCCCTGTTTCATTAATAAAACCCCTTTCATTCATCTCAGCTCAGGACACCGATCCCAGGAATGTTTAGATAATATTCCTTCACGTTTATCAAGCAAGACTTGTTAGAAGAGCTGACCATTCATACTGGGGTCAATCAACCAAACAGCGAACTGACAAGGAAACTGACAAAATCAGGCATTCACACCTGACCTGGAACTGTTCTCCAGCTTGCCTGTCTTTCCCGCAGCTCGGCTGGTAATGTCTGATTCTTGCAGTTGACATGGATTGGCACTTCACTTCCATTCATCCTAACTGTTCAAGTTTAAATTCCCTTTCCCATATTCTTTCCTCCCTCCCAGCTTACACACATCTTTAGATGACCAACCCATCCATATATCCTTTGTCTTTTGCACAAAGACTATGGAATATCTATGGAATGGTAGATCATAGAAGTGCCATTCAGAAACAATCTAAAACAGGGAAAAGTGGCTTTATATATATATATATATATATATATATATATATATATATATATATATATATATATATATAAAGCCACTTTTCCCTGTTTTAGATTGTTTCTGAATGGCACTTCTATACATTTTTGTTTTGCTTTATATATATATATATATATATATATATATATATATATATATATATATATATATAAACACACACGTACATATATTTTTATATATATTAAATAAAGAAATATATATATATATATACATAAAGCAAAACAAAAATGTGGGATGTTTATTCTCTTGTGTTCAGATAACTTCCTGTATTTCCCACCTAATCTCCTCTTCCTCAAGGGCATTTTAATTTCCCTGATCATTAAAAGGGTATTTTTATTGTAAAAAAAAAAAAAAAAAACCCAGGTTTATTAAAACCGCCAAATAGTTTTCATTTGTGAAACATCATCCAAACATGCAGTGAGCGCCCTGGCATCCTTTCCTCATCTAGATATTAAATACCGCACTATTGAGCGCGTGTCTTTGACGTGAGGTGCTCAGGGATTAGTATTCGGTGAGATGCCTAATCCTCATTCTTCACATTGTGTAGCCATGTGGGCCATGATATGTGTGTGTGTCTGAGGCCTGTCTTTAACATGCACTAAAGTCTTTTAATCTCGAATGTGTGAAGTGACAGTGTGAAGAATGCCTATAATGATGAGACGAGTTCGTGGAGCAGGGGTATGTCTTAATCCTCTGAGGCGTTAGATCTTCTCTGAAACTCATTAAAGCTCATGTTCTGCACGTCTTTCGCCTCCCTTGACTTACACGCTTCCCTTCCGGCTCGAATCTTCCTCTCGACTTCCTTGACGATCTCGTTCCACAGCCGCGGTGATGTCACTGGTGAAACGAATCACTCTGCGGGATTGAATCAAAACCGCAAATTGCCCTGTGTTAATGAGAGTTTACGACACTTGATGATTGCAGAGAACATCTGAATCACACCCGGGGAACGGGCAAACAGTCTGTACGATGTCACCAGTGCCCCTGCCAAGTAGGGTCGCCTTCCAAAAGCGTATTTTACTGACAGGCCGGTAAAAATTTGGCCGAAGAGCAATATTAAGACCAGCTAACCTGTATCTTCGTACCGGGAGGTGTAGGGGGGGGTTAATACACAGGAGGTATACAATACAAGGTGAGGGAAAATACAGCTCTCCCAAAATACTAGTTGCTTCCAACCCCCCAGCAGTGTAAACCCCCACGCACTGCAAATATAGGATAGGAAAAAGTGCAAGAGGTAGGGTGAGCAGGGAACATTTACTAAAACCACACAGTGGGTATAAAGAGAATCAGTGCCGGCCGGGGGGAATCTACAAGTTCCTGACGTCAGACAACGCGTTTTGCCTGGAAATTAGGCTTCTTCAAGGTGCTTGGAGATTTCCCCGGCAGCAATGAGTCCTTCGGTTGAGTAGAGGCCCTGAGAAGCTATACAGACGGACTGCACAGCAGAGGAGTACTCACATTTATATGTCTTATAACCATATATTTTTATTCTTTCCCTTATATTAAGACAGATTTTTAACTTGAGTATCGTGCTGCCACCACTTTATTCCTTCTACCTGGGTGGCTCTGGATTTGGTGGTTATCGGACCCCTCCCTGAGCTTATTATATATTACATAACGTGTAAGCGTATATTTAAAATACAGATCCCGCTATGTTTTGCTCTCTTGTGTTTATGACTTTGTGATCACTACCATATATTTGACTCCAAGGGGGTTATATGTAACCACGGCGCTGACGCAGACCGCGCTGAATAGTGGCGTTAGCCGGTTGTGCGCCTATGAATACAGCAGATTCCCGACAATCTTCCGCCAGACGCTCACCGGCGCTGAGGTCCACTGCTTGACGAAACGTCCTTCCCTCTCGCACTGTAAAGTGTCGGGAGTTCTAATATGGCGCCATTGCCGTTATATATGACAAACGGAGACTGCGCCTTATTATCCCTCTCCCGACATTTCGTGCGGGAGATTTTATACGTTATCGAAGACTACAGATAACAGATATCCTATATAAGTATTGCCTTTCTTTATACTCACTGTGGGGTGTTTAATTACTCATTATTGCTCCCCCTATCCCTAATTCTCAGGCGGACTCATGTTCCCCAAACCTTAAGGCTACTGTGGCAACGATCCTAGTGAATCTGTCTTGCGCATGGGGAGCTGTATAGTATTTGCTGGTAAATGTGCCAAATCTAGAGTGCAATTCTTGGGATGTCAGGCCATTAAATTTGGCCAATGCATGCCTCTACGATGGGTCAGTGACAGGCAATCACCTCTTGGTTCCACAGATCAACCAATTCCCTAATAATTTCCTTTTTTTTTTTTTTGCCTGAATATCTTTTAGCCACGAGTTCTCACCCAGTTACGCACAACATCCTCCTAATGACACTACAAAGGTATGTAATTAAATGGGTCAAACCTCAGGCATGAGCTGCTAATTATGATTTTTAACATTTCCCATAAAGTGATCCACACACAGATCCACTGTCATGATCTGTCTCTCTCTCCGTCTAGTTACGTTAAGTGCTGTTTTGTTTAATGTGTGTTTTTTTTTTTGTAGCGTGCCATGTTTAGGTGGAAGAATTAGATGAGCTGTAATTACCCGGATTATCCAGGTTGAGTGGGCAGCACTGGTGATTCAAGGTCACTTGGCCGTTTCTTCCGGCTTCTCAGTGGGTTCGTCATCCAGGAGAAGCCGCATTTCCCAGAAATAAAAACCTGGTTTAACCATTAAAGGGACAGTAACCTAAATATTGTTTTTACTGTGTATATAGTGGATAAAAAACTGATTGTAAAGGATCTATACATTGTGTTAGCAAAACTGCAAGAAAATCCCTAAATTAGGAGAAAAAAATTTGCTTTTTTTTAACCTGTCTGTGCAGTCTCCTACTTATGACATCACTTGTGGCCAGTTACCGTATTTGCTTGAATATAAGACGACCCTCCAAACTTTGGATATTCCTTTAGGAAACTAATTAAAAGCCTGAATATAAGACTGCCCTATAGGAAAAAGATGAACTTGTATATATTCACATGTAAATTGCTTTTTCATTTTTAATAAAAATTATGATAGAAAAAAATGCATTTCTTGTTTTTATTTCCTTTTATTTGCCCATCAGCCCCCAGACGTAGTCAATGCATCACTCCATAGCCATCTGCCCACCAGATGTAGCCAATGCTTCCCCTACCCCCTTGACTTAACCAGTGCTGCCTTCCCCTCCTCCCCCAGACTTGCCCAATGATGCCTTTCCCCCCTCCCTCCCCAAGCAGAGAGAGCTCAATAAAATGATTTTTGTATTCTCTCATTAAAGCATTTATATTTAAAATACTTAAATTTGATGTAATCTCTAAATTCAACAGTTTTTCCCCAGACCGTTGTCTTTTATGACAAGTTTTGGTCATCGATGGGAACACAAACACAGATTAGCTTAAAGGATCGGCAATAAGACAGCCTTGGAGTTCCAGCCGTGGCGGAGCGTGGCCTTGAGACGTGGCTATGTGATCTCCAGTGTAACCATTACCAATCAGGATAGTATCCTGGCCACGCAGGCCCCGTGGGCTGAGCTCAACGTAGGAGACAGTATGGAGAATTATGGAATGAACACCACCAGGGCAGGAAAGACATCAGGAACGGCAAACAGGGAAAGGGGCATTAAACACCCAGCCACAGGCGCGATACAGCACTAAATAATACTATTATACTACACCTGGATACAAGCAGGATAGTTAGTTATGAGGGGCTTTTTCATTCTCAAGAGAGAATTACACGGAATTGAGAAGAGAACTGCAAACTTAAGGACAAAGTAGCAGAGTTAGAAATATTCTCCAAACTCAGCTGGATTGGAGAATTTTAGCAACTTGACTTCTTTGGCCTTAAGCTTGCAATTCTCTGTAATTAAACATGTGGGTTAATCTGCATGTTGGGGCTTCTGTACATAGCATTCAGGATGCCTGCCATGAGTAAACCTGTCCCGATTCCCTGGCCCCGCCCTCTCCACGAGCAGGATGGGGAGTCTCAAATGAATCCAGGTTAGTAATATGTATCACCACTAGATGGCGCAGGTTCCTACGGCAGGTATATGATCTAAGCAGTGGCTTTCTCTTACAGATATGCCACTATTGCCACGTTAGCCCCAGCAGGTGATTTCAGTGTGGTGGGCTCATCGGACATTACGTGACACCGTGCAGATGTGCTCACCCTGTGTGAGGAGCAAGCGACCGTTACGCCCGTCACAGTAGAGCTACAGGATGGGCAAACAAAACATTTCTCACCATTTACCACAGAACTGGGATTCGTGATTCAAAGCGCGTCGGGCACACCGAACAGAACCACAGACCAAAGAGATAGTAATACAGCAGGTGAGATAACGGGTCTGTCAACACAGAGTGAAGGAGCCATGGGTCTGTACCTCCCCTTGCAGGGCGACATGGGTATACAGAGTAGGGGCTGTGAGTCTGCCCCTCCCCCTGTAGGGCGACATAGGGGGATACAGAGAGAAGGTGCTGCGAGTCTGTACCTCTCCCTGTAGGGCGACATGGGGGATACAGACAGTAGGGGCTGTGAGTCTGTCCCTCCCCCTGTAGGGTGACATGGGGGATACAGACAGTAGGGGCTGTGAGTCTGTCCCTCCCCCTGTAGGGTGACATGGGGGATACAGACAGTAGGGGCTGTGAGTCTGTCCTTCCCACTGTAGGGCGACATGGTGATACAGACAGTAAGGGCTGTGAGTCTGTACCTCCCCCTGTAGGGCAACATGGGGGATACAGACAGAAGGTGATGTGAGTCTGTCCCTCCCCCTGTAGGGTGACATGGGGGATACAGACAGTAAGGGCTGTGAGCCTGTACCTCCCCCTGTAGGGTGACATGGGGGATACAGACAGTAAGGGCTGTGAGTCTGTCCCTCCCCCTGTAGGGTGAAATGGGGGATACAGACAGAAGGTGATGTGAGTCTGTCCCTCCCCCTGTAGGGTGACACAGACAGTAGGGGCTGTGAGCCTGTACCTCCCCCTGTAGGGTGACATGGGGGATACAGACAGTAGGGGCTGTGTGTCTGTCCTTCCCCCTGTAGGGTGACAGTTTATGACTTTGTATTAGTACAGGTGAGGATGTATATAAAGTCTAACATCCACACTGAGATTAGGATTTGATAAGATCCTGGAGAGTGGTGAGTATAGAGATTTACATGGAGGGTGGAAGTAGTTAGCTGGGTATTAGGATAAGTGGTTAATTCTCCCACAGAAAGAGTGCTGCTGTGCGTTCTGTGATTTAATAGGTGAGGGGTATAATCCTAAAACCCTCTGCACATATAATGTCGTTACCTGTAACATGACCACCCTGCCCCAGCAGATTCTGCGATGTTAGTGAGTAGCTGGGTGAAGCAGGCATATATTTACAGTTGAAAAGATTTTATTTCAATCCCCCAATCCATCACATCCAGCAGACCTGACTTTAGGGATTGTAGTCTCCCCTCTCAGGCCCTTGAGAACACTGCACCCATATGAATAAATGGGGTCAGTATACACCTCTGTCATCCTGGAGACCGTGTCTCCAGAAGGATATTGATACTTTGGAGAGAGTTCAGAGAAGGGCTACTAAACTGTTTCATGGGTTGAAGGATAAAACTTACCAGGAAAGGTTAAAGCATCTTAACATGTATAGCTTGGAGGAAAGACGTAACAGGGGGGATATGATAGAAACATTTATATACATTAATCCGGACGATGAGCCGTGTGTAGAGCTCTAGGAGGGGCTTGCACTGGGGTCCCCACTGTCAGATGAGGTCACATTGCACGGCCTTCCAGTGATGCGAGTTTAAGCATGTGTGGGACAGACAGAAGGATATCAAAAAGGTATGGACTAATAAATATTCGGGGGGGGGGGGGGGGGGGGGGGTTATGCAGAAATTGTATCCGCAGATTAGAACCCTGCAGCCCATTTTATGTTTCTAGAACAGGATTTCTCCTCCACAGATGACGTACCTGCATGCCACCGAGGGCCAACTATCAAAATCCAGCTGCAGGGACTAGTTTAGATAAATGGAACAACATTCAACAACCAGTCATACTTTGCTTTGATCAGTCTCCCATTAAAGCATATTGTGATAAACCCCATGAACAAATAATCTATTGTCTAAAATGATCAGGACTGGCTTCAAGGAAAACACAGACCGACATCAGAGGTATCAGCAGAAAATACATAAAGATAAAAATACAATGCAAGGAGTGGTGTTTGATTAGGACCATTACAGGACCCCTTACTTTATTAACTTCCAAAAATAAAAATCTGGCGAAAAAAAAAACAGAAAAATCAGGATTCCTCCTCATCCACTTTCCCCCGGTCACACTTCGCAGAATACAGTGCTGAACGGGGAAAAAAAAACTCAATGTTTTGAGACAAAACAAAAACAGGGAAGTAGAAGGGGGGTGGGCACATCAGCATTCAAAGGAAACTTGCCCCTCCAGGAATACAGATTTAGGAGCATTCAGAAGATGTGTAAGAGAGGCATAAAAACCCCTTTCCTGGCCCCAGATTACCAAATCATGATCTGCCTGACCTCATAGGCAACCCCACTCACAGGCTCTGTGAATGAACCCATTAACAAGGAGAGGTGGGCAGTGTGGGGGGGCAGGAAACATGCCAGTGGCACAACAGGCAGAGAGCGCTTGGGACATAGAAATCAATATCCACCTCCAGCCCTCTCAATCTCAGCTGCTAAACTCTCAAGAGAGCAAATTAGCCTCTTCCCAAACCCGCTAAAAGCCAAACTATTAAACAGAAGCTCGTCCAGGGCACAAAACCTTCCACAGATACGTCTGAACAAACCATTTATATTGGGGAGACTGGGTAACGAACAAAAATAAAACTGGAACATTCACTAGCTTTCATTATATGAAACCAGAACGAGATCCAAATCCATGGCCCATAAAGCATCTCATGCCAGAGATGTCTGGAAAGGGCAGCCATGGAGCCAGGGAGCCTGCTTCCATTCTGCCAGGGGGAAGACGCACACTGATCACTGTTTCTGCTGCACAGCTTCCTTCCGCGCAGCGTCCTGGAGGAGCTGAGTGTCAACCTCGTCGGCAGGAAGCTGGACGTAACGTACGACGGAACCGCGGATGAAGCAGTTCTTCACAGACAGCTAGAGGAGGAAAACCATAAGAGGACAGGAGAAGATCAGCCAGGAGCTTCCAGCAGACACCAGGTCTAGGAAACCAAACACAGATGCATAAAATCAGGGGTTTCCAAGACTGGTTCTCGCCCACTACACAGTTAGTGCGGATCTGAGCGGTTTTTGTTTAATAATAAAAGGCCAACACAGGGATAGCATGGCAGGGAGGGGCACTCACCATGTGTGGGTATTTCTCTGGATCGGTCACACTGATATCAGTCAGCTTAATGTTCAGATACTAGAATGAAAAAAACCAAACAAACCTGGTATTAGGCTGATATTTCTGGGATGTGCAGAGAGAGCTTAACTTATATGTTAAACTACACGTTAATAGAGAAAGGAGACTAGACAGCAGGCTGCTCGGGGTACGGATCTTACCTGATCAACTGAATGCAGAGTCCCACAGATACTAAACAAAAGAGAGATTGGCAGGTTAGAGGCATGGCAGCTGGAATGAAGGTAGGCAGCAAAGGATGTGACTTACAGGAGATTACATGGCCAATCACAATGTGCCGTCACCAGGCATGTTATATACATTATACATCAGGGATACTCACCTCAGATCATTCTTTAGCTCCACCACCACGTCCTTCCCCACAAGGGACTTAAAGAACGAGTAGAACAACTGCAGGAGGAAAGAGAGGAATCAGGCAAGGGCTTCACTACTTTAATCATCAGGACCAGCAGCAGACCATCCTGAACCACCGGGCAAAGGATTCTGGGACTGCAGTAATGGCTGCACTGTGCTGGTCAGGAGGGAAGGGGGTCACAAGGGGGGGGGGGGGGGGGGGTCTCAGGCATTACTGAGGAGTGATAGAGGGGAAGAAATTAACCCTTTCATATCTGGCCAAGCAGCAGAACCCTGGTGCAGAGCTCCAGTAGAAGGATAACCAGAGCTCCTAAATGGAGCTTCCCTGTGCAGAGTCGGGGCTGTCACTATGGCCTCCCCCGCCATTACCATGCTCTCGGTGATGTCACTCCGTCCGTTCCCGGGCAGTAAAGGGTGTGCGCGCTGGCACCGTTACCAAGGCAACCGCGACCACCGAGCAGGGCTCAGCTTCTCAGTCGCCTAACGAAGGAAGAAAGAAAGAAAACCCGCTCCTTCTAAATACCGCGAGACCTGGAACCTCCCGCGTGCGCTCGCTATATGCACGGAGTGGGCGCGGGTCGATGACGTCAGCACGAATACGGTCTATAGGAGAGCATTGGACTGGGATCTCGCGAGAGTTGGTTTAGAAGGAACAGTTTTTTTTTCCCCTTATAAACTTTATTGAGTCAAACAACATGCACAAGAGCAAAGCCTGATGTATGAAAGGGATGATTGGTGAAATGCGTTAGGGGCTCTATGTGATGAGACGCGTTAGGGGCGCTGTGTGATGAAACGCGTTAGGGGCACTGTGTGATGAGACGCGTTAGGGGCACTATGTGATGAAACGCGTTAGGGGCACTATGTGATGAAACGTGTTAGGGGCGCTGTGTGATGAAACGTGTTAGGACACTGATGAAACGCATTAGGGGCGCTGTGTGATGAGACGCGTTAGATGCACTGTGATGAAACGCGTTAGGGGCACTGTGTGATGAGACGCGTTAGGGGCACTGTGTGATGAGACGCGTTAGATGCACTGTGATGAAACGCGTTAGATGCACTGTGATGAAACGCGTTAGGGGCACTGTGTGATGAGACGCGGTAGGGGCGCTGTGTGATGAGACGCGTTAGGGGCACTGTGTGATGAGACGCGTTAGGGGCGCTGTGTGATGAGACGCGTTAGGGGCGCTGTGTGATGAGACGCGTTAGGGGCACTGTGTGATGAGACGCGTTAGGGGCGCTGTGTGATGAGACGCGTTAGGGGCACTATGTGATGAGACGCGTTAGGGGCACTGTGTGATGAGACGCGTTAGGGGCACTGTGTGATGAGACGCGGTAGGGGCACACTGATGAAACGCGTTAGATGCACTGTGTGATGAAACGCGGTAGGGGCACTATGTGATGAGACGCGGTAGGGGCACTATGTGATGAGACGCGGTAGGGGCACTATGTGATGAGACGCGGTAGGGACACTATGTGCTGAGACGCGGTAGGGGCGCTGTGTGTTGAGATGCGTTAGATGCACTATGTGATGAAACGCGTTAGGGGCACACTGATGAAACGCGTTAGGGCACACTGATGAAACGCGTTAGGGTCGAACTGTGATGAAACGCGTTAGGGGCACTGTGTGACGAGACGCGTTGGGGGCACTGTGTGCTGAGACGCGTTAGATGCACTGTGTGATGAAAAGCTTTAGGGGCACACTCTGATGAAACACGTTAGGGGCACACTGTGATGAAACACGTTAGGGGCACACTGTGATGAAACGCGTTAGGGGCACACTGATGAAACTCGTTAGGGGCACACTGATGAAACGCGGTAGGGGCACACTGATGAAACGCGGTAGGGGCACACTGTGATGAAACACGTTAGATGCACACTGTGATGAGACGCGTTAGGGGCACACTGATGAAACGCGGTAGGGGCACACTGATGAAACGCGGTAGGGGCACACTGTGATGAAACACGTTAGATGCACTATGTGATGAAACACGTTAGGGGCACACTGATGAAACGCGTTAGGGGCACACTGTGATGAAACACGTTAGATGCACACTGTGATGAGACGCGTTAGGGGCACACTGATGAAACTCGTTAGGGGCACACTGATGAAACGCGGTAGGGGCACACTGATGAAACGCGGTAGGGGCACACTGTGATGAAACACGTTAGATGCACTATGTGATGAAACACGTTAGGGGCACACTGATGAAACGCGTTAGGGGCACACTGTGATGAAACACGTTAGATGCACTATGTGATGAAACACGTTAGGGGCACACTGATGAAACGCGTTAGATGCACTATGTGATGAAACGCGTTAGGGGCACACTGATGAAACGCGTTAGGGGCACACTGTGATGAAACACGTTAGATGCACTATGTGATGAAACACGTTAGGGGCACTGTGTGCTGAGACGCGTTAGATGCACTGTGTGCTGAGACGCGTTAGGGGCACTATGTGATGAGACGCGTTAGGGGCACTATGTGATGAAACGCGTTAGGACACTGATGAAACGCGTTAGGGGCGCTGTGTGATGAGACGCGTTAGATGCACTGTGATGAAACGCGTTAGGGGCACTATGTGATGAAATGCGTTAGGGGCACTATGTGATGAAACGCGTTAGGACACTGATGAAACGCATTAGGGGCACTGTGTGATGAAACATGTTTGGGGCACTATGTGATGAGACGCGTTAGGGGCGCACTGTGATGAAACGCGTTAGGGGCGCACTGTGATGAAACGTGTTAGGACACTGATGAAACGCGTTAGGGCACACTGATGAAACGCGTTAGGGGCAAACTGTGATGAAACGCGTTAGGGGCACTGTGTGACGAGACGCGTTGGGGGCACTGTGTGCTGAGACGCGTTAGATGCACTGTGTGATGAAAAGCTTTAGGGGCACACTCTGATGAAACACGTTAGGGGCACACTGTGATGAAACACGTTAGATGCACACTGTGATGAGACGCGTTAGGGGCACACTGATGAAACGCGGTAGGGGCACACTGATGAAACGCGGTAGGGGCACACTGATGAAACGCGGTAGGGGCACACTGATGAAACGCGGTAGGGGCACACTGATGAAACGCGGTAGGGGCACACTGTGATGAAACACGTTAGATGCACTATGTGATGAGACGCGTTAGGGGCACACTGTGATGAAACACGTTAGATGCACTATGTGATGAAACGCGTTAGATGCACTATGTGATGAAACGCGTTAGATGCACTATGTGATGAAACGCGTTAGGGGCACACTGATGAAACGCGTTAGGGGCACACTGATGAAACGCGGTAGGGGCACACTGATGAAACGCGGTAGGGGCACACTGTGATGAAACACGTTAGATGCACTATGTGATGAGACGCGTTAGGGGCACACTGATGAAACGCGTTAGGGGCACACTGTGATGAAACACGTTAGATGCACTATGTGATGAAACACGTTAGGGACACACTGATGAAACGCGTTAGATGCACTATGTGATGAAACGCGTTAGGGGCACACTGATGAAACGCGTTAGGGGCACACTGTGATGAAACACGTTAGATGCACTATGTGATGAAACACGTTAGGGGCACACTGATGAAACGCGTTAGGGGCACACTGTGATGAAACACGTTAGATGCACTATGTGATGAAACACGTTAGGGGCACTGTGTGCTGAGACGCGTTAGATGCACTGTGTGCTGAGACGCGTTAGGGGCACTATGTGATGAGACGCGTTAGGGGCACTATGTGATGAGACGCGTTAGGGGCACTATGTGATGAAACGCGTTAGGACACTGATGAAACGCGTTAGGGGCGCTGTGTGATGAGACGCGTTAGATGCACTGTGATGAAACGCGTTAGGGGCGCTGTGTGATGAGACGCGTTAGATGCACTGTGATGAAACGCGTTAGGGGCACTATGTGATGAAATGCGTTAGGGGCACTATGTGATGAAACGCGTTAGGACACTGATGAAACGCATTAGGGGCACTGTGTGATGAAACATGTTTGGGGCACTATGTGATGAGACGCGTTAGGGGCGCTGTGTGATGAAACGCGTTAGGGGCGCACTGTGATGAAACGCGTTAGGGGCGCACTGTGATGAAACGTGTTAGGACACTGATGAAACGCGTTAGGGCACACTGATGAAACGCGTTAGGGGCAAACTGTGATGAAACGCGTTAGGGGCACTGTGTGACGAGACGCGTTGGGGGCACTGTGTGCTGAGACGCGTTAGATGCACTGTGTGATGAAAAGCTTTAGGGGCACACTCTGATGAAACACGTTAGGGGCACACTGTGATGAAACACGTTAGGGGCACACTGTGATGAAACGCGTTAGGGGCACACTGTGATGAAACGCGTTAGGGGCACACTGTGATGAAACACGTTAGGGGCACACTGTGATGAAACGCGTTAGGGGCACACTGTGATGAAACGCGTTAGATGCACACTGTGATGAGACGCGTTAGGGGCACACTGATGAAACTCGTTAGGGGCACACTGATGAAACGCGGTAGGGGCACACTGATGAAACGCGGTAGGGGCACACTGATGAAACGCGGTAGGGGCACACTGTGATGAAACACGTTAGATGCACTATGTGATGAGACGCGTTAGGGGCACACTGTGATGAAACACGTTAGATGCACTATGTGATGAAACGCGTTAGATGCACTATGTGATGAAACGCGTTAGGGGCACACTGATGAAACGCGTTAGGGGCACACTGATGAAACGCGGTAGGGGCACACTGATGAAACGCGGTAGGGGCACACTGATGAAACGCGTTAGGGGCACACTGATGAAACGCGTTAGATGCACTATGTGATGAAACGCGTTAGGGGCACACTGTGATGAAACACGTTAGATGCACTATGTGATGAAACACGTTAGGGGCACTGTGTGCTGAGACGCGTTAGATGCACTGTGTGCTGAGACGCGTTAGGGGCACTATGTGATGAGACGCGTTAGGGGCACTATGTGATGAGACGCGTTAGGGGCACTATGTGATGAAACGCGTTAGGACACTGATGAAACGCGTTAGGGGCACTGTGTGATGAGACGCGTTAGATGCACTGTGATGAAACGCGTTAGGGGCGCTGTGTGATGAGACGCGTTAGATGCACTGTGATGAAACGCATTAGGGGCACTATGTGATGAAATGCGTTAGGGGCACTATGTGATGAAACGCGTTAGGACACTGATGAAACGCATTAGGGGCACTGTGTGATGAAACATGTTTGGGGCACTATGTGATGAGACGCGTTAGGGGCGCTGTGTGATGAAACGCGTTAGGGGCGCACTGTGATGAAACGCGTTAGGGGCGCACTGTGATGAAACGTGTTAGGACACTGATGAAACGCGTTAGGGGCGCTGTGTGATGAGACGCGTTAGGGGCACTATGTGATGAAACGCGTTAGGACACTGATGAAACGCATTAGGGGCACTGTGTGATGAAACATGTTTGGGGCACTATGTGATGAGACGCGTTAGGGGCACACTGATGAAACGCGTTAGGGGCGCAGTGTGATGAAACGCGTTAGGGGCGCAGTGTGATGAACCGCGTTAGGGGCGCAGTGTGATGAACCGCGTTAGGGGCGCAGTGTGATGAACCGCGTTAGGGGCGCTGTGTGATGAAACGCGTTAGGGGCGCTGTGTGATGAAACGCGTTAGGGGCGCTGTGTGATGAAACGCGTTAGGGGCGTACACTCACATTCTCCTGAGCAGTATCCTGCTCAGTGTAATGGGCATCTGGGAGCCCCTCGTGGGGTCTTGGATTAGATGGAATTCCCAAAAGTGCTCCAGATTAAAAGTTAAAAGTGCAAGGAGTCTCAAAAGTGCACAGTGTCCTGTAAAGTTCTCCTCTCCGTACACGACGTGTTTCACCTTCGGTAGGTTCCGTTTTTCAAATTTCCCACTTGGAGACATCCGTGATTGGAGGAGAACATCTAGAGACGTCTATACCCATTAGAATCATCACAACACGGAAGTATTAGGAACGCGACTAGCGCGTGACGTCACGTGATGCGACCAACGTGTGACGTCACGTGATGCGACACCCGGAAGTCCGAAAAGCTTTTAACTGGATGCTGCCTGGTTTTATGTAAGAGTTTTTATTCATATTCTGCACATTAGAGTGTTTTTACTGACAGTATACCTCCTTCCTCCCCTGTCCTTCTATTTTACATCCATCTGGAGCGCTTTTGGGAATACCATCTAATCCAAGACCCCACGAGGGGCTCCCAGATGCCCATTACACTGAGCAGGATACTGCTCAGGAGAATGTGAGTGTATCCGTTTTTGCACATATATGCGATGAAACGCGTTAGGGGCCCACTGCGATGAGACGCGTTAGGGGCACACTGATGAAACGCGTTAGGGGCACACTGTGATGAAACCCGTTAGGAGCACTATGTGATGAAGTGCGTTAGGCGCTGTTTCTTGTGTCTGACTTCCCTGGCAGAGTTTAATATCATGTAAAGTAATACTTCCTGATATTACTTTTAAATCGTTGCCCCTCTAATTTCAGACTATGTCCTCTAGTTGTGGTAGTTTTTCTTCTTTTAAATATCCTCTCCTCCCTTACTGTGTTGATTACCTTTATGTATATAAATGTTTCTATCATATCCCCCCTGTTACGTCTTTCCTCCAAGCTATTCATGTTAAGATGCTTTAACCTTTCCTGGTAAGTTTTATCCTTCAACCCATGAACCAGTTTAGTAGCCCTTCTCTGAACTCTCTCCAAAGTATCAATATCCTTCTGGAGATACAGTCTCCAGTACTGCGTCCAATACTCCAAGTGAGGTCTCACCAGTGCAACCAAGCATTCTGCTAATACCTCTCCGTGTACAACCAAGCATTCTGCTAATACCTCTCCCTGTACAACCAAACATTCTGCTAATACCTCTCCCTGTACAACCAAGCATTCTGCTAATACCTCTCCCTATACAACCAAGCATTCTGCTAATACCTCTCCCTATACAACCCAGCATTCTGCTAATACCTCTCCCTGTACAACCCAGCATTCTGCTAATACCTCTCCCTGTACAACCCAGCATTCTGCTAATACCTCTCCCTGTACAACCCAGCATTCTGCTAATACCTCTCCCTGTACAACCAAGCATTCTGCTAATACCTCTCCCTATACAACCAAGCATTCTGCTAATACCTCTCCCTATACAACCCAGCATTCTGCTAATACTTCTCCCTATACAACCCAGCATTCTGCTAATACCTCTCCCTATACAACCAAGCATTCTGCTAATACCTCTCCCTATACAACCAAGCATTCTGCTAATACCTCTCCCTACACAACCAAGCATTCTGCCAATACCTCTCCCTATACAACCCAGCATTCTGCTAATACCTCTCCCTATACAACCCAGCATTCTGCTAATACCTCTCCCTATACAACCAAGCATTCTGCTAATACCTCTCCCTATACAACCAAGCATTCTGCTAATACCTCTCCCTATACAACCAAGCATTCTGCTAATACTTCTCCATATACAACCAAGCATTCTGCTAATACCTCTCCCTATACAACCAAGCATTCTGCTAATACCTCTCCCTATACAACCAAGCATTCTGCTAATACCTCTCCCTATACAACCAAGCATTCTGCTAATACCTCTCCCTATACAACCCAGCATTCTGCTAATACCTCTCCCTATACAACCAAGCATTCTGCTAATAACTCTCCCTATACAACCAAGCATTCTGCTAATACCTCTCCCTATACAACCAAGCATTCTGCTAATACTTCTCCATATACAAACAAGCATTCTGCTAATACCTCTCCCTATACAACCAAGCATTCTGCTAATACCTCTCCCTATACAACCAAGCATTCTGCTAATACCTCTCCCTATACAACCAAGCATTCTGCTAATACCTCTCCCTATACAACCAAGCATTCTGCTAATACTTCTCCATATACAAACAAGCATTCTGCTAATACCTCTCCCTATACAACCAAGCATTCTGCTAATACCTCTCCCTATACAACCAAGCATTCTGCTAATACCTCTCCCTATACAACCAAGCATTCTGCTAATACCTCTCCCTGTACAACCAAGAATACTGCTAATACCTCTCCTTATACAACCCAGCATTCTGCTAATACCTCTCCCTATGTAACCAAGCATTCTGCTAATACCTCTCTCTATATAACCAAGCATTCTGCTAATACCTCTCCCTATACAACCAAGCATTCTGCTAATACCTCTCCCTGTACAACCAAGCATTAACCTTCTTTATTTTACCGTCTTAGCGCTCAGAGATATTACCGTTCACTGTTGGTGCCAGCACAGCACACTCAGGGTACGCACTAAGTAGCACACAGGGTTTCTGGTAATTGAAAATGAACTGAAAAGTGAACTGCAGAAATCAGGCATTGATAGCCGAGCTGGACAGACAGACAATCTGGCGAATTGTTCTAGCTCAGTTATAATATCTGCAGTTCACTTGTCAGTTCAGTTGTAGTGAGTAGACCCACGTGTCACTAGTTCGTGTAACTGTACAGACACTTGCAGTGGTTGCTCTGTTATATAATAGCGATATGGAGGAATCTCTGTATATTACTGCCATGCTTCTATGACACCGCCCACTCCCTGCCGGCTCCAAGCTGATTGGCTGCTGCGCTGCACTTCTTCCTAGAGGCTTCCAGCAGCTTCTCCGAGCGGTCGACGTCACAGGCATTCCACGCTTAGTGATTGGACAGCTCTGCGGCGAGCTGGAAGGCTCGCGAAAGTTCCTTCACTGACTCCAGAGCAGGAGCTGGCCGCTGATTGGCTGAACCCACGGGAAAGGCTCGGGAACGTTCGGGAAGGTTGCTGAGCGACGGGGAAGCTTGGTGAGGACCGCATTGTGATTGGCTGAGAGGGACGACACGGTGCAGAGCGGTTCTGTATATAAGCTGGCTGAGCTCGGCAGTTGGATCAGTTACCTGCTAACGCTAAGGAAGCAGAGCACAGCAGCGCACACCGTGCAGAGACCAGGCACAGAGCAGAGACTAGCTAGACTGCAGAGCTACCACACAACACCTACCTGATCCCCAGAGCTTGCACTCTACACACAGCACACATCCAGCAACATGGCACCCAAGGGAGTGGCAATTGGAATTGACCTGGGCACCACCTACTCCTGTGTGGGCGTCTTCCAGCACGGAAAGGTGGAAATCATCGCTAACGACCAGGGTAACCGCACCACCCCCAGCTACGTGGCCTTCACCGACACAGAGAGACTGATCGGAGACGCCGCCAAGAACCAGGTGGCGCTGAACCCCCAGAACACCGTGTTCGATGCCAAGAGGCTGATTGGCAGAAAGTTCAGCGACTCGGTGGTCCAGTCGGACATGAAGCACTGGCCCTTCCAGGTGGTGAGCGATGGGGGGAAGCCCAAGGTGAAAGTGGAGTATAAAGGCGAGGAGAAGAGCTTCTCCCCGGAGGAGATCTCCTCCATGGTGCTCCTGAAGATGAAAGAGACAGCCGAGGCGTACCTGGGCCATCCGGTTACCAATGCCGTTGTCACCGTGCCGGCTTACTTCAACGACTCTCAGCGGCAGGCCACCAAAGACGCCGGCATCATCGCCGGACTGAACGTACTGAGGATCATCAATGAGCCAACAGCGGCCGCCATCGCTTACGGGCTGGACAAGGGGTCTCGGGGCGAGAGAAATGTCCTGATCTTTGACCTGGGAGGTGGCACCTTCGACATCTCCATCCTTACCATCGACGATGGTATATTTGAGGTAAAGGCCACAGCCGGTGACACCCATCTGGGTGGAGAGGACTTTGATAACCGCATGGTGAGCCACTTCATGGATGAATTCAAGCGCAAACACAAGAAGGACATTAGCCAGAACAAGAGAGCCTTAAGACGGTTGAGGACGGCCTGCGAGAGAGCCAAGCGCACCTTGTCCTCTAGCACCCAGGCGAGCATTGAAATCGATTCCCTCTATGAGGGCCTTGACTTTTACACCTCCATCACCAGGGCCCGTTTTGAAGAGCTGTGCTCTGACCTCTTCAGGGGTACCCTGGAGCCAGTGGAAAAGGCCCTGAGAGACGCCAAGCTGGACAAATCCCAGATCCATGAGATTGTCCTGGTGGGAGGCTCCACTCGTATCCCAAAAGTGCAAAAGCTGCTGCAAGACTTCTTCAACGGACGAGACCTGAACAAGAGCATCAATCCCGATGAGGCTGTTGCCTACGGTGCCGCTGTCCAGGGAGCCATCCTGATGGGAGACAAGTCAGAAAATGTGCAAGACTTGCTCCTCCTGGATGTGGCTCCTCTTTCCCTGGGCTTGGAGACGGCTGGCGGGGTCATGACGGTCCTCATTAAACGCAATACAACCATCCCTACCAAGCAGACTCAGACCTTCACCACTTACTCCGACAACCAACCTGGGGTGCTCATCCAAGTATACGAGGGTGAGCGGGCCATGACCAAGGACAATAACCTCTTGGGTAAATTTGAGCTGAGCGGCATCCCACCTGCACCTCGGGGAGTGCCCCAGATTGAAGTCACCTTCGACATTGATGCCAACGGCATCCTCAACGTGTCAGCCGTGGATAAGAGCTCCGGCAAGCAGAACAAGATCACCATAACCAACGACAAAGGTCGTCTGAGCAAAGAAGACATTGAGCAGATGGTCCAGGACGCGGAGAAGTACAAGGCTGACGATGATGCCCAAAGGGGGAAGATCTCTGCCAAGAACTCCCTGGAGTCCTACGCCTACAACATTAAGAGCATGGTGGAAGATGAAAACACAAAAGGGAAAATCAGCGAGGAGGACAAGAGGACAATCTCCGAGAAATGCAACCAGATCATCTCCTGGCTGGACAAAAACCAGCTCGCGGAGAAAGAGGAGTATGGCCATCAACAGAAGGAGCTGGAGAAGGTGTGCCAGCCCATCGTCACTAAGCTGTACCAGGGAGGAATGCCTAGCGGTATGCCAGGCTCCAGCTGTGGGGCTCAGGCCAGACAGGGCAGCAGCTCTGGTCCCACCATTGAAGAGGTGGATTAAGTACTTTTTTCAGTATATCACCTTTTTTTTTTATATAATTTATATTAATTTATTTAAAATAACTTGTTGGGACCTTAATGTGATGCTCCAAAGATAACACATCTCTCATCGACCTGGGATGGAGAAATACATGTTTCGTTAAAACTGACTTTTTATTGTTACACATTTTTCTATTTTTTTAATATGTTTGTGTGTTCATCTCACATATCCTGTTCCTCTAAACTCCTGAGGACAATCAGTAACTGCTAGGGTAACTTGGCATGCCGATTTGTAAAATGATAGATATATTGTATTTGTTTTCTGAGGCATATAATCTGCAATGTCATGTCTGACATATTCTAGTTAAAAAAAACTTTTCTGAACCTAATTTGTGGTTTTTTTTTTTTATCTTATTAAACAGATCAAATCTTACTTGTGTTCATTCTTTATTATAACTTCCAGTTTTCTGCCCTTCATTATTCACAACTAGAAACTCACTCCTCCCTATCATGCCTTTCCTTATTAAAGGGTATTAATAAAGCACTACTAGATGGGTAGCTCCTACCTGTATAGCCAAACAGGGCTATACTCAATGTTTCTCTGCTAGCACTTCCCCAACATAGCCGATGAGACCGGTCGTGTTGGGTAAAACAAGAAGAACTGTTTATTAATTCAAAACACAGGACATATATACAGTAACACATCTTGATAACACAGATTAAACAAAGTAACTTTAATAAATTAACGTTTAACATAAGGACAGACAAAGAGGAAATCCTGCCTCACACCTTTCAGGATACAAAGGTGTCAAGTTCAGATACATACAAAATACACTCAATTAAAGTAACTTGTTAACTGAGGGACATCACTGTATAACAGGAAACTGAATGCCTTACATGAAGACAATGTGTAAGGTGACATAATGACAGGGGTTTACAGGATAGGATACAATCTTACCCTGGGGGGAAACACAGTGAATGGGACAAAGGTTTGGACCCAAGGGTACACATCTTGGCTGACATCCTGAGTGCCTGTGTTTGAAGTTCCACTGATGCCCTCAAAGTGTGTACCCCCAAACTAATATATCAACAGACAGGGTCCATTGTCCACAGGGAGTCTTCTGGCCCCCAGGGCCCTCCAAATCCGTCTTGTGACACAGTATCATAACAAACATACAGATAAGCAGGGCATAATCAATTAGATCTGAATTAAAGCCGAGGAGGAAACATCTGCCCATCTGTATCATCCTGCATCCTCCTTGCCATTCACAGAATAATTCTAACGCTACAGCAGTACTGCCTTTCCTCATTGTGAATAAGCATGTCTCTCCACTTCCAAAATGACACCCGTGGCGGCAAGTTGGACATTTATTAAGCAGATCTAGATTGCAAGCTTTCCAGAACTCGTGCATGTTCTACGAATAAATGTAACATTAAACATCTTAATTACAGAGTGTCCGGTGCTCCAAAGCAGGTTATAAACATATAGACATGATCAGATCATTGTAACCGTGTGGAGTATGGGGCAGGAAAAATGGGGGAACCAAAGGAGATCCTAATGGTTAAGGAATCTCCTTGCAGTCCAGGAAGAGACACAAAAAGAGGCATTTACCTGTAAAAGTCCCCTCCTAAACCCAGCGTTGTCACCGTGCATCCCTGTCTGGTACTCTGTAGACACGGCTACCAGGATTAATCCAAAGATGAGAACATGTATTGCAGTACACAGCATGCTTACTCAGTACAATCATCTTGATAATAATAGACTGAACAATAGAAATAACAGGATTAACAGGGAACACAATGGTGGGGACATAATTGAATGTGATGCCAGTTTCTGGACCAATCAGAAACGAGCTCACCTGGCAGCGACCAATCAGAATGGTTGCGGCGGGGACACGGCCCTTTAAAGGACAACTGTGGCAAAAAATGAAGTTCTGTTTAATTGAAAGATGGCATCAGGTGCAGGCATTTTATATAGAAATGTTTTAATGAAAGAATACAAATAAAGTACCTTATTGAGGCATCTTTACTCTATATAGCTTCACTAGGAGGCAGACATGTTGTTTAGAATCTTTGGTCAGATCCTAATTCATCTGGACCAAGGTGAGTGAAGATCTGACCCAAGATTCTAAACCACATGTCTACCTCCTGTGTGTTTGGCCCCTTTCCCCTCGTGGTCTTGCTGCTAGGTCGGTCCAGATACTTTCCCTTGCCCGGCTCCCTGGTGATCGAGGTCTCAGAGGTGTAAGCGACCGAGTACGATGGGCGACAAAGTCCTTTTAAACGGGCAGCCAATCCTCGTAGGAGAGACGCTTCAGATGTTGGCGGGATGTTTGAACGAAGCAAAAGGGGCCCGGGTGACTCGGGACTAAGCCTCCAGCTTGTTAGAAGTAGGATTAGTTAGAGGAGATATAAGGTGTAGCGAGGGGCTGTTGGGGAGATGAAATGTACAGCTCACCTTTTTGTAAAAAAAAGCCCCCAAATATTAATTCAAATAACATGGATATCCTTACGTTCCTACGCCCCCTGCCCCCTTTTAGTGTTGCAACAAGGAGGTGATTTTGTTATCTGTGTAGTTGGCTAATATTGCTCATTTTATTTGTTTTACATTTTTGTAGTGTTTGTTTTGTTTCTCTCTGCTCTACCAGCTCACAATAACTGCAGCGTTAATGGTTTGTAGGTGCTTTGAATTAGCCAAGAGCTTGCAGTGTAGATTTTTTTAGAAATTGTATTTAGTTACTTTATGGGCTTTGTTTGTGCAAGAGAGAAATTGCTGGGAATTGAAAAGGGAAGTTAAGGCTAAAGTAGCAGAGTTGGAACCATCCTCCCCATCATCTGAATCCTAACTTGGCTGCTCTGGCTGTAAGATATCTATGAATGAGTAGGACTGGAAGAGACCGGCATCTGGCGAGCTAAACAGCCTTGATTCAACCCGCCGCCCCGCCTTGTTCCATTCACCTTTCTGCTATTGTTTATACTTTCCCTGTCCATCCAACCCTTCTCCGTCTCTGTCCCTCTCCCCGGCTGCCATTGGTCCCTTTTCCAGATGACACAATACGGCTTCTACAGACTCCCACCTTCCCTCCCACGCAATGCTCCATTCATAAAAGAATTGGCTGTGCGCAGTGTCTGTGACACAAACACCTCGACAAGACTCAGACAGAAAGGGAGACAGGAAAACAGACAAAACACTAATTAGAGGGAGAGGAGGACAGTGTAACGCAGCATGCATATAGTTAGCCACGGAGTGTAATTGGTGTGTGAGGAAGAGATTCTACCAGGGAGAATGATACAGAAGGGGTAGCTATATACATGTGCAATGTTTCTGTCTGTGTGTTTATTTCTGCTGAGATAATGTTGGACGTGCAGAGTTGGCTGATATAACTAACTTTGCATGAAGCCAGTTACATTGCATGCAGGGTACAATATTTACTGTACGGTGCACACATTGGCAATTGTTTGTGTTACTCTGCTACACATTTGTGAACTAATATACATGGTGTGTGTCTGAATTTGTGTTTTTGTTGCCAGTGATTTTGCCGTGTCTGTGTGTGTTATTTTGTGATTTTAGAGTGTCTGTGATTGTTATTTTGTGTATCTGTTTAAAAACAAAAACAAAAAACAGTGTTTGTGAAATTGTGTAACCAGCTGTGTGGTGTCAAGAAGATCTGTTGCTTTGATATTATTATTGACTGTTTTGTAGTGTCAGCATCTGTTGCTCATTTTGTATCTGTCTTGCTGTGTGTGTTATTTTGTGATTTTAGAGTGTCTGTGAATGTTATTTTGTGAATCACAAAACTGTGTTTGTTTGTGAAATTGTGCTTTGTTGTAAGATTGGTACACTGAGGTTGTGTGTGCATCACTGTAGGTAATTGTAGCTGTTTGTGTGGCGAGAGGTGTAATTGTGCAGTTGTAACATATTGTAACAAGACTAACGAAATTCTAATAATACTGTTATGTTAGTATATCCTTTTGTGGTTGTCTGATTGTGTTAGTGTTTTGTTGTGTAACCAGCTGTGTGGTGTCGAGATCTGTTGCTTTGATATTATTATTATTATTGGCTGTTTTGTAGTGTCAGAATCTGTTGCTCATTTTGTATCTGTCTTGCTGTATTACTATATAACATTGTGATTGTTTAGTTGTGTTGGGGTATCACTGTGTTGCTCGCTTTTTACTTTACTGCATCACATTTGTGTTTTAAGCTTTGATTGTGCGTCTGTCTTGTGTTAGTGTATTATCTGGTGCTGAGACATATTGTCTTGTTGTGTTCGGATATAGTTTTGTCATTGTGTGTTTGTGTTAGTTCATCATTGTGTAGTTGTCTCAGAGGGTTAGGACAGGATGAGAGTTAACCTCCCTCACATATTGGTCCTCCTGGTAGCTGTAGCAGGTAAGTTTGTGTTGGATGCTCTGTGTCTACATGTGTCATTATTCTCTGGTACCCAGACCCTGATACTGTTTCCATGGATACACAATAAAGGCATTTACATGGGGAGTAACGCACTATGATGCAAACATGTCATCCCTTTATTAAATATTCCATGCGCAGGTCATAGGAAGGGTGATAATTATTCATAGGCTTGTTTTATATTTAACTCAGTGTGCAAACTTCCACTTGTTGGAAGACATTGTAGGGGTGTGGTGCATTACAGTATGCCCCGTGTCGGGGGGTTGCGGTGCCCCGCGCCGTGTCCGGGGATTGGGGTGCCACGCGCCGTGTCCGGGGATTGCGGTGCCACGCGCCCTGTCCGGGGTTTGCGGTGCCCCGCGCCCTGTCCGGGGATTGCGGTGCCCTGCACCATGTCTGGGGATTGCGGTGCCCTGCGCCGTGTCCGGGGATTGCGGCGCCCCGCGCATTGTCCGGGGGTTACGGTGCCCGCCGTGTCTGGGGGTTGCGGTTGCCGTGTCCGGGGGTTACGGTGCCCGCGCCCTGTCCGGGGGTTGCGGTGCCCCGCGCCCTGTCCGGGGATTGCGGTGCCCTGCGCCATGTCTGGGGATTGCGGTGCCCTGCGCCATGTCCGGGGATTGGGCACTCCGCGCATTGTCCGGGGGTTACGGTGCCCGCCGTGTCTGGGGGTTGCGGTTGCCGTGTCCGGGGGTTACGGTGCCCGCGCCCTGTCCGGGGGTTGCGGTGCCCACGCCCTGTCCGGGGGTTGCGGTGCCCCGCGCCCTGTCCGGGGGTTGCGGTGCCCCGCGCCCTGTCCGGGGATTGCGGCGCCCCGCGCTGTGTCCGGGGATTGCGGTGCCCCGCGCATTGTCCGAGGGTTACGGTGCCCGCGCATTGTCTGGGGGTTGCGGTGCCCGCCGTGTCTGGGGGTTGCGGTGCCCCGCGCCCTGTCCGGGGGTTGCGGTGCCCCGCGCATTGTCCGGGGGTTACGGTGCCCGCGCCATGTCCGGGGGGTTACGGTGCCCGCGCCGTGTCCGGGGGGGTTACGGTGCCCGCGCTGCGTCCGGGGGGGTTACGGTGCCCGCGCCTCGTCCGGTGGTGACGGTGCCCGTGCCGTGTCCGTGAGGGTTGCGGTGCCCGTGCCGTGTCCGGGGGGTTACGGTGCTGTGTCACACTATGCGCTGTGTCTGGATGTCCCGTGTAACAGTATCTGCTGTGCGCTGTGAATGGGTATTCAGGGCTAAACTGTGGGAATCCCAGGTGCCTGTAACGCCGCCTGAGAATGTGTGGAGAGGATGGGAGGCTGGCACTACCTGCGCTTTACATACACAGAGGTTATATTTGAAGTGCTCTGCTATCACAGTGAAGGGGAAATGTCTTGTGAAGTTAAACTGTATCCTGAAGAGGAGAGTCCCCTGCCCTTTGGAAAGTGAAACCTGTGGCGCCTGTCTGCCCCATCACACCGAGGGTCTGGACGGGAACTGCAGACAGAAAGGTGCCGTATGTGAGGGTCTAACAGCTTAAATAGATCAGTGATAATGCAGAGTGAACAGAGACGGGTATGGGGTAAATAAATACTGGGGTAATTATAGAGAGGGTGCAGAGAAGGCTTTGGGGGTAATTATAGAATATAGAGGGTACAGAGAAGGCGTTGGGGTAATTATAGAATGTAGAGGGTACATAGAAGGCGTTGGGGTAATTATAGAATGTAGAGGGTACATAGAAGGCGTTGGGGTAATTATAGAATGTAGAGGGTACAGAGAAGGAGTTGGGGTAATTATAGAATGTAGAGGGTACATAGAAGGCGTTGGGGTAATTATAGAATGTAGAGGGTACATAGAAGGCGTTGGGGTAATTATAGAATGTAGAGGGTACATAGAAGGCGTTGGGGTAATTATAGAATGTAGAGGACACAGAGAAGGCTTTGTGGTAATTGTAGAGGGTAGAGAGAAGGTGTTGGGGTAATTATAGAATGTTTAGCACAGGACCTTAGTATCATGTATTAAGGATCAGTACAGCATAGTATATATAGGGTTAGTATAATATACGGCCTCAGTACATTTGAACTCTGTGCTTTTTAAACCAGGAGACAAACTGAAGTATTTTGGTTCCGAGGAAATGATCGACATGATCAACAAAATGGTGATTTCTAGACCCAAGGAGACCCGAGGCCAGGCTTTCAACCTCTCAAAGGAAGGTACGATTTACTAGACATGTGCAAAACTAAAATTTTTGTTTCGTTTTCGTCCATTCGGACTAAAGCGAATTTCGTTCATTATTTTCGTTTCATTTTATTCGTTCGTCTTATAGAATACGTGTAATACTATTGGCTTTCTATAAACTGAACGAGAGAATTTCTTATGAATGGGGCTCTCGTTCGGTTTATAGAAAGCCAATAGTATTACACGTATTCTATAAGACGAAAGTCTATAAACCGAAGGTCGTTCGGTTTATAGACTTTCGGTTTATAGAATACATGTAATACTATTGGCTTTCTATAAACCGAACTAGAGTCCCCATTCATAAGAAATTCTTATGAATGGGGACTCTAGTTCGGTTTATAGAAAGCCAATAGTATTACATGCATTCCATAAACCGAAAGTCGTTAATTATGTCGGTTTATGGAATGTATATGTAATTCTATTGGTATTCTATAAACCGACTCTATTTCAGTTTATAGAATGCCAATAGCAGGAATGGACGAATGATTTTCGTTTATTAGCCATTCGTTCATTCGTCTTTCGTTAGTTTAGCATTTTCGTTATTCGTTTTTCGGACGAATGGACGAAAATACTATTGTCGGCCGAAAATGCATTTGTCCGAAAACGAATGCACATGTCTACGATTTACTCAAGAACCGTACAATGTATATACACACCTGCCACAAATCGTACACACAAATACAAACAAAGGCAGGGCAGACGCACAAACATCCTCTCTCCACTGGTAATAAGGATTGCTTGTAATCCAGGGAGAAATCCTTCTTTAGGATGAAAAGCAGGATTGAGAGTTGGAAGAGTTGAACTTGATGGACTTGGGGCTTTTCTTTTTTTAATAAACAATGATACACATTTGCATTTAATATGCTTTTATTGGGCCAGTAACATGTTGTTTTTAGACTGCAGTGGTCCGTTTAGATTATTTTAGGACTGGGAGGAAAGACAGACTGTCATAGTGGGGCAAAGGAAGGGGGGTGGGTGGTGATAAGGCCAGACTGAGGAGTGCAGTATAAGTGCCCCCCACCCCCAGGGAAGATGGGTTTCTTCTGCTTGACACTTCCAGTCTCATAAAAACTGCAAATTAAGTGTAATAGATTAATTGTTGTTTCTCTAGCGGCAGTCTGATCTCTGGCTGCACTCGTTATCGGATGTGACTGTAGCTCTCTTTTTATTAAAGTAGAGTGTCAATATTCAAGCTGCAGTTAGGAAATTAGTGAAAGCATAAAACCCTGCTGATAACGAGCCCAGCAGTCTGCGATAAAACCAGGCCAGACATGTCATTACATATCAGGGAATATAGTGTAATAATACATGCACGCAGAGTACAATATCAAGTATTATCTAACTCCTAGTTACACGCCGGCCGCACGTCATTACATGTCAGGGAATATAGTGTAATAATACATGCACGCAGAGTACAATATCAAGTATTATCTTACTCCTAGTTACACGCCGGCCGCACGTCATTACATGTCAGGGAATATAGTGTAATACATGCTCGCAGAGTACAATATCCAATATTATCTAACTCCTAGTTACACGCCAGCCGCACATCATTACATGTCAGGGAATATAGTGTAATAATACATGTACGCAGAGTACAATATCCAATATTATCTAACTCCTAGTTACACGCCAGCCGCACGTCATTACATGTCAGGGAATATAGTGTAATAATACATGCTCAGAGAGTACAATATCCAGTATTATCTTACTCCTAGTTACACGCCGGCTGCACGTCATTACATGTCAGGGAATATAGTGTAATAATACATGCTCGCAGAGTACAATATCCAATATTATCTTACTCCTAGTTACACGCCGGCCGCACGTCATTACATGTCAGGGAATATAGTGTAATAATACATGGTCGGAGAGTACAATATACAGTATTATCTAACTCCTAGTTACACGCCGGCCGCACATCATTACATGTCAGGGAATATAGTGTAATAATACATGCTCAGAGAGTACAATATCCAGTATTATCTTACTCCTAGTTACACGCCGGCCGCACATCATTACATGTCAGGGAATATAGTGTAATAATACATGCTCGCAGAGTACAATATCCAATATTATCTTACTCCTAGTTACACGCCGGCCGCACGTCATTACATGTCAGGGAATATAGTGTAATAATACATGCTCGGAGAGTACAATATCCAGTATTATCTAACTCCTAGTTACACGCCGGCCGCACGTCATTACATGTCAGGGAATATAGTGTAATAATACATGCTCGGAGAGTACAATATCCAATATTATCTAACTCCTAGTTACACGCCGGCCGCACGTCATTACATGTCAGGGAATATAGTGTAATAATACATGCTCGGAGAGTACAATATCCAATATTATCTTACTCCTAGTTACACGCCGGCCGCACATCATTACATGTCAGGGAATATAGTGTAATAATACATGCTCAGAGAGTACAATATCCAGTATTATCTTACTCCTAGTTACACGCCGGCCGCACATCATTACATGTCAGGGAATATAGTGTAAAAATACATGCTCGGAGAGTACAATATCCAATATTATCTTACTCCTAGTTACATGCCGGCCGCACATCATTACATGTCAGGGGGGTACCCCCTCTCTGTTACGCTTTATTTGTATTAAAGACTGTTAACCTGGAATAAGTAAGTGGGTACGTGTTAGAACGTTAGGACAACGAAGTTGTATACTTACCCCGTAACGATGAATTAAAGTCTTATATATAAAATGAGAGTGGGATAAGGATGTATGAACAGGAGAGTGGGAAACCAACTGGACCGATAGAAATGTAATGATCATATGCAGGGTGTTTTCAACCGACTTGTTTGTTACACTGTGTTTCTCTTTTCTTGTATGCACGATTTATAAAGTTTAAAACATGGAAATATCTTAATAAAGTTGTTACTCAAATACAATTTTTTTTCTGGGTGCGGGGGCGGCCATTTTGAATGCTGCTATGAGGACACTGTATTTGGTAGTTTCATTTTAATGCTAAAATATAAACATTTTTCCCATGTCTCCAATTATCGTCTACAGGTTTCACCGCCCCCCCAGACACGGCTGACCCATCCCCCCCATTTCTTCCTCAGTTTCTCAATAAATCCACCACGGCCGAGTCCATGTCGCATTCAGCTTCCACCGACCTATCACAAGGCAATACGTGGCGAGTCAGTGGGAAACGGAAGTCCGATCTTAATCAGACCATCTCCCTGGGTAACTGTGTCCCACAATGCATCTTCCCTTACCCACAATCCCTTCTGTTACAAGAGGCAGTGCCACATTAGGATGTAAAAACATTGTGTTACATCAAATAAAAGTAAAACGCGTTTCCATTTTAATTTTTTTTTTTTAATATAAAAGCTGTAAGTTGAAGGGATATAATAACATGACGCCTTTGTGTTTTCTGCTTGATTTATAGCTCTGATTGTGATCTGCAGTCTGACGGGATTGTCGGGGGTACTGGTTGCGGCGCTGTGCTGGTACCGGTAAGCACCTGCTTGGATAAACCAGTTAATAACCAGCCTGTCCGTTGGTTTAGGGTCAGATGGTAATCTGGATGAGTCTAAACAGACACTTTATGTGTCACCTAAATCAGTGCTTATACTGCGACTATAGAGCAGTGATGGCGAATGTTTTTGGTCCCGAGTGCCCAATTTTTGACCGACACAAATTTGCAGACCACAAAGTGCCAACACCGCATACTCACACACGCTTATACTCATATACACACACACACACACACACTCACACTCATACACATACTCACTCACACACACACACATATACTCAAACTCACACACACATTTATACTCACACACACTCATACTTATACTCACACATACACACACACATTCATACTTATACTCACACATACACACTTATACTCACACTCACACATACACACACACTTATACTCACAGACACTCATACTTATACTCACACATACACATTCATACTTATACTCACACATACACACTTATACTCACACTCACACATACACACACACACACACTTATACTCACAGACACTCATACTTATACTCACACATACACTTATACTCATACACTTATACCCAAACACACACACTTATACTCATACTCGCACACACTTATACCCAAACACACACACTTATCATACTCACACACACACATACTCACAAACGCACACACACGCACACACACATACAGGTTCAGCTCTCACCGGTAATCTGCTCCGTTGTCCTGGAGGTGCAGGCATCAGTGTAATAGACGGGCGCTGCCGTTCATCTGCTTCTTCTCCAGATGATTGGCGAATGTGCGTTATGTGAAGAAGCGTTCAAGTCGGAAAGCAAACAGTTAATTGAACGCTTCTTCACAGAACGCGCATGCGCCAATCATCTGTAGGAGAAGCAGATGACCGGCGGCGCCAATCTATTACGCGGATGCCTGCACCTCCAGGACAACGGAGCAGATAAGCGGTGAGAGCTGAACCTGGCCGCGTGCCACTGCTGAGGGCTCGGCGTGCCAGTAGTGGCACGTGTGCCATAGGTTCGCCACCGCTGCTATAGAGAATAAAAAATGATCTATACATTGTGTTGGCAGAATGGCAAGTCAATGCAGAGAGTAAGAGAAATCCATTTGTACATGTGCCACAGGTGATGTCACTGTCTCTTTACCATATTCTATAGGTTACAGAAGGAGGTAAGACTGGCGCAGAAGATGGCATATAAGGCATGCCAGGGTCGTCAGCCGCACCCCTGCCAGAGAGTGAGTAAACCAGCCCTGCTCTAGCAGTCTTAACATGCAAAACCTACAACGTACTCATGTGTTTTATCTTCCGGCACCCAGCCTACTACAGGAGCCTCGCACCACATGTGGTACTACCAGGATCTGAAGCAGCAGCACCAGGCACAGGAGGGGTGAGTGAGACTGGCACACCGGGGGCCTCTAACCAGGACAGGGTTTTCTAGGTTGGCACAGACTGACAAAGCATTCAGATCCTCCATTGGACCTTAAACACAGCACTTAATACAGGCATACTATTACAGACGCATGTCATGTAAAGACACAGCACATACAATATATTATATATATACACACACACACACGTATACTATTACAGACGCATGGCATGTAAAGACACAGTACATACAATATATATATATATACACACACGTATACTATTACAGACGCATGGCATGTATAGACACAGCACATACAATATATATATACACACACGTATACTATTACAGACGCATGGCATGTATAGACACAGCACATACAATAAATATATATACACACACATCCATCCATATACACACACACACACGTATACTATTACAGACGCATGGCATGTATAGACAGGTCCTGGCACCTCCCGGGGTAAGTACTGGTGATGCCCGATGTATTGTACCTATATCCACTTTAGTATAAACTGCCCACTGGTGATTTCCATAAAGATTCCAGTATACATGGCCTGGCACTGATATAGTGTGGTGGGCAGTTTGGTATCTGCCCCCATTGATCTCACACATATATGTTGTGTTTGTCTCTAGTTCAGGGATGAGACCACGCCAGCAGCTCTCCACGGAGTCCGAGGCGGACATCGAAGAGTTCACCATGTATGAATGTCCTGGATTAGCACCGGTTAGCACTGAGCAATCCTATATTACTATCTATAGGGGCCACGCCTTAAATACACTGCAGCCATCACTATATCCTACACTCCTATATACAGCGGCCACACCTTAAATACACTGTATATACTGCAGCCAACACTATACCCTACCCTCCTATATACAGCGGCCACGCATTAAATATACCGTATATACTGCAGCCATCACTGTATCCTGCACTCCTATATACAGCGGCCACACCTTAAATACACTGTATATACTGCAGCCAACACTATACCCTACCCTCCTATATACAGCGGCCACGCATTAAATATACTGTATATACTGCAGCCATCACTATATACTGCACTCCTATATACAGCGGCCACACCTTAAATACACTGTATATACTGCAGCCAACACTATACCCTACCCTCCTATATACTGCGGCCACGCATTAAATATACTGTATATACTGCAGCCATCACTATACCCTACACTCCTATATACAGCGGCCACACCTTAAATACACTGTATATACTGCAGCCATCACTATACCCTACACTCCTATAAACAGCGGCCACATCTTAAATATACTGTATATACTGCAGCCATCACTATATCCTACACTCCTATATACAGCGGCCACGCATTAAATATACTGTATATACTGCAGCCATCACTATATCCTACACTCCTATATACAGCGGCCACACCTTAAATACACTGTATATACTGCAGCCAACACTATACCCTACCCTCCTATATACTGCGGCCACGCATTAAATATACTGTATATACTGCAGCCATCACTATACCCTACACTCCTATATACAGCGGCCACACCTTAAATACACTGTATATACTGCAGCCATCACTATATCCTACACTCCTATATACAGCGGCCACGCATTAAATACACTGTATATACTGCAGCCATCACTATACCCTACACTCCTATATACAGCGGCCACACCTTAAATACACTGTATATCCTGCAGCCATCACTATACCCTACACTCCTAGATACAGCGGCCACGCATTAAATATACTGTATATACTGCAGCCATCACTATACCCTACACTCCTATATACAGCGGCCACGCATTAAATATACTGTATATACTGCAGCCATCACTATACCCTGCACTCCTATATACAGCGGCCACACCTTAAATACACTGTATATACACTGCAGGCCATGCTGGCTGTAGACAAGGACTAAGTACTCTCTCACTTTGTTCCCCTGCAGGCAGGAGAGATGGAGATCCATAATCCACTATTTGACCCAAAGATACAGCAATGATGGGAGCTCACTGTGGAGACCTGTATAATAGATATTTATATATATATATGTATATGAGTCTGTGTCTACCTCTGAATCGTGTGCATTAAAATGGTTAAAGTCATAACTTTCTTACTCTCTTTAACAAGATACTGACCAATGTGGGAGCATGTGGGGTAATGTGAAACATGTACAACTCCCATAAACCTCAGCAGCTTTCTCGGTATGATCCTGATACCACCAGAATCCCCCCATGTTCTAGGACGCTGTGCAGCGGATGGGAGGGTGTGTTTATCAAGCACAGTATACAGGTAAAGCCCCTAAACATCGGATGGATGAATTACACACTGTTATTACGCAGACTGGGGGGAGATAGAGGAGGAAGGGAGCTCATTATCTAATTGGACATGTCTAACATGTAACATCACCTGGAGCCATCCTAACTGATAGGAAGATTAATATATACATTCTAACTTCCCTTTGCCGATAGATTGGATAGTGTTACAGCAATGGCCAGACCATCACATACTGAAAGGACAACATTTGGAAATGGGGGTTCGATTTTAATCTTAACCAGGACCCCATTAATGCAAAACACATTTGTGCAAAAATGAACCTCTTAGACATTGTTAAACCAGCCCAAAGAGCACAAAATATGGTCATGTAAATGAATGGGGCGCAGTATGCAATGGTGGGGTTTGTGGGGTTACTCCCCCCCATTAATACAAAAAAATAAATAATTTACTATCAGCGGATTCCTTAAATTCCAGGCAGGGAATAGACTGCAGCCATCTCTTCCAGCTGGTCGGACCCTGCACAATGTATACTTAGAATTCAGAAAGTTCTGACTTTCAGCACACAGCGCCTGGATTAACTTTATCCTTTAGATCAATTTTTCAAAGCCAGCAAAATATCGGCTGACACGGTTCTTATCTTGAGCGTAGAGCAGATACATAAGCACAAACCCCATTTGTATCCTCTAGAAGTGAGGAAATGCTGCATCGATATCAGTTATGTATGTATGTATGTATGTATGTATGTATGTCTACCAAGGAGTGTCAATTCCTGTACTGAGGAAAGGATTGTTTTTAGGGACTGTCTTATCGGTAGCTAATCTCCCTGAAAGAAGAGTCTTCCACCTCTGAGGTACTTTACTACATCAGCCAGAGAACCAATGTTCCACCTTTTTCAATGAAAGTAAATATTTTATTCCAGTTTGTGAAGGGAGCAACCCGCTGCCCCCCCCCCCCCCCCCCCCCCAAGTCACAGGTCCCGGATGAAGAACCCACTTCGGATTTGAAATAGTTTTTGCTCCCGCTTTCTGTGTACCAAGAGGTTTGCTATCTGTTCTACACTCAAGATACCGAGGAACGATCCAGGCCATTTTGCTGGATGTCTTTGGGTTCAGCCGTTCACTCAGGGGAAGGAGCAGAGGCTTTGTAGGTGACATATTGGCTACTTGTCATGATATCTATCACCACTTTAACTCCTCTCCAACACAACAGATAGAGATTATTAGCTGCCATTTTAGGATTAACTGTCAACTGGCGTTAGAAAACCATTCTGTGATCTGAATCCACCAGCTGGAAAGACCATACTTTATCTGTTCACCTGGGTCAGACCTCAGTGATGTATAACTTGTCTTTATACCAAGTTAAAGGGACTGTCTCCTAAACATGGCTTATACTGTGAATGGAGAGAACAAACATGTATCTATACACTTTGCTTGAGATTCTGCCAATACATCTGTAAAATAAGAGAAATATGCTTTAAATGAGCCAATTTTTAAATCAATGTTATGATATATACTGACCCATATGCCTCCAATCACGTCAGAAGGGGATATCAGCAGGGGCCGTCACTGACACAATTAAAACATTTTTCTCCTATTTTATGCATTTGCTGCAATTCTTCTAACACAGTAAACAGATTATTTTTAATCTCTACATTGAGTTTAGGATGACCGCTAAACATGCCTTTAACTACACAAACCTATCCCATTCCCAGCTATTCATATCAAGAACAGTGTTATGGGGTAACAGACAGACATTCATTGGTCTATTCAATAAACTGTGCCGATCTAAATGGCAAAAATCAGGTCAAATCAAGATGCAGAAATGGACAACTAAACCTTTTTTTGGACTGTTTTTGAAGGGGGGGGGGGGCGGGGGGGGGGGGTGTCTTACTTTAAACTTTGATTAATAAAGTCCCCACTTCGACTTTCATTCCTGACCCCTTGGCTCAGTTATGTCGCCAACACAAATGAACTAAGGGGCCAAATGCGGCCTCTAAATCGCATTTCTAGTCTGTGTCGGGAATACAATTCTGTATGATGCCCGTATTGTGTGCGGCCGCTGGGGACGCTGAATGAAATAAGTTAAGGCCCCTCCAAAAATAATAATAATAATTGTGGTCACTTAAGGTAATTAATTGACTCAGTGTCAAAAAAATAAATAAATTGTCCTTTAACACCTGATTTTTATTATTCCCTGGTCAGTTCACTAGAGATCCAGCTGCATTTTAATGTAATAAAGGCATTTCCCTTGTAAAATATCAGCATTAAGCCAAGCACCGGTTACATGATGACAAGTTATGCAAGTCTTATGATTTCATGATATATAAGCAGTTTTGCTGGGCAGTTCATACGCTTCAAGAAATGCAGAATATAAGGAACCGCTTTTACACAAGCATTGTAAGCCTTCCTTTTATTTTTTTAATCTTTACTTTTACAGATGTGAAGTTAAAAAAAAAAAAAAAAATCTCCCCACCTCCCCTTTACATCCACACCTATGCCCCATCAAAAAAAAAAAAAAATATATATATATATACTAATAGATTGATTTTTTTCAGGATTGTCCAGTAAACCCAGGGAAGCACTTCAAACATATATATATATTTACTGCGTTATTGTGGTTACGACAGGAAGCCTGGACACAGAATAGATTAAACGGGTTAAATAATGAAGTTAAGACTTATCCTCAGTGCTTGTCCGTGATACCCCCACCTTGTCTAGCTTTACAGTCCCGAGAATAGTGCATTGAATGGTGCACAAAAACCATTGTGACTTGAAAGTGCAGGGTTTCTGGCTGGTACTGGTGAAGTGGGAAGCACCTTTACCGGACACACAAAAGACTGGAGAAGGAAGAAGCGTTTGGAGATAGATGGAAAAAAAAGAAAGAAAGTCTGGTCTTAACAGGCCTGGCCGAGGTCACGTGCAGCCGCAGTGGAACTCTGTATCCTGCAGGGAGGTCAAGCTGCGCCCAATGCACAGTACATGGTACCAGGAGTCACAGTGGTCACACTGCACCCAGCTGACCGTGTCCTCTTGTGGGAGGCAACAGGCGCGCCAGGCGCAAGGCTCTGCACTGGACACGGTCTGGGACACCACCAAAGGAGGGGCAGGGTTCTTCCTGGGACGGCCACGAGGTTTCCTGAGAGACAAAGAAAAAAAAAAAAAACGATAAGAGACAAAATGGCAGCAATGCAGAATACTGAAGGGAAGAGACAGGCGTGGGTGAGAAAGGAATAGATTGCATCGCAGAAGGACAGAGACAGGTGGGGGAGGGATAAAACGAGAAAAACATACAGCATGGTCTGGATGCCTGGTGTTGGGGAGAGGAAATGCTAAAGGGAGGGCTTTACAGATTTATAAACTTTAGGAGCCAGAAAATGCTGCATCTATGGAGTTCTATGTATATATCAATCAGTATATTTTGGAGCCAGCAGTAAGGTTTTTTTTAGGAGCTCTGGCTACCTGACCCCTTGGGAGTGTCAAGCCAAGTACCGAGCAAGGGATGGTTTCTCCTAGCAGTGATGGGAGACTGCCTTACAGATCCTCTTACTGATTTCCCTTATATATGAGACTGTGCAGGTAAACCTGTATTATGCGTTAGCACACGTGGAGATTAAAGCCAGCATTAGTCACCGTGCACCCCATCCATGGTCTTCTCACCTGCCCGTCTCCCCTTGCTGCGTAGCTCTCTCGTCTTCCTTCCTCCTCCCTCTTTTCCTTTTTCTCTTTCCAGTGGTGCCATCTCCTTGTCTTGCTTCTTCCACCTCCTCACCACCCTCCTCCTCCTCCTCATCCTCCTCCAGTTCACACAGTACTTTGTGCTGAGCTTTTCTCCGGCTGCTCCTTCTCTCTAGGCCTGTGCGGGAAGCTAGAGGGAGGTCCGGTGTTGTGGGCCTAGTGACTTCCACAATACCCCCAACCAAGCCACCATTGTGCAGCCTCTCCCGCTTCATTTTACTAATGCTACCGATGGAGTTCAGGATGACCGTGGCTCCTGTGGTGTAGTGTGGCATACTCCCACGTGCTCCCCCAAGCCTCTGTGTGCCTAGAACAGGCGTAAAACCAGGAAACGTGGCCCGTGCCCGGGGGGACGTAATGGCAGAAAAGTCCAAGGGGCGCACGCGGACGCGCTGGAACAGGAAAAACGTATCCTGAGGGGCGGACACAGAGGACGATGAGGAAGGCTTCTCTTTAAAATGGAGGAGGTCACCATCTGACAACTCTAACTTCTGACCCCGCTGCAGGTGAACATCATTGATATAAATACCTGATGGAGGGAGAGAAATAATAAAAGGTTAGGACAGCGAGTAATATACACAAGAGATAGAGGTAAGAAAGGCAGCGACAGATGGGCATGCGAGAGATTATAGGACACCAAGAATGACCAGTTGATTAAATGGGACAGATCACAAATGGAACGATTATGGGAAATATACAAAACAGACAGGTGGACGGAGGGGGAGATGGACAGGAAGCAGGCAGGAAATGGACAGGAAGCGGTCAGCGGGGAGGAAATGGACAGGAAGCGGTCAGCGGGGGGGGGGGAGTGGACAGGAAGCGGTCAGCGGGGGGGGGGGGGGAGTGGACAGGAAGCGGTCAGCGGGGGGGGGGGAGTGGACAGGAAGCGGTCAGCGGGGGTGGACAGGAAGCGGGCAGAGGGGGGGGAAGTGGACAGGAAGCGGGCAGAGGGGGGGGGGAGTGGACAGGAAGCGGGCAGAGGGGGGGGAAGTGGACAGGAAGCGGGCAGAGGGGGGGGAAGTGGACAGGAAGCGGGCAGAGGGGGGGGGAAGTGGACAGGAAGCGGGCAGAGGGGGGGGGAAGTGGACAGGAAGCGGGCAGAGGGGGGGGGGAAGTGGACAGGAAGCGGGCAGAGGGGGGGGAAGTGGACAGGAAGCGGGCAGAGGGGGGGGAAGTGGACAGGAAGCGGGCAGAGGGGGGGAGGAAATGGACAGGAAGCGGGCAGAGGGGGGGGGAAATGGACAGGAAGCGGGCAGAGGGGGGGGAAGTGGACAGGAAGCGGGCAGAGGGGGGGGGAAATGGACAGGAAGCGGGCAGAGGGGGGGGGGAAATGGACAGGAAGCGGTCAGCGGGGGGGAAATGGACAGGAAGCGGTCAGCGGGGGGAAAATGGACAGGAAGCGGTCAGCGGGGGGAAATGGACAGGAAGCGGTCAGCGGGGGGGAAATGGACAGGAAGCGGTCAGCGGGGGGGAAATGGACAGGAAGCGGTCAGCGGGGGGGAAATGGACAGGAAGCGGTCAGCGGGGGGGAAATGGACAGGAAGCGGTCAGCGGGGGGGAAATGGACAGGAAGCGGTCAGCGGGGGGGAAATGGACAGGAAGCGGTCAGCGGGGGGGAAATGGACAGGAAGCGGTCAGCGGGGGGGAAATGGACAGGAAGCGGTCAGCGGGGGGGAAATGGACAGGAAGCGGTCAGCGGGGGGGAAATGGACAGGAAGCGGTCAGCGGGGGGGAAATGGACAGGAAGCGGTCAGCGGGGGGGAAATGGACAGGAAGCGGTCAGCGGGGGGAAATGGACAGGAAGCGGTAAGCGGGGGGGAAATGGACAGGAAGCGGTCAGCGGGGGGGAAATGGACAGGAAGCGGTCAGCGGGGGGGAAATGGACAGGAAGCGGTCAGCGGGGGGGAAATGGACAGGAAGCGGTCAGCGGGGGGGAAATGGACAGGAAGCGGTCAGCGGGGGGGAAATGGACAGGAAGCGGTCAGCGGGGGGGGGGGGAAATGGACAGGAAGCGGTCAGCGGGGGGGGGGAAATGGACAGGAAGCGGTCAGCGGGGGGGGGGGAAATGGACAGGAAGCGGTCAGCGGGGGGGGGGGAATGGACAGGAAGCGGTCAGCGGGGGGAGGAAATGGACAGGAAGCGGTCAGCGGGGGGGGGGGGGGAGTGGACAGGAAGCGGTCAGCGGGGGGGAAATGGACAGGAAGCGGTCGGCGGGGGGGGGGAAATGGACAGGAAGCGGGCACAGAGGGGGGGAAATGGACAGGAAGCGGGCACAGAGGGGGGGAAATGGACAGGAAGCGGGCACAGAGGGGGGGAAATGGACAGGAAGCGGTCGGGGGGGGGGAAGTGGACAGGAAGCGGTCAGCGGGGGGGAGTGGACAGGAAGCGATCAGCGGGGGGGAGTGGACAGGAAGCGATCAGCGGGGGGGGGGAAATGGACAGGAAGCGGTCAGCGGGGGGGGGAGTGGACAGGAAGCGGTCAGCGGGGGGGGGGGAGTGGACAGGAAGCGGTCAGCGGGGGGGAAATGGACAGGAAGCGGTCAGCGGGGGGGAAATGGACAGGAAGCGGTCAGCGGGGGGGAAATGGACAGGAAGCGGTCAGCGGGGGGGAAATGGACAGGAAGCGGTCAGCGGGGGGGGGGAATGGACAGGAAGCGGTCAGCGGGGGGGGGGGGGAATGGACAGGAAGCGGTCAGCGGGGGGGAAATGGACAGGAAGCGGTCAGCGGGGGGGGGGGGGAATGGACAGGAAGCGGTCAGCGGGGGGGGGGGGAATGGACAGGAAGCGGTCAGCGGGGGGGGGGGGGGGGGAATGGACAGGAAGCGGTCAGCGGGGGGGGGGGGAATGGACAGGAAGCGGTAAGCGGGGGGGGGGAAATGGACAGGAAGCGGTCAGAGGGGGGGAGATGGACAGGAAGCGGTCAGAGGGGGGGAGATGGACAGGAAGCGGTCAGAGGGGGGGAGATGGACAGGAAGCGGGCAGAGGGGGGGAGATGGACAGGAAGCGGGCAGAGGGGGGGAGATGGACAGGAAGCGGGCAGAGGGGGGGAGATGGACAGGAAGCGGGCAGAGGGGGGGAGATGGACAGGAAGCGGGCAGAGGGGGGGAGATGGACAGGAAGCGGGCAGAGGGGGGGAGATGGACAGGAAGTGGGCAGAGGGGGGGAGATGGACAGGAAGCGGGCAGAGGGGGGGAGATGGACAGGAAGCGGGCAGAGGGGGGGAGATGGACAGGAAGCGGGCAGAGGGGGGGAGATGGACAGGAAGCGGGCAGAGGGGGGGAGATGGACAGGAAGCGGGCAGAGGGGGGGAGATGGACAGGAAGCAGTTGGAGAGCCGCAAACAGTGCTACAAGTGGGACATCACAGTGCAGAATAGTCACCGTAGCTGGTGCAACTTTCCAGGTTGACATTCCAGTCCCCCGTGGCCTCTTTCTCGGCGTGGATGGCCGCATGGACCTGCGGCTTGCCAGGCAGCAGGACGTCACACAGGTCGTGCCGAGCCCCTAGGCGGTAGATACATCGGGGGGAGTCTGGCAGAAAGGTGTACAGGTCTTGGGAGGGCGAGCCGTGGGGAGTAAAGGAAGGGGGCGCCCCAGGGTCGGAGCCCATACGCAGCAGCTGGAAACATGGCTGGACCTGGGACAGTGCGACCTCTGACCCCACCATGGCGGCTTACCACCCACTAGTGCACAGGGGAAGGGAGACCACCACACAGGACCTGACAGCTGAATCCCCCCCCCCTCAATACACACACTATCACCTGACCAAGAAGACCCCCAGGGACCAAGAAACCCAGCCCACCAAATCAATAGTGCATCACTAGGACCCAGTGACCTCTGACCTCACACCCCCTGTAGAGCAATGCTGGACCCCCACCACCGGGTTAACCCTTTCAGTACAGGTGAGAGTGGGCGTGCCTAGCAGTGCTGATGACGCTACTGCCGGGCTGTGTGTAGACCCCTGATCTCACCAGCAGTAATAGTAAGTACCCCGGGGGATGCGTGGCAGAGAGCGCGCGGGAGACGCACCGTTGGTGACGTTGCGGGGCCCGCCGCCGGTATGACACCTGTGCAGTCTCGCGCCGGCCTGCGGGCGGGAAAGCAGCGAGAGGAAGGAAGCGCGCGTCTTTAAAATTTGGCGCGTTTGGAAGCACTTGGCGACGCCCACCGCGACTCGGCCCCGCCCACGGCAGCTGGACGCGGCAACGCTTCGTCTTACTAGCCAGGCCCCGCCTCTCCCACCTCTGATTGGACGCCTGAATTTCTCCAAGCAGCACGTCATCTCAACTGGGATTGGCTCTGGCGAAGACGCTTCAACAAGCTTTATTAGTAATGCGGGAAGCCTGACAATGAACAGGGATTATCCAGGGCTGAGGGGGAGCGTGCTCGGTTGCTAAGGGAAGCTGAGCGCTATTCCCCGGCAGGAAGCCCGCGGCAAGCTGAGGTATCGTAACGGCGAGAAGACAGCGGACCCGGGTGAGAGGTGAGAGAGCGAGCGGTCTATATTCATTAAACCTCAGGCTGGAAGCTTTCTCCACCCTGCCTGTCTTTACAGCTATAAATGCCTGATGATTGCCGTTCATTTGTTAGTTCAGTTTTACTGAGTGGATCTCCGTATTATAATGGGCTGGATCTGTTGTTAGAATCTCATGGAGTCATTGAGAAACGAGCAAGACTAGATTCCAAATTAGATCCCCACACAGCCAAGGACCAGTGCAGAGGTTCAAACTTAGACTATTACACAGCCAATGGGAAACAAGCAACGCTGAGAGCCCAAATTACAATATTCCACAGCCTAATGGGAAACAAGCAACGCTGAGATCCCAAATTACAATATTCCACAGCCTAATGGGAAACAAGCAACGCTGAGATCCCAAATTACAATATTCCACAGCCTAATGGGAAACAAGCAACGCTGAGATCCCAAATTACAATATTCCTCCACATCCAATGGGAAACAAGCAACGCTGAGATCCCAAATTACAATATTCCTCCACAGCCAATAAGAAACGAGCAACGCTGAGATCCCAAATTAGAATATTCCTCCACAGCCAATAAGAAACGAGCAACGCTGAGATCCCAAATTACAATATTCCTCCACAGCCAATAAGAAACGAGCAACGCTGAGATCCCAAATTAGAATATTCCGCTGCCAATAAGAAACGAGCAACGCTGAGATCCCAAATTAGAATATTCCGCTGCCAATAAGAAACGAGCAACGCTGAGATCCCAATTTACAATATTCCTCTACAGCCAATGGGAAACAAGCAACGCTGAGATCCCAAATTACAATATTCCTCCACATCCAATGGGAAACAAGCAACGCTGAGATCCCAAATTACAATATTCCTCCACAGCCAATAAGAAACGAGCAACGCTGAGATCCCAAATTAGAATATTCCACAGCCAATAAGAAACGAGCAACGCTGAGATCCCAAATTAGAATATTCCACAGCCAATGGGAAACGAGCAACGCTGAGACCCCAAATTAGAATACTGTACAGCCAATGGCAAACAATCAATGCTGAGGTCCAAAATTAGATTATTACACAGCAATTGGGAAACAAATCATCCTGAGATCCCAAATTATCGTTATATGAAGATGCTCTGCTTGTAACAGCTGGAACAGATGAACACCTCTGGAACCTCCGCTATATGTTTGTGAAAGAATCACTCAGGACACAGATCAGTTGAACAGCAGAAAACCGCGATCAGAAAATACTTGATTAAACAATAGAAAACTTAACCACATTAGCGGTAAAGCGGTTATCCAGCCACTTGAATTTGGTCCCAAGAAGAACATGCACCAATCGCTGCTTCCCTGGTCGGAGAGCGACCAATCAGACATGAGGGGTGGAGTTATGGGCTTTGCTTGACAGCATAAGCCCTTTAACTCAGGGGGACCAATAGGAAGAGCGCCAACACTTAGCCCCGTCCCTTTGGTTTACCGCCAGTGTCAAACATGCAATGCTGAGATTCTCAAATTAGAATATTACACAGCCAATGGGAAACAAGCAATGCTGAGATTCTCAAATTAGAATATTACACAGCCAATGGGAAACAAGCAATGCTGAGATTTCAAATTAGAATATTACACAGCCAATGGGAAACAAGCAATGCTGAGATTTCAAATTAGAATATTACACAGCCAATGGGAAACAAGCAATGCTGAGATTCTCAAATCAGAATATTACACAGCCAATGGGAAACAAGCAATGCTGAGATTTCAAAAGCGAATATTACACAGCCAATGGGAAACAAGCAATGCTGAGATTCTCAAATTAGAATATTACACAGCCAATGGGAAACAAGCAATGCTGAGATTTCAAATTAGAATATTACACAGCCAATGGGAAACAAGCAATGCTGAGATTTCAAATTAGAATATTACACAGCCAATGGGAAACAAGCAATGCTGAGATCACAAATTAGAATATTACACAGCCAATGGGAAACAAGCAATGCTGAGATTCTCAAATTAGAATATTACACAGCCAATGGGAAACAAGCAATGCTGAGATCACAAATTACAATATTACACAGCCAATGGCAAACAAGCAATGCTGAGATCACAAATTACAATATTACACAGCCAATGGGAAACAAGCAATGCTGAGATCACAAATTAGAATATTACACAGCCAATGGGAAACAAGCAATGCTGAGATCACAAATTTAGAATATTACACAGCCAATGGGAAACAAGCAATGCTGAGATCACAAATTAGAATATTACAAAGCCAATGGGAAACAAGCAATGCTGAGATCACAAATTATAATACTGCCCAGCCAATGGGAGGCAAGCAATGCTGGTCATGCGCAGCTTCTCTGATGCTTGATCTCTCCCTTTGTCTAGACTGTAAAATGAAGGTTGTTTCAGTGTACATTTATTTTACAGATTGAGTGCCCTGTAGCAGCTTTGTGCACAAATCATTACGTTTGGATTAGTTCTTAATCTGATGTGTTTGTTTCCAGTTGCTGGCAGCCTATTGCACCAGAATGGAGAAGAAGGCGCTGGATCCACCGTCGGTGTTCTTGGCTCCAGTGGGCAGGGGTAAGTGCTACACGGCACTGGATTAAGGGCCACACTTCCTGCGCCTTTTATCCCAAAGCAGATATTGAGCAGAAAGTCTCTTCCTGTGAAGGTGAGATGTATACAAATAAAGGAAGGACGTTCTCATATCAAGGAGGTAAGATCCACAGAGCCTGGCTCTACACAGCGTCTCCCTTAAGTCACATCTGCTCCCCCTGTGTGAAAGAAACATGTTCTAAACATTACAGGAAGAGGCAGGACATGGGATGAACTGGATGTCACTTTTCAAACCTAAATGCCAAACTCTCTCCTTTCCAGGTCACAGTGGGTTAATCCCCCCTTCCCACTTTGAGAGACGCCAACGGATATCTGTGCCTCCCCCTCCTGTGGCCGTTCCTCCTCCGGCGCCCCCCCAGCCCCTTCCCGTGTATGAACCTTGGACAGTCCTGGCAGAGGAGTTGTCGCAGCTAAGGAAGGAGAATGAGGATTTGAAGAAGAGATTTGTACGGACAGCAGAGGGCCAGAGAGCCAGGTACCTGTATGACATCAATAATCCCAGAATTAGCGTGAATTTCTAGTGGAGCAATCGGGGGGGAATATTCCACTGCTTTCTATGGTAACTGCACCACTTTTAAAACGTCAAGGGACAAATTTATCAAAGCAAAACAGGTGCTAAATTTGGAGCAAACTGGCATAACTTTCCATTGTCTATTTTAGCACTTTTTCCTGAAATAACACCTATTTTGTCTTGATAAATATGGCCCTACGTTGGGGTCAAAGTGGCGGCGTTTGAAGTGCTGCTGGATGGGAGAATTTTATCCACTCGACTACTTTGGCCTTCAGTTTAGATTTCAATGCAATCCCCTCTTTCTTGAATAAAGGCCACAAAATTCTATTGAACAGGTCGCTGGATCGTCACCAGCCGAGTACGCCACCCGCGGAGTCCCAGGCGCTGGAGATCATCTCTCACCAGATGCAGGAGATCCGCAGGCTGGAGCTAGCGGTGGCTGACCTGCATCAGAAAGAGGAGGAGCTGGCAAAGCTGGCGCAGGAAGTACAGGAGCTGAGACATGCAAAGACCGAGAGCAAACGGGCACAGGAGAGGAAGAGGCTAGCGGAGGAAGTCACTGCCAGGAATCACCAGCAAGAGGCACGTGTGAGGGTTAGCTGGGCAGTGAGGCTTTGATAGATGTGCTGGGCATTGCCACAGAACTGAATGATTTAGCAGCAAGCATGCCATAAGAAAATGCGTGGGGGGTACCGCAGGCACAGAGCTGGCGGCATGGTATCTGCGGTGTAAATTCTATGTTATCGAATGTAGCACTGACTGGCAGTTGTGTGTGTGTGTAACCCCTTCAGCTTGTCGTAATGGCAGAGCGCCACAAGATGGAGTCAGAGACGCTAAAGAGCCGAATACAAATTCTGGAGCTGGAACTAAAGGAAGGGCGCGTGAAGCAGGAACAGGAAGTGACACGCTTATCAGGCGACCTCCAGGCAGCCAATCAAGCAAGAGAGAGCCTAACAGAGCAGCTAAGGTATACAATGAATCATGCTAGCATGGTAACACAGGTGTCTAATGTCATGATTGGGGGGTGAGAGGATCATGTTAGAGAGACACTGCGCTTGGCATCTTCAAACTAGGAGTAACTGTTCTTCTCCACCCTGCAGCCAGGCTCAGCGAGCGCTAGAGTCCCAGAATTCCCTGGTGCAGCAGCTGAGAACATACATCGGGGAACTGGTCCCAGATAATCGTCAGCTAGAAGAACAGAAGAGAGAGAGAGCAGAGCTGCAGAGCACCGTACAGGTGAGGGAGCTGCAAATATATACTTCATTATATCATCATGCAGAGTATGCGCGGTGCAGTGCGTGTCTGACCGCTGTGATCAAGCAGGGTACAGGCGTCAATATAATGGAAACACCACTCCCTTACTACCGCTTCTGGAGACTGACTCTCGCCCCCTGGTCTCCAGATCAAACATTACAAGGGAGCAGTGTTTCCATTACACTATCTCTTCTGGAGACAAATAGAAGCATAGAATGTGTCATCGGCAGATAAGAACCATTCGGCCCATCTATTCTGCCCAATTTTCTGATTACCTTTTATTAGTCCCTGGCTTTACCTAATATCTAGGATAGCCGGGTTCTGTTCTCCAGATCAAGCCATTGCATTTAGCATTTATCTATCTGATTTTTTAAAATGTGACATTATACTAAAATATATTCAATTAATCGGACCAATTCATCTTTTTTTTTCTTTCCAGACTCTTGAGAAGGAGAGACACACTCTTCAGACCTCCATCTCTCTCCTGCACACCCGGCTGTCATCCCTCACCAACATACTGTCCCTACAAGAAACCGAGCTGTGTAAAAAGGTGTGTTTCTCTTTAATAGAAAGATTGCATTAAATGGAGACCATTAAATGGAAATGCTTTAATAAAAGAATACAAATAAAGTATCTTATTGGTCCCTCTTTATTCAGCACAATCGGGGGGGCGGACATGTTGTTTCGAATCTTTTGATCTGGCCCAAGATGTCTGCCACTAATTGAGCCCTCTCTGTATCTATGGGTCTGTAATGTACTTTATTTATATTTAAAACGAATACACTTGATGCAGTACTTCAGATTTTGCCGTCAGGAGCCGTTTAATTCTTTTATATAATAATCGTTTCAGTAGGAGATGATATTGGGAGGATATATTAAAGTCTCTCTCTTGCAGGGGGTCCCTGGAGATGCAGAGAAGACCAGGCTTTTGCTGTCGCGGTGGAGAGAGAAGGTTTACTCCCTGATGGTGCAGATTAAATCTGAGGAAATTAACAAGAATAATGACAACCAGAAGATCAGAGAGGAAGTGAGGAGGGGGGGCTGGCGAGTTGGGAGATTAGGGGGACTTGACCAACGTGGGGATGGCAGGAACGGGTAGAGCAGCTGGGTGGATTGTGGGGTGAAGAGCAAACGTACAATAAAGGGTGGAAACCGTGAGGCTAAGTTAATAAAGCTGTTATTGGTGCAGGTTCTTCCTCCCTCACATTCATTTTCTTTCCATTTCCGAGTCAGATCTCCACTCTGGAGAATTCCCTGGATGAGACTCGGCAGCAGCAGGTCCTTCTGTCTCACTCGCTACAAGACCGGACGGCTGAGCTAGACTTGGAAAGGGCCCGGAGCAAGGTAACATCAGATGTAATACACAGCAGGTCCACAAGGTGTCACTGTACTACCTACCAGTCTGCACGGTTACCTTACCAGTAAAAGTAGACACCCTGGAACCTGGGTAATGAAGTACAGATCCCTTCATGCTGGACTGAGGACTATATGTACCTGGCCCTTTATTAATATGTTCCATGCCAGTAGTATAAACCCAATAGCGCCATCTGTTGATTTACCTATTGTTTCCCCTTCAGTCTCTGCAGGAGGGGCTCCAGTCGGCACAGTCTCTCTCGGACAGTCTGTGCAGCAGAGCAGAAAAGGCCGAGCAGGCTGGGCTCCAGGTGAAAGACATGATTTACCGGTAAGATGTTTAGGTAGAGACCCCCGGCTGGGGGGTGAAGCCGTCACATTGCTTGTTATCTGTAGGTGCTACTAATAGTGCGTTTGGCTTTGTGGACGTTTGTTTGTGGTTGCTTTGTATAGATATTGAGACGCTGCCTGGACGACTCTCACATTCTGTATTTTCCCTGTGTAGATTTGTCCAGGTGATGTCCACTCAGGAGGGGTCTCTAAAGGCAGCTATCTCCCAGCTGGTGACCCTGGGCCAGAGGGTTTCGTTTGCAGCCAAGAGGATTGACGCAACCCAGGGTGAGAGCAGACGGCAGTGAGGTTAAAGGGTTAAAATGTCACCGTAACATTGCTCGTACTGTAAAATGATCTGTACATTGTGTCGGCAAAACAGAGAAATATAGTGATCGCAAAAACCGCTCTGACGGTGCTGCTCTATTGCCTTGATGTCGAGGCAATAGCCAGCACAGAAATTCTGGATCGGGGGTACCCACGATCGCTCCACGGAGCGTGCTCCGGCAATATGGCTGTGCCCTCTTGTGGTCAGAGCTTCGGAAGTGAAAAAAAATTGCAATGGAAAAAAAAAGACTTAATTAGCTTAAATCTAGGGTTAGTGTGGCAAACCTAGCCACTTATTGCAGAACATTTAAAGGTTGTCTGAAATAGCTGTGTTAACCTGGTGTAAAAATGTATTCATGTTAATGTCAAAGTTATATATTGTTATGTTAAAACCAGGTTCTGCTGTATTGAGGGATAATCCACTTAACAGGATTATCTAGTGTGAGTGCCCCTCCCGTACAGCAGTGCATGGTGGGAGAAATGTCCTGTATTTGCACTTCCCAGGTAATCTACTATTGTATAGCCCCTGTAAGGGGATTAAGTAAACCCCTTGCATGGGGAATTGCATAAATGCTGGAGCTGTGAATAAAGTAATCAGTTGACTCCCAGAACTGTGTTTCGTCCGGTTACTGGGGGATTTGGGATATTGCCTTACTTTCCAGCGCTTTATTTGGATTACCTTCTTTTACCAGCGGAGATATGGGGATTTAATATTGCAGCTCCGCTACAGTTAGTATAGCAGCTAGGGTTACAATTAAATTAGGGTTAGCATAAGGGATAGGGTTCAAATTAAATTAAAATATATTAAGGGTTAGAGTTGGGGTTACATTTAGGGTTTGGGTTGGAGTCAAAAGGTCAATATAGGAAAAAAAACACTGTTCTGGTTTTTGCCCTATAACTCGCAAAAAAACATGGAAACATGCATATTTCTGAACTCGGGACAACATTTAGAAACTATTTATACAGGGTCTTTTTTTATGATTGTATTTGTGTAAATTATATTTTAGGTCAAAGTTAGAAAAAGTTTTTTAGTTTTTTTTAAATCATATTTTATGATTTTTTTTTTTGTAGTAAATCATAAGATATGATGAACATAATGGTATCTAATGAAAGCCCTTGTTATGACTATAAAAACAGCATATATTTTGTGTGGGTACAGTATGTGAGAAAGAAAAAAATTACAGCTAAACACAAACACCCCAGAAATGTAAAAACAGCCCAGGTCACTAAGGGAAAGTCAAGGTCAAAATGTCTTGTCACTAAGGGGTTAAACGGTGTCTCCTGATTATGACATCACCCTGTAGCTTGATATGCAAAAAAACTCAATATCATGTGTAATTTTACATATCAAGCCACGAGGTGATGTAATAAGGAGGAGACTCCACAGACGCATTTAAAACATATTTATTTTATTTTGTGCATTTGCTGGATGTTTACCTAAGTTGTCCAAGTATGGGTAATCTGTTTTTATTCTGTACATTCACAGTATATAGAATGTTGGAGAATGTGTTTTCAGCTCTGTTACTTTGACATTCCGTTTGAAATCCCCTGTTTCTTGAGTAATACCCTTAGCTTTGTGTTTGGTTTTCGGTCTCTGCCTTTTGAATACATCTCATAACCTCTGTTTCAGGTTTGGTGGCGCAGAGGCTTGCCCTGGAGAAGCTGGCACAGAAGGAAAGACCCCAAAACATTGCTGCGGACCCCGACATGTGAGTCCTGTAAATAATCGTTACAAGCGAGCTCGGAGTAAGCTGATCACATTGTACTGAGGGACCCGGCAGCCCAAATATTCCTGCCCTTTGCTACGTTTGCAATGTACTAACTGTTTATAACCCTCAAATAATTACCAAGCAATAATAGTCGTCATTATGAGCAAACTGAATATAAGCCAGCATGTTTCCCTTGTATTGCTTCTATTTTACCTATTTATTTACATTTTTTCCCGCTGCGCTGCTTTGATGACACCGTAAGGGTTTCATAGACATGGGCATTTCAAACTTCAGACCAAAGTAGCCGAGTTGGAATAATTCTCCCTTTCAGTGGAATAAATCCCTGTGGCAGTGAGCAGCAGGCAGCCTGAGGTTAGACACAGGAGATCCGCGTGGTTTACACAGTCGGCAGCGGTGACATAATAATCATTCACCGCTGATCACACTTTGCTTCTCACTCAGATGTCGACCCTCCTATGAGGATCTGGAGACAGAGGTGAAATTCCTGCATGAAGAAAGGGATCGTCTCAGTGCAGAACTGAAGCGCAGTGCTCTGCTGATAGAGGGCAAAGTGAAAGAGACCCGGGAACGATGTAAGTGGAGGACGCAAAATCCTCCCGCTGCAGGGTGACAGACAGGGGGAGCATGGAGTCTGTCCCTCCCCCTGCAGGGCGACACAGACAGGAGGAGCTAGGAGTCTGTCCCTCCCCCTGCAGGGCGACACAGACAGGAGGAGCTAGGAGTCTGTCCCTCCCCCTGCAGGGCGACACAGACAGAAGGAGCTAGGAGTCTGTCCCTCCCTCTGCAGGGTGACGCAGACGGAAGGAGCTAGGAGTCTGTCCCTCCCCCTGCAGGGCGACACAGACAGAAGGAGCTAGGAGTCTGTCCCTCCCACTACAGGGCGATACAGACAGAAGGAGCTAGGAGTCTGTCCCTCCCCCTGCAGGGTGACACAGACAGGGGGAGCATGGAGTCTGTCCTGCCCCCTGCAGGGTGACACAGACAGGGGGAGCATGGAGTCTGTCCTGCCCCCTGCAGGGCGACACAGACAGAAGGAGCTAGGAGTCTGTCCCTCCCCCTGCAGGGCTACGCAGACAGAAGGAGCTCGGAGTCTGTCCCTCCCCCTGCAGGGCGACACAGACAGAAGGAGCTAGGAGTCTGTCCCTCCCCCTGCAGGGCTACGCAGACAGAAGGAGCTCGGAGTCTGTCCCTCCCCCTGCAGGGCGACACAGACAGGAGGAGCTAGGAGTCTGTCCTGCCCCCTGCAGGGTGACACAGACAGGGGGAGCATGGAGTCTGTCCTGCCCCCTGCAGGGCGACACAGACAGGGGGAGCTAGGAGTCTGTCCCTCCCCCTGCAGGGTGACACAGACAGGGGGAGCATGGAGTCTGTCCTGCCCCCTGCAGGGCGACACAGACAGGGGGAGCTAGGAGTCTGTCCCTCCCCCTGCAGGGTGACACAGACAGGGGGAGCATGGAGTCTGTCCTGCCCCCTGCAGGGCGACACAGACAGGAGGAGCTAGGAGTCTGTCCCTCCCCCTGCAGGGCGACACAGACAGAAGGAGCTAGGAGTCTGTCCCTCCCCCTGCAGGGCGACACAGACAGGAGGAGCTAGGAGTCTGTCCCTCCCCCTGCAGGGTGACACAGACAGGGGGAGCATGGAGTCTGTCCTGCCCCCTGCAGGGCGACACAGACAGGAGGAGCTAGGAGTCTGTCCCTCCCCCTGCAGGGTGACACAGACAGGAGGAGCTAGGAGTCTGTCCCTCCTCCTGCAGGGTGACACAGACAGGGGGAGCATGGAGTCTGTCCTGCCCCCTGCAGGGCGACACAGACAGGAGGAGCTAGGAGTCTGTCCCTCCCCCTGCAGGGTGACACAGACAGGAGGAGCTAGGAGTCTGTCCCTCCCCCTGCAGGGCGACACAGACAGGAGGAGCTAGGAGTCTGTCCCTCCCCCTGCAGGGTGACACAGACAGGGGGAGCATGGAGTCTGTCCTGCCCCCTGCAGGGCGACAGACAGAAGGAGCTAGGAGTCTGTCCTGCCCCCTGCAGGGTGACACAGACAGGAGGAGCTAGGAGTCTGTCCCTCCCCCTGCAGGGCGACAGACAGAAGGAGCTAGGAGTCTGTCCTGCCCCCTGCAGGGTGACACAGACAGAAGGAGCTAGGAGTCTGTCCCTCCCCCTGCAGGGCGACAGACAGAAGGAGCTAGGAGTCTGTCCTGCCCCCTGCAGGGTGACACAGACAGGAGGAGCTAGGAGTCTGTCCCTCCCCCTGCAGGGCGACACAGACAGGGGGAGCATGGAGTCTGTCCCTCCCCCTGCAGGGCGACACAGACAGGGGGAGCATGGAGTCTGTCCCTCCCCCTGCAGGGTGACACAGACAGAAGGAGCTAGGAGTATGTCCCGCCTCCTGCAGGGTGATACAGACAGTAGGAGTCTGTCCCGCCCCCTGCAGGGTGATACAGCCAGTAGGAGTCTGTCCCGCCCCCTGCAGGGTGATACAGCCAGTAGGAGTCTGTCCCGCCCCCTGCAGGGTGATACAGCCAGTAGGAGTCTGTCCCGCCCCCTGCAGGGTGATACAGACAGAAGGAGCTAGGAGTCTGTCCCGCCCCCTGCAGGGTGATACAGCCAGTAGGAGTCTGTCCCGCCCCCTGCAGGGTGATACTGCCAGTAGGAGTCTGTCCCGCCCCCTGCAGGGTGATACAGCCAGTAGGAGTCTGTCCCGCCCCCTGCAGGGTGATACAGACAGAAGGAGCTAGGAGTCTGTCCCGCCCCCTGCAGGGTGATACAGCCAGTAGGAGTCTGTCCCGCCCCCTGCAGGGTGATACAGACAGTAGGAGTCTGTCCCGCCCCCTGCAGGGTGACATAGACAGAAGGAGCTAGGAGTCTGTCCCTCCCCCTGCAGGGTGATACAGACAGTAAGAGTCTGCCCTGCCCCCTGCAGGGTGACACAGACAGAAGGAGCTAGGAGTATGTCCCGCCCCCTGCAGGGTGATGTGTATCTTGCATCCTAACGTGACAGATGCCCTGCCTCTTGTTGTAGTGGACGCAGAATTAGCAGAGTGTCAGCTCACTACATCATTCGTGCGCCAGTCTCTCCATGAGAGCGAGGGGAGAGAGCGTGAGCTGAGAGAGCAGCTGAATGATATGGAGACCAGACTTCAGGACGCCTGTGAGAGCGCGGCCCAACTGAATGAACAACTGCAGGAGCAAAAGGGAGAATACGAGACAGGTAGAGATGGGAAAACTGTACAGAGACACGGGGCTTTATAGCAGGGAACTGACAAGGGAATCTCAAACTTCAGGCCAAAGTAGTAGAGTTGGAGAAATTCTCCCATTGAGCTGAAAGGGACTAAAAATCACACGGGGAATGATCTAGACATTGTGTCAGCAAAGGGCTGAAATGACACGTTTCCCACTGAAACCAGGCCATTTGCATATCAATCCTCTGTTTTAATTCTCTAGTCACCGTAAAAACAATGTTTAGGTGATACAGTCCCTTTTAATTTTGAAATTCCCTTCTCAATTCCCTGTAATTCTCTCTCCTTCCTGAATAAAGTGCACTGAATACTGCTTGAGGTATGAAGGGGGGGGGGGGGGGGGGGTGATGGGGCAGGTGTTGGGGCAGAGGCTGTGAGCATCATATAGGCCTGTCTGATGATTCACAGAGCTGCAGAGCAGAGTGAGTGAGGTGGAGGAGAAGATGACCCAGCAGTTGTCTCAGATGGAGAAGCACATGCAGGAGGCCAGAAGAGAGCATACGAAAGCAGGTGAGACCGACGGATCCTCTCCAGACACTATACAGTGCTGCCCTCTGCAGGAATCCAGTTACACTGCATCCTGCACAAACCCCCAGCTCTCCCCACTGCTGATCCCAGTTACTCACAGACTGCGCCGTTATAGTAATAGAGAAAAATATTCTCTAACAAAGACTAGAGCGAAGGGGTAGGAAGAGCCTATGGCACCGGTGTCACACTGCTGATGAACTATACCTCTCTTAAAGGGACAGTCTAGTCCCCAAACTCAGTTTGGTGCAAGATGAAGATCACTGCTTGTATAGTGCACAGGCTTTTTTCCCAGTGTGATTTGATGCAGGCATTCTGTATAAATCACATTTATTTGACTCAAGGCCTCCCCAGTGATTACTCTGCATGTTTACTGCAGGTGCTGCAGCACTGATTCTATAGACACTGAGCATATAACGTTTTGTTTCATTTAGTCACTTACTGTGCTCCTCAAATTGATTATACTGTGTGGCCTCTGCGTGACCTTGCTCTTGTACACAGTAGGATCTCTTAACAGTGCAACACAATGTCTGATGACATCACTAGGGAGACAGGATATTCCATTCATTTGAATGGCATTATTCTCATTGCCTCCTGCAACAACAACAAAAAAGGAAATGACTTTTACTCATCTACTGTGGGCAGTCCTTGTTTCTTGCAAACTGTTGTAATTTCACAATTTCTTCTAACTGTAAGTATTTTATATTTTAAGCAATGCAAAAGGTAAGACATGCATTGTAAAGTACTTTGAAAGCTCATTAATATGCATTAATATTAATTAATATTTTGAAGATGTATTTTGGGCACCAGACAGTCCCTTTAATGCTAAGACTGGCGAGGGAGTATGGGAAATGTAGTTCTCCAACAGCTGGAGGTGCTGCAGTTTGCTGCCTCTGGTCTATGGGGATCTAATTATAAAGGGTCAAAGTGAAATGAACCAAGCTGGTCGGCCATTCTTTAATAACCAAAGGCACACTGCAAAACCAGTGTCCACATAGTATTCTGTGAGCTTTAAAGGAAGTCACAAAACACTGAAAGATTATATCAGGTGTAGGCATTTTACACAGAAATGCTCTAACTAAAGAATAATAAGTAATGTATCAAGCTCTCAGCATATCTATCAGGGGGCGGACATGTTGTTTAGAATCTTTGCTCTGTATAGCTCTATCAGGGGCCGGACGTGTTGTTTAGAATCTTTGCTCTGTATAGCTCTATCAGGGGGCAGACATGTTATTTAGAATATTTTCTCTGTATAGCTCTATCAGGGGCCGGACGTGTTGTTTAGAATCTTTGCTCTGTATAGCTCTATCAGGGGCCGGACGTGTTGTTTAGAATCTTTGCTCTGTATAGCTCTATCAGGGGCCGGACGTGTTGTTTAGAATCTTTGCTCTGTATAGCTCTATCAGGGGCCGGACGTGTTATTTAGAATATTTTCTCTGTATAGCTCTATCAGGGGCCGGACGTGTTGTTTAGAATCTTTGCTCTGTATAGCTCTATCAGGGGGCGGACATGGTGTTTAGAATCTTTGCTCTGTATAGCTCTATCAGGGGGCGGACATGTTGTGTATTTCAAGTTCGCTCTCTCCTGCAGTTGTTGCCCTCCGTCAGACCGAGCGCCAGATGCAGAGGGAGAAAGCTCGGAGCCAGGAGATGTTGCGTACGCTGGAAGACGCTGCTCGCTTACGAGAGGAAAAGCTGAGCCAGCAGCTCCGGGAAGCCGAACGGGACAAAAACCTAATGAGTGTACGTCGGTCCTTTCTGAATGCATCCGACCATCAATCCTGCTTTATTCTTATTAGAGGAAGCATACAGCTGTACACACAACGCTGAGCTGGGGGGTGGAGTTGAACTTTGCCTGTCCTTTTCTTGTAGCCCTCTTTACCTTCTGCATAAAAAATATATATTGTGACTGTACTGTCCCTTTAATTATCCACCTTTGTGCCTTTATAAAACAGCCAAATAAATCTTACTTTGATATTAGAAAACCTCCCCTCGCGTACACCGAGACCGATCCTGGGATCTTACTGACCTGTTCTCTTTACAGAGGTAGGTGAGCCGTCCTGTATAATGTCTTCACGGTGCATGGACTGCCACCTCTCTCTGTATTCCTTACTCTAATACCCATCCTGCCTCTTTCTGTGTATACATCGGGGGTTAGTTCAGCTGCTTCACTGGCTGCAGACGGTTTATTAAACCTAATCACCCCTCTCTCCACAGGCCACGCTGAGGCAGGAAGGCTTGTTAGCCAAACATCAGAAGAGCAGGTCAGCCGCTCTCCAAGGCCCGAGGAGTGAGGAATTGCCGAGGACAGCTCCTGCCTCCAAAAGTAAGGGCAAATGATAGCAACGTAATGGGGCTTTATTCTGTTTATTGAAGATCTAAAGCATAAATAATCTGACACACACGTTAGAAAGAAAAGAGGGGAATGAATGTCTTTTATGGACCCAACATGCAAATAAGCCTTCTCCATTATCATATATCTATATTATATATGGTGCTACAGGATACAATAAATATCTATATTATATATGGTGCTACAGGATACAATAAATATCTAGATTATATATGGTGCTACATGATACGATAAATATCTATATTATATATGGTGCTACAGGATACAATAAATATCTATATTATATATGGTGCTACAGGATACAATAAATATCTATATTATATATGGTGCTACAGGATATGATAAATATATATATTATATATGGTGCTACAGGATACGATAAATATCTATATTATATATGGTGCTACAGGATACGATAAATATCTATATTATATATGGTGCTACAGGATACGATAAATATCTATATTATATATGGTGCTACAGGATACAATAAATATCTATATTATATATGGTGCTACAGGATACAATAAATATCTATATTATATATGGTGCTACAGGATACAATAAATATCTATATTATATATGGTGCTGCAGGATACGATAAATATCTATTGTATATGGTGCTACAGGATACAATAAATATCTATATTATATATGGTGCTACAGGATACGATAAATATCTATATTATATATGGTGCTACAGGATACAATAAATATCTATATTATATATGGTGCTACAGGATACAATAAATATCTATATTATATATGGTGCTACAGGATACGATAAATATCTATATTATACATGGTGCTACAGGATACGATAAATATATATATTATATATGGTGCTACAGGATACGATAAATATCTATATTATACATGGTGCTACAGGATACGATAAATATATATATTGAATATGGTGCTACAGGATACGATAAATATATATATTGAATATGGTGCTACATGATAATATATATAAATTAGTGCTATATAATAACAGGTTTGCATGGCAATCATTGTTTTCCTTTAGAATCAATCTCCGCCATGCTGGTTAATCTGCGGAGTCTTAGTGATACACTACTGGCCGAGGAAGACGAGGAGAATGAAGAAAAGTCATCTAAACCCTCGCCTGGGCCTGGCACAGAGGACTGATACCAGGAGTGACGCCATGAACTTGGCCCAGAGGACTGATACCAGGAGTGACGCCATGAACTTGGCACAGAGGACTGATACCAGGAGTGACGCCATGAACTTGGCACAGAGGACTGATACCAGGAGTGACGCCATGAACTTGGCCCAGAGGACTGATACCAGGAGTGACGCCATGAACTTGGCACAGAGGACTGATACCAGGAGTGACGCCATGAACTTGGCCCAGAGGACTGATACCAGGAGTGACGCCATGAACTTGGCCCAGAGGACTGATACCAGGAGTGACGCCATGAACTTGGCCCAGAGGACTGATACCAGGAGTGACGCCATGAACTTGGCACAGAGGACGTGTTTGGTGCCTTGCGACAATGCTACGTGCCAGACAGACTATGGTGTATGGGTAATAGAGACAGACTATGCCACACGGGTCTATGGGTAATAGAGACAGACTATGCTACGCGGGTCTATGGGTAATAGAGACAGACTATGCTACGCGGGTCTATGGGTAATAGAGACAGACTATGCTACGCGGGTCTATGGGTAATAGAGACAGACTATGCTACGCGGGTCTATGGGTAATAGAGACAGACTATGCCACACGGGTCTATGGGTAATAGAGACAGACTATGCTACGCGGGTCTATGGGTAATAGAGACAGACTATGCCACACGGGTCTATGGGTAATAGAGACAGACTATGCCACACGGGTCTATGGGTAATAGAGACAGACTATGCTACGCGGGTGTATGGGCAATAGAGACAGACTATGCCACACGGGTCTATGGGTAATAGAGACAGACTATGCTACGCGGGTCTATGGGTAATAGAGACAGACTATGCCACGCGGGTGTATGGGTAATAGAGACAGACTATGCCACACGGGTCTATGGGTAATAGAGACAGACTATGCCACGCGGGTGTATGGGTAATAGAGACAGACTATGCCACACGGGTCTATGGGTAATAGAGACAGACTATGCCACACGGGTCTATGGGTAATAGAGACAGACTATGCCACACGGGTCTATGGGCAATAGAGACAGACTATGCTACGCGGGTGTATGGGTAATAGAGACAGACTATGCTACGCGGGTCTATGGGTAATAGAGACAGACTATGCTACGCGGGTCTATGGGTAATAGAGACAGACTATGCCACGCGGGTCTATGGGTAATAGAGACAGACTATGCTACGCGGGTCTATGGGTAATAGAGACAGACTATGCCACACGGGTCTATGGGTAATAGAGACAGACTATGCCACACGGGTCTATGGGTAATAGAGACAGACTATGCCACACGGGTCTATGGGTAATAGAGACAGACTATGCCACGCACGTCTATGGGTAATAGAGACAGACTATGCCACGCGGGTGTATGGGTAATAGACACAGACTATGCCACGCGGGTGTATGGGTAATAGAGACAGACTATGCCACGTGTGTGTATGGACAATACGTGGCACGATACACCCAGCCTGGCATTTCTGCTGCAGCCACTATGTGGCGCTATAGCAGAACCTCTTGTGATATTTTGCACAGTATCAAATCTCTGTGGATGGTGGGTGTGTGTGTGTGTGTATAAATAATGTTTATAAATAATTTATTTTGGCTGCAAGTTGTTAATGGATTTTGTAATAACAATAAATGTTTAAACGTGACAATAAAGTGACAAGCGCTAAAGAATATATAAAGTGCAGCAAAACACTAGTGCTTTCCCTCCAGAGGGCACAGGTAGACAAAGTGAAAAAGTGATAAAGTGTTGCGCAAGAGTGGAATATATAAAAGATACTTATCAACGATTGATGTAATGATCCGTATATGTAAAAGAAAAAAATAAAGTGGTACCAGTGAATATTTCCCCCTTTGGAGATATACTCACAATGTCTAGAGCCTAAAAAACCGGCTCTAGGTGTATAAGACGATGAACTCTAAGTCCTATGATCCCCAAGGGTAAAGTGCTCGTTCATCAGGGGAGTCGCAGTGATATATATGGAAGTACAAGTAGAGGGATACAGTTGTAGTATAAAAATACAAATACATTTTAATCTCCCCCCCGATATAAAATCTTACATAAAAAACAGCAGGAAACAGCATCAGATATAAAAATAATAAAAGATGAAATTGGAAGCAGTTTCACCAGAGTTACTTGCAGCGGCAAGATGATCCAAAAGTCAGTGTTCCACGAATCGGTAAGCAGTAATCTCGTGTAGTGGAACAACAAAAAGACTTCCGGGATAGACGTGGGACGTCACCAATCTCGCGACGCGTTTCGCCCTATCAGGGCTTTTTCAGAGCAGAATGTTGAACCAATTCTGTGGTTGGGACACTAGCTTCGGTGGCTCTCACTAAATGAAAGGGAATTGACAAGGGAAATGTAAACTTATGGCCAAACCGCCGCTCATTATTCCCTCCTTCATGAATTAAACCCTAACGTTTATAACGTTACTTTTTTTTAAAAAACCTTTAGGATTTTATGTATGAGAGGGGATAAGTCAGGGGTGAACTGAAGGGGGAGGGGGTATTTATTAAATAAACTTATTTCCCAAGTAGGTCAGTTTAAACTTTTCCTTACGTGTGTGTGTGTGTATACACACACACACACACACACACACACACACACAGTAGAGTTACTTATATGTGAGAATCCTTCCATGAGTTCCCTGATCTGAATTTCTCTATTAAATACAGACTGACTTTTGCTTGGTTTCATGCAGATGACACTGACAAACATTAACAGAATGACAAAAACACACACACAAAAAATACAGTGCGTTTATTATATACACAAAAAGGTCAGATCTATATACAGGTCTACAAAGCCCTGCGATCCACAGAAACTCTCCAGGGAGGAGGATCTACTAAGCTGCGTATTAAAGGATCTTATTGCCAAAAAAAAAAAAAAATGTTAAATATGTTTAACCGAGCTGTACAGACCGGCTTCTACTCGCTGATCGATGAAATCAGGCATTATAATCTCCCTCCCCCCGAACACAGATTAGATTTAAAACATGTTCTCTCATTAACTGCAGAGAAACGTGTGAAACTGGAATATATATGTACACATTTCTCACCGAAAGAAACTGTCCCCTTCACCGTGAGAATGTAAAGCATAAGAATTATCTATAGATTGTGTTGGCAAAATGCAAGTCAATGTATAGATTAAATGTGTGTAAGATCTGTCCTGTCTCCTAGTTATGACATCATACTGTAGCAGTGAATGTATTTTACAAACACCCTACAAGATGAGGTCATGAACATTCACTCTAACACAATGTATAGGGACTATTTATGCTCTATAATCAAAGTGCACGTATATGGCTTTATTCATGAGAGAGGCAATTGACAAGGGAATCTCAGACAAAAGGCGAAAGTAGCCGATTTTTTGCAACTCGGCTACTTTAGCCCTACAATTAACTCTTACATGAACAAAGCCCACAATGTTTAGGGGACAGAGTCTATTTAGGAAAGGTGACTCGATCTGTCCATTTAGTCCATTAATACGTAATGACACCGGCCAGACAAGTGGGAATCGTCTATTTTCTGCATCATTTGTATTGAAAGGGATTTTTTTGTTGTTGCCGCTGATAACTTTGTGGTTCTGTAGCATGACGGTCGTATAATCTCAGCGCCTCCGTTTGGCCGGGGTTGGGACAGGCTCGTTACTGCTGCCTGGGTTCAGCAGATAGGCCGCCGGGTCTGCTTCCTGCCGCAGGATCCCGCTGAGAATAAACTCTGCCGTGGTGATGGGGAGAGAGGGAGGAACTCCTTTCAGCTGTGCAGCATCCTCCTGACATGACACAATCACACACTTCTCCTGGGGGGGGGGGGGGGGGGGAGAGAAGGGGCAGCCGTTAGATGCTGTGGGGGTCCTAAGCGGTCTCTTAGTTTCCTTACATGGTGGGCTCCCCCCCCTGGCGGTCACTTACCTTGTAGGAGCGGGGGAGTTTGGGAAGGAAAGTGGCCCCACTGCAGCAGATAATGTCTTTCATGTGGTCGGGTTCTGGTTTCACATTCGACGTGACATGGATCTCATATCCCTGAGAGATGAGAAACATGGACATTAAAAGGGAGTGGTGGCAAGTTATACAAGTCTATACCCAATATCCCAGAGAGTACACGCCGGTGCTTTAAAGTGCTGTATGTCTGCACATTGCAGACACAAGTTTCAGTCTCCCTGACATTAACCGGCAGCATTGATTATACTTTAAAACAAAATACATGTCTCCTGTAGTTTTACACTGTCCATAATCTTAGAAATTCAGTGGTATCAGTAACAGACAGCACACAAGAGGCCGTCTCCCACTGTCATCCTCCCTCACTGAGAAAGTACTGCCATTAGCCATTACTGTGGAATCAGCCTCCCTCTGTTGAGAGAATGCAGGGAAGTATGGTTTCCAGGCAGAAGACATATAACAGAAGGAAAGGCTTGGACTGTTGCTACATCAATATCTATCATACTTTATATACAGCAAGTGTTGAGAGCAAACCCTTTATCCAATGTATTATGTTACACAGAGAGAAACATCACCTGAAACAATGCTCTGCGCTTAGCTTTCTGTAACGAGTTGGAAAGGACAAAGTTGAATTTTTTTTCCTGTTCCTTGTCATTCACCAAAAATCCAGCCGGGGACAGAAAGCACCCGCTCTTCTTACACTGCAAGTGGGGGGGAAGGGGAGGAAAGAGCAGCAATGTATTACAGGGAAAGTAAAATGCATGGGGAGGGGGAGTAGAAATGTGTTGGAGAGGAATCAATTCGGGGAAAACGTGCACCTTTTCAATCCAGTCCCGTCTGACGATAGGGATGCCCCTCGCAAGCGCGCACAGGAATTTCACCGTGCGGATGACGCGGTCGGTTACCAAGTGAGTGCAATCAAAGACAGAGTCAGCAATTTCCCCTCCCAGGGCCCGGATAGTCTCCTCCCCCGCGGAGTCCAGTACACCGGTAAACAGGACCTGGGATGGAGAGGGAGTAAAACAGTGTAAGCGGAGATGATATCAGGCCAGTTACACAGGTTATAATGTTATGGACTTGTGTCTATCAAGTTCAACCCTTTTCCTATTTCTCTTATACCACTATTCATCCAAAAGAAAGGAAAATAAATAAAATCTTATATCAGCAATTTTAAATTCTGCTTCCAACAGGGGTAAAAATTCCTTCTTGACTCCAAATGGCAATCAGATTTCTCCTTGGATCAACAAGCACTAAATAAATATTATTACCTGTACTAGCATGCATAGTCCTCTATGTAAGGCAGGAAGAGCATTCATAGTAAGGATGGGTTCAGGGGGAGCGACATTAAGAGGTGAGCTGTTAAAACGTGCCATATTTCGTCAGAATAAAAAGGAAATAAATGGACATTATAAGAGACAGACCTTGGGATTGGCGCTCTGCTGGATGGAGGGGCTGGAAGTTCCTGCTATGGATTTAGCACGATTTGTACGTCTTGGGGTCCGGACCTCGGCACTGCTGTTTTCGGTCGGGGATGGAACAGGGGCCAGTGATTCCTGGGATGAGAGAGATTTTTGAGAAAAGCAGACAGGACAAACGTCACGAACTACTAAGATCTGTTCAATTAAAAATATTGCATGAAGTGTAAGAATTTTAAATGGAAATGATTTAGTTGATTAGAATCTTTGCTCTGTATAGCTCTATCAGGGGTGGACGTGTTGTTTAGAATCTTTGCTCTGTATAGCTCTATCAGGGGGCAGACATGTTTAGAATCTTTGCTCTGTATAGCTCTATCAGGGGAGGACATGTTGTTTAGAAACTTTGCTCTGTATAGCTCTATCAGGGGGCGGACATGTTGTTTAGAATCTTTGCTCTGTATGGCTCTATCAGGGGTTGGACATGTTTAGAATCTTTGCTCTGTATAGCTCTATCAGGGGGCGGACATGTTGTTTAGAATCTTTGCTCTGTATAGCTCTATTAGGGGGTGGACATGTTTAGAATCTTTGCTCTGTATAGCTCTATCAAGGGGCAGACATGTTGTTTAGAATCTTTGCTCTGTATAGCTCTATCAGGGGGTGGACATGTTTAGAATCTTTGCTCTGTATAGCTCTATCAGGGGACAGACGTGTTGTTTAGAATCTTTGCTCTGTATAGCTCTATCAGGGGACAGACGTGTTGTTTAGAATCTTTGCTCTGTATAGCTCTATCAGGGGCGGACATGTTGTTTAGAATCTTTGCTCTGTATAGCTCTATCGGGGGCGGACATGTTGTTTAGAATCTTTGCTCTGTATAGCTCTATCAGGGCACAGACGTGTTGTTTAGAATCTTTGCTCTGTATAGCTCTATCAGGGGGTGGACATGTTTAGAATCTTTGCTCTGTATAGCTCTATCAGGGGGCGGACGCATGAAGATCTTAACCAAGATGTCTGGCCCCTGTTAGAGTTATACAGAGGGCTCATTAGATTACTTTATTAAATCTTTCTATTTATAATGGCTACGTTTGATGCAATCTCTCAATTAAACAGGACTTAGTGATTTAACACTGTTATCTGTTGTGGAAGTCATCATGCCAAGGGAACAGGCAGCACCCCTTCACATTATACTCCTTCCTCTCTCCTGTTCCAGTCAAACAGGACCAGTGCTTCCTGAGAAGCACAAAATGGCAGGAGAAATGTTTGTGATGGGTAGGTAGACATGTTCCAGGCCAAGTGTGAATATGTTGTTAAACCATGTAATGTACCAAACATCACACCCCCTTAGGACAACCTAAGTCGCCATGTCACCAACCTTTCTTTTTCCATTCTCCGTCTTCTCTTTCCCAGCTGCGGCCGCCATGCGCCTGGACCGGCCTCTTTTCCCCGCTGCCAGTGATGATGTCTCTCCCTCACTGCTTCCTTCCAGCTCAGCCTCTTCTTCAGACTTCTTCCTCTTTAGCTCTACTGCCACGTCCTTCGCCCCCTGTCCTCTCTTCCTGGTCTGAAGAAGTGTTGTAACCTGTGGTATTTCTTCCTCGGAGGCCCTCAGCTTGCTTTCAGTAGCTCCATTACTGTCCTTCTCATGTGTGGTTGGCTCCACATCCTGTAACTCGTGCGAGGGTGCAGCCTCTCCTTGCCCATCCCCGTCTTCCTCTGATGCCTTCTTTTGCCTGGTTCTGGATGATGGTTTCCTGCGCTTTGTGTTGACCACAGGTTGGGTCTGCTCGGCCTCATTTGCCTCCGTTTTCGGACCTTCTCTTGAGTTTCTCCTTCCCCTTCGAAGGGTCGGTTTTCCAGGTGGACCTTCTTTCTCTGGCTCTGCAACAATCTCCACAGTCACTTGTTCCTCTTTCACTTCCTCCTTCAGGTTCCTCCTACCCCTCGCCGATGTTTTCGGTGGATCGATCTGCTCAGGTCTTTCAGCTTCTCCCTCTGTGGAATTCTTCCTTGTTCTTCTAGAGAGTGGTTGTCTCACCAGGGCCACGTTCTCTCCGTCTTGGGCTTCCCTACGTGTCCTTCTCGGAGTTTGTTTTTCTAATTCAATAACTTCGGTGTCTTCAGTCGCTCCCTCGTTTGCCTGATCCTCTTGCAAATCCTTCCTGGTCCTTCTAGATTTTCTGACAGGGTCTTCTCTCTCTTGCTCCTTTTTGTCCGCATTCTCTTCCTCTCTTGAATTCTTTCTTGTCCGCCTGGAGGTTGGCCTACTAACAAGGTTTTCTTCTGCCTTTGGTTTGTCCTCGTTTTGTACGTTTGTTCCCTCCCCTCTTGAATTTCTTCTTGTCCTTCTGGTAACCAGAGTACTGACTGTATCTGCTTCTGCCTTTCCTTTGTCTTCATTTAGTACATTTGTTTCCTCCCCTCTAAAGCTTCTTCTCGTTCTTCTAGAAACCGGAGTCCGGACTGATTCTTCGTCTGCCTTTCCTTCATTTGGTTTGCTTGCCCCCTCCTCCTCTCTAGAGAGACTTCTTGTCCTTTTGGAAACAACACTTCTAGCTGGTTCTTGCTCTGGCTTTCCTTTGTCCTCGCTTTCGTCCTGTGTTCCATCCTCTCTGGAATTTCTTCTTGTCCTTCTGGACACTGGTTTGCCGATCGTGTCTTTCTCTGGGGTGTTGCTGTCCTGGCTTTGATTGCTTGGTTCCACTTGTCTCTGTGAATTCTTAGTCTGTGCCTTGGAAACAGATTTCACTGCCTCGGACGTCTCTCCTGCAGACCCTTCCTCCTCTGCCCTCCCAGTCCTCCGTGTAGCTCTTAGTTGTCCTCTACCAGAGCTCTTGACAACTGGGTTGACTTTCTCAACCTTCTCCTCCACCTCGCTTGTAGAGTTTGTAGCTTTGCCCGTTCCTACAGGTTTCTGTTCCGCGGACTCTGTAGCCGCTACCTGGGACTTCCTTGTTACCCTCTTCCTCATAGAAAGACTGTTCTCTGCTGTGGAAGTTGCAACTATCTCCTTAGCTTCCCTCGCTATCCCTAATCTCCTTTTAGTTACTCTCTTCCCATCCTCTTGCTCCTGACCCTCACTCAGATGAAGGCTCACACCATCCTCCTCCTTAATTCGCTCACAGACTGCCTCCTCTAGATTTTCAACATCGGGGCCAGAGCTGGTTGTGGGTTTCTCAGTGGTTTCCTCAGACTTTGTTGCCTCCTCCTTCTCGGGAGCAGCGGTTTTGTTCTCCCCACCATTTTTCTGTAGCGCCGAGTCCGTACCAAGGCCCAGAACTGCAGCCCTTCCGCCATTCCTATCAGCACTCTTAGCAGATTGCGCCACACTCTCTTCCAGTGGAGATTCCTTCGACTGCTCGTTTGTATTCACACGAATTTCCTTCTCATCACTGGTATGTCCTGACACAACGTCGGTGGCATCTGCTGCTTCATGTTCCTTTTCTTCCACCCTTTCAGCTTTATTTATTCCCACCAAACTTTTCCTGGTTGTTCTCTCTATCCTACCCTCCTCGATGGCGCCTGATGTTGAGGGCTGGACATCAGCAGTCGTCTTATTTCTCCCCTTAAACCTGGACAAAGTATTCTTCTTCTCCTCCTTAGTCTCCGCTTCCCCCCTTTGCGTTCTCTTAGCTCTCCCTATCCCGTCTTCTTTAGATTCACCGTCATGTATTGTCCCTTCGTCTTCGAACCCAGATGGACCTTCATCCTTTGTATCCTTCTCAGTCAGCCCGGATAATAAGGAGTCACGTTCCACAATGCCTTCTCCTGATTGGTCCACACCAGCCTATAAAAATAAGAGATGTAGAAGGTCATCCCAACAGAGACTAGAGGTCAGTACGATAGAACCTTCCACAAGTTCTACTCTAACACGTACTTCCAACACTCGATACATTTTATTAATTATAACATTTTATTTATACACTGTGCCAACACGTTTACGAATCAAAAGTTACCTTCACTTGAAGACTGTAGCAGATATCTCTATACTACTGGCTTTGCCACATTTACTACTTGATACCTATTCAGTAAGGTGTGAATGTAGCTAGGCATATTGCATTCTGGGAACATACAGGTTCACATGCAAATCAGGGCACAGGTAAGCATATTATTTAGAAACAAAGGCACACCTAACCTTTAAGAATGTGTGTAATATATAGTGACTTAGTTTAGGTTGAAAAAAATTACTTGGTCCATCAAGTTCAACCCTTTTCCTGTTCTTGTTTACTACTGTTGATCCACAAAAACAAAACAAATTGCAAATATTTTTTTTTAAAGAACATGGGTCCAAGAAAAGACTTAATCTATACATTTCACTAGCACAATGTATGGATTGAGTTATATTACCCACTCCTCTGTGTATGCAGACACGTTCACTGTAATGGGATGTAAGACATATTCCTTCTCACCTTTCCACTCCCGCTCCTCTCTCCTGCTCCTCCCGGCTCCTCATTCTCCCCGATCTGCGGCTGAGCTGTAAATACAAAAACACTGTGAACTCAGATAAACACTCCGTCACCTAAACATTACTAATACTGTGAAAAGAGAATTGAAAATAAAAAAACATACATATTGTATCAGTAGAATTGCAGCAAATGCATAAAATAAGAGAAATGGATTTTTTTAAATGTATCTGTGGCATCTCCTGTTTTGCATATCAAGAAGGTGATGTCATAATGACACATTTCCTGTAGTTTATTTGCAGAAGACGCCACAGTGATGTCAAACAGGCGACGCATTTAGAACCTATATTTCTCTTGACTGATGCATTTTGTATTCTCTACATTCACAGCATGAGCAGTGTTTAGTAGTGTCTGTCAGCTTGGGGACCATTTAATGTTTGCTTACGTTGGCAGTACAAAGACCTCTGTCCCTCACGTTAGCTTTTCGGCTGGGCTGGGTTACAGAGCACTGATCTGTATAACTTCACCAATTATTGTAAAAGATACAGTAATCCCATGGCACACACCAGTACTGTGCACTGCACATGGGTCAGGGTTCTGTGTCCAGCATGGCATCCTTAGGACTAACCTTTATCTGAAATCTCCTGAGCAGTTTTCTCGCTAGAACCCAACGCGTTCTGATCACTGGCGGATGGCAGGCTGAGGCTGCCAGGCTGCTTGCAGTCCTCTCCAGGTGTCGGCACTTGGGAGCTGTCTGTTTCAGAGCGATGGTCTTCTGTAGCAAGTAGACTGCCAGGAATAGAAGCATCGTGCTCGTGCAGACTGTCCACGGAGGCTGGGACGTTCAAGGTAAAGGCCTGTGTCTCCTCCTCCTCCATAAGCGAATAAGGCTGTGTGGCTTCTTCCTCCACTCCTGACTGACCAAAGCCCCGTTCTGCCCACACACTGGATGGCACCTCACGTTTCAGGTGCACCCAGGTGCCCGCTCCATGCGGAGGCCTAGTGACCAGGGTCTGGGAGACAGGCTGGGTGTCGTCCTGTGAGACAGTTCTGTCAGACGGAGCTTCCGTCTCAGCGCTATCACCGACCGACTGTGCGGTCTCTTGGACGCAGTCTCCAGTGGGCGTGTCTGTCTCGCTGATATAGGACTGTGTCTCTGCCAGGATGTTCTCATCCGAATCTTCCTCAGATCCACTCCCTGCGCGAGGTAGAGGGGGTTAGTCAATGGCCCAGGGTGATATCCCCCCAGTGTGCAGGGCTAACTCTGTGCTTCTAGCAGGTGAACTAGCCAGCTTGGCCCTGCACAATGTATAGTTAGAGAGACAGTCACCTGACGATCGTGAATGACAAAACTAACAAATGATCTATACATTGCGTTAGTAAAATCGCACGCAAATGGGTAAATTAGGAGAGAACATCTATTATTAATTCTGTGAGTGAGCTAAAAAGTGATTTGAATCCCACTGGGAGAAACACACTATATAAATACTAATTACTATTATTTATTATTATTACTGCAAAATTACACATTTCACAACTTAAAAAAAGCAGTTCATTTGCATACAAGTCAGCGACATGAAGTGTTCACCTTTTAATGAATAGACCTGTATACGATCTGGACAAATATGGAACAAAATCTGCCTTATTTTGCACAAAGAAAGGGCAGTGACATGTGGTGGGGTGTGTATCAATCAGGAGGGGAAGAGGGGAGGAAGATGGAGTATTCTAATTCTAGCAAGTCCTTCTCAGTAATAATGACCTCTAACAATTGAAATAATGTACTTTCTGAAATGGGATAGTAAAACAATCCAACTTGATACAGAGAGAAAATACTCACTGTGCACCGGGGAGATCTCCAGGACTGGGATGGGATCAGCCGGACCTGTTAATATACACACACGTTATCCAAGATGTCCGCCCCCTGATAGAGCTCGATGGAACCAAGAGGGCTGAATAAGGGACTTTATTTATATTCTTTCATTAAAGAATTTCTATTTTAAAATGTCTTCACTTGATGCACTCTTTTAATTAAACAGAAATTAAAGGACAACTGTGGGTAAAAAGTTAAGGGCTTTAATATTCCTGCAAATTTGTCCAAGATGGATACTCGGGTGATAATGAAGCCTGCCTGGAAGTGCAGACAGCTGTGTGGACTCAACACGGGAGCAGCAAACAAACACTCACGTTTGAACTGGTCGGACTCGGTCCAGGTGGAACTAAGTACGAACGCTTGTGTGGCCTCCTCTGTGCAATGATCATCATCTGGACCAGCGGACGGACCTGTAAGGAGGGAACTTAGTGACTCAAAACAGCACAGACTGTGCAAAAAAACCACAGACAAGATCTACACACGGGGTACCTGGCAGGCCGGCGGGTCGGTCCTCTGATTCCAGGTAACACTGAGTCGCACACAAGTCATATTCTGAACCTGCAACGCACAACTCAACGTAATTACATCCAATATCAACAGCCTGTAACATTAAAAACAACAAAAATGAAAGACCAGCACTCGGTTGTAAAGTGATGAATTTTTAATCACACATAGGCAACGTTTCAATCCTTGCAGATCTTTCTCAAGCCTCAGGCTTGAGAAAGATCTGCAAGGATTGAAACGTTGCCTATGTGTGATTAAAAATTCATCACTTTACAACCGAGTGCTGGTCTTTCATTTTTGTTGCTATTTGAAGATTTGGGAGACATCTTAAAGTCCGTGCACCGGGACTTTATATCTTGTGCGGATCTGGGACTATTTTCTATTTGTAACATTAAAAGGGCCTCTGTCACCTAAACACTGCGTACACGGCGAATGTAGAGAACAAAATATGATCTATACATGGTGTTGCAAGCAAATGCATACAATAAGAGAACTATAGGTTTTAAAGGTGTCTGTGGAGTCTCCTGCTTATGACATCACCTGTGGCAAGGTATGCAAATGATCTAATGTCCAATGGAAAATGTATAATTTGCATACCGGGCCACAGGTGATGTCATAAGCAGCAGACTCCACAGACACCTCTAAAAACACATTTTTTTCTGAATCTGTGATCTGCATGCTATGATTCTCCCAACACAACGTATAGACGATTTTTAATTTTTACATTTTTTTTATTATCTACATTTACAATATAAGCAATGTTTAGGCGACAGGGGCCCATCAAATCGTCCACACAAATAAATACCATTACTACAGGGCTTGGCACATATAAGTAGACTTTAGGAGCCTAATTCTTGGGTAGGAGCCAAGTAAATGGTACGTGCCAGCTGTAGGGAATTTAGGAGCTCTGGCTCCTGGGATTTGCCAAGCCTGTATTACTAGATCACTCAGGGTATAAACATAACTCACTTTCAGACTCCGCGTCTTGGGTTTTCTCCGCCAGCAGTGCTCCAGACGGGTCTTTATTCTCCTTTTGATCATCCCCTGGCAGCTCACCGTCACCATTAATCAGAGACAGTCCAGCCGTTTGCTTCATCACATCTGCTTCTTCATCCCTCACTGGCTCTCCCTTATCATCTTCAGCACCTTGTCTGGGGCCGATGTCCTCGTCCACATCTGTGTCACTATCCACGTGGATCTCAGCAGCTGCCCCACAGGTCTCCTCTCTTTTCGTGGCCCCGCCCTGTCCTACTGCAGGCCCACTGTCCCGATTTTCTTCCCGGTTGTCCCCAGCTCCACCAGAACTTGAGTGCTCTACCATCTGGTCATCGTCCGACTCCTCCACGTCTGTGTCACTGTCCATGTGGAACGCAAGCTCTGCAGCTCTTCCTGCGCTCTCCCTGGAGTTTTCCTCTCCTTTAACCTGTCCACGCAAGGTGGTCATGGGTGTCCTTTCGGTACCAAGACTTTTGTTGATTTTTTCCACGCCCCCCGAGGTATCGCCATCTTCATCCTCCACGTCGGTATCGCTGTCCAAGTTGAATTGCACAACATCTTTCTTGCCGTCAACTTTGGAAGAAAGATCGTGATCTACTTCCGCACCGGTATCGCAGAGGCTGGCTTCGGGTTTTTTACTCTTCCCATTGTTCTCCTTCTCAGTCACATTGACCGCGGCGAGATCTTCTTCCTCTACATCGGTATCACTGTCCCGATCGATCTTAGATTCATCGTTCTGCTCCGTTGCGACTTTTGACGTAGAGCTCTCATCGTCTTCAACGCTGGTGGCAGTGGTTGTCTTATTTCCCAGACACCCCTCCGTCGTCAGAGCTGCTCCTGAAGTTGTAGCATCACCGTCATCGTCTTCAATATCTGTATCGCTGTTTATGTTAAAACCGGTTTCCTCTTCCTTCGCATCTAGAATTGAGGCTTCAGCTTCACCTTCGACATCTTCGTCGCTGTCTAGATCTACTGGTTTCACTTTCCTCTCCGGAACTTGTACTGAATTTGGGACATCGTCTTCGTCGCTGTCTAGATCTACTGGTTTTACTTTCCTCTTCTGAACGTTTAATGAAGTTGGGACATCGTCTTCGTCGCTGTCTAGATCTACTGGTTTCACTTTCCTCTCCGGAACTTGTACTGAAGTTGGGACATCGTCTTCGTCGCTGTCTAGATCTACTGGTTTTACTTTCCTCTTCTGAACGTTTAATGAAGTTGGGACATCGTCTTCGTCGCTGTCTAGATCTACTGGTTTCACTTTCCTCTCCGGAACTTGTACTGAAGTTGGGACATCGTCTTCGTCACTGTCTAGAACTACTGGTTTTACTTTCCTCTCCGGAATTTGTACTGAAGTTGGGACATCGTCTTCGTCACTGTCTAGAACTACTGGTTTTACTTTCCTCTCCGGAATTTGTACTGAAGTTGGGACATCGTCTTCGTCACTGTCTAGAACTACTGGTTTTACTTTTCTCTTTGGACTTTTCACCAGACTTGGAAGATCGTCGTCATCAGTGTCGCTGTTTAGGGTAAACCCAACCCCAGCAGTTTCTTTCTGACCAGTCGAAGAAGGGCCTTCTCCAGCATTTGTATCACTGGCCAAGTTTGTCCTCGAGGCTTCTGGACCCCTTTCGAAGCCGGCATTTTCTTGGCCTGCAACAGGGCTGACAGAACTTGCTTTGTGGGTTCTCCTCTGGGGTTCCTCAGTGCAGGAGTCTTCATGTTTTCGGTTGACACCCAAACTTTCTTGAAGCGCTCCATGACCCGTCACTGGTTTGTTCTCCCCACCAGCGGATACAGACGAGATGCTTCCAGTCTGATGGCTCCCGTCTCCAGATTCTGTAGTTAGCACGCCCTTCTTCTCGGTCACACAGGGAGAGGAGAAGAAGCTCTGCGAGGAAACAGCGAGACTCTCTCTTCTGGTGGGCGTCTCATGGGTGTCCGTGTCGCTGTCACATCGTAGGTTCAGTGAAGGGAATCGACACTGGGAGACGGAAGTGTCAATTTCCTCGTCGCTGATAAGAGGGAAGACATAGCGTCAGGATTAGGTGGCAACATTTAAACATGAAGAAGCGCTATAATGGATGCAAGGCCAGGTACACATTTAGATTTGTGTGTCAGGACTCAGGACTTACCTCTCAGGGACAAAAGTGTCTGATGTGGGAGATAAGAAAGTGCCAGTAGTGGAGGCCTTGAGAACGTCCCTGGAGAGGCCAAAACCTGAAATTACAGATCATGAGATGTTGCACAGGCTTCTGAGGATTAGCAGGATAAATACAAGAGGTGATGGTGAACACTACCGTGACAATATAAACAAATACAAAGAGATGATGGTGCACACTACCGTGACAATATAAACAAATACAAAGAGGTGATGGTGCACACTACCGTGACAATATAAACAAATACAAAGAGGTGATGGTGCACACTACCGTGCAAATATAAACAAATACAAAGAGGTGATGGTGCACACTACCGTGCAAATATAAACAAATACAAAGAGGTGATGGTGCACACTACTGTGACAATATAAACAAATACAAAGAGGTGATGGTGCACACTACTGTGACAATATAAACAAATACAAAGAGGTGATGGTGCACACTACTGTGACAATATAAACAAATACAAAGAGGTGATGGTGCACACTACTGTGACAATATGAACAAATACAAAGAGGTGATGGTGCACACTACCGTGACAATATAAACCAGGGCTTGACAAACTTATCTGAGTTTTAGGAGCCAGCTAAAAAATCTAGGAGCCAGACAACGGCACATAAACACAAACACACGCAGTCACACACAGACACATAATCTGTCACATATACATATAGGATCCTTTATTTCACTAGGGTGAAAGTCCTCTCCTTGCACCCTCCGCTTCTGAGTGCGAAACCTGTTACACCTTGTTTTTCTACAAATACATACAAACACACACACAGTCAGTCACATATATACACACACACATCCAGTCAGTCACATACAAACACATCCAGTCAGACACATATATACACACAAACACATCCAGTCACAAACATATATAAACACAAACACATCCAGTCACACACATATAAAAATACAAACACATCCAGTCACACACATATATAAATACAAACACATCCAGTCACACACATATATAAATACAAACACATCCAGTCACACACATATATAAATACAAACACATCCAGTCACACACATATATAAATACAAACACATCCAGTCACACACATATATAAATACAAACACATCCAGTCACACACATATATAAATACAAACACATCCAGTCACACACATATATAAATACAAACACATCCAGTCACACACATATATAAATACAAACACATCCAGTCACACACATATATAAATACAAACACATCCAGTCACACACAAACACATCCAGACACATATATACAGACAAACACATCCAGTCAGACACATATACACATACAAACAAATCCAGTCACACACATATATATACACACACATCACATTTGATGATGGACCACAGGTTCTCAATGGGGTTCAGATCAGGTGAACAAGGAGGCCATGTCATGAGATTTTCTTCTTTTATGCCCATCAAGACTCACTCTCATTTCATCAGTCCATAAAACCTTAGAAAAATCAGTCTTGAGATATTTCTTGGCCCAGTCTTGACGTTTCAGCTTGTGTGTCTTGTTCAGTGGTGGTCGTCTTTCAGCCTTTCTTACCTTGGCCATGTCTCTGAGTATTGCACACCTTGTGCTTTTGGGCACTCCAGTGATGTTGCAGCTCTGAAATATGGCCAAACTGGTGGCAAGTGGCATCGTGGCAGCTGCACGCTTGACTTTTCTCAGTTCATGGGCAGTTATTTTGCGCCTTGGTTTTTCTACACGCTTCTTGCGACCCTGTTGACTATTTTGAATGAAACGCTTGATTGTTCGATGATCACGCTTCAGAAGCTTTGCAATTTTAAGAGTGCTGCATCCCTCTGCAATATATCTCACTATTTTTGACTTTTCTGAGCCTGTCAAGTCCTTCTTTTGACCCATTTTGCCAAAGGAAAGGAAGTTGCCTAATAATTATGCACACCTGATATAGGGTGTTGATGTCATTAGACCACACACACCCCTTCTCATTACAGAGATGCACATCACCTAATATGCTTAATTGGTAGTAGGCTTTCGAGCCTATACAGCTTGGAGTAAGACAACATGCATAAAGAGGATGATGTGGTCAAAATACTCATTTGCCTAATAATTCTGCACTCCCTGTATAATCATTATTCAGCACTGAACATGCGGAAGATTCATAGGTAACTTGTTTGTTACCGCGCGTTAGATCAGGACACAAGGCAATTATTAGATGAAACATTTAAAAGGACAACTGTAGCAAAAAAAATAAGTGTTTACCTGAAAGATGGCATTTTATACAGAAATGTTTTAATGAAAGAATACAAATAAAGTACTTTACCCCATATAACTCTACCAGGAGGCAGACATGTTGTTTAGAATCTTTGGTCAGATCTTAGTAATCTGAACCAAGGTGAGTGAAGTTCTGAACCAAGATTCTAAACAACATGTCTGCCCCCTGAGATAACTATATGGAATAAAGATTCTAACCAACATGTCTGCCTCCTGAGAGAACTATATGGAGTAAAGATTCTAACCAACATGTCTGCCCCCTGAGATAACTATATGGAATAAAGAAAGCTCAATAAAGGAACTTTATTATTTCATTAAAGATTTTCTTTAGAAATCATCTAAACTTGACACAATCTTTCAATTAAACAGAAGTTTTTTTTTTTCTGCAGTTGTCCTTTAATATGGCAAATCTCGTTTTTAAAAGTTCATCCCTCTTTAAAAGCCTCACCTTTATTGTCTTCATTCGACCCGCTGACGCATTCCTCCTCTTCATTCTCATCCTCCTCGCCAGAATCCCTGGCCAGCACTGTTCCCCGCCCCATTCTGCGTATGGCGGCCCCCGGTGTTTTTTCAATGACCAACGCAGCCTGCGTTCCAGGAACCAAAATGGAGTCATCTTCGCTTTCCTCCGGTGCTGCCGGCTCCTCCACCTCAGGCTTCTTCTCGACTTCGTTGATGGTATACCGACAGGCCACGTCGGCGAAGAGTAGGAAGTTGCCGCTCTCCAAGGCATAACGCACATGAGGTGTGAGCGCAGCCTTGCCCCGACGCGTTTTATTAAGGCTCCCACAGTCGCAGATGGTGTGACAATCTGCTTGGACCGTCAGAATCGCGTGCTTCTTGGACACAGACTGCGCCGGGAGGACGATATCACAGTTGGCGTGACGACCAATAATATTCTGGCCACGGTAAATGGCAAAATCTAGACACACGAAAAACAAGAAGGGACATAAAGTAAAGTCTGTAAAAACCTACCTACTCCGAAGCTTACTATTCATCCCACTAGAACATTAATTAACCTCTGGCCAAACCCACCCAGCTCTCACTCTCCCCAAATACTGTTAGGAATAAGGAAGCTTACTATTCATCCCACTAGAACACCCATTAATTAACCTCTGGCCAAACCCACCCAGCTCCCACTGTCCCCAAATACTGTTAGGAATAAGGAAGCTTACTATTCATCCCACTAGAACATCCATTAATTAACCTCTGGCCAAACCCACCCAGCTCTCACTCTCCCCAAATACTGTTAGGAATAAGGAAGCTTACTATTCATCCCACTAGAACACCCATTAATAAACCTCTGGCCAAACCCACCCAGCTCTCACTGTCCCCAAATACTGTTAGGAATAAGGAAGCTTACTATTCATCCCACTAGAACACCCATTAATTAACCTCTGGCCAAACCCACCCAGCTCCCACTGTCCCCCAATACTGTTACTATCCCCACCTTGACCTTTTCACTCCCTTTATATGTCTCCTGTCCACCGCTCTCTCTAGATTGTAAGCTTGCGATCAGAGTGGTGTGTACGTAGCTAGCTATAATGTATTCTGAGAACATACAAGATCATATACAATAAAAAAAAACATATTTAGAAACAATGCCACACCTTACCTTCAAGACCTTCTGTAATATTGCTAATAAAAAAAAAGTTACAAAACAATTACAGGTATGAGAAGGGGAGATCGTTCTCACTGATGTTCAGACAGTTTAGGATATAGGCAAAAATGTCTGTACCCTGTACATTGCCTACACTATATAAATAAAGAATATAAAATAGATTACACACATTAGCAGAACTGCAAGCAAAGAAAATGTGTTTTAAATGAACCAGTGTCGTCTCTGGTTAATGACATCACCTCAGGACATCAGGAGAGAGTCTAAGGTTCATATTAACCCAAAAGGTGAGGTCATCAGTGGGAGACAGGGGGTTATATATAAAATAGTGCACTGATCATCTTGTGCCAGCGACTAGTGGGAGATTAGTGCTCTGCAATTATATCTATATGTCAGAGAGCGTCCGCCAAATGTGCCGCGGTTTTTATACATGTTCCCCGGTGTGACGTAATATTGCATTTGCTGCACATTCTGCAAATACCCTCATTATTCTTCTCAGATCAGCATGGGTTCAGGTGCACAGCTTGCAGAGAGGACATGCACACCCAGTGAGACAGAAAAGAAAGACTTGGACTTTCCACATGATAACAGCTATGTGATATGACAGAAAAGGGAACCGCCACCAAGATGACATCATGCGGCGCCCAGAGGTTAATCTCCGGGGGCGGCGGCAGTGTTATCTCACACAGATAGCAGCGGTGGGTTAATTATTGGCTAACGGCACAGATATCCATTGTCAGGCTGTTATTGGCCATGAAGATGACTGTCAAAGTAAACATTGCTTATACAGTGACTGGAGAGGGTACAAATGGTCTATACATTGTGTCAGCAGAATTAAAAAAATGAATTTATTTTACACGCAATAAAATATTTTATATTAATTAATCTAGAACGTAATCTGGAAAAGTGAGAAAGAGATGAAATCTATAGGTCTTTATTCACAAAAGAGAGAACTGCAGGGAACTTCAAGGTGATAATTCTCCAATCCAGGTGACTGGGAGAACTTGACCAACTCGGCTATAGCCGTATAGTGGAGAATGAGGAATGGTGAAATAATGAGAGCAGGCGTCACACCCACCTTGTGCAGCTCCATACGTCCCACTAAACATATGTAACATTGCCACAGGTTTGTGACGGTCAGCAGGGACATCTTCCTCTTCATCATCCGACACCAGGCGCTGAGTCTGATCCATCCTATAAATATATATATTCCATATCGCAGCATAACTAGAGGGATTGTGTGGTTATATGTACAAATACAGCATGTACGTGATTGTATAATGCCACAGCGGCACAAAGGTGATTTGTAAGTCACATTAACACAGCCTCCGGGGGGAAAGGTGTCCACGGCAATATAAGAGGTGCTGCAGCAAGTGCCATATGGTGGAGAAAGAGGGCAGAATCATTGTTAAAGAGCCGTGCTCAGGAACTCAAAGTGTTAAAGACGAAAGATGTCGGAGGCTGGAGTAGGTTTAATTATATGGTGACAGCAAGTATCACAACACTTGTTACTGAATTTAAAGGAGGTGTTACCCAGTTACTAAAAGCCAAAATAAACTCATATGCAGGGCAGGGAAGAGCCTTGCTTACAATCTACAGGGGACAGACAATATAAATATATTCCAGTCTATGGTGTGCATCCTCACATACTGCTATTTGCACATTATATATATATATATATATATATATATATAGAGAGAGAGAGAGAGAGATCACTTTACTTGCAGATATAAAGTTGGCTCTGGTCTATATCTGTACACTCACACACACTTACTGCACTACAGAGAAGATGCGAGTTTATTAAAGCAAATAATATATGCACATATCTACATATACTAATAGCATGTATCCATAGGCATAATCACTATATAAACACTATATAGAGAGTCTAAGCACACTATATATAACACAGTATGAACACAGTCTAACCTCACTTCCTGTCTGTCTCGCTGCACGCAAGCCACACCTTCACCCCGCCCACCGCAGCCAGTTCTGTCTTTGATTGGTGGATGTAGAAGGGCGCTCGGGTGTCAGCGCGGCTGCTGATTGGCCGCTGCGTGGCGTTCTTACCATGAAGCCGATGCTGGTTGGCTACGGCGTGAAGCTATCCCCATCCCCCCGCGCTGCCCATGCCAGCGTGCTTTGGATTGCCACAACGTGAGGTCACGAGAAAGGAGGCGTGGACTGGTAGGGGACTCTGATTGGCTGTTCTGCTAGCGGTGCTCGGCATCCACTGGGTGGATTTCAATGTCACTCTGCTCTTCCCGCCAATAGCTCCAGAGTTAGTCACCATGGTAACGGATAGCGGGAGCAGAGCCTGGCTGTAGGTGATGGGATTTTCTAGCTTGTTTCAGTTACATGGTCCTGGTTTTTTTTTACTACACATATAATGGCACTGGTCTTAATGACCTCAGAAGGATGAAAGGCTGAACTGACCCTGCCAGGAATCAAACCTGCACTATTGTGATTTAAACTCCTTAAATTGGAGCAGCCCAGTTGCCAACATCTGCCATGTTTCCAGGCGCTGTCACTTGACCACCCAGGCTACTGGTAGACATTGTTATCCCTCTCTGGTGATCACAGGGCTGGTATTATTTTGTAAAAGAAGATGTGGCCGCCTGTAAAACTTATATGTGACCGGTAACAAAATGTCCATGGTGGCCAGTGGCCACCCCAGAGATATATAACACTTGTAAGATTGCCTCTAGACCTATAGGTCAATTTAAATGTCCAATCAGGCCGCACAAGTGGTAATCCACTGAATAACAGATCCCTTGCAATGAGGGTCATATGACAGACACTGCCCTTTAAACTTGCTGAGCAACCAAACTATAGCAGGAATCAGTAACAGGATGACTGCTGCATGCTGGGAAACATGTCCACAGCGCCAGGAAATGACCGTATATATGTGCCCCGCTGGCAGGGATGATCCAAACCTAGGAGCAAAAGGGGAGGACGGAGACATATAATATCCCTCCCGTCTGTCTCAGACACAGCAAGACGGCTAATGAAGACCACATGTACATACACACACACACACAATCCAATTCATGTAAAGTGCAGCCCGGCAGTATGTAGGATGTATATACACACACACACACACAATCCAACTCATGTAAAGTGCAGCCCGGCAGTATGTAGGATGTATATATACACACACACAATCCAATTCATGTAAAGTGCAGCCTGGCAGTATGTAGGATGTATATACACACAGACACACAATCCAATTCATGTAAAGTGCAGCCTGGCAGTATGTAGGATGTATAAACACACAGACACAATCCAATTCATGTAAAGTGCAGCCTGGCAGTATGTAGGATGTATATACACACACACACACAATCCAACTCATGTAAAGTGCAGCCCGGCAGTATGTAGGATGTATATATACACACACACACACACACAATCCAACTCATGTAAAGTGCAGCCCGGCAGTATGTAGGATGTATATACACAGACACACACACAATCCAACTCATGTAAAGTGCAGCCTGGCAGTATGTAGGATGTATATACACACACACACAATCCAATTCATGTAAAGTGCAGCCTGGCAGTATGTAGGATGTATATACACACACACAATCCAATTCATGTAAAGTGCAGCCTGGCAGTATGTAGGATGTATATACACACACACACACAATCCAATTCATGTAAAGTGCAGCCCGGCAGTATGTAGGATGTATATACACACACACAATCCAATTCATGTAAAGTGCAGCCCGGCAGTATGTAGGATGTATATACACACACACAGACACAATCCAATCCATGTAAAGTGCAGCCTGGCAGTATGTAGGATGTATATACACACACACACACACACAATCCAATTTATGTAAAGTGCAGCCCGGCAGTATGTAGGATGTATATACACACACAGACACAATCCAATTCATGTAAAGTGCAGCCCGGCAGTATGTAGGATGTATATACACACACACAATCCAATTCATGTAAAGTGCAGCCCGGCAGTATGTAGGATGTATATACACACACAGACACAATCCAATTCATGTAAAGTGCAGCCTGGCAGTATGTAGGATGTATATACACACACACAATCCAATTCATGTAAAGTGCAGCCCGGCAGTATGTAGGATGTATATACACACACAGACACAATCCAATCCATGTAAAGTGCAGCCCGGCAGTATGTAGGATGTATATACACACACACAATCCAATTCATGTAAAGTGCAGCCCGGCAGTATGTAGGATGTATATACACACACAGACACAATCCAATTCATGTAAAGTGCAGCCTGGCAGTATGTAGGATGTATATACACACACACAATCCAATTCATGTAAAGTGCAGCCCGGCAGTATGTAGGATGTATATACACACACAGACACAATCCAATCCATGTAAAGTGCAGCCCGGCAGTATGTAGGATGTATATACACACACACAATCCAATTCATGTAAAGTGCAGCCCGGCAGTATGTAGGATGTATATACACACACAGACACAATCCAATTCATGTAAAGTGCAGCCTGGCAGTATGTAGGATGTATATACACACACACACACAATTCAATTCATGTAAAGTGCAGCCCGGCAGTATGTAGGATGTATATACACACACACACACAATCCAATTCATGTAAAGTGCAGCCTGGCAGTATGTAGGATGTATATACACACACACACACACAATTCAATTCATGTAAAGTGCAGCCCAGCAGTATGTAGGATGTATATACACACAGACACAATCCAATTCATGTAAAGTGCAGCCCGGCAGTAAGTAGGATGTATATACACACACACACAATCCAATTCATGTAAAGTGCAGCCTGGCAGTATGTAGGATGTATACACACACACAATCCAATTCATGTAAAGTGCAGCCCGGCAGTATGTAGGATGTATATACACACACACACACAATCCAATTCATGTAAAGTGCAGCCCGGCAGTATGTAGGATGTATATACACACAGACACAATCCAATTCATGTAAAGTGCAGCCCGGCAGTATGTAGGATGTATATACACACACACAATCCAATTCATGTAAAGTGCAGCCCGGCAGTATGTAGGATGTATATACACACACACAATCCAATTCATGTAAAGTGCAGCCCTGCAGTATGTAGGATGTATATACACACACACACACACAATCCAATTCATGTAAAGTGCAGCCTGGCAGTATGTAGGATGTATATACACACACACAATCCAATTCATGTAAAGTGCAGCCCGGCAGTATGTAGGATGTATATACACACAGACACAATCCAATTCATGTAAAGTGCAGCCCGGCAGTATGTAGGATGTATATAAACACACACAATCCAATTCATGTAAAGTGCAGGCCGGCAGTATGTAGGATGTATATACACACACACACAATCCAATTCATGTAAAGTGCAGCCCGGCAGTATGTATGATGTATATACATACACACACAATCCAATTCATGTAAAGTGCAGCCCAGCAGTATGTAGGATGTATATACACACACAGACACAATCCAATTCATGTAAAGTGCAGCTCGGCAGTATGTAGGATGTATATACACACAGACACAATCCAATTCATGTAAAGTGCAGCCCGGCAGTATGTAGGATGTATATACACACACACAATCCAATTCATGTAAAGTGCAGCCCGGCAGTATGTAGGATGTATATACACACAGACACAATCCAATTCATGTAAAGTGCAGCCCGGCAGTATGTAGGATGTATATACACACAGACACAATCCAATCCATGTAAAGTGCAGCCCGGCAGTATGTAGGATGTATATACACACACACACACACACACACAATCCAACTCATGTAAAGTGCAGCCCAGCAGTATGTAGGATGTATATACACACACACACAATCCAATTCATGTAAAGTGCAGCCTGGCAGTATGTAGGATGGATATACACACACACACACAATCCAATTCATGTAAAGTGCAGCCCGGCAGTATGTAGGATGTATATACACAGACACAATCCAATTCATGTAAAGTGCAGCCCGGCAGTATGTAGGATGTATACACACACACACACACACACAATCCAATTCATGTAAAGTGCAGCCCGGCAGTATGTAGGATGTATATACACACACACACACACACACAATCCAATTCATGTAAATTGCAGCCCGGCAGTATGTAGGATGTATATACACACAGACACAATCCAATTCATGTAAAGTGCAGCCCGGCAGTATGTAGGATGTATATACGCACACACAATCCAATTCATGTAAAGTGCAGCCCAGCAGTATGTAGGATGTATATACACACAGACACAATCCAATTCATGTAAAGTGCAGCCCAGCAGTATGTAGGATGTATATACACACAGACACAATCCAATTCATGTAAAGTGCAGCCCGGCAGTATGTAGGATGTATATACGCACACACAATCCAATTCATGTAAAGTGCAGCCCAGCAGTATGTAGGATGTATATACACACAGACACAATCCAATTCATGTAAAGTGCAGCCCGGCAGTATGTAGGATGTACATACACACAGACACAATCCAATTCATGTAAAGTGCAGCCCGGCAGTATGTAGGATGTATATACACACACACACAATCCAATCCATGTAAAGTGCTGCCCAGCAGTATGTAGCATGTATATACACACAGACACAATCCAATTCATGTAAAGTGCAGCCCGGCAGTATGTAGGATGTATATACGCACACACAATCCAATTCATGTAAAGTGCAGCCCAGCAGTATGTAGGATGTATATACACACAGACACAATCCAATTCATGTAAAGTGCAGCCCGGCAGTATGTAGGATGTATATACACACACACAATCCAATCCATGTAAAGTGCAGCCTGGCAGTATGTAGGATGTATATACACACACACACAATCCAATTCATGTAAAGTGCAGCCCGGCAGTGTGTAGGATGTATATATACACACACACAATCCAATTCATGTAAAGTGCAGTATGTAGGATGTATATACACACAGACACACAATCCAATTCATGTAAAGTGCAGCCTGGCAGTATGTAGGGTGGACACAGTTGCTGTGTGGTTCTGTCGCTTGATGTAGTAATCATGTAGATGTAGATCTTTCCAGCTTTCACTAATACCCAGTCCTGGCTAATTGGCTTGGAGAGGTTGATCTTCCCCTGGTTGGTTAATCATTAAGCTCCACTTTGCCAGTGACTGATTACAACTAACAGATCAGGTTGGGTCTCTGGGCTGGACGATGGGGATTAATGTTTGTGGCACTAGGGTTTCTAACATTTGTTTACCAGTCACATCTAATGTTTGCAGTAAGTCATGTGAATGAATTACCTAATAAAGTTGTGGATCCCACAGAGCCACGTGGATTAGTTAATTAATTTCCTTCTGATTACATATGACTGTATGTACATCCTACATACTGCCGGGCTGCACTTTACATGAATTGGATTGTGTGTGTGTGTGTATATACATCCTACATACTGCCGGGCTGCACTTTACATGAATTGGATTGTGTGTGTGTGTGTATATACATCCTACATACTGCCGAGCTGCACTTTACATGAATTGGATTGTGTCTGTGTGTATATACATCCTACATACTGCCGAGCTGCACTTTACATGAATTGGATTGTGTGTGTGTGTGTGTGTATATACATCCTACATACTGCTGGGCTGCACTTTACATGAATTGGATTGTGTGTGTGTGTGTATATACATCCTACATACTGCCGAGCTGCACTTTACATGAATTGGATTGTGTGTGTGTGTATATACATCCTACATACTGCCGGGCTGCACTTTACATGAATTGGATTGTGTGTGTGTGTGTGTATATACATCCTACATACTGCCGGGCTGCACTTTACATGAATTGGATTGTGTGTGTGTGTGTATATACATCCTACATACTGCTGGGCTGCACTTTACATGAATTGGATTGTGTGTGTGTGTGTGTATATACATCCTACATACTGCCGGGCTGCACTTTACATGAATTGGATTGTGTGTGTGTGTGTATATACATCCTACATACTGCCGAGCTGCACTTTACATGAATTGGATTGTGTGTGTGTGTATATACATCCTACATACTGCCGGCCTGCACTTTACATGAATTGGATTGTGTGTGTGTGTATATACATCCTACATACTGCCGGGCTGCACTTTACATGAATTGGATTGTGTGTGTGTGTGTGTATATACATCCTACATACTGCCGGGCTGCACTTTACATGAATTGGATTGTGTGTGTGTGTGTATATACATCCTACATACTGCTGGGCTGCACTTTACATGAATTGGATTGTGTGTGTGTGTATATACATCCTACATACTGCAGGGCTGCACTTTACATGAATTGGATTGTGTGTGTGTGTGTATATACATCCTACATACTGCCGAGCTGCACTTTACATGAATTGGATTGTGTGTGTGTGTATATACATCCTACATACTGCCGGCCTGCACTTTACATGAATTGGATTGTGTGTGTGTGTATATACATCCTACATACTGCCGGGCTGCACTTTACATGAATTGGATTGTGTGTGTGTGTGTGTGTATATACATCCTACATACTGCTGGGCTGCACTTTACATGAATTGCATTGTGTGTGTGTGTGTGTGTATATACATCCTACATACTGCCGGGCTGCACTTTACATGAATTGGATTGTGTGTGTGTGTATATACATCCTACATACTGCCGGGCTGCACTTTACATGAATTGGATTGTGTGTGTGTGTGTGTGTATATACATCCTACATACTGCTGGGCTGCACTTTACATGAATTGCATTGTGTGTGTGTGTGTGTGTATATACATCCTACATACTGCCGGGCTGCACTTTACATGAATTGGATTGTGTCTGTGTGTATATACATCCTACATACTGCCGGGCTGCACTTTACATGAGTTGGATTGTGTGTGTGTGTGTCTGTGTGTATATACATCCTACATACTGCCAGGCTGCACTTTACATGAATTGGATTGTGTCTGTGTGTATATACATCCTACATACTGCCAGGCTGCACTTTATATGAGTTGGATTGTGTGTGTGTATATACATCCTACATACTGCCGGGCTGCACTTTACATGAATTGGATTGTGTGTGTGTGTGTGTGTGTATATACATCCTACATACTGCCGGGCTGCACTTTACATGAGTTGGATTGTGTGTGTGTATATACATCCTACATACTGCCGGGCTGCACTTTACATGAATTGGATTGTGTGTGTGTGTGTATATACATCCTACTCACTGCCAGGCTGCACTTTACATGAATTGGATTGTGTGTGTGTGTGAGTATATACATCCTACATACTGCCGGGCTACACTTTACATGAATTGGATTGTGTGTGTGTGTGAGTATATACATCCTACATACTGCCGGGCTGCACTCTACATGAATTGGATTGTGTGTGTGTGTATATACATCCTACATACTGCCAGGCTACACTTTACATGAATTGGATTGTGTGTGTGTATATACATCCTACATACTGCCGGGCTGCACTTTACATGAATTGGATTGTGTGTGTGTATATACATCCTACATACTGCCAGGCTGCACTTTACATGAATTGGATTGTGTGTGTGTGTATATACATACTGCTGGGCTGTACTTTACATGAATTGGATTGTGTGTGTGTGTGTGTGTCTGTGTGTGTGTGTGTGTGTGTGTGTGTGTGTGTGTGTGTGTCTGTGTGTGTGTGTGTCTGTGTGTGTGTGGGTGTGGGTGTGTGTGTGGGTGTGTCTGTGTGTTACAAAGGAAACACTTTCATGGTGACAATATTTCCCTGTAATAGAGGAAGTTCGTGCAAATCTTGAGGAAGTTTCTCTGACATTCAAATCAGCAAACAACATACAAAGCAGTTGTTTTGTAGTAATGGGAGTCAAACTGCAGCTCTCTACATGTCACATGTTCCCCCACCAGCATTTAAGGAAGATAGAGAATTATGGGAGATGTAGTCCATCAGCCGCTGGAGTGACACATACCTGCAGTGAACACCCCTGTTTTCAAAGAGGATTTGTTAATTATTAATTTATTCCCATACCTCCCAACTTCTGCCCCCCCGGGGGGGGGGGGGGGGGGGGGTTGAAATCTGGATGATTCAGTGCATGTGCCATCTCTGGACTTCAGGATTGTGATCCCTCTACCCCACCGAGTAAACAGGACAACGGTAGAGCTCCTCGGGGCACCTTCCCAAAATCTGGACCGTCTGACAGTAACCTAAACCGTCGGGAGGCAAGTGGTCCCATAATCTCCCATTAGGAAAATCTGAGTGGGCCGATGGAGTCCCGTAACATTGGGACAAACATGTATATGGCCTCTCTCCTGTCCTGTTATGAGGGAGAGGGTAAAACACCCACCGTGGCCGAGATAGACTGACAACGTGGAGTGCACTTTCCCAACGGCCGACGAACCCGGGTGGGGGCATTAGGTATTAGTAGCACTTGGTAAAGGTCGGGGCAAGACCGCTCAAACTCCGTTAATATCCTACCAGGATGGTGCTTTTGTGGGACGTAATTAGTGACCTGTAGGTACTGGACGCAATCCATGATTATATAAAGATCTGTATTAGTTTTACCATGGGGCCAGTAGTGTATCTACCGCGAGGCAAACAAGGCGCTCGCCTAGGGCGGCACTTTCCCAAATTCCCAGAGGTTGGTAAAGCACACTGGTGCTTTAAACACTTCTGGTGCGGCGAAGATTTTAACTTTCTTCTCCGTTTTGTTAAAAGTTTTTCCCTCCCCTCCCTCTCTCTTACCACCCCCTCCCCTCCCTCTCTCTTACCACCCCCTCCCCTCCCCTCCCTCTCTCTTACCACCCCCTCCCACCCCCTCCCTCTCTCTTACCACCCCCTCCCCTCCCTCTCTCTTACCACCCCCTCCCCTCCCTCTCTCTTACCACCCCCTCCCCTCCCCTCCCTCTCTCTTACCACCCCCTCCCCTCCCTCTCTCTTACCACCCCCTCCCCTCCCTCTCTCTTACCACCCCCTCCCCTCCCCTCCCTCTCTCTTACCACCCCCTCCCCTCCCCTCCCCTCCCTCTCTCTTCCCACCCCCTCCCTCTCTCTTCCCACCCCCTCCCCTCCCTCTCTCTTACCACCCCCTCCCCTCCCCTCCCTCTCTCTTACCACCCCCTCCCCTCCCCTCCCTCTCTCTTCCCACCCCCTCCCTCTCTCTTCCCACCCCCTCCCCTCCCTCTCTCTTACCACCCCCTCCCCTCCCTCTCTCTTACCACCCCCTCCCCTCCCTCTCTCTTACCACCCCCTCTCTCTTCCCACCCCCTCCCTCTCTCTTCCCACCCCCTCCCCTCCCTCTCTCTTCCCACCCCCTCCCCTCCCTCTCTCTTACCACCCCCTCCCCTCCCTCTCTCTTCCCACCCCCTCCCCTCCCTCTCTCTTCCCACCCCCTCCCCTCCCTCTCTCTTCCCACCCCCTCCCCTCCCTCTCTCTTCCCACCCCCTCCCCTCCCTCTCTCTTCCCACCCCCTCCCCTCCCTCTCTCTTACCTTCCTACCCCCTCCCCTCCCCTTCCCACCCCCACTGCTCCTTTCAGTCCTCCCCTCACCCGGTGCTGCTTGTCATGCTCGGGGCTCCCTCACTTCCCCTCCCTTCGTTCCCCGTCACACGTGCCGGTGTAAAGTCTCCGCCCCCTGCCTGTCACAGTACAGCAGAAGGTAAGCTGGTTCAAATGGAAAACGGTGGTTGTGAGTATGAGTGTGATGGGAGTCTGTGTGTGATGTGAGGCTGTGTGTGATGGGAGGCTGTGTGTGATGGGAGGCTGTGTGTGATGGGAGTCAGAGTGTGTGTGATGGGAGTCAGTGTGTGTGACTGAGTGTGATGGGAGTCTGTGTGTGATGTGAGGCTGTGTGTGACTGAGTGTGATGGGAGTAGGAGTGTGTGATGTGAGGCTGTGAGTGACTGAGTGTGATGGGAGTCAGTGTGTGACAGTGTGGTGGGAGTTAGTGTTTGATTGAGTGTGATGGGTGTCAGAGTGTGTGTGATGGGAGTCAGTGTGTGTGATTGAGTGTGATGGGAGTCAGTGTGTGATGTGAGGCTGTGTGTGACTGAGTGTGATGGAAGAGTGTGTGTGATGTGAGGCTGTGTATGACTGAGTGTGATGGGAGTCTGTGTGTGATGTGAGGCTGTGTGTGACTGAGTGTGATGGGAGTCTGTGTGTGATGTGAGGCTGTGTGTGACTGAGTGTGATAAAATGTACCAGAGACTGCAGTTTTCTACATATAGCAGCCAGCCATCACATAGGTTCTAATAATACCAGTCATTATAAAAACTGCAGTGTCATAATTCAGAAATATAAACGCTATAGTTCTAGTAAATATACATATGTTGGGAATCTCAAATAAGATAAAATTATTGTAGAACAGTGATGGCTAACCATTCCACTCCTGATGTTTATTACTGTATTTCCCATGATGCACGGCCAGTGGAATGAGAGATGCAGTAGTGTATCTACCGCGAGGCAGTGTGTGACTGAGTGTGATGGGAGGCTGAGTGTGATGTGAAGCTGTGTGTGACTGAGTGTGATGGGAGTCAGAGTGTGTGTGATGGGAGTCAGTGTGTGTTACTGAGTGTGATGGGAGTAGGAGTGTGTGATGGGAGTGTGTGTGTGATGGAAGTATGAGCTTGATGTGAGTCTGAATGTTATGTGTGATGTGGGGTCATGTAATGGAGGTGATGGGGCATGTCTTAGGTGTGTAACGTGGGTGTGCAGCTTGGGTAGGGGGGTGCCCGGATTTTGTCTGCCTAGGGCAGCACAAAATCAAGATACACCACTGCATGGGGCACAGCTTTCAGTCAGTGATGTATTTAAGGTACTGCCCTAGGCTTAACTAAAATCATATCCTCACCCATTGCATCACTTCCCCACGAAACCAGATTGGTCCCACATACCTTACAGCAGTGCCAGGTTTTCCCCACATCTCTATTCACTGCACCATTTGCCACAACAGATGTCTATGCCCCCCTTTCAGTCTGCCACCCTAGTCAAAAATACTCTACTTTCAATGATTTATAGTTGTTGTTTTTTTTTTACATCATATTTACTTTATCTGCTGACCGGTGTATATTATGTGGTATTTGGGTTTTATCTAGCACTTTCTGTATGGCACAGCATGTTTCGTCCTTTCCCCACAGATACTCACAGATTAGATATTTGTTCTCCCTCTGTATTTATATATCGTTTAACAGAAGGCAGTGATATTATTGTAGTTAATAAGTTCCCCTAAAGCTTTACATTTTCATTCCCACTGTCCTCACCCTGTGCATTGTGTGTGCTAAGGGTACAACTCCCATTATGCTCAGGCAGACATAGCTTGCATGGTCCTGATGAAGACACATATCCTTAAGTAGGTCTTTAATTTAGGAAAGACTGCTAACATTTAAGCCATTTTGCAGCAAGAGTTTTTCTCTCTTATGAGTTTTTACCTCGGGTATAAAGCTCACTGGCGCTAAGATATTCCTTTTTTAAAATTAATAATGTTCGGACCCCCCCCAAACCGAAACTTCTACACGGTATAGACACTGCCCTTATAGAAAGCCCGTCTCCCAGCCCCTCAATAAAAGACTTCAACGCACAACTGGGAAAATTTAAAAAAAAAAGTTTTTTATTTAGTTTTTTTTTCTTTTTCTTTTCGTCACAGGCTCATCATCTTTTCAATATGAAAAAGCAACAGTAAAAAATAAAAAACAATTATGGTATGGGCACAGCTAAAGAACAGGAAAAAAAAGACAACATTGAAGGAGATCAGGAATAAAGTGAAGTTATTCACATTCCATATTGTGAAAGTCTTCTTCCCCACAAATCCTTTTTTTGTTTGTTTTTTTATTTGCCAAGAGTAAGATATGCAATACACCTTTTAAATGTAATTTAATTATTAACCTCAGGCAATTTTCACAGCCAGTGCAGTACAATAATATTGGGAATATTATTATTATTTTAAAGAAATAGAAATCCCTCACGATAACCAATATTGTTGACCCATATGGGGAATTAAGTGCATCTGTCATCTTAATTGTTGGCTGATGGATAACACATTTTTGTCAACTGGGCCAGATATATCTTGACGCCCAAAAAAACCCTTCTTTATATCTAGTGTAGGGAAAGCGGGATGGCAGTGACAGATTCTCAAGATGTGTAGGATGCTCCGCAAAGCATATTGACACATTAATAACTTAAGGAATAGGGTAGTAGGAGACACAAAATTACCACCAAATGCTTAAACCGGGCCTAGGAGAGCACAGCACGAGTTAGATGGCTGGTCCGACAAATCCGAGGGTTTAACTAGAGAATCGGAATTGGACCCATTCGTGACCGTAGAGACCAGCGCCCAGTCACAGAAGGGGTAAGGATGTTGTGGAAAAAGCAGACCAGAAAAGATAGAAACCAATCATTTTTTGTGTGTGTGAAGCCTTATCTAAAATTCAAGTACGTAAGCCAACATTGGCATACTTGCGATATGTCAAGGCCGAAGACCTACTCCCTTAATTTTTTTTAAACACCCCACTGGAGGCCATGCCTATCCTTGTTGACTAACACAACATTTCTGGAACATGAATGACAGAGAAGAGAGATAGAAACAGAAGAGCAAATAACAGGAGGATATGGGGGGGGGGGGGGGGAGATGGTTATGAAACAACGCTAATCTTCGGTTCGGACTTTTTGTCAGCCTGAGAGTGAAGGAGGAAAGATGAAGAAGAGGAGGAATGTTGGTGGTGAAGAGACTCTAAGCCTCCTCTTCTGCCTCTTCATTGAAGTCTTCTTCTTCTTCAGCTGTAGCATCTTGGTACTGCTGGTACTCGGAGACCAGGTCGTTCATGTTGCTTTCTGCTTCGGTGAATTCCATCTCATCCATGCCTTCTCCGGTGTACCAATGCAGGAAAGCCTTACGACGGAACATGGCAGTGAACTGCTCCGAGATACGTTTGAAGAGCTCCTGGATGGCTGTGCTGTTGCCGATGAATGTGACCGCCATCTTAAGGCCGCGAGGTGGGATGTCGCAGACCGCCGTCTTGACGTTGTTGGGGATCCATTCTACGAAGTAGCTGCTGTTCTTGTTCTGGACATTCAGCATCTGCTCGTCCACCTCCTTCATGGACATGCGGCCACGGAACACGGCGGCTACGGTCAGGTACCGGCCGTGGCGCGGGTCGCAGGCCGCCATCATGTTCTTTGCGTCAAACACTTGCTGGGTGAGCTCAGGCACAGTCAGCGCACGGTATTGCTGGCTTCCTCGGCTGGTCAGGGGAGCAAATCCTGGCATGAAGAAGTGAAGACGCGGGAAGGGAACCATGTTGACAGCGAGCTTGCGGAGATCGGCGTTGAGCTGACCTGGGAAACGCAAGCAAGTGGTGACTCCACTCATAGTGGCACTGACCAGGTGATTGAGGTCTCCATATGTTGGGGTTGTTAATTTAAGGGTGCGGAAGCAGATGTCGTAGAGGGCTTCATTGTCAATGCAGTAGGTCTCGTCTGTGTTCTCGACCAGTTGGTGGACGGAGAGAGTGGCATTGTATGGCTCCACCACTGTGTCGGACACTTTGGGTGAGGGCACCACGCTGAAGGTGTTCATGATACGGTCAGGGTACTCTTCGCGGATCTTGCTGATAAGGAGGGTACCCATACCCGATCCCGTGCCACCACCAAGAGAGTGAGTGAGCTGGAATCCCTGGAGACAATCGCAACTTTCTGCTTCTTTCCTTACTACATCTAGGACAGAGTCTACCAGTTCCGCTCCTTCGGTGTAATGGCCTTTGGCCCAGTTGTTGCCAGCACCACTTTGACCTGTAATTGCAAAAACGAATTTTGTTAATGAGTAAATAAATAAATAAGGTAATATGCATGGGGGGCGGGGGGAATGAAAAGAATAAAAAAAAAGAATAATGGTCTTATCCCCCCTCAACTGCATATCAAATTGAATAGGTGTTGCTGTTACTATAGCAACCGTTCTGCCCATCTCCCCAAGCCCCTCCTGGAGAGATGAATTTAGAAGCCCCGGTGAAATTCTTTTTTTTTTTTTTAAACTACAGGAGAACTGTAAATCTAAAAGAAAAGAAAAAAAGTGAATTTCACATACATTAGACAGTCAAATAACTTACAGAAAGAAAGTAAGGTGGACCTGCCACTTCATGAAGGAGATTGAAAAAAAATATTATATCTCAGAACTACATAAATCTATCACGTGTGAGGACTGTTACCAAAAAATAAACCCTCTTTACAAAAAAAAAAAAAAAAAAAGGCACACAGGGCAAATTCTGTGCCTTCCTGACTAATTCTATCAAGTCCTTTCGGTAGGCGGAAGGGGGGGGCTCTTTGAACATACAGCTGAGCTGACTTACCAAATACGAAGTTGTCAGGCCTAAAGATCTGTCCAAAGGGACCAGACCGGACAGAGTCCATTGTTCCGGGCTCCAGATCTACCAGGATGGCTCGGGGGACGTATTTACCACCTGTGGACGGAGATATAACACAAAGATGAGAAGAGAGAAAGGAGAGGTTTCGTAGAAGACAGATGCCCATGGTTTGTTTTTCTTTAAAATGAAATACCCATTTGTACCAGGGAAGTGGATGAAGAATAGGGAGGTGTCTGAGCTTCAGATAATTAGGTGGAACGATGCTAATTGTACTTCAAGGAGGAATAATACTCTGTGAAGAGCTTTGAAGAAAGAGGCTGATGTTGGAATCAGAGCCGGATTAGGATTTCTGGAGAGCACCATGGTACTGGACATAACTAGGGCTGGGTTATTCCTGTATACACCCTGGAGGTCTGTATAGCTGCCCAATGGTTAAGCCCCTTATGTTTGGTAACTGGTACTGGGGGTTTATTTATTACCTGTGGCCTCGTTGTAGTAGACACTGATCCGGTCCAGCTGCAGGTCACTGTCTCCGTGGTAGGTCCCCGTGGGGTCAATTCCATGTTCATCGCTGATCACTTCCCAAAACTAAAATTAAAAAAACAAAAAATATACAGACTTTTATTTCCATAGGATTAAACCCTGAGCCATAGAGCAGCCCGTAATGTCAGCGGCCAGTCAGAATGGGTTCTTGTTTGTCTCTGTATAATGAACCTGTCTCTAGACTTGCAGTTCATCTCTCCTGTAAGCAGGACCACTCCCCATGGCCTGCATATAGCACATTCCATATGTGTCTCTGGACCACTCCCTATGGCCTGCATATAGCACATTCTATATGTGTCTCTGGACCACTCCCTATGGCCTGCATATAGCACATTCTATATGTGTCTCTGGACCACTCCCCATGGCCTGCATATAGCACATTCCATATGTGTCTCTGGACCACTCCCCATGGCCTGCATATAGCACATTCCATATGTGTCTCTGGACCACTCCCTATGGCCTGCATATAGCACATTCCATACGTGTCTCTGGACCACTCCCTATGGCCTGCATATAGCACATTCCATATGTGTCTCTGGACCACTCCCTGTGGCCTGCATATTGAGCTCTGGAATAGTGCTCTCTCAAAGTCGAGATATGAAGGTGATTCCCTTGTGTCGGTCTTCTTTCTTGCTGACTCCAGAATTGCAATTTGCAGTCTGTTCTTACTGATTACCTCTGGAATGCATCTTGCTTTCTACATTTTTGTCTTTAGATTGACAACGAATTCTAGAACGGATAGACCACCACAGTCTCTGACTCTGGAACTGTAATGCACCTTCCCCTGTATCCAGCAGTATGGGATTTTAGTTCTATTGCCTTGTGGCTCTAATTCTAGATCTGTAAGGCATTCTTTCCCCATCTCTGGCTCTAATTCTAGATCTGTAAGGCATTCTTTCCCCGTCTCTGATTCTAGATCTGTAAGGCATTCTTTCCCCGTCTCTGATTCTAGATCTGTAAGGCATTCTTCCCCGTCTCTGGCTCTAATTCTAGATCTGTAAGGCATTCTTTCCCCGTCTCTGATTCTAGATCTGTAAGGCATTCTTCCCCGTCTCTGGCTCTGATTCTAGATCTGTAAGGCATTCTTTCCCCGTCTCTGATTCTAGATCTGTAAGGCATTCTTTCCCCGTCTCTGATTCTAGATCTGTAAGGCATTCTTCCCCGTCTCTGGCTCTAATTCTAGATCTGTAAGGCATTCTTCCCCGTCTCTGGCTCTGATTCTAGATCTGTAAGGCATTCTTTCCCCGTCTCTGATTCTAGATCTGGAAGGCATTCTTTCCCCATCTCTGTCTCTGATTCTAGATCTGTAAGGCATTCTTCCCCCCCCCCTCTCTGGCTCTGATTCTAGATCTGTAAGGCATTCTTCCCCGTCTCTGGCTCTAATTGTAGATCTGTAAGGCATTCTTTCCCCGTCTCTGATTCTAGATCTGGAAGGCATTCTTTCCCCATCTCTGTCTCTGATTCTAGATCTGTAAGGCATTCTTCCCCGTCTCTGGCTCTAATTCTAGATCTGGAAGGCATTCTTTCCCCATCTCTGGCTCTGATTCTAGATCTGTAAGGCATTCTTTCCCCGTCTCTGATTCTAGATCTGTAAGGCATTCTTCCCCGTCTCTGTCTCTGATTCTAGATCTGTAAGGCATTCTTTCCCCATCTCTGATTCTAGATCTGTAAGGCATTCTTTCCTCGTCTCTGATTCTAGATCTGGAAGGCATTCTTTCCCCATCTCTGGCTCTGATTCTAGATCTGTAAGGCATTCTTCCCCCCCCCCTCTCTCTGGCTCTGATTCTAGATCTGTAAGGCATTCTTCCCCGTCTCTGGCTCTAATTCTAGATCTGTAAGGCATTCTTCCCCGTCTCTGGCTCTGATTCTAGATCTGTAAGGCATTCTTTCCCCGTCTCTGATTCTAGATCTGGAAGGCATTCTTTCCCCGTCTCTGATTCTAGATCTGGAAGGCATTCTTTCCCCATCTCTGGCTCTAATTCTAGATCTGGAAGGCATTCTTTCCCCGTCTCTGATTCTAGATCTGGAAGGCATTCTTTCCCCTCTCTGGCTCTGATTCTAGATCTGTAAGGCATTCTTCCCCGTCTCTGGCTCTAATTCTAGATCTGTAAGGCATTCTTCCCCGTCTCTGGCTCTAATTCTAGATCTGTAAGGCATTCTTCCCCGTCTCTGGCTCTGATTCTAGATCTGTAAGGCATTCTTTTCCCGTCTCTGACTCTAGATCTGGAAGGCATTCTTTCCCCATCTCTGTCTCTGATTCTAGATCTGTAAGGCATTCTTCCCCCCCCCCCCCCTCTCTGGCTCTGATTCTAGATCTGTAAGGCATTCTTCCCCGTCTCTGGCTCTAATTCTAGATCTGTAAGGCATTCTTCCCCGTCTCTGGCTCTGATTCTAGATCTGTAAGGCATTCTTTCCCCGTCTCTGATTCTAGATCTGTAAGGCATTCTTTCCCCGTCTCTGATTCTAGATCTGGAAGGCATTCTTTCCCCATCTCTGGCTCTAATTCTAGATCTGGAAGGCATTCTTTCCCCGTCTCTGATTCTAGATCTGGAAGGCATTCTTTCCCCCTCTCTGGCTCTGATTCTAGATCTGTAAGGCATTTTTCCCCGTCTCTGGCTCTAATTCTAGATCTGTAAGGCATTCTTCCCCGTCTCTGGCTCTAATTCTAGATCTGTAAGGCATTCTTCCCCGTCTCTGGCTCTGATTCTAGATCTGTAAGGCATTCTTTTCCCGTCTCTGACTCTAGATCTGGAAGGCATTCTTTCCCCATCTCTGTCTCTGATTCTAGATCTGTAAGGCATTCTTCCCCCCCTCTCTGGCTCTGATTCTAGATCTGTAAGGCATTCTTCCCCGTCTCTGGCTCTGATTCTAGATCTGTAAGGCATTCTTTTCCCGTCTCTGACTCTAGATCTGGAAGGCATTCTTTCCCCATCTCTGTCTCTGATTCTAGATCTGTAAGGCATTCTTCCCCCCCTCTCTGGCTCTGATTCTAGATCTGTAAGGCATTCTTCCCCGTCTCTGGCTCTAATTCTAGATCTGTAAGGCATTCTTCCCCGTCTCTGGCTCTGTTTCTAGATCTGGAAGGCATTATTTCCCCGTCTCTGATTCTAGATCTGTAAGGCATTCTTTCCCCGTCTCTGATTCTAGATCTGTAAGGCATTCTTTCCCCATCTCTGGCTCTAATTCTAGATCTGTAAGGCATTCTTTCCCCGTCTCTGATTCTAGATCTGGAAGGCATTCTTTCCCCGTCTCTGATTCTAGATCTGGAAGGCATTCTTTCCCCGTCTCTGATTCTAGATCTGTAAGGCATTCTTTCCCCATCTCTGTCTCTGATTCTAGATCTGTAAGGCATTCTTTCCCCGTCTCTGATTCTAGATCTGTAAGGCATTCTTTCCCCATCTCTGTCTCTGATTCTAGATCTGTAAGGCATTCTTTCCCCGTCTCTGATTCTAGATCTGGAAGGCATTCTTTCCCCATCTCTGGCTCTAATTCTAGATCTGTAAGGCATTCTTTCCCCGTCTCTGATTCTAGATCTGGAAGGCATTCTTTCCCCGTCTCTGATTCTAGATCTGGAAGGCATTCTTTCCCCCTCTCTGGCTCTGATTCTAGATCTGGAAGGCATTCTACCCCCGTCTTTGGGTCTGTAACACATCCTTCCTCTGCTATCTGACTGATTCTAGCTCACTTCCTTCCTCTTGCATTCTAGATCGGTAATGCATCTTTCTCCCTGTGCTCTCTCTTCTCTTTCTCTCTGGTTTTGTGATGCATTGTGACCTCCGCCCTCCGCCCCCCACTCCTACCCCCACCGCCTCTCCACATCAGCAAAGGAAGTGTGAGAACAATAAATGCTCACACAGAACGTGGGCGAGAGGGGAATGTGACACAAAGGCTCTCTCCCCAAATGAAATCACCGGCAGACTTGGTCAGTGACATCACTCCTGAAATATATTTGTATATCAATCATTCTAGATAAATAAATGTGTTTTATGTCATTCTAATATATATGTTAGGAGCTTGTGTCCTTTATTCAGGAGCCAAGGGAGGGATCACAGAGCTCTATCTGACATAGTAAGGAGCTGGCAGCACCATAGTAGAAGCGAGCAGACCCCTACTGTATGCTGCCAGCCAGCCCAGCAAATATTACATATTCCTGGCATATCTCCCACTAGTCAATTCATAGTAAACGTGGCCAGATTTAAATGTATCATAAAAATAAATAACTTAACCTCCCCGATGCCCAGTTGGAGGTGGGGGGGTATTTTTTAAAGCCCAGGGTGTGGCACTGCAGGAATAGAGGGCAGTCCCTTACAATACACATGCGCTAATCAAGCCTTGCACCCGTTATAAGAAGGGCAGGTCCTAATCACACACAGCATTGCTGTAAATAAATAAATACACGATGTCCGTGGACATGTTTAAGGTTCTTTGAAATGGATTATTATCAAAATACTGACAATTGTTTGTACAGATTCACAGAAAGGACATTTCTACCCAGAAGAAAAGCCGGCAAGTGTAAATATGTGTGCAAAAATAAAATACATAAAACATATCTATAGAAATATATATTTTGCTGTGTGCGTAAAAAATGTGTTCATCATATAATGTGTGTGTATATATATAGGCACAAGTATTTATTCATTTAATTGGCTGGGTAGACAGTCTAATCCCCTACTGTAAGGGTATTACTGCCTAGCACTGCAGATAATCACAACCTTTTAAAAGGCATATTCATAGCCACATAAATGTAGAGTCAAATCCTTCCCCGTTTAAGGGATTGCAAACCTCCGAGGGGTTTAAAATGTTTAAAATTCGGATGAACTCTTCCCTTTAATTTAAAAGGCTTCCTGCCATGGAGAACAAAGAATAGCACTAGAAGTGAGGGGAGGGGGATGCAGAGGGGGGGGAGAGACTTGGCGCCATATTATGCCTTGCTTATTTGACAAGATGAAGGGCTAAAAAAAAAAAGAACCTTTACTAGAAAAACCCTTTAACCCCCAAACTCATCATTTTTCAGTAATTCCTGTTTTTTTGTATGTTCTGTTGCTTAAATGTATATCTTTTGCAGTAGTCAAATAGATTATAGATTTGCAGCTGAATTAATATATATTTTTATTAGGAAATTCAAACCCAATAAAAAAAATCCACAGATCATGCATGCTTGATACAGTAATAAGTATAATGCTTCATATATTAATATATTGGATGCTTCTTTTTTTTTTTTAGCTCAGTAATTATTTGGTGTATTTTTCAAAGAAACTGAATTATGAAACAAGCCAATAAACAGAAATATGTATATATTGATGCTAATCATCAATATTGTTTGATATCTTATAAATAAATGTATTTTTAGAGGATGGGATCTGTCATACAGTCACTTAAAAATGTGTACCACTCCCTCCCAGGAATCATTCAAATATACATCATCAATAAACCTATAGATATTTCTTCTAAGGTCTGGGTTTAAACCCGAATTTTAATTAAGATAGTACAAACAAATCATATATAAAGCTTTATTATATGTAAAATTCATCAACATAGAATTAAAAAAAAAAAAAAGACAATTTTTGGAAAATTTCGATTTGTGGGTAAAAAAAAAAAAAACCCATTCCCAAGAGGGGGTATTCACAGCTCTCCATCGCCATTACAGTCTGAAAGAATCTGCTCTACCGCCATTACAGCTTCCACATCTGGGAGAGACCCCCATTCTGCCAAAGAATTGGCATAAAAGTGCTTTTTAACAAAAGTCATAATATATTGCATATCAGCATAAAGATCAGAACTATGAAATAATGCACAGTGTATAAGACATTAGATGATAGCTATAAGCAGTACATGGAATAATTGGGGATTGTCCAGTTACCATGATCTATGTAAGAAATCAAACTGATGATTTAATACACAAGGGGCAGATATTGGAAAATAATAGATTCTGGAGCCCGGGGGGCTAATTATCTTCCAAATAAATGAATTCTCCACCCAGCTTGGAATTAACGCAGAAAAAAAATGCTATTATGGATTTCTACTTATAATTCTGCTTTTATAACTGAATTTCGTTTTTATCTGTTGAACTGATTTCAGATAAGGATTGGCAGTGGGGGGGGGGGGTTATCTTATTATTGGATTAAGGTGTCCTCTCCCAGATTTGGGGTGATGATATACAAAGGTTCCCTTCATCATGTAAGTGGCCCCCTTTGGCATCCTGGTCTCACCTTGGCTCCGATCTGGTTGCCACACTGGCCGGCCTGGATGTGTACAATCTCCCTCATGGTTGACGCGTGGTGGGTGGTCTGGAAAATGGAACGTTGGAAGCAGCGACGTTCTAGAATGGAACGTCCGAGACAATGGCAGGGCCAGCAAGGGAGGCAGCCGACTACTACAGGAGAGGGGTGGCGCCTCAAAACGGGGCGGAGTTACATGGTGGGGGGACATCAGGGGCAGGACATTACCATCTCTGCACTAAAAGAAAGATCCATTAGGGGACCAGGAATTCATATATAATAAATGACACCGTTACATGTTACATAATACATACAATGTGACAGCTTTAATATATTATACTTATGAATTAAGAAAATAAAACAATGTATCATTTTATAAGATATGTAGAAATATAAAGGTGATTCCCCTAAAGATGTAGAATCTAATTCTAGATACAAATCGAATGTAGTATTATAACCAGTATTCCATATATATTCCATATTTACATTATTAATCCCTTCATCATTCACACATTCAGATAATGTGTAAAATATTTAGCCAGGATATATGTGTGTGTGTGTGTATAGCTAAATATTTTACACATTATCTGAATAATGTATCTGCTACAGAAGATAGGGGATTAATAATCTATAGCTATATAAATAGATTAATAATCTATTTCTATATAAATTGGCTATAAAATATATAGGTTAAAGGAAATGTGTAACACAACCCTTCCAAGGGTTAATACAATTTCCAATAGGCATGTTAGCTGTAATATGTGATATATTTGTTATAATTCTTAGCAATCTCAGGTTTAATCATTTTATTAATACAGGTGATCAATATCAGATTAATAGTAAACAGGCACAAAGATATTGTGTACATTATACTGGGGAAATTCACCACTGCACTGGGCACCCCCCTAAATTACCTGGGACCCTCTCCAGAAGCCATATTTGTCTATTGGGCAACAGCTCAATAGACTTCATTCATGAACGAGGCAATTGACAAGGGAATTGTAACATTCAGACCAAAATGTCAGCATTTGAAGTTCAACTGAATGGGAGGATTTTTCCAGCTCGATTAATTTGGCCTATTCTGGAAATTCCATTCTCATTTCTCTGCGATTCTCTCTTTCATGAATGAAGCCCAGAGGAGGAGATCTAGTGCTACGTGCTCTGAAAGCACACATCTGCGCCAGAGCTGCCCCTGTATAAGAAGACAGGTGCAGAACCGCGCCGGCCAAACTCCACCAAATCTCTAGCAGTTGCTACGCCCAAAAAACTGCCAAGTTGTAAAAAAGAAATAAAAGATGGAATTTCTCTCTACAACACAGACGTTCCCCTGCCTTCCGTCTCATTCCCCACATCAGTAATCATAAAGCCAGTGAGTCATATCACCTGCATCCCTGCCGTCTCAGATCCAGCTCCCGACCCTTACTAGCTGTCCCTCACTTCAAAAAGGAAGCAGGTCAAGGTGATGTCTCTTTCAGAGATTCTCATATGTGGAATCAGCCTCCCAGATTCCATCAAATCATCCTCCAGGCTCAAACCCCCGAAAACGAGCATCTCCCAAACCCTAAACACAGAATGTTCCTGTCATTAGATTACTACCTACTTCATGTGTACATACTGTGCGTGTTTATTGTCCTTTTCTGTATTTATCTGTATTAATGACTATATACCCTGTATATCCTCTCCCCAACTTTCCTGTAGAAATATGTATATATTGCTGTAAATGTGAAACTCTATGTAATACCTTTCTGGACTTAGTCCCCAAGATGTACTTTAAAATCAGAGAAAACTCAATGTATTCTTCCTGGTGAGACACTTTCTGAATTTTAATTGTGTGAAAAGCAGATTTTGGGTGTTAATAACTCCACAGAATATGTTACATTCTTAGAAACCCTGTGTATATTTTGGAAGGAGGAACCAGCCATCCCTGTCCTATATATTTAATGCATCTTCATAAACTCTATATAAATACATGTTAATGTAATGTTTTTAACCCTGAAAGTGGAGCCTCTGCACTATACTGGGATTACACGCAATACACAGGCGTGCTTTACTGATCTGCAGGGTGTGGAGTGAGCTGCTCCATGGATGATAATATATCCAGCACTCTATGGTATATCCACATGATGTCACATGGAGACCCTTCCTCTGGTCCATTAGGGATGCGGAGCCTAAGAGGGGCCGGGGGATGGTAAAAACCAAAAAATAAACCCCAGGAGGGAATCAGATGAGCATCCTGTCTGGAATCATTACCAGCACATGCTATCATTATACATATTAATAGAGCAGCCTGTGCATTACACCTCCCTGTAGCTTCTATATCCCCTTTCATCTATACTGCAGCTATTTCAGGGTGGGACCAAACCTGCAGGCAGCCCCCCCCCTCGGCCCAATATGTCTGCCTTACTATTGGGCGTTGTGTCCATGCTGTCATTTTAATTTGAGGTCATGTTATATCATTATATAACCCTATGCATCCATACAGTGCACATATATAAGCAGCAGCGTTTTACACTCACACACATAATCTCTATATCATTGCTGCACATGGTAATCACTGCATATACTGTCATTAAGGAATGGCTGTTAATGCAGACGCTGCTGCCGATCGGGATTATGGGAGCAATTTTAGGAGGGGCATAGTCTGCATGACTGCAGAATCCAGACATTGCTACTCAATACTCCAGCTAGCCTGTCTTTTTCCAACTCGGCTATTTATGCCTGGCTTTGGCAGTACGCCTGTTAGTTCACTTTTTTAGAGAATTGACCCCAAATGAGATAAAATGTGAAAAGCGACACAAAAAAAAAAGATATTAAAATAAACTTAAAGTATGTCACCTGCCCCCCCCCCCCCTTCTTATAAAGTGAACCCCTCTGAGCACATGTCTCTGTAACACATGCACTATACATTGGGGGTGAGGTGCAAACAGCAATACTGGTGCAAAGTGGAGCAGTAACCGTGGAAACCAGTGGAATATTGCTGCTGATTCTTCCACTTTCATAGTGATTCACCATTTTCTATACAATGCAGACCTTTGTAGCTTCTTCTCTACACTTGTGTTTTAATCCTGCCCCCACTAACTCTAACCTGCAAGCAGGACTTCTTCTACATGATGTATCAATCAGTCAGACCTGCTGCTTTATTCCCATTACACTGCATTTACTGCTGGATCCAATAAATAAATGATGATAACTGCAACTTCCATGGTGCTTAGCAAGCTAAGAGAATGGCCATGCAAAATGGGAGTTGGAGTAAACAGTGGCTGGTGTATGATAGATAGATATATATAGATATATATATATACATATATATATAATGCAATCTACACTGGTCACTTCTGCCAAGCTGCCCTGCCAATCATTTAAACCACGCCCACCAATGCTGCAGCTCTGCTTGGACTGTGGCAGGTCACATGATATGCATGTTCATAGAGACATACCACAGCCCCATTGGCTGTGTTGCCATGGGTGATAGAAGTGAGCCAATCGGAAGGCGAAGGCTGTAGTAAGGACACACAGCGGCTGATGGGAAATGTAGTTTCTGTGGAGGCAACGCCCTGTCCAGTGCAGACATATGTGTCGGCTGCCTCTGTATCACGTGACATAGTGCAGCATCTTATGATGATACTGAGTATCTATACACCATATAAATGTAATGCCAGTGTACACTATACTATATAATGACACTGACTGTGTACACTGAACTATATAATGATACTGATTATCTATACACCATATAATGATACTGACAGTGTACACTGCACTATATAATGATACTGAGTATCTATACACCAGATACTGATAATGACAGTGTACACTGCACTGTATAATGATACTGAGTATCTATACACCATATAATGATACTGACAGTGTACACTGCACTGTATAATGATACTGAGTATCTATACACCATATAATGATACTGACAGTGTACACTGCACTGTATAATGATACTGAGTATCTATACACCATATAATGATACTGACAGTGTACACTGCACTGTATAATGATACTGAGTATCTATACACCATATAATGATACTGACAGTGTACACTGCACTGTATAATGATACTGAGTATCTATACACCAGATACTGATAATGACAGTGTACACTGCACTATATAATGATACTGAGTATCTATACACCATATAATGATACTGACAGTGTACACTGCACTGTATAATGATACTGAGTATCTATACACCAGATACTGATAATGACAGTGTACACTGCACTATATAATGATACTGAGTATCTATACACCAGATACTGATAATGACAGTGTACACTGCACTATATAATGATACTGAGTATCTATACACCATATAATGATACTGACAGTGTACACTGCACTGTATAATGATACTGAGTATCTATACACCATATAATGATACTGACAGTGTACACTGCACTGTATAATGATACTGAGTATCTATACACCAGATACTGATAATGACAGTGTACACTGCACTATATAATGATACTGAGTATCTATACACCAGATACTGATAATGACAGTGTACACTGCACTATATAATGATACTGAGTATCTATACACCATATAATGATACTGACAGTGTACACTGCACTGTATAATGATACTGAGTATCTATACACCAGATACTGATAATGACAGTGTACACTGCACTATATAATGATACTGAGTATCTATACACCATATAATGATACTGACAGTGTACACTGCACTGTATAATGATAATGAGTATCTATACACCATATAATGATACTGACAGTGTACACTGCACTATATAATGATACTGAGTATCTATACACCAGATACTGATAATGACAGTGTACACTGCACTATATAATGATACTGAGTATCTATACACCATATAATGATACTGACAGTGTACACTGCACTGTATAATGATAATGAGTATCTATACACCATATAATGATACTGACAGTGTACACTGCACTGTATAATGATACTGAGTATCTATACACCAGATACTGATAATGACAGTGTACACTGCACTATATAATGATACTGAGTATCTATACACCAGATACTGATAATGACAGTGTACACTGCACTATATAATGATACTGAGTATCTATACACCATATAATGATACTGACAGTGTACACTGCACTGTATAATGATACTGAGTATCTATACACCATATAATGATACTGACAGTGTACACTGCACTGTATAATGATACTGAGTATCTATACACCAGATACTGATAATGACAGTGTACACTGCACTATATAATGATACTGAGTATCTATACACCAGATACTGATAATGACAGTGTACACTGCACTGTATAATGATACTGAGTATCTATACACCAGATACTGATAATGACAGTGTACACTGCACTATATAATGATACTGAGTATCTATACACCAGATACTGATAATGACAGTGTACACTGCACTATATAATGATACTGAGTATCTATACACCATATAATGATACTGACAGTGTACACTGCACTGTATAATGATAATGAGTATCTATACACCATATAATGATACTGACAGTGTACACTGCACTATATAATGATACTGAGTATCTATACACCAGATACTGATAATGACAGTGTACACTGCACTATATAATGATACTGAGTATCTATACACCATATAATGATACTGACAGTGTACACTGCACTGTATAATGATAATGAGTATCTATACACCATATAATGATACTGACAGTGTACACTGCACTGTATAATGATACTGAGTATCTATACACCAGATACTGATAATGACAGTGTACACTGCACTATATAATGATACTGAGTATCTATACACCATATAATGATACTGACAGTGTACACTGCACTGTATAATGATAATGAGTATCTATACACCATATAATGATACTGACAGTGTACACTGCACTATATAATGATACTGAGTATCTATACACCAGATACTGATAATGACAGTGTACACTGCACTATATAATGATACTGAGTATCTATACACCATATAATGATACTGACAGTGTACACTGCACTGTATAATGATAATGAGTATCTATACACCATATAATGATACTGACAGTGTACACTGCACTGTATAATGATACTGAGTATCTATACACCAGATACTGATAATGACAGTGTACACTGCACTATATAATGATACTGAGTATCTATACACCAGATACTGATACTGACAGTGTACACTGCACTGTATAATGATACTGAGTATCTATACACCAGATACTGATAATGACAGTGTACACTGCACTATATAATGATACTGAGTATCTATACACCAGATACTGATAATGACAGTGTACACTGCACTATATAATGATACTGAGTATCTATACACCATATAATGATACTGACTTTGTACACTGCACTATATAATGATACTGAGTATCTATACACCAGATACTGATAATGACAGTGTACACTGCACTATATAATGATACTGAGTATCTATACACCAGATACTGATAATGACAGTGTACACTGCACTATATAATGATACTGAGTATCTATACACCATATAATGATACTGACAGTGTACACTGCACTGTATAATGATACTGAGTATCTATACACCATATAATGATACTGACAGTGTACACTGCACTGTATAATGATACTGAGTATCTATACACCAGATACTGATAATGACAGTGTACACTGCACTATATAATGATACTGAGTATCTATACACCATATAATGAGACTGACAGTGTACACTGCACTGTATAATGATACTGAGTTTCTATACACCATATAATGATACTGACAGTGTACACTGTACTATATGATGATACTAAGTATCTATACACCATATAATGATACTGACAGTGTACACTGCACTGTATAATGATACTGAGTTTCTATACACCATTTAATGATACTGACAGTGTACACTGCACCATATAATGATACTGAGTTTCTATACACCATATAATGATACTGACAGTGTACACTGTACTATATGATGATACTAAGTATCTTTACATCATATAATGATAATGACAGTGTACACTGTACTGTACAATTATACTGAGTATCTATACACCAGATACTGATAATGACAGTGTACACTGTGCTGTATAATGATACTGAGTATCTATACACCAGATACTGATAATGACAGTGTACACTGTGCTGTATAATGATACTGAGTATCTATACACCAGATACTGATAATGACAGTGTACACTGTGCTGTATAATGATCATCCACCATAAAATGATATTGCGTATACCGGTAATCATACTGAGTATCTACATTGGTGGTAGCCATCATGTAGAACCCAAGATGTTAATTTATACAGTTTCTAGTTCTAATGTTTGTCATGATGTTAATTAATACAGTGATAATGAACAGACTGTGAGAAACCATCTCCCAAAGTAACTTTATTCTGCTTAACAGGTCTGTGTTGTATAATGATACCGAGTAATTAACATTATCAGTGTATAGGTACTTGGTATCACTATAAACTGCAGCATGTTCATTATCAGTGTATAGATAATCAGTATCATTATACAGAGCAGCGTGTTCATTATCAGTGTATAGATACTCGGTATCATTATACAGTGCAGCGTGTTCATTATCAGTGTATAGATACTCGGTATCATTATACAGAGCAGCGTGTTCATTATCAGTGTATAGATACTCAGTATCATTATACAGAGCAGCTTGTTCATTATCAGTGTATAGATACTCGGTATCATTATACAGAGCAGCGTGTTCATTATCAGTGTATAGATACTCAGTATCATTATACAGAGCAGCGTGTTCATTATCAGTGTATAGATACTCGGTATCATTATACAGAGCAGCGTGTTCATTATCAGTGTATAGATACTCAGTATCATTATACAGAGCGGCGTGTTCATTATCAGTGTATCGATACTCAGTATCATTATACAGGGCGGCGTGGTCATTATCAGTGTATAGATACTCAGTATCATTATACAGAGCAGCGTGTTCATTATCAGTGTATAGATACTCAGTATCATTATACAGTGCAGAGTGTTCATTATCAGTGTATCGATACTCAGTATCATTATACAGAGCAGCGTGTTCATTATCAGTGTATAGATACTCAGTATCATTATACAGAGCAGTGTGTTCATTATCAGTGTATAGATACTCGGTATCATTATACAGAGCGGCGAGTTCATTATCAGCGTATAGATACTCGGTATCATTATACAGAGCGGCGTGTTCATTATCAGTGTATAGATTCTCAGTATCATTATACAGAGCGGCGTGTTCATTATCAGTGTATAGATACTCAGTATCATTATACAGAGCGGTGTGTTCATTATCAGTGTATAGATACTCAGTATCATTATACAGAGCGGCGTGTTCATTATCAGCGTATAGATACTCAGTATCATTATACAGTGCAGCGTGTTCATTATCAGTGTATAGATACTCGGTATCATTATACAGTGCAGCGTGTTCATTATCAGTGTATAGATACTCAGTAACATTATACAGAGCAGCGTGTTCATTATCAGTGTATAGATACTCAGTATCATTATACAGAGCGGCGTGTTTATTATCAGTGTATAGATACTCAGTATCATTATACAGAGCAGCGTGTTCATTATCAGCGTATAGATACTCAGTATTATTATACAGTGCAGCATGTTCATTATCAGCGTATAGATACTCAGTATAATTATACAGTGCAGCGTGTTCATTATCAGCGTATAGATACTCAGTATAATTATACAGAGTGGTGTGTTCATTATCAGTGTATGGATACTCGGTATCATTATACAGAGCGGCGTGTTTATTATCAGTGTATAGATACTCAGTATTATTATACAGTGCAGCATGTTCATTATCAGCGTATAGATACTCAGTATAATTATACAGAGTGGTGTGTTCATTATCAGTGTATGGATACTCGGTATCATTATACAGAGCGGCGTGTTTATTATCAGTGTATAGATACTCAGTATCATTATACAGAGCAGCGTGTTCATTATCAGTGTATAGATACTCAGTATTATTATACAGTGCAGCATGTTCATTATCAGTATATAGATACTCAGTATCATTATACAGAGCAGAGTGTTCATTATCAGTGTATAGATACTCGGAATCATTATACAGAGCAGCGTGTTCATTATCAGCGTATAGATACTCAGTATCATTATACGGAGCGGTGTGTTCATTATCAGTGTATAGATACTCGGTATCATTATACAGAGCAGCGTGTTCATTATCAGCGTATAGATACTCAGTATCATTATACAGAGCGGCGTGTTCATTATCAGCGTATAGATACTCAGTATCATTATACAGAGCAGTGTGTTCATTATCAGTGTATAGATACTCGGTATCATTATACAGAGCGGCGTGTTCATTATCAGCGTATAGATACTCAGTATCATTATACAGAGCTGCGTGTTCATTATCAGTGTATAGATACTCAGTACCATTATACAGTGCAGCGTGTTCATTATCAGTGTATAGATACTCGGTATCATTATACAGCGCAGCGTGTTCATTATCAGTGTATAGAATCTAGATACTCAGTATCATTATACAGAGCAGCTTGTTCATTATCAGTGTATAGATACTCAGTGTCATTATACAGTGCAGCATGTTCATTATCAGTGTATAGATACTCGGTATCATTATACAGAGCAGTGTGTTCATTATCAGTGTATAGATACTCGGTATCATTATACAGCGCAGCGTGTTCATTATCAGTGTATAGATACTCAGTATCATTATACAGAGCAGCTTGTTCATTATCAGTGTATAGATACTCAGTATCATTATACAGAGCAGCTTGTTCATTATCAGTGTATAGATACTCGGTATCATTATACAGAGCGGTGTGTTCATTATCAGCGTATAGATACTCAGTATCATTATACAGCGCAGCGTGTTCATTATCAGTGTATAGATACTCAGTATCATTATACAGAGCAGCTTGTTCATTACCAGTGTATAGATACTCAGTATCATTATACAGAGCAGCTTGTTCATTATCAGTGTATGCAGTGGTGTATCTTGATTTTGTGCTGCCCTAGGCAGACAAAATCCGGGCACCCCCCTACCCAAGCTGCACACCCACGTTACACACCTAAGACATGCCCCATCATTCAGACTCACATCAAGCTCACACTCCCATCACACTCAGTCACACACTCCTACTCCCATCACACTCAGTCACACACGCCTACTCCCATCACGCACACTCTGACTCCCATCACACTCAGTCACACACACTGTCTCCCATCACACACACTCTGACTCCCATCACACTCAGTCACACACACTGTCTCCCATCACACACACTCTGACTCCCATCATACTCAGTCACACACACTGTCTCCCATCACACACACTCTGACTCCCATCACACTCAGCCACACACACTGTCTCCCATCACACACACTCTGACTCCCATCACACTCAGCCACACACACTGTCTCCCATCACACACACTCTGACTCCCATCACACTCAGCCACACACTCTGACTCCCATCACACTCAGCCACACACACTGTCGGTCCCTCCATGCTGCCTGTTCGGCTTCCCGGCGATTGTGCCGACAGGTCACGTGACCGGGCGCGCGTATGACGTCAGCGCGCCCGTCACGTGACTGTCGGCACTTCCGTGTCGGCACACTGCACGGGGAGCCGAACAGGCAGCACGGAGGTTTCTCTGTGCTGCCTGTTCGACTCCCCGTGCAGCCTGGCAGGCAGAGCGTTGGTGAGGGGGATCTTCCGATCCCCTATTACCTCCGTCTCTGCCTGCAAGCGCGGTGGGGTTTTTTTTTTTTTTTTTAAAGGGCCGGATTTTTTTTTCTTTTTAATTTTTTTTTTTTTTTTCCAGTGCTGGGGGGCGCTGCCGCCCCCCAAAATTTGCCGCCATAGGTAAAATACAGCACTGAGTGTATGGATACTCGGTATCATTATAGAGAGCAGCGTGTTCATTATCAGTGTATAGATACTCGGTATCATTATACAGAGCGGTGTGTTCATTATCAGTGTATGGATACTCGGTATCATTATACAGAGCGGTGTGTTCATTATCAGTGTATAGATACTCGGTATCATTATACAGCGCAGCGTGTTCATTATCAGCGTATAGATACTCAGTATCATTATACAGAGCGGTGTGTTCATTATCAGCGTATAGATACTCAGTATCATTATACAGAGCGGAGTGTTCATTATCAGTGTATGGATACTCGGTATCATTATACAGCGCAGCGTGTTCATTATCAGTGTATAGATACTCAGTATCATTATACAGAGCGGTGTGTTCATTATCAGTGTATGGATACTCGGTATCATTATACAGAGCGGCGTGTTCATTATCAGCGTATAGATACTCAGTATCATTATACAGAGCGGTGTGTTCATTATCAGCGTATAGATACTCAGTATCATTATACAGAGCGGAGTGTTCATTATCAGTGTATGGATACTCGGTATCATTATACAGCGCAGCGTGTTCATTATCAGTGTATAGATACTCAGTATCATTATACAGAGCGGTGTGTTCATTATCAGTGTATGGATACTCGGTATCATTATACAGAGCGGCGTGTTCATTATCAGCGTATAGATACTCGCTATCATTATACAGAGCAGCGTGTTTATTATCAGTGTAAGGATACTCGGTATCATTATACAGAGCGGCGTGTTCATTATCAGCGTATAGATACTCGGTATCATTATACAGAGTGGCGTGTTCATTATCAGCGTATAGATACTCGGTATCATTATACAGAGCGGCGTGTTCATTATCAGTGTATAGATACTCGGTATCATTATACAGAGCAGCGTGTTTATTATCAGTGTAAGGATACTCGGTATCATTATACAGAGCAGCGTGTTCAGTCACTCTAGACTGGGACTGAATAGATTGAGTTTTTGCAGTAACAGCTCTTTGGATTTGGGGAGATCACAGTGGAATATGTGGATTATATATTATATATGGATATAGGATTAGTTTGACACAATACATATACATCAAACACTTCCAATGCTGGACATTCAGGATATAGAACAATAACTTGCTTTAAGATCCACAATCTACCAAGCTGCACTTCTGTTAATTGTAAAGATCCTGTCCCTTTAAGATGCTAGTCTGGTGCAGGAGCAGACAAGATCAGTCCAATGAATGGCATGCTGTGCATTGAATGGGGGAAGGGATTGGAAGTGAGGAAGCTGGCATTGTAGCCTTTATTTTATTGTAATGCAGTGCAATGCAATCCTTCTCCTTTAAGCCTTGGCATGTCCCAGTTTTCCTTAAAGGGACACAATGCCAGCCCCCCTGCCCCCATCCAGGACACGTCACATGGTCCCCCAGCTGCTTAGGTTAGAGCCTTTCCCTGGGAGAGTCTTCTTTGCAGTAACCATGGTTACCGGCTTGCAGTGCTGGCCTGCTTACTGAACATGTCTGTGCATTACACATGCATGCTACCACAGCATGGGCTTGGCCACAACCACAGGCCCAATACCCACAGCCAGCCCGGGCCACTCTAAAAAGCGATCAGGCCACTCTAAAAAGGGATAAGCCCAAACAGTTATCTTCAAATGTGGATAGGGTTGCCACCTTTCCCTCCAAAAACTACCGGCTTTGGTACTGTCTCCATAGACTTAACATTGGCCTGATGCTAAGTTTTTACCGGCCTACCGGCAAGGTGGCAACCCTAAATGTGGATAATCTCCCCCAACTAGCTTGGGGGAGACATGTTGTTTAGACTTTTTTCTCTGTATAGCTCTATCAGGGGGCAGACATGTTTACAATCTTTGCTCTGTATAGCTCTATCAGGGGGCGGACATGTTGTTTAGAATCTTTGCTCTGTATAGCTCTATCAGGTGGCGGACATGTTGTTTAGAATCTTTGCTCTGTATAGCTCTATCAGGGGCAGACATGTTGTTTAGAATCTTTGCTTTGTATAGCTCTATCGGGACAGACATGTTGTTTAGACTCTTTGCTGTGTATAGCTCTATCAGAGGGCAGATATGTTGTTTAGAATCTTTGCTTTGTATAGCTCTATCGGAGGGGACATGTTATTTAGAATCTTTGCTCTGTATAGCTCTATCAGGGGGCGGACATGTTGTTTAGAATCTTTGCTCTGTATAGCTCTATCAGGGGGCGGACATGTTGTTTAGAATCTTTGCTCTGTATAGCTCTGTAAGGGGGCAGACATGATTAGAATCTTTGCTCTGTATAGCTCTATCAGGGGGCGGACATGTTGTTTAGAATCTATGCTCTGTATAGCTCTATCAGGGGGCGGACATGTTGTTTATAATCTTTGCTCTGTATAGCTCTATCAGGGGGTGGACATGCTGTTTAGAATCTTTGCTCTGTATAGCTCTATCAGGGGCAGACATGTTGTTTATAATCTTTGCTCTGTATAGCTCTATCAGGGGGCGGACATGCTGTTTAGAATCTTTGCTCTGTATAGCTCTATCAGGGGGCGGACATGTAAAGTATAAGCATTGTACTTATTATTTTCACTTACTAGCGTAGCAAGCAACTGGTAAAACTTCTATCAGTGACATGCTACGCTAGTAAGTGGAAGTGACACACGGGGGACAGAGGGGGACACACGGGAGCCTAAGGAGCTGATCACAACTCTCATCAAGATGTTACAGCCCTCCCCCCCCCGTGTCCCCCGTGTATCACTTCCACTTACTAGCGTAGCATGTCACTGATAGAATTGCTTGCTACGCTAGTAAGTGACAATAATCAGTAAGACGCTTATACTTTACCTGTCACCGTAGCTGATCCGGCGGGGGCGTGAGGTGGTGTGTGTCCCTCACGCAGGCGCTCTTCTGCCAAAGTTACGGCTGAATGAAAGCGGTAACTGTGTGCGCATGCGCTGTGGTGCGCAATGAGCGAATTCTGCTGCGCCTGTTCAGTAGAACTCACTCAAGTATTTTGTCAGAACACCGGTCAGGAGGATAAACTGGCAGGTACTATCACAAGAGGCTCCCAGTTTATCCTCATACTAACGACAACTAACTTTTCACTTGTCCTTCTATATCAAAAGCACATGTGAAAAAATAAATTATAGTTAAAGGATAATAAACTATTTTTGTGTGTCACCAGCAGATAAGAACCATTCGGCCCATCTACTCTGCACAATTATCTAAATACTTTGATACTAGTCCCCAGTTCCCTATCCCACGCATGCTTAAACTCCTTCACTGTATTAACTTCTACTGGAAGACTATTCCATGCATCCACTACCCTCTCAGTAAAGTAATACTTCATTAGTCCCTGGTCTTATCTTATATCTAGGATAGCCTTATACCTATCCCATGCATGCTTAAACTCCTTCACTGTATTAACCTCTACCACTTATACTGGAAGACTATTCCATGCATCCACTACCCTCTCAGTAAAGTAATACTTTCATTAGTCCCTGGCCTTATCTTATATCTAGGATAGCCTTATACCTATCACATGCATGCTTACATTCCTTCACTGTATTAACCTCTACCACTTCTACTGGAAGACTATTCCATGCATCCACTACCCTCTCAGTAAAGTAATACTTTCATTAGTCCCTGGTCTTATCTTATATCTAGGATAGCCTTATACCTATCCCACGCATGCTTAAACTCCTTCACTGTATTAACCTCTACCACTTATACTGGAAGGCTATTCCATACATCCACTACCCTCTCAGTAATGTAATACTTTCATTAGTCCCTGGTCTTATCTTATATCTAGGATAGCCTTATACCTATCCCACGCATGCTTAAACTCCTTCACTGTATTAACCTCTACCACTTCTACTGGAAGACTATTCCATGCATCCACTACCCTCTCAGTAATGTAATACTTTCATTAGTCCCTGGCCTTATCTTATATCTAGGATAGCATTATACCTATCCCATACATGCTTAAACTCCTTCACTGTATTAACCTCTACCACTTCTACTGGAAGACTATTCCATACATCCACTACTCTCTCAGTAAAGTAATACTTTCATTAGTCCCTGGCCTTATCTTATATCTAGGATAGCCTTATACCTATCCCACGCATGCTTAAACTCCTTCACTGTATTACCCTCTACCACTTCTACTGGAAGACTATTCCATACATCCACTACCCTCTCAGTAACGTAATACTTCCTGATATTACTTTTAAATCGTTGCCCCTCTACATTTAAGCCTATGTCCTCTTGTTCTGGTAGTTTTTCTTTTTGTAACTATACTCTCCTCCTATACAGTGTCTGTTCCTTTAAATGGGATGTATAGGGGATGTCAGTGCTTGTCTGCAGCAATGTATGTTTTAACCGATAACTTGCTGGCCTGTATCCCTCGGGCGGGACACAGCTTTTAAACACCAGTTACCATTGTTGGTGAATAAGTGGAACCCTAAACCCACATTAATGTGACACTAATGATTTCAGTCTTTCTTTTAATGTATAGCACCCAGCAGGTCGGTGGGAAGATGAGCTGGTTTGACGTTTTTTCGAGTGGAATATAGGGAAGTATATGCTTTCTAGCAGGATCCCCCCCAAGAAGTGCACGCTTGCGTGGAACACCATTCCAATGTATAGATTCCACCAGAAGGGGGCACTAGAACATGGCTGCAGACCAGACATATGGACAATAACTTTCAGGGTCAATATAGTGAACATAGGATGTGACAGCTGATCACTAGCCACGGGCTGATTTCACAAGCCAATTCTCCATGTCTCATCTCATTTCACACTCGTATTTGGCTTGGTTAGAGACACTTTCACTCCCTGCCCCCACACTCCAAGGGGCTGCCTGCTTACCCCTATACTCTAAACAGATTGAGTGATCTATTTACTAGACATGTGCATTCGTTTTCGGACGAATGCATTTTCGTCCGAAAATAGCATTTTCGTCCATTCGTCCGAAAAACGAAAATGCTAAGCTAACGAAAGCCGAATGAACGAATGGTTAATAAACGAAAATCATTCGTTCATTCGTAGTACTATTGCATTCTATAAGCCGAAATAGAGTCGGTTTATAGAATACAATAGCATTTAACTATACGGAGACAGAGTCTCCATTCATAAAATTATGAATGGAGACAAAGCGTATAGTTAAAAGCCGACAGCCTATAAACCGAACGTTCGGTTTATAGAATAGCAATAGGAATACATGTATTCCATAAGCCGACAGCCTATAAAGCGAACGTTCGGTTTATAGGCTGTCGGCATTTTACTACACGGAGACAAAGTCTCCATTCATAATTTTATGAATGGAGACTCTGTCTCCGTATAGTTAAAAGCCGACAGCTTATAAACCGAACGTTCGGTTTATAGGCTGTGGGCATTTAACTATACGGAGACAAACTCTCCATTCATAATTTTATGAATGGAGACTCTGTCTCCGTATAGTTAAAAGCCGACAGCCTATAAACCGAACGACTTTCGGTTTATAGACTTTCGGCTTATGTAATACATGTAATCCTATGGCTATTCTATAAACCGAACGTTCGGTTTATAGAATAGCCATAGTACTACATGTATTCCATAAGCCGAAAGTCTATAAACCGAAAGTCGTTCGGTTTATAGACTTTCGGCTTATAGAAAACATGTAGTACTATTGCCTTTCTATGAACCGAACGAGAGTCCAATTCATAAGAATTTCTTATGAATGGGGCTCTCGTTCGGTTTATAGAAAGCAAATAGTATTACATTGTATTCTATAAAACGAACGAATAAAAATTAACGAAACGAAAATAATGAACGAATTTCGTCTGAAACGAATGCAGTAATGAACGAAATTCGTTTTAGACGAAATAAATAACATTTTCGTCCGAATGGACGAAAAGGAAACGAAAATTTTAGTTTTGCACATGTCTACTATTTACCAACCTGGAAACAATAGATTTGCCAGAGCTAGACCGCGCCAACTGCATCCAAGAAACAGACCCCTGTATTTGTGTGTGTACCCTCCGCACATGCACCCGATTCCAGGTTTGTTGGATGGGTGTAACAATCATGGATGTGGGGGTTGTAATGGCAACCAGACCCGTTTCCCCCAGGGGACCCCTGCCGTCTCTTGCATTTAAGCTGCTAGCTGTCCAGAAAGCCCCGGAGATCTGATCAGGCAGTGTCAAGTGATGTGGGGGCAAAAGACTGGTGCTGTGAAAAGTGAGGGGTGTGTTGCCCTGGTGCAATGATGTGGCCATGTGTTCAGTGGTCAGGGGAACACGTGGCAATTTTTTCCCTGGGGCCCAGTGGTTTCTAGTTTCACCCCTGCCTGGAACACTGGTAAATCCACGTGGCAAATAATTACTACCAAAATCCAGCACTAGATTTACTCATGGAGACCAATATAAAGGAAGGTGGAACATTTATTTATCCTCACAATAAATCCTGGTATAAGGCATTGGTCTGATTGAGCTACAGGCACAAAAAAAATCTGTTATATATTTGTTAACATAGGTACATGGGGGGGGGGGGGGGGGAGGAATGGGTGCAGGAATGCACATCCACACACACACACATATATATATATATATATATATATATATATATATATATATATATATATATATATATATATATATATATATATATATATATATATATATATATATATATATATATATATATATATATATATATACACACACACACATATACATAGACGTGAAGGGGGTGGCCATCTTGGGACTGGCATACTTGCTACTTCACAGCAAGCTGGGTCAAGAATAGCCATGTTGGGGTTGGCATACAGAGGGGCCAAGCAGTGTAGAAATTCTGCCATAGTTATTTAAACAATGCACGGTTATATAATCAGGGGAGGTAGGTTCCTATATAAGGCTAAATCATGAGGTTGACATGTGGCGGGTGTACAAAACGCACATTGTGGGAAGCAAAGCCTGCTTGCAAGGCCTCAGACCCATCCGTACATATATCCAGCACGTGGCATAATATGGTAAAAAGGTTTGTATCTTAATTTGGCAGACATAAAAAAAATAAAAAATAAGCGCAGACCACATCCCAGGTTCAGCCAAATTAAAAATCTAAATTAAAAGATGGATTTAGCACGGAGGATTTTAAAACCCAGGCCATTTTGTAGTGTGGGGAAGAGATTAGCAGCCATTTTGAATTGCTGCTCACAGGCGTGACAATAAAACGAAAGTCAAACAAGACATATGGAATACGGCTGCTAAAACCCGCCAGCCATAAATAGCGCCATGGGCGGGGTCCAAACGTCGTGAAATAAAAGTCCCACACAGGCAGGCACCGTGAAAAAAACTAATCAGGACAGGGTTCACCAAACACGGGTAGACTGGGGACGGAGAGTAGAATGCAGCATCGGCGATTAGGACATGCGTCCTGGCTTCTTATATCCGCTCTGGAAAAGAGAAAACGGAAGTCATGTTAGATGGAAGAGAGAGAAGCGACCAACAGCACTGCCTATTTATTAGTAATCACAGATATCCCTAAGAATAACAAAATATTCTGAGCCGGTATATTCTAATCCACCAGAACAGGAAGATGGCGGACTGGCAGCCATTTTGAGCAACATCTGCGTTTTACATTGTTCTCATGGTAGTGATGAAGCAAGTAATAATAAATATCAGTATATTGGCAAGCCTCCCACCTGTACAATGCCGTAATAATAAATATCAGTATATTGGCAAGCCTCCCACCTGTACAATGCCGTAATAATAAATATCAGTATATTGGCAAGCCTCCCACATGTACAATGCAGCAATAATAAATATCAGTATGATGGCAAGCTTCCAACCTGTACAGTGCCGTAATAATAAATATTAGTATATTGGCAAGCCTCCCACATGTACAATGCGGTAATAATAAATATCAGTATATTGGCAAGCCTCCCACATGTACAATGCAGCAATAATAAATATCAGTATATTGGCAAGCCTCCCACATGTACAATGCCGTAATAATAAATATCAGTATATTGGCAAGCCTCCCACATGTACAATGCAGCAATAATAAATATCAGTATATTGGCAAGCCTCCCACATGTACAATGCAGCAATAATAAATATCAGTATATTGGCAAGCCTCCCACATGTACAATGCCGTAATAATAAATATCAGTATATTGGCAAGCCTCCCACATGTACAATGCCGTAATAATAAATATCAGTATATTGGCAAGCCTCCCACCTGTACAATGCAGCAATAATAAATATCAGTATATTGGCAAGCCTCCCACCTGTACAATGCCGTAATAATAAATATCAGTATATTGGCAAGTCTCCCACCTTTACAATGCCGTAATAATAAATATCAGTATATTGGCAAGCCTCCCACCTGTACAATGCCGTAATAATAAATATCAGTATATTGGCAAGTCTCCCACCTGTACAATGCCGTAATAATAAATATCAGTATATTGGCAAGCCTCCCACCTGTACAATGCCGTAATAATAAATATCAGTATATTGGCAAGCCTCCCACCTGTACAATGCCGTAATAATAAATATCAGTATATTGGCAAGCCTCCCACATGTACAATGCGGTAATAATAAATATCAGTATATTGGCAAGCCTCCCACATGTACAATGCAGCAATAATAAATATCAGTATATTGGCAAGCCTCCCACCTGGTTAATGCTGATGCCGGTCAGCCTCTCCACAGCCTCCGGCAGGCGGTTGAGGATTTCCAACACTTCTCCGGTCATCTTGGCAACGCCAACCTCACTGCCACCACTGGAGATCATCTTAATCTTCTTCACTTGGGTCAGGGGCTTGCTAATCTCTTCAACAACCTAAAAATATGAGGAGTTGGGTCACTGCTATCAGACAGCAGCACAGGGGGAGGGGGGGGGGGGGGGGAGCCGAATCCAAAATCTTTACTGCTCTTACGGTTTAAAAAAAACAAAAAAACAAACTGTAGTTCGAAGTTCCCTTCTTGATATATAAAGCCCTTGTTTTTATTCTTATAGCGGATACGCTGGCTGTGGGGATATCTGGGTCATAATCATTCATTAACTGTACTGCCCTCTGCTGGACAAACAGCATACAGACAAGTAAAACGGGCTGAGCCGCACAGCTCTCCATCTAGTTCTCTCACCTCCGGGAGTTTCTCCAGTAACATGTCCACCACGGCTGCCTCCTGGTAATCATGGAAAGCTTCAGCCTTTTTGGCCATCTGCTCAGCGTCGGCGCGAGCTCGGATTTCCACGGCGTAAGCTTGCGCTTCACCCCTCACCTGCAGAGGAGAGACGGCAGGGTGAACACAAGACGCCAGGCGCTGTGCACGTGTATGGTCAGGGGTCCTGCCAATCAATCTCACATGACAGTCACATGGCCAGCAAGGATGTTCTAATGGTTTCCATGCCGACCGCTTCATCTGCTTGCATAGCTCTATGTGGAGATGAACATCGTGGATCAGATTTCCCTTGATCTGACCCAAGATTCTAAACAACATGTCCGCCCCCTGATAGAGCTATACAGAGCAAAGATTCTAAACAACATGTCCGCCCCCTGATAGAGCTATACAGAGCAAAGATTCTAAACAACATGTCCGCCCCCTGATAGAGCTATACAGAGCAAAGATTCTAAACAACATGTCCGCCCCCTGATAGAGCTATACAGAGCAAAGATTCCAAGCATAATGTGCTCCCTCTGATAGAGCTATACAGAGTAAAGATTCCAAGCATAATGTGCTCCCTCTGATAGAGCTATACAGAGCAAAGATTCCAAGCATAATGTGCTCCCTCTGATAGAGCTATACAGAGCAAAGATTCCAAGCATAATGTGCTCCCTCTGATAGACCTATACAGAACAAAGATTCCAAGCATAATGTGCTCCCTCTGATAGAGCTATACAGAGCAAAGATTCTAAACAACATGTCCGCCCCCTGATAGAGCTATACAGAGCAAAGATTCTAAACAACATGTCCGCCCCCTGATAGAGCTATACAGAGCAAAGATTCTAAACAACATGTCCGCCCCCTGATAGAGCTATACAGAGCAAAGATCGTAAGCAACATGTCCGCCCCCTGATAGGAGCATGCAATTAAAGAACTCTATTGTGCAATCGGTTGGGGGAAAACAAAAAAATGCACTGCAAAAACCAGGCATTGATAGCCGAATTGGGAGACATGTAATCTGGAGTATGCTGGCAGTTCAGTTGTCAGTTCAGTTTTAATGAGCAGAACCCACAGTACTTGCTCCTATGGGCCTATCCCATAAAAGTGATCAGTTTATTTCTACTGGTTCCGTATGGCCAACCCGGCACCGCTCTACCATGGTCCAGACTGTAACAGACGATGCTTTCACTTACTTTGATAGACTCTGCTTCTGCCTCAGCCTCTGTGACCAGCTTCAGTCTGCAAAGGAGGTGCGAAGGTGAGAATAGGAGAGGGGATTAAAGCAGGAAGAACAATATAGAATTTAAAAAGTTAGACAAGGCCACGTGGTCAGTGGGAACGATAGAAGTCAATATTGGTGTCTAATCTTGTGACCACTTTAACAAAAAAGGGAAAGATAAAAATGCTTTTACAAATTTCATGTAATTTTGGTAAATCTCTTATCGGGATGACCCTCTAGATATTCAATCTTTCGGCCATTGCTTCCTCCCTTCCTGTCCCCCGACTCACCTCCCTCCCCTCTATCTCACCTCCCTCCCCTCTAACTCCTCACCTCCCTCCCCCTCTAACTCCTCACCTCCCTCCCCCCCCCCTCTATCTCACCTCCCGCCCCCTCTATCTCACCTCCCGCCCCCTCTATCTCACCTCTCGGCTTCGGCAAGTTTCTCCAGCCGGTAACGCTCTGCATCGGCCGGCTTCATCACCCTGGCCTCCAGCTCCTTCTCCCTGCGCTGGATCTCCTGATCCTGCAGTTGGATCTGTTGGGTTCTTTCCACCACTTGAACCTGGACTTTTTGCTCCTCAATCTTCTGCTTCGTCTTGGCCACCTGGAAGAAGACACAGGGACAGGTTGTTCATCGTTCTCCTGCTGGCCTGCGGGGTGGCAAACTGGGATGGACTGCCATCCGGGGTGGCACCATGGGCCGCCGTACCTGGAGCTGATAAGCCAGGTCGCTCTCTGCTTTCCTGGTGTTCACCTCCAGATCGTACGAGGCTTTCTTCAGCTCATAGTCTCTCTGTGCCTTCGCCATCTCGATCTCATTCACATACTGAGCCGAAACCTTTGCCTGCTGGGCCTCTGCCTCCTGCAAGCCCAACATCAACTTATTAGGACACCTATTTATACACCACACCCTGCTCATATTAGATCTGGTCCTCTTCCAGCATCTCCACGGATTACTTCCTATCCTCAACACAAAAGCTTCTCCTGAGGTCTTTTTTTTTTTAAAGGGAAGTCAACCATAATTGTGAATGTAGATAATAAAAAGATATGAAAAATGAGCTATACATTGTGTTAGCAGATTTGCAGCCAATGCATAATATAATAGAAACATAGGTCTTAAATATTTCTGTGGAGTCTCCTCCTTATGACATCACCTGCGTGGGAAGTGTGTAATTTACATGTCCAGCCATCGGTGATGTCATAAGGAGGAGACTCCACAGACACGTCCAGAACATGTTAAATGTATGTATTCTGCTTTGCAACACAATGTATAGATCATCTTGATCACTTTTTATTATGACAAGGTTTAGGCCTGCGTTTAATGAGCAATCTGAAGGAATAAACAAACTAGTCTTGCAGACGTCACTTTTTTTTTTTTTTTTATTAACTTCCCATCATGCTTTGTAAAATAAGATCTCACTGGTTAAGTGGGGGATCTGTACTAATGGGCAGTGCCCTGCTGCAACCACACCCCCTTACCCATATATCCGGATAGACCAATAGGAGAGCACTTCCACAGACTCCGCCCACAACTAGAGACTTTTCTTCTAAATAAACCATGATCAAAAGCAAAAAAAAAAAAAAAAAAAAAAAAAATGGACGCCGGGGAAACCAGGAAAGTTTTACTTGTAAAATCTTGCCGTTACTTCCCCTTTGAACCGCAATGTCGTGCTTTCTGCTACCATCCTACTCTAGTGAGGCACTGGGGCCTGCACAACCCCTCATTAGCTTGTTTGCTGTACACACTGTTACTCCAGTCTCCGCACCTTAATTCCAGCATCTCTCTTGGCCAAAGCCTCTCCGATCCTTGCATCTTTCTGTACCTGGGCCGTCCGCGCCTTCCCCAGGGAGTTCAGGTAGCCCTGGAGGAGAGGAGGTACAGAGGAGAAGAGGTTAGTCTGGACCAGTGCTTTCTTTACCCTGAAAATATTATTCTGGCTCCTTTTCCCTCGGTTACCTGGTCATCGTGAATGTCTTTCAGGGTGTAGCTAACGACGCTGATCCCCATGTTAACCAGGTCAGATGAGGCCACTTTAAAGACCTGCTCAGAAAACTTCTGTCTGTCCTTGTAGATCTCCTGGAAGGGAGAGAACGGCAGGGCACTGGGGTTAGAGACGGTGCTCTCCATTCCCATAGCCTGTCTCATCTCACCCTTCCTGGGTGCAAGAGGTGAGATGTAGCAAGATGAACATTTTCTCTCTCCAATTTAACTATACTTTGTACTTTAATGAATAGCCCCCAGTGTGTTTGCACCGCCGCAATATCAATTATTTAGGCATTTTTTTGTGCTTTGTATCATTCTCATTTCTATCTTTTTAAAAGACTTAGTAAGAAAAAACAAAACAAACCCAAGCAGCCCTGCATCTCACCTCCACAGTCATGTGAGCCATGATGGCGCGCTGGTGGCCCTCCAAGGTCTCCAGAGCGATATGGGCGACCTCGTTCTCATTCTTACCGAGGAACATCTGGCAGGCAGCGGCGAGCATCTCCTTATTCTGCCCCTGGATCTTCACCTACAACAAAGAGAATCAGCATGGGGCATGGAATGAAGGGCAAAGGGGAGCAGCAGCAGGGCAGGGGCAATCTTACCTGGGCGATGCCAGTCACTGAAATGGGCACCCCATGGCGGGTGTAAACCTTCTCACTCTTCACATTCAAGGTCAAGGTGTTTAAGGAGATCCTGTGGGAATAAAAACACAGTGTCCATATGTATTGCAGACAGACAGACACAGGGGGAATGCACACGGGAGGGACGCTCACCTCTGGATTTTCTGTACACAGGGCAGGACAAACACCCGACCTCCAGCAATCATTACCGGAGGACTGCGGCAGAAACCTACAAAACGACAGGAAGCAAACAGCACCAGGACTGTGAGTGTATGTTATGGTGTAACTGTACGCAGGAAAGCATCATCTAGTGGGAAAAGTAGCAGAATGTGGAGTTGACTGTGTCATGGGGAGAGGGAGTAGTAGAAGGTGGACTATGCTGTGTGTTATGGGAGAGGGAGTAGTAGAAGGTGGAGTTGGCTGTGTGTTATGGGGAGAGGGAGTAGTAGAAGGTGGACTATGCTGTGTGTTATGGGCAAGTGAGTAGTAGAAGGTGGATTTGGCTGTGTGTTATGGGGAGAGGGAGTAGTAGAAGGTGGAGTTAGCTGTGTGTTATGGGGAGAGGGAGTAGTAGAAGGTGGAGTTAGCTGTGTGTTATGGGGAGAGGGAGTAGTAGAAAGTGGAGTTGGTAGTGTGTTATGGGGAGAGGGAGTAGTAGAAGGTGGAGTTAGCTGTGTGTTATGGGGAGAGGGAGTAGTAGAAGGTGGAGTTGGCTGTGTGTCATGGGGAGAGGGAGTAGTAGAAGGTGGATTTGGCTGTGTGTTATGGGGAGAGGGAGTAGTAGAAGGTGGAGTTAGCTGTGTGTTATGGGCAAGTGAGTAGTAGAAGGTGGAGTTAGCTGTGTGTCATGGGGAGAGGGAGTAGTAGAAGGTGGATTTGGCTGTGTGTTATGGGGAGAGGGAGTAGTAGAAGGTGGAGTTAGCTGTGTGTCATGGGGAGAGGGAGTAGTAGAAGGTGGATTTGGCTGTGTGTTATGGGGAGAGGGAGTAGTAGAAGGTGGAGTTAGCTGTGTGTTATGGGAGAGGGAGTAGTAGAAGGTGGAGTTAGCTGTGTGTTATGGGAGAGGGAGTAGTAGAAGGTGGAGTTAGCTGTGTGTTATGGGAGAGGGAGTAGTAGAAGGTGGAGTTAGCTGTGTGTCATGGGGAGAGGGAGTAGTAGAAAGTGGAGTTGGTAGTGTGTTATTGGGGAGAGGGAGTAGTAGAAGGTGGAGTTAGCTGTGTGTTATTGGGGAGAGGGAGTAGTAGAAGGTGGAGTTGGCTGTGTGTTATTGGGGAGAGGGAGTAGTAGTAGGTGGACTATGCTGTGTGTTATGGGCAAGTGAGTAGTAGAAGGTGGATTTGGCTGTGTGTTATGGGGAGAGGGAGTAGTAGAAGGTGGATTTGGCTGTGTGTTATGGGGAGAGGGAGTAGTAGAAGGTGGAGTTAGCTGTGTGTTATGGGAGAGGGAGTAGTAGAAGGTGGATTTGGCTGTGTGTTATGGGGAGAGGGAGTAGTAGAAGGTGGATTTGGCTGTGTGTTATGGGGAGAGGGAGTAGTAGAAGGTGGATTTGGCTGTGTGTTATGGGGAGAGGGAGTAGTAGAAGGTGGATTTGGCTGTGTGTTATGGGAGAGGGAGTAGTAGAAGGTGGAGTTGGCTGTGTGTCATGGGGAGAGGGAGTAGTAGAAGGTGGAGTTAGCTGTGTGTTATGGGAGAGGGAGTAGTAGAAGGTGGATTTGGCTGTGTGTCATGGGGAGAGGGAGTAGTAGAAGGTGGAGTTAGCTGTGTGTTATGGTAAGGGAGTAGTAGAAGGTGGATTTGGCTGTGTGTTATGGGAGAGGGAGTAGTAGAAGGTGGATTTGGCTGTGTGTTATGGGAGAGGGAGTAGTAGAAGGTGGAGTTGGCTGTGTGTCATGGGGAGAGGGAGTAGTAGAAGGTGGAGTTAGCTGTGTGTTATGGGAGAGGGAGTAGTAGAAGGTGGATTTGGCTGTGTGTCATGGGGAGAGGGAGTAGTAGAAGGTGGAGTTAGCTGTGTGTTATGGGAGAGGGAGTAGTAGAAGGTGGATTTGGCTGTGTGTTATGGGAGAGGGAGTAGTAGAAGGTGGATTTGGCTGTGTGTTATGGGAGAGGGAGTAGTAGAAGGTGGAGTTAGCTGTGTATTCCTGAGGGGGAAGCGACTAATAACAGGAAAGACAGGACTGTACCTGATACCACCATAGCTTCATTAGGTCCACACGTATAGAACACCATCTAATAAAAGAACAGAGTATAATAAATACAGTAATCTAATTACAGATACAATAAAAAAGGAAACATTTAATCCCCATCACTCCAGTATATGTCTCATTGGACAGACACAGTTTATGGGATTTAAGATCATCATGCGGTTCAGAGATATTGGTTTAATATCTGGCGTGGCCACGTGGAGGCAATAGGTAGGCCGGCATGTGCTTTTAGTGGCCGTGGTAACAGCAGGATGGCTTGCGTGGTCTATCCTCAGAGATGGAAACATAGACTGGAGTGCGAGAGGAGATAAAATCCTCATCAGTGTTATACTGATTCAGCTCATTAATTAAAAGAACAATAGAAATAAAGATATTGAATTTATTACACATCCCCTCATCTCAGTCTGGTGGATCCCTGCTCACGACCCTTACTGAAACTAGACCCCCACAAGCGAAGCAGTTAGGGACGCACGGCCTAGTGCAGTATTGTGCAAAAACGCACTGCTCCAGAGACCAGCAGAGCACCCTGCCCCAAACAGAGCCTGCAGTGTGCTCCTGTACAGGTCAATATGCATGAATGACAGGAGGAAGATCAATCCGGGAGAAATACTGCAAAATATACGTGTTTGACGTAAGGCCTTAAAGCGGATATGTTGTTTTAAAAAGCTGCTTTGTTTATTTTCTTTTAAAGGGACTGTCTGGTGCCCAAAAATGCATCTTCCATATAGTAATGCATATTAAAGTACATTCATAGTACTTTACAATGCATGTTTTACACTTTGCATTGCGTAAAATATGAAAATCTTACACCAAGATGAATTTGTGAAATTACAGCAGTTTGCAAGAAACCAGGACTGCCCACACTAGTAGTGTTTGTTTTGCTGCAGTAACAATAAGAATAATGCAGAATTTCAAATTGATAACATTTCCAGTATGTCTAGTGATCAGACAATGTGTTGCACTGTTAAGAGATCCTACTGTGTACAAGAGCAAGGTTACTTAGATTCCACAGAATGCATTCTATTCCACTAACAGAGGAAGTGACTAAATGTGGGGACTGGACTGTCCCTTTAATATGCATTTATTTGTTTGCTTATTCTCTTTCTAGCCTGGAGCCAGCTTTTATTTTATGTTTTATTCTGACAGGTCAGTTGCGTTGGGTGACCCGTGCATCGTGGGTAAGACTTCAGTCGGAAGGTGATGGCCGGCTGAGTGTCATAGACGGTGTTTCTCGGGGGGCCCAGATCTTTGCAGGCTGCATTTATAGGAGAATTTTTCCAACTCAGCTACTTTGGCCTTAACTTTGAGATCCCCTCTTCAATTCCCTGTTTCACGAAGAGATACTCCTGCCAAATGTGTATAGCAACACACTAACAGCACTGCTACATACATGTATACCCCATGCTGTGTGCACAGGAACATGTGTTGACTGCACATGTACTGGCTGAAACAAAAACACACATGTTCACAGATGCACTCGTACACACAGATACACGCATTTTGAAGCACGTGTTTATTCTGACACGCCTGCATGCCACGGGAGAATGAATGAGGGGTGGAACGAGCGCGTGTGTATCTGCATGAGAGCTGCAGGGAGGAGGGGGGGGGGCAGGAGACCAGGATTGTACAGATCTGGTGTTAAGCTGCCCTTCCCCAAAAAGGAAGCAATGTTGGCCCCTCTCCTTGTCCAAACAAGCCATGCAGCCTGTAGTCAGAGGAGATAAGAGACACATAGGCCACGGACTGAGAGGCCATTACAAGTGGGAGGCAGGAATTTAAACAGGGTACTAATGTACCACAGACAGGGAGTCCGGGGGGCTACTCACTAATTCACCCCCGAATGTGGCAATTGAAAACCTGCCCTGCGCTCACAGCGTCCGAGATCAGCTGACCACGGCAGCACCATGTGCTGGGGCCTGCACGCTCTGTGATAAGACGATTTACTGCAACTCCCAGCGAGTGGGGCGTCAGAGCCCACTGTGCGAATCTTCTGTGTATCAACATGTGCCGCGCAGTCACCCAAAGGGTTAAAACGGGAGGATCACATCGGAGATTACGAGATTAGGTAGAAATATTTGGGGCTGTATTCGTGAACTGCAGGGAATGGAGCAGGGAATTTAAACTTAAAGGGACAGTATCACCTTTAACAAGGAGTGAACCGCGAACGTGGAGAATAAAAAATGATTGAAAAATTATCTATACATTGTCCCTTTAAGGCCAAAGTAGCTGGAGTTTATTGATTAGATCAGCAGCTCAGAGCACATCATGTAAGCAGGAAGCTGCAATGGAGACTTGCAGACTCCACGCACCATAGGTGCCAACAGCCCTGAATTTGCATGGATAGTCCTGGTTTTTTTTGGCGGGGGGGGGGGGGGGGCGGGGGGGGGGGGGGGGTTGTATTGCGGGGATATGAGCTCCAGAAATCGCATTGCCTGGAGCTCAGTGCTGTGGGGTAGTAACTCCTCCACTTTAAAATCCTCTCATTTTTGTCCAGATAGTTGGCACAGACATGGGCACCCGTCAGGCTGGCAGCATGGTTTGAATTCATTCCTTTGCAAAAATGGGTGAAAGGAAATCTAATTTCCCTGGATGCAGAGATTTATTAACCAAAAAAATCATTTACATGAAGTTTAAAAACTGTTCTGTACTTGTAGATTCATAAAGAGGGCTAAACGTTCTCATAGCCCCCTTAATAATTACTAAATTGGACCCAAACTGAAAAGACACAAAAATCTGCTAACTCTAAATAGTTTCACGTAGAAATCTATGTAGGTGCCATTGGCCTGGCTCCTAAAGATCACAAGGCTAGCTCCTTTATTGGCCACAAGCCGCAATTCCTTTCAGTTCCACAGACTGTGCCCTAGAGCTACCAAGTATTCACAGGAAGCCTCTCCAAAACATTCACTGGAAATATACCCCAGAACTATTGTAATTTGACAGTGAACTCCACATCTTAACTGCCCCGACTGAACAAAAAAATAAAAATTCCTGTGTTTTATATGAAACTCCATTCCTGGCCTCCAGCAGCCAGAAAAAACCCTGACTTGGATTTACTCAGTCTTTAGTAAATAGATACTCCATGTGTAGAATAATAAGATTCTAATGTGGTACAATCTGCAAGAAAATGCCATTGGTTTCCATGGTGACTGGGCCGTATTCTTCCCCAGATCGGACCGGCAGAGTTAATCCCCTAGGTATTTCCCGTCTCGCATTCCTTTTTAGAGCGTAATCTTGTGAGAAAGGCTCTCCCTCCTGTATGGGTTTGTACAACGCTGTACACAGAGCTCGGTACAGAATCTATATTGCTCTATACACAATGTAATATAATGTTGCCCAGTGGGAAGGAAAGTGGAGATTTGGAAATAAGGAAGTTCTATCAACGTGAAGTCAGTTGGGCATGTGATACTTAACTCTTACTTAAGGACAGACTCCCCCCCCCCCCCCAATGTTGTACTGCTCAGGATATAGGCTGTTTTTACACTTCTGTGGTGTTTATGTTTGTGTTTAGCTGCAGGGCTGCAAAATTCCTGTCGCCCGTCGCCTGGGACAAGCAGATTACATTTAGCCCTGCTGCGGGGTCAAACTTTTGTTGGCAGCTTTGTGATATTTACCATTAATCACAGCCAAACAAACACCCCTAAACAAAACACTGCTGGGGTCGTGGGGGAAGAAATCACATGCCTTCCAAAACTGAGATTACACCCTCCAAAACAAATACATAGAAAACATAAAAAAAAAACTGATGTTTCCATTCCTGTGATTCTGGTTTGTAAAAGAAGTGCAGAATTGTCCCCAAAGGACCAGTTATTGCTGGATTGGGCAGCCCCAGACACCTCTCGAGAAGCCAATGGCCATAAACGGTCATGTGAGTACATCTCCTCCGCACATGCCCAGTGACTCAACATGCCATTGGCGGAAGCAGCAGGCCTGATAATTCTGTGCATACAGCTGTACACTCGAGCCTCGAGTCTGAAGTATAGCTGAATTGGAAAATAATTTCAGCTCGGCTATTTTGGCCTTCGTTTTGCAATGCCCTCTTTCATGAACAAAGCCCGCAGAATTTGTAAAACATAAGAAGGAGATGGAGGAAAGGTTAGCGCCCCTTATTTTTTCTCATCAAACTCTCAAAGGAGGTGTTTCACGGCGTTAAATTAAAAAGAACTAGGCAGGGCTATCATCCGACACCTGCTGACTACAGGCCCTGGCCTTGGATGGGGTAACAACCTCCAGAAAGACTGTGATCACTGCCCCTCCTCCTTTTGGAACACCGCCCCTGCCTGGAGGACGGCAGGATCTTCATGGAACTCCAGGCCGGATCGCTAATGTAACATGATCCGCTAGAACTGGAACCGACCGTCGCTCCTCCCCTGAGCATCTGATCAAAGCGCTCTTGGAAAGGGAGGTCAGAAAAATGTGTGAGGCATCTGGAAAGGAGCGGTGTTTAGGACAGGGTGCGTTGGAAGGACCAGTAGCATCTTGTTTCGACACATTGGAACATCACACAACAGGCTGACAGGGTAAGGTGACAGGCAAATGGCGAGAGTGCTTGTCCTGGGAGAGACTGGGTACTGCATGTGCTAACTGAATTATGTCAGACATTCTACTTCCCCCCTCGTAGGGGTGTGTGTGTGTGTGTGTGTGTGTGTGTGTGTGTGTATATATATATACACACACACACACACACACACACACACACACACACCTGTGTGTTTACAATAAAGTATTCTGTCTGCTTTACCCAATACGACCAGTCTCGGCTATTATATTGCAGAATATTTATGTATAAATGGACGTTTAATACTGACGCACGTAGCGCTGCTTTTCATGCTATATATCGCTTAATCCTTTTTACACTTGACCCGTTGTGTGTTTCTCTGTATTCTCCAAACTCTCAGAATCATCCTCAGTCTCTTGTAGTAGAATGGACACCTAGATCCCAGTATACAGAGTTACAATCAATCAACGAACCGCCATAAGCAAGTGGATCAGCCATTTTCCTTTTCTACCAGATCTCCAAAGCAGAGCAGAGCGCGACATTCTTACAAAAGATGTTGTGTGAACTAGTAAAGAAGTGAAAACCGCTGACATTCATATACAGCAATTTATAAGCCACGGCGACTCAAGAGACTGCATTTTATTACAGACATTGGAATCAGGCGACCGCGGGAAGCTGGCAAAAAACAAAATGGCTTCTCAGGGCAATATTTTAATATTGCCGATAGAAACGTGCGCATCCCAAACACGTTAAGAAAATCCAACGCCGGGAGGCATGTTATAACCGCAGACACAGATTTGGTATAACATTAACCCTTTCAGGGAGGTTTCTGGACTCCATTTTGCCGCTCTTTTCTACTACTAAATCCGGGTATTTTTTTCTTTTTCTTTCTTCTTCTTACAAAATAAGTTATGGAATAAAATGAGCAGCTGTATAGCCGCAAATATATAGAATATAGCATTGGTTTGTCCGCCATATTATCCTTCTTTCCCAAACATGCGGCTGGATCGGGATCGATCCTGATCTATTAAAGGGCCGGCCGACTCTCCCACACTGATCAATAGGCGCAATCAGCTCTTACAATTTGGGATTATAGTGCGGAACATAAATTAATTTATATGTGGCACGGAAGACATGGAGAGTAAAAAAAAAAAAAAAGATATATATATATATATATAGAGTAAAAATTCACAGATTAACCAGCGTATTAGAACCATCGCACCAAAACGAAGGACTGCGCTGGATTTCCTAATTCGTTAATTACATTTTCTCAAGCAGTCGGTAAACCCTGTCAACACTGCTGCTTAACTGAAAAGTCATTACGTAATGCTGCGGAGGGGAATGTAATCTATATAGAACGGGGAGATGGCAGCTAGGGGAGTAACTGCATCGCGTAATACACAATGTTTAAATCACTGAAAGGAAATAAAATAATTCCTTCTGCAAGAAGAGGAACATACAAGAAAGACGCACACAGGGGATACATGGAAATAAAATACTCCATCTGGACAAAGGGAAGGAGGGGGCTAATGTTTAGATTAGGACATGGGGCCCCGCAATTTATCTAATATTACAGCGACACCCGCATTTTTATCAGGGGTGCTTTTCATTTAATAAGATGTGTATATCAGAGCTGCATTGGGTATAATGCTGACCAGTTTGAGGATCACATGACTGGGAGGTGCTGTGATCACATTAATATAATGCCTGGCCGAAAGTTCGAAAAATGGAACGTTCTGTTGGTTTCCATGGTTACTGCTCCACTTTTGGAACTTTGCTCCACTTAGTGTTCCATTTAAAGACACAAGCACATGTTAAAGCACAGCAGAATGTGTGTGTGTGTGTGTGCACCAGTCACTGCACTGCTGAATATGTAAACTAATCATCTATATATATTTATATATAGCTATAATTACAGGCTGGGAACATGGACACAAACACACCCAGAGCAGAGGTAAACAGAGGCATGCATGCACAGATCCAGATTAATATATATATATATATATATATATATATATATATATATGGTAAAAGCACTGCACCAATTACACAGATCACACACACCCAGAGCAGAGGTAAACAGAGGCATGCATGCACAGATCTAGATCTAAATATATATAGTATAAAAGCATTGCACCAATTACACAGATCACACACACCCAGAGCAGAGGTAAACAGAGGCATGCATGCACAGATCTAGATCTAAATATATATAGTATAAAAGCATTGCACCAATTACACAGATCACACACACCCAGAGCAGAGGTAAACAGAGGCATGCATGCACAGATCTAGATCTAAATATATATAGTATAAAAGCACTGCACCAATTACACAGATCACACACACCCAGAGCAGAGGTAAACAGAGGCATGCATGCACAGATCTAGATCTAAATATATATAGTATAAAAGCACTGCACCAATTACACAGATCACACACACCCAGAGCAGAGGTAAACAGAGGCATGCATGCACAGATCTAGATCTAAATATATATAGTATAAAAGCACTGCACCAATTACACAGATCACACACACCCAGAGCAGAGGTAAACAGAGGCATGCATGCACAGATCTAGATCTAAATATATATAGGGTAAAAGCATTGCACCAATTACACAGATCACACACACCCAGAGCAGAGGTAAACAGAGGCATGCATGCACAGATCTAGATCTAAATATATATAGTATAAAAGCACTGCACCAATTACACAGATCACACACACCCAGAGCAGAGGTAAACAGAGGCATGCATGCACAGATCTAGATTAATATATATATATATAGGGTAAAAGCATTGCACCAATTACACAGATCACACACACCCAGAGCAGAGGTAAACAGAGGCATGCATGCACAGATCTAGATCTAAATATATATAGTATAAAAGCACTGCACCAATTACACAGATCACACACACCCAGAGCAGAGGTAAACAGAGGCATGCATGCACAGATCCACATTAATATATATATATATATATATATATAGGGTAAAAGCACTGCACCTTGATAGGGATCACCGCCTCCTGAAGCCGGGCCTTGATTTATAATAATAATAATGCTGTTGCAGAATTTCTTCCTCTTCCCCGTGTTTTCTTCCTTTCCTGCAGCTCCACCCTGATCCCCTCACCCCTTCGTTACTACTAACGGGGGCAAAACCATAGAGACGAGAAGCAGCGCCACCTGCTGCCCGGGATGACATATTGCACGTCAACATACAGACCAATGGAACATGTATATTACATACCATGTTACCACACCATGTTACCATACCATATTACACACCATGTTACCACACCATGTTACCACACCATGTTACCATACCATATTACACACCATGTTACCACACCATGTTACCATACCATGTTACCACACCATGTTACCACACCATGTTACCACACCATGTTACCATACCATGTTACCACACCATGTTACCACACCATGTTACCATACCATATTACACACCATGTTACCATACCATGTTACCACACCATGTTACCATACCATGTTACCATACCATGTTACCACACCGTTACCACACCATATTACCATACCATGTTACCACACCATATTACCATACCATGTTACCATACTGTTACCATACTATTACCATACCATGTTACCACACCATGTTACCATACTATTACCACACCATATTACCATACCATGTTACCACACCATGTTACCATACTATTACCACACCATATTACCACACCATGTTACCATACTATTACCACACCATATTACCATACCATGTTACCATACTATTACCACACCATATTACCATACCATGTTACCATACCATGTTACCACACCATGTTACCATACTATATTACACACCATGTTACCATACCATGTTACCACACCATATTACACACCATGTTACCATACCATATTACCACACCATGTTACCATACCATGTTACCACACCATGTTACCATACCATGTTACCACACCATGTTACCACACCATGTTACCATACCATATTACACACCATGTTACCATACCATGTTACCACACCATGTTACCATACCATGTTACCATACCATGTTACCACACCGTTACCACACCATATTACCATACCATGTTACCACACCATATTACCATACCATGTTACCATACTGTTACCATACTATTACCATACCATGTTACCACACCATGTTACCATACTATTACCACACCATATTACCATACCATGTTACCACACCATGTTACCATACTATTACCACACCATATTACCACACCATGTTACCATACTATTACCACACCATATTACCATACCATGTTACCATACTATTACCACACCATATTACCATACCATGTTACCATACCATGTTACCACACCATGTTACCATACTATATTACACACCATGTTACCATACCATGTTACCACACCATATTACACACCATGTTACCATACCATATTACCACACCATGTTACCATACCATGTTACCACACCATGTTACCATACCATATTACACACCATGTTACCATACCATGTTACCACACCATGTTACCATACCATTATACCACACCATTATACCACACCATGTTACCATACTATTACCACAGCATATTACCATACCATGTTACCACACCATGTTACCATACCATATTACACACCATGTTACCATACCATGTTACCACACCATGTTACCATACCATTATACCACACCATTATACCACACCATGTTACCATACTATTACCACAGCATATTACCATACCATGTTACCACACCATGTTACCACACCATGTTACCACACCATATTACCACACCATGTTACCACACCATATTACCATACCATGTTACCATACCATATTACCATACCATGTTACCACACCATGTTACCACACCATATTACCATACCATGTTACCACACCATGTTACCACACCATATTACCATACCATATTACCATACCATATTACCACATCATGTTACCACACCATATTACCACACCATGTCACCATACCATATTACCATACCATATTACCACACCATGTTACCATACCATGTTACCACACCATGTTACCACACCATATTACCATACCATATTACCACACCATGTTACCACACCATATAACAACACCATGTCACCATACCATATTACCACACCATGTTACCATACCATGTTACCACACCGTATTACCACACCATGTTACCATACCATATTACCACACCATGTTACCACACCATGTTACCATACCATGTTACCACACCATGTTACCATACCATGTTACCACACCATATTACCATACCAAATTACCATACAATGTTACCACACCATGTTACCACACCATATTACCATACCATATTACCATACCATGTTACCACACCATATTACAACACCATATTACCACACCATGTTACCACACCATATTACCACACCATATTACCATACCATATTACCATACCATGTTACCACACCATATTACCACACCATGTTACCACACCATGTTACCATACCATATTACACACCATGTTACCATACCATGTTACCACACCATATTACCACACCATGTTACCATACTATTACCACACCATATTACCATACCATGTTACCACACCATGTTACCACACCATATTACCACACCATGTTACCACACCATATTACCATACCATGTTACCATACCATATTACCACACCATGTTACCACACCATATTACCATACCATGTTACCACACCATGTTACCACACCATATTACCATACCATATTACCATACCATATTACCACATCATGTTATCACACCATATTACCACACCATGTCACCATACCATATAACAACACCATGTCACCATACCATATTACCACACCATGTTACCATACCATGTTACCACACCATATTACCACACCATGTTACCATACCATGTTACCACACCGTATTACCACACCATGTTACCATACCATATTACCACACCATGTTACCACACCATGTTACCATACCATGTTACCACACCATGTTACCATACCCTGTTACCACACCATATTACCATACCATATTACCATACAATGTTACCACACCATGTTACCACACCATATTACCATACCATATTACCATACCATGTTACCACACCATATTACAACACCATATTACCACACCATGTTACCTCACCATATTACCACACCATATTACCACACCATATTACCATACCATGTTACCTTACCATACCATATTACCATACCATGTTATCACACCATATTACCACACCGTATTACCATACCATGTTACCTTACCATACCATACCATACCATATTACCATACCATACCATATTACACTTGTAATCATGATGTCTGTCACTATACCTGAATTCAGAATACACCTGTAATCAGGATCTTTGTCACTATACCTCAATACAGAATACACCTGTAATCATGATCTCTGTCACTATACCGCAATACAGTATCCACCTGTAATCACGATCTCTGACACTATTCATCAATGCAGTATCCACCTGTAATCATGATCTATCACTTTACCTCAGTACAGAATCCACCTGTAATCATGATCCCTGACACTATACCTCAATACAGTATCCACCTGTAATCATGATCTCTGTCACTATACCTCCATACAGAATACACCTGTAATCATGATCTATCACTATGCCTCCATACAGAATACTCCTGTAATCATGATCTATCACTATACCTCAATACAGAATACTCCTGTAATCATGATCTATCACTATACCTCAATACAGAATACTCCTGTAATCATGATCTATCACTATAACTCAATACAGAATGCTCCTGTAATCATTATCTGTCACTATACCTCAATACAGAATACTCCTGTAATCATGATCTATCACTATACCTCAATACAGAATACACCTGTAATCATGATCTATCACTATACCTCAATACAGAATACACCTGTAATCATGGTTGATTAGATTTTATATTTTTAACATTATTTTGTAACCTATTGTAACAATGCAATGTTTGGGGACCCAGGACATCTCTCAGTGTATACTCCCTGGTAAAATACTTTATCAATAAATGATCAGATTCCTGTATTGAGTTCAGGATGAGTTGGCCTGCAGGTGGCGCTGTCATACCAGCATGTGTCCAATGTTGGCCTCCCAAGCAACACAGATAAATCTACACACAATATATAGACCGATTTTTATTCTCTATATTCACAGTAATAACACTATTTATGGTCCGTTTGTGGTGATTTATGTTCCACAGAACTCAGTGTCCGCACACTGTACATATAAATTCCTTTACTATATTAATTTTTACCACCTCTGTCGGAAGACTGCTCTGTGCTCCAACCACCCTCTCTGCGAGATACTTTCTCACATTAACTTGCCCTCAGGAGGAACTGAAAAGGGGAATTAAGTAAACAAAAGTAGGCAATAAGCCGATATACACTCCCACACGCCACACACATATATCATAAAGACGGAAACATACAATGTGTCATCGGCAGATAAGAAGCATTCGGCCCATCTAGTCTGACAATAATCTAGGATAGCCTTATACCTATCCCATGCATGCTTAAACTCCTTCACAGTATTAACCTCTACCACTTCTACTGGAAGACTATTCCATGCATCCACTACCCTCTCAGTAAAGTAATACTTCCATTAGTCCCTGGCCTTATCTTATATCTAGGATAGCCTTATACCTATCCCATGCATGCTTAAACTCCTTCACTGTATTAACCTCTACCACTTCTACTGGAAGACTATTCCATGCATCCACTACCCTCTCAGTAAAGTAATACTTCCATTAGTCCCTGGCCTTATCTTATATCTAGGATAGCCTTATACCTATCCCATGCATGCTTAAACTCCTTCACTGTATTAACCTCAACCACTTCTACTGGAAGACTATTCCATGCATCCACTACCCTCTCAGTAAAGTAATACTTTCATTAGTCCCTGGTCATATCTTATATCTAGGATAGCCTTATACCTATCCCATGCATGCTTAAACTCCTTCACTGTATTAACCTCTATCACTTCTACTGGAAGACTATTCCATACATCCACTACCCTCTCAGTAAAGGTGGTAGTTTTTCTTCTTTTAAATATACTCTCCTCTTTACTGTGTTGATTACCTTTATGTGTATAAATGTTTCTATCATATCCCCCCTGTTACGTCCTCCAAGCTATACATGTTAAGATGCTTTAACCTTTCCTGGTAAGTTTTATCCTTCAACCCATGAACCAGTTTAGTAGCCCTTCTCTGAACTCTCTCCAAAGTATCAATATCCTTCTGGAGATACAGTCTCCAGTACTGCGTACAATACTCCAAGTGAGGTCTCACCAGTGCTCTGTACAATGGCATGAGCACTTCCCTCTTCCTACTGCTAATACCTCTCCCTATACAACCAGACATTCTTCTAATACCTCTACCTATCCAACCAAGCATTCTGCTAATACCTCTCCCTATACAACCAAGCATTCTGCTAATACCTCTCCTTACACAACCAAGCATTCTGCTAATACCTCTCCCTATACAACCAAACATTCTGGTAATACCTCTCCCCTTTACAACCAGACATTCTACTAATACCTCTCCCTATACAACCAGACATTCTGCTAATACCTCTCCCTATACAACCAAGCATTCTGCTAATACCTCTCCCTATACAACCAAGCATTCTGCTAATACCTCTCCCTATACAACCAAGCATTCTGCTAATACCTCTCCTATACAACCAAGCATTCTGCTAATACCTCTCCCCTTTACAACCAGACATTCTGCTAATACCTCTCCCTATACAACCAGACATTCTACTAATACCTCTCCCTATACAACCAAGCATTCTGCTAGTACCTCTACCTATCCAACCAAGCATTCTGCTAATACCTCTCCCTATACAACCAAGCAGTCTGATAATACCTCTCCCTACACAACCAAGCATTCTGCTAATACCTCTCCCTATACAACCAAGCATTCTGCTAATAACTCTCCCCTTTACAACCAGACATTCTGCTAATACCTCTCCCTATACAACCAGACATTCTGCTAATACCTCTCCCTATCCAACCAAGCATTCTGCTAATACCTCTCCCTATACAACCAAGCATTCTGCTAATACCTCTCCCTATACAACCAACCATTCTGCTAATACCTCTCATATGCAACCAAGCATTCTGCTAATACCTCTCCCTATACAACCAGACATTCTGCTAATACCTCTCCCTATCCAACCAAGCATTCTGCTAATACCTCTCCCTATACAACCAAGCATTCTGCTAATACCTCTCCCTAAACAACCGAGCATTCTGCTAATACCTCTCCCCTTTACAACCAGACATTCTGTTAATACCTCTCCCTATACAACCAGACATTCTACTAATACCTCTCCCTATACAACCAAACATTCTGTTAATACCTCTCCCTATACAACCAGACATTCTACTAATACCTCTCCCTATACAACCAAACATTCTGGTAATAACTCTCCCTATCCAACCAAGCATTCTGCTAATACCTCTCCCTAAACAACCGAGCATTCTGCTAATACCTCTCCCCTTTACAACCAGACATTCTGTTAATACCTCTCACTATACAACCAGACATTCTGCTAATACCTCTCCCTATACAACCAAACATTCTGGTAATAACTCTCCCTATACAACCAAGCATTCATTCAGTACATAATGAGATGGATTGTTTTTATTCCTCAGTTGCTTTTCTAGTTTAGCAATTCCCCTGGTGGAGGAGCAAAAACAAAAATGTGACTGAGCAGGAAGGAGATCCAGACTAATAACTGAAACACTCAGGGTGTGCAGATACTCGGTATCATTGTACATTGTGATATGATCAGAAATACATCACTGAACATGAACTCTCTGTGTGCCAGAGGGCTGCGTCACTCCTATTCTATGCAATGCACACGTATTGATTTGAATTTAATACAGAGTGTTCTATACAGTCTAGTTACAACATAAACACGCAAAGTGAGGCATCACATTCACCTGAGAGAGGCAGCACTGAGGCATCACATTCTCCTGAGAGAGGCAGCACTGAGGCATCACATTCTCCTGAGAGAGGCAGCACTGAGGCATCACATTCACCTGAGAGAGGCAGCACTGAGGCATCACATTCTCCTGAGAGAGGCAGCACTGAGGCATCACATTCACCTGAGAGAGGCAGCACTGAGGCATCACATTCACCTGAGAGAGGCAGCACTGAGGCATCACATTCTCCTGAGAGAGGCAGCACTGAGGCATCACATTCACCTGAGAGAGGCAGCACTGAGGCATCACATTCACCTGAGGCATCACATTCACCTGAGAGAGGCAGCACTGAGGCATCACATTAACCTGAGGCATCACATTCACCTGAGAGAGGCAGCACTGAGGCATCACATTCACCTGATAGAGGCAGCACCGAGGCATCACATTCACCTGAGAGAGGCAGCACTGAGGCATCACATTCACCTGAGGCATCACATTCACCTGAGAGTGGCAGCACCGAGGCATCACATTCACCTGAGAGAGGCAGCACCGAGGCATCACATTCACCTGAGAGAGGCAGCACTGAGGCACCACATTCACATCAGAGAGGCAGCACTGAGGCACCACATTCACCTGAGAGAGGCAGCACTGAGGCATCACATTCACATCAGAGAGGCAGCACTGAGGCACCACATTCACCTGAGAGAGGCAGCACTGAGGCATCACATTCACCTGAGAGAGGCAGCACTGAGGCACCACATTCACCTGAGAGAGGCAGCCCTGAGGCATCACATTCACATCAGAGAGGCAGCACTGAGGCACCACATTCACATCAGAGAGGCAGCACTGAGGCACCACATTCACCTGAGAGAGGCAGCCCTGAGGCATCACATTCACATCAGAGAGGCAGCACTGAGGCATCACATTCACCTGAGAGAGGCAGCACTGAGGCATCACATTCACCTGAGAGAGGCAGCACTGAGGCATCACATTCACCTGAGAGAGGCAGCACTGAGGCATCACATTCACCTGAGAGAGGCAGCACTGAGGCATTGCATTCACCTGAGAGAGGCAGCACTGAGGCATCACATTCACCTGAGAGAGGCACCACCGAGGCATCACATTCACCTGAGAGAGGCAGCACTGAGGCATTGCATTCACCTGAGAGAGGCAGCACTGAGGCATCACATTCACCTGAGAGAGGCAGCACTGAGGCATCACATTCACCTGAGGCATCACATTCACCTGAGAGAGGCAGCACTGAGGCATCACATTCACCTGAGAGAGGCAGCACTGAGGAATTGCATTCACCTGAGAGAGGCAGCACTGAGGCATCAAATTCACCTGAGAGAGGCAGCACTGAGGCACCACATTCACCTGAGAGAGGCAGCACTGAGGCATCACATTCACCTGAGAGAGGCAGCACTGAAGCATCACATTCACCTGAGAGAGGCAGCACTGAGGCATCACATTCACCTGAGAGAGGCAGCACTGAGGCACCACATTCACCTGAGAGAGGAAGCACTGAGACATCACATTCACCTGAGAGAGGCAGCACTGAGGCATCACATTCACCTGAGATAGGCAGCACTGAGGCACCACATTCACCTGAGAGAGGCAGCACTGAGGCATCACATTCACCTGAGAGAGGCAGCACTGAGACATCACATTCACCTGAGAGAGGCAGCACTGAGGCATCACATTCACCTGAGAGAGGCAGCACTGAGGCACCACATTCACCTGAGAGAGGCAACACTGAGGCATCACATTCACCTGAGAGAGGCAGCACTGAGGCACCACATTCACATGAGAGAGGCAGCACTGAGGCACCACATTCACCTGAGAGAGGCAGCACTGAGGCATCACATTCACATCAGAGAGGCAGCACTGAGGCATCACATTCACATCAGAGAGGCAGCACTGAGATATCACATTCACCTGAGAGAGGCAGCACTGAGATATCACATTCACCTGAGAGAGGCAGCACTGAGATATCACATTCACCTGAGAGAGGCAGCACTGAGGCACCACATTCACCTGAGAGAGGCAGCACTGAGGCATCACATTCACATCAGAGAGGCAGCACTGAGGCATCACATTCACATCAGAGAGGCATCACTGAGACACCACATTCACCTGAGAGAGGCAGCACTGAGGCACCACATGCACCTGAGAGAGGCAGCACTGAGGCACCACATGCACTTGAGAGAGGCAGCACTGAGGCATCACATTCACCTGAGAGAGGCAGCACCAAGGCATCACATTCACCCGAGAGAGGCAGCACTGAGGCATCACATTCACCTGAGAGAGGCAGCACTGAGGCATCACATTCACCTGAGAGAGGCAGCACTGAGGCATCACATTCACCTGAGAGAGGCAGCACTGAGGCATCACATTCACCTGAGAGAGGCAGCACTGAGGCATCACATTCACCTGAGAGAGGCAGCACTGAGGCATCACATTCACCCGAGAGAGGCAGCACTGAGGCATCACATTCACCCGAGAGAGGCAGCACTGAGGCATCACATTCACCCGAGAGAGGCAGCACTGAGGCATCACATTCACCCGAGAGAGGCAGCACTGAGGCATCACATTCACCTGAGAGAGGCAGCGCTGAGGCATCACATTCACCTGAGAGAGGCAGCACTGAGGCATCACATTCACCTGAGAGAGGCAGCACTGAGGCACCACATGCACTTGAGAGAGGCAGCACTGAGGCATCACATTCACCTGAGAGAGGCAGCACTGAGGCACTGCATTCACCTGAGAGAGGCAGCACTGAGGAATTGCATTCACCTGAGAGAGGCAGCACAGAGGCATCACATTCACCTGAGAGAGGCAGCACTGAGGCATCACATTCACCTGAGAGAGGCAGCACTGAGGCATCACATTCACCTGAGAGAGGCAACACCGAGGCATCACATTCACCTGAGAGAGTCAGCACTGAGCCATCACATTCACCTGAGAGAGGCAGCACTGAGGCATCACATTCACATCAGAGAGGCAGCACTGAGGCATCACATTCACATCAGAGAGGCAGCACTGAGGCATCACATTCACCTGAGAGAGGCAGCACTGAGGCATCACATGCACCTGAGAGAGGCAGCACTGAGGCATTGCATTCACCTGAGAGAGGCAGCACTGAGGCATCACATTCACCTGAGAGAGGCAGGACTGAGGCATCACATTCACCTGAGTGAGGCAGCACTGAGGCACCACATTCACCTGAGAGAGGCAGCACTGAGGCACCACATTCACCTGAGAGAGGCAGCACTGAGGCATCACATTCACCTGAGTGAGGCAGCACTGAGGCATCACATTCACCTGAGTGAGGCAGCACTGAGGCACCACATTCACCTGAGAGATGCACCACTGAGGCATCACATTCACCTGAGAGAGGCAGCACTGAGGCATCACATTCACCTGAGAGAGGCAGCACTGAGGCATCACATTCACCTGAGAGAGGCAGCACTGAGGCATCACATTCACCTGATAGAGGCAGCACCGAGGCATCACATTCACCTGAGAGAGGCAGCACTGAGGCATCACATTCACCTGAGGCATCACATTCACCTGAGAGTGGCAGCACCGATGCATCACATTCACCTGAGAGAGGCAGCACTGAGGCACCACATTCACATCAGAGAGGCAGCACTGAGGCACCACATTCACCTGAGAGAGGCAGCACTGAGGCATCACATTCACATCAGAGAGGCAGCACTGAGGCACCACATTCACCTGAGAGAGGCAGCACTGAGGCATCACATTCACCTGAGAGAGGCAGCACTGAGGCACCTCATTCACCTGAGAGAGGAAGCACTGAGGCACCACATTCACCTGAGAGAGGAAGCACTGAGGCACCACATTCACCTGAGAGAGGCAGCACTGAGGCACCACATTCACCTGAGAGAGGCAGCACTGAGGAATTGCATTCACCTGAGAAAGGCAGGACTGAGGCATCACATTCACCTGAGTGAGGCAGCACTGAGGCATCACATTCACCTGAGAGAGGCAGCACTGAAGCATCACATTCACCTGAGAGAGGCAGCACTGAGGCACCACATTCACCTGAGAGAGGCAGCACTGAGGCACCACATTCACCTGAGAGAGGCAGCACTGAGGCATCACATTCACCCGAGTGAGGCAGCACTGAGGCATCACATTCACCTGAGTGAGGCAGCACTGAGGCACCACATTCACCTGAGAGATGCACCACTGAGGCATCACATTCACCTGAGAGAGGCAGCACTGAGGCATCACATTCACCTGAGAGAGGCAGCACTGAGGCATCACATTCACCTGAGAGAGGCAGCACTGAGGCATCACATTCACCTGAGAGAGGCAGCACTGAGGCACCACATTCACCTGAGAGAGGCAGCACTGAGGCATCACATTCTCCTGAGAGAGGCAGCACTGAGGCATCACATTCACCTGAGAGAGGCAGCACTGAGGCATCACATTCACCTGAGAGAGGCAGCACTGAGGCATCACATTCTCCTGAGAGAGGCAGCACTGAGGCATCACATTCACCTGAGAGAGGCAGCCCTGAGGCATCACATTCATCTGAGGCATCACATTCACCTGAGAGAGGCAGCACTGAGGCATCACATTCACCTGAGGCATCACATTCACCTGAGAGAGGCAGCACTGAGGCATCACATTCACCTGATAGAGGCAGCACCGAGGCATCACATTCACCTGAGAGAGGCAGCACTGAGGCATCAGATTCACCTGAGGCATCACATTCACCTGAGAGTGGCAGCACCGAGGCATCACATTCACCTGAGAGAGGCAGCACTGAGGCACCACATTCACCTGAGAGAGGCAACACTGAGGCATCACATTCACCTGAGAGAGGCAGCACTGAGGCACCACATTCACATGAGAGAGGCAGCACTGAGGCACCACATTCACCTGAGAGAGGCCGCACTGAGGCATCACATTCACATCAGAGAGGCAGCACTGAGGCATCACATTCACATCAGAGAGGCAGCACTGAGATATCACATTCACCTGAGAGAGGCAGCACTGAGATATCACATTCACCTGAGAGAGGCAGCACTGAGGCACCACATTCACCTGAGAGAGGCAGCACTGAGGCATCACATTCACATCAGAGAGGCAGCACTGAGGCATCACATTCACATCAGAGAGGCAGCACTGAGGCACCACATTCACCTGAGAGAGGCAGCACTGAGGCACCACATGCACCTGAGAGAGGCAGCACTGAGGCACCACATGCACTTGAGAGAGGCAGCACTGAGGCATCACATTCACCTGAGAGAGGCAGCACCAAGGCATCACATTCACCTGAGAGAGGCAGCACTGAGGCATCACATTCACCCGAGAGAGGCAGCACTGAGGCATCACATTCACCTGAGGCACCACATTCACCTGAGAGAGGCAGCACTGAGGCATCACATTCACATCAGAGAGGCAGCACTGAGGCACCACATTCACCTGAGAGAGGCAGCACTGAGGCATCACATTCACCTGAGAGAGGCAGCACTGAAGCATCACATTCACCTGAGAGAGGCAGCACTGAGGCACCACATTCACCTGAGAGAGGCAGCACTGAGGCACCACATTCACCTGAGAGAGGCAGCACTGAGGCATCACATTCACCCGAGTGAGGCAGCACTGAGGCATCACATTCACCTGAGTGAGGCAGCACTGAGGCACCACATTCACCTGAGAGATGCACCACTGAGGCATCACATTCACCTGAGAGAGGCAGCACTGAGGCATCACATTCACCTGAGAGAGGCAGCACTGAGGCATCACATTCACCTGAGAGAGGCAGCACTGAGGCACCACATTCACCTGAGAGAGGCAGCACTGAGGCATCACATTCTCCTGAGAGAGGCAGCACTGAGGCATCACATTCACCTGAGAGAGGCAGCACTGAGGCATCACATTCACCTGAGAGAGGCAGCACTGAGGCATCACATTCTCCTGAGAGAGGCAGCACTGAGGCATCACATTCACCTGAGAGAGGCAGCCCTGAGGCATCACATTCATCTGAGGCATCACATTCACCTGAGAGAGGCAGCACTGAGGCATCACATTCACCTGAGGCATCACATTCACCTGAGAGAGGCAGCACTGAGGCATCACATTCACCTGATAGAGGCAGCACCGAGGCATCACATTCACCTGAGAGAGGCAGCACTGAGGCATCACATTCACCTGAGGCATCACATTCACCTGAGAGTGGCAGCACCGAGGCATCACATTCACCTGAGAGAGGCAGCACTGAGGCACCACATTCACCTGAGAGAGGCAACACTGAGGCATCACATTCACCTGAGAGAGGCAGCACTGAGGCACCACATTCACATGAGAGAGGCAGCACTGAGGCACCACATTCACCTGAGAGAGGCCGCACTGAGGCATCACATTCACATCAGAGAGGCAGCACTGAGGCATCACATTCACATCAGAGAGGCAGCACTGAGATATCACATTCACCTGAGAGAGGCAGCACTGAGATATCACATTCACCTGAGAGAGGCAGCACTGAGGCACCACATTCACCTGAGAGAGGCAGCACTGAGGCATCACATTCACATCAGAGAGGCAGCACTGAGGCATCACATTCACATCAGAGAGGCAGCACTGAGGCACCACATTCACCTGAGAGAGGCAGCACTGAGGCACCACATGCACCTGAGAGAGGCAGCACTGAGGCACCACATGCACTTGAGAGAGGCAGCACTGAGGCATCACATTCACCTGAGAGAGGCAGCACCAAGGCATCACATTCACCTGAGAGAGGCAGCACTGAGGCATCACATTCACCCGAGAGAGGCAGCACTGAGGCATCACATTCACCTGAGGCACCACATTCACCTGAGAGAGGCAGCACTGAGGCATCACATTCACATCAGAGAGGCAGCACTGAGGCACCACATTCACCTGAGAGAGGCAGCACTGAGGCATCACATTCACCTGAGAGAGGCAGCACTGAGGCACCACATTCACCTGAGAGAGGCAGCACTGAGGCACCACATTCACCTGAGAGAGGCAGCACTGAGGCATCACATTCACCTGAGAGAGGCAGCACTGAGGCATCACATTCACCTGAGAGAGGCAGCACTGAGGCACCACATTCACCTGAGAGAGGCAGCACTGAGGCATCACATTCACCTGAGGCATCACATTCACCTGAGAGAGGCAGCACTGAGGCATCAAATTCACCTGAGAGAGGCAGCACTGAGGCATCACATTCACCTGAGAGAGGCAGCACTGAGGCACCACATTCACCTGAGAGAGGCAGCACTGAGGCATCACATTCACCTGAGAGAGGCAGCACTGAGGCATCACATTCACCTGAGAGAGGCAGCACTGAGGCATCACATTCACCTGAGAGAGGCAGCACTGAGGCATCACATTCACCTGAGAGAGGCAGCACTGAGGCATCACATTCACCTGAGAGAGGCAGCACTGAGGCATCACATTCACCTGAGAGAGGCAGCACTGAGGCATCACATTCACCTGTATAGTGGCATGTAATCTATTCACTCTACCTCTGTATAGTGGCATGCAATCTATTCTCCATACCTCTGTATAGTGACACATCTCTTCTGCATAAAACCACTGAATGTATTCCATTTTCCAGAGTAGTGTAGTGTCTGTTATATTGACTGTACCTCTGTATAGTGATACAGTAACCATGTATAGTGTTGTGTCTCATGCATTCATTATATACCTGTATAGCATACTGTATGCACTGTATCTCTGTATAGTGTGTCCTGTATGTACTGTATCTCTGTATTGTGTGTCCTGTATGTACTGTATCTCTGTATAGTGTGTCCTGTATGTACTGTATCTCTGTATAATGTGTCCTGTGTGTACTGTATCTCTGTATAGTGTGTCCTGTATGCACTGTATCTCTGTATAGTGTGTCCTGTATGTACTGTATCTCTGTATAGTGTGTCCTGTATGCACTGTATCTCTGTATTGTGTGTCCTGTGTGTACTGTATCTCTGTATAGTGTGTCCTGTATGTACTGTATCTCTGTATAGTGTGTCCTGTGTGTACTGTATCTCTGTATAGTGTGTCCTGTATGTACTGTATCTCTGTATTGTGTGTCCTGTATGTACTGTATCTCTGTATAGTGTGTCCTGTATGTACTGTATCTCTGTATAGTGTGTCCTGTATGTACTTTATCTCTGTATAATGTGTCCTGTATGTACTGTATCTCTGTATAATGTGTCCTGTGTGTACTGTATCTCTGTATAGTGTGTCCTGTATGCACTGTATCTCTGTATAGTGTGTCCTGTATGTACTGTATCTCTGTATAGTGTGTCCTGTATGTACTGTATCTCTGTATAGTGTGTCCTGTATGTACTGTATCTCAGTATAGTGTGTCCTGTAGGTACTGTATCTCTGTATTGTGTGTCCTGTATGTACTGTATCTCTGTATAATGTGTCCTGGATGCACTGTATCTCTGTATTGTGTGTCCTGTATGTACTGTATCTCTGTATTGTGTGTCCTGTATGTACTGTATCTCTGTATAGTGTGTCCTGTATGCACTGTATCTCTGTATAGTGTGTCCTGTATGTACTGTATCTCTGTATAGTGTGTCCTGTATGTACTGTATCTCTGTATAATGTGTCCTGTATGTACTGTATCTCTGTATAGTGTGTCCTGTATTTACACACTGTATCTCTGTATAGTGTGTCCTGTATGTACTGTATCTCTGTATAGTGTGTCCTGTATGTACTGTATCTCTGTATAGTGTGTCCTGTATGTACAGTATCTCTGTATTGTGTGTCCTGTGTGTACTGTATCTATGTATAGTGTGTCCTGTATGTACTGTATCTCTGTATTGTGTGTCCTGTATGTACTGTATCTCTGTATAGTGTGTCCTGTATGTACTGTATCTCTGTATAGTGTATCCTGTATGTACTGTATCTCTGTATTGTGTGTCCTGTATGTACTGTATCTCTGTATAGTGTGTCCTGTGTGTACTGTATCTCTGTATAGTGTGTCCTGTATGTACTGTATCTCTGTATAGTGTATCCTGTATGTACTGTATCTCTGTATTGTGTGTCCTGTATGTACTGTATCTCTGTATAGTGTGTCCTGTGTGTACTGTATCTCTGTATAGTGTGTCCTGTATGTACTGTATCTCTGTATAATGTGTCCTGTGTGTACTGTATCTCTGTATAGTGTGTCCTGTATGTACTGTATCTCTGTATAGTGTGTCCTGTATGTACTGTATCCCTGTATAGTGTGTCCTGTATGTACTGTATCTCTGTATTGTGTGTCCTGTATGTACTGTATCTCTGTATATTGTGTCCTGTATGCACTGTATCTCTTTATAGTGTGTCCTGTATGTACTGTATCTCTGTATAATGTGTCCTGTATGTACTGTATCTCTGTATAGTGTGTCCTGTATGTACTGTATCTCTGTATTGTGTGTCCTGTATGTACTGTATCTCTGTATAGTGTGTCCTGTATGTACTGTATCTCTGTATAGTGTGTCCTGTATGTACTGTATCTCTGTATAGTGTGTCCTGTATGTACTGTATCTCTGTATAATGTGTGTCCTGTATGTACTGTATCTCTGTATAGTGTGTCCTGTATGTACTGTATCTCTGTATAGTGTGTCCTGTATGTACTGTATCTCTGTATAATGTGTCCTGTATTTACTGTATCTCTGTATAGTGTGTCCTGTGTGTACTGTATCTCTGTATTGTGTGTCCTGTATGTACTGTATCTCTGTATAATGTGTCCTGTATGTACTGTATCTCTGTATAGTGTGTCCTGTATTTACTGTATCTCTGTATAGTGTGTCCTGTGTGTACTGTATCTCTGTATAGTGTGTCCTGTATGTACTGTATCTCTGTATAGTGTGTCCTGTATGTACTGTATCTCTGTATAGTGTGTCCTGTGTGTACTGTATCTCTGTATAGTGTGTCCTGTGTGTACTGTATCTCTGTATAGTGTGTCCTGTATGTACTGTATCTCTGTATAGTGTGTCCTGTATGTACTGTATCTCTGTATTGTGTGTCCTGTCTGTACTGTATCTCTGTATTGTGTGTCCTGTATGTACTGTATCTCTGTATAATGTGTGTCCTGTATGTACTGTATCTCTGTATAGTGTGTCCTGTATGTACTGTATCTCTGTATAATGTGTCCTGTATGTACTGTATCTCTGTATAGTGTGTCCTGTATGTACTGTATCTCTGTATTGTGTGTCCTGTATGTACTGTATCTCTGTATAGTGTGTCCTGTATGTACTGTATCTCTGTATAGTGTGTCCTGTATGCACTGTATCTCTGTATTGTGTGTACTGTATGTACTGTATCATGGACCAGCATGTTAGTATCTCTGTTATTAGAGTAAAACATGTTTTGAAGGTGGAGAATTATCTTTGTGTTTGTGGAATTTCAGTCATTGCTCTGAATGACATTATCTCTGATAATTGGCCAATATAATCTCCTATTGTGTATGATTTGTGACGCAGTGTATAACTGTAATGAGTATCTCCCAATAGACGTCACTCGGTATAATCCCTTTCTGAATGTCTGTAATGTGATGGAGAATACAGCCTCCCAGCCAGGGCCGGCCCTGCTCCCAGCCTGCGGCTCCCAGATACAGCCTGACACAAGCAAACCCACAGGTGTTCTTCTGCCCCCCTTTCATTGCTGTGCTGCCCCCCCCTGTTAATATTGTATTGCCACCAGTGCAAACACACAACCTACATTCGCCTCATTCTAGGGCAAAGATGTTAAAGTGGAGCAGTCTCCATGGTAACCAGTGATGGATCCAAATTTAGAACTTTGACCCAAAAATGTTTAAAAAAAAAAAAAATTAATAATATCTGTTGTGAGGAGCTGCGCCAAATCAAGACCAGGAACTCTATGGGGGGGCTATTGACTAAAAGTGAACTGCAGAAATCTGCCTGGAATGGCTAACTCGACCATCTCTCCATCTCAGCTATTCAGGCCTGAATTTTTGCAGCTCCCTTGCATAGTGGCCAACAGTTCCCAATTTGCCGTGACAGTCCCATTTTTCTTTGCCGTTTCCTGTCTCCTGACACCATGAGACCCAGTATCTGCCCCCGGTAGTCTGGAGCCCAGTCCTCGGCCCTCTTTAATGTATAGACCCTCTTAAACCAAGTGTAAATACTGAACTCTTTGTCTCTGGCTCCGCAGCCTGGCTGAGACCCACCGGAGCCTGGACTGTGGTCAGTCCCCATCCCCAAAAAGCCATTGGAAGGAAAGGGACGTGAGGGTCCTGTGGTGGAGGAAATGGTAGCAGCTGCTGACAGGGAGGAAGAAAGCCCCCCAAGAGGAGGAGGGGGAGACAGCTGTTAAGGAGAGGGGGGCAGGTGGCAGGGTTTACAATGTAAGGGACACCAGCAGTGGGCAGAAGTCTGTCACTAATGTAACATGTGGGCAGAGGTACATGTCAGGACCAAAGCCTAAGGTTCAATGCCTGACCTAAAGACCAGCAATCCATCAGTCACCTCCTCTCCAAGGTCAGAGGTCACCTCCTCTCCAAGGTCAGAGGTCACCTCCTCTCCAAGGTCAGAGGTCACCTCCTCTCCAAGGTCAGAGGTCACCTCCTCTCCAAGGTCAGAGGTCACCATTCACCATATACCTGGGACATGTTAATGGCAGAACTCTGTGCAATCCCTGGCAGGAGGTCACGTCTCGGAAACTCTCTACTGGATACATGTTATCAGCTGGGTCAACACCGGCCCCCAGCACGTACAGCATTAGCATCTCAGTGCTATGTCTAGCTGCCATGCTGCTGGAGATGTTCACAGAAGGTCATAAAACCAGGGAATGACTAGTCCTGGAGGGGCATCACCCCATTCCTAGCCCCCCAGCCCCCCCCCCACCTATTCACCAATGGGAGACATGATGGATGTCCTCTTGGTTTTAGAGCAGCAGAGAGCTAGACTGCACAAGGCGGGGCCTGATCTGGATTTATATCACACTGAGCCCTACACAGTGCCAGACTAAGGGTGGGCAGCAGGATGGGATCCTACATTGGGCACTATAGGTTAGAGCAGTTTTTTTTTTAAAGATAAAATACTTTGTGGGCGGGTCTTGAGGAATGTGGGAGGAGCATATTCTAAAAGGAGCAGTAAAAGAGCCAAATGGGGGTCCTGCAGAAGAGGTTGCGGTATGTGTGAGAGGACTTAATAATAAGACACTTTGATACAGGGATATATCATGGTCCCTTTAATATCAGGTAGAGATACTCAGTATCAGTATATAATGCGATCGTTATACATACACGTAATATAAAATATATACTGCTATATAAAAAAAGAATAATAAAATAGTGGAAACGTTATGAACACAAATAAATATAGAAAGCCATAAATATTGGGGGGGAAATGAGCGCGATGATCTGACGGTGGGCGTGTTGCTGCAGGCTCCGCAGTTAGTGAGATGCTCTGCAGACCTCTCTTGGAGTAGTGATGTTCTGCAGGTTGTGACACTCATCTCAGCTGCTGTAATGAAACAAGAAGTCCAGTTAGCCGAAGAGTCAAAGCCCAAAATATACCCCCCCATCCCTGGCTCCTAAATACATCCCCCCATCCCTGGCTCCAAAATATATCCCCCCATCCCTGGCTCCTAAATACATCCCCCCATCCCTGGCTCCAAAATATATCCCCCCATCCCTGGCTCCTAAATACATCCCCCCATCCCTGGCTCCTAAATACATCCCCCCATCCCTGGCTCCAAAATATATCCCCCCATCCCTGGCTCCTAAATACATCCCCCCATCCCTGGCTCCAAAATATATCCCCCCATCCCTGGCTCCTAAATACATCCCCCCATCCCTGGCTCCTAAATACATCCCCCCATCCCTGGCTCCAAAATATATCCCCCCATCCCTGGCTCCTAAATACATCCCCCATCCCTGGCTCCAAAATATATCCCCCCATCCCTGGCTCCTAAATACATCCCCCCATCCCTGGCTCCAAAATATATCCCCCCATCCCTGGCTCCTAAATACATCCCCCCATCCCTGGCTCCAAAATATATCCCCCCATCCCTGGCTCCTAAATACATCCCCCATCCCTGGCTCCAAAATATATCCCCCCATCCCTGGCTCCTAAATACATCCCCCCATCCCTGGCTCCTAAATACATCCCCCCATCCCTGGCTCCAAAATATATCAGAATACTCTGCACTGTTACACTGTATCATTGTGATATCAGAATACACTGCACTGTTACACGCTGTATCACTGTGATATCAGAATACTCTGCACTGTTACACTGTATCACTGTGATATCAGAATACTCTGCACTGTTACACTATATCACTGTGATATCAGAATACTCTGCACTGTTACACTGTATCACTGTGATATCAGAATACTCTGCACTGTTACACTGTATCACTGTGATATCAGAATACTCTGCACTGTTACACTGTATCACTGTGATATCAGAATACTCTGAACTGTTACACTGTATCACTGTGATATCATAATACTCTGCACTGTTACACTGTATCACTGTGATATCAAAATACTCTGCACTGTTACACTGTATCACTGTGATATCAGAATACTCTGCACTGTTACACTGTACCACTGTGATATCATAATACTCTGCACTGTTACACTGTATCACTGTGATATCAGAATACTCTGCACTGTTACACACTGTATCACTGTGATATCATAATACTCTGCACTGTTACACTGTATCACTGTGATATCAGAATACTATGCACTGTTACACACTGTATCACTGTGATATCAGAATACTCTGCACTGTTACACGCTGTATCACTGTGATATCAGAATACACTGCACTGTTACACTATATCACTGTGATATCAGAATACTCTGCACTGTTACACTGTATCACTGTGATATCAGAATACTCTGCACTGTTACACTGTATCACTGGGATATCAGAATACTCTGCACTGTTACACTGTATCACTGTGATAGAATACACTGCACTGTTACACACTGTATCACTGTGATATCAGAATACACTGCACTGTTACACTGTATCACTGTGATATCAGAATACTCTGCACTGTTACACTGTATCATTGTGATATCAGAATACTCTGCACTGTTACACTGTATCACTGTGATATCAGAATACTCTGCTCTGTTACACTGTATCACTGTGATATCAGAATACTCTGCACTGTTACACTGTATCACTGCTATATCAGAATCCCCTGCACTGTTACACTGTATCACTGTGATATCAGAATACACTGCACTGTTACACTGTATCACTGTGATATCAGAATACTATGCACTGTTACACTGTATCACTGTGATATCAGAATACTATGCACTGTTACACTGTGATATCAGAATACTATGCACTGTTACACACTGTATCACTGGGATATCAGAATACTCTGCACTGTTACACTGTATCACTGTGATATCAGAATACTATGCACTGTTACACACTGTATCACTGGGATATCAGAATACACTGCACTGTTACACACTGTATCACTGTGATATCAGAATACTCTGCACTGTTACACGCTGTATCACTGTGATATCAGAATACCCTTCACTGTTACACTGTATCATTGTGATATCAGAATACTCTGCACTATTACACTGTATCATTGTGATATCAGAATACTCTGCACTGTTACACTGTATCACTGTGATATCAGAATACTCTGCACTGTTACACTGTATCACTGTGATATCAGAATACTCTGTACTGTTACACTGTATCACTGTGATAGAATACACTGCACTGTTACACACTGTATCACTGTGATATCAGAATACTCTGAACTGTTACACTGGATCACTGTGATATCAGAATACTCTGCACTGTTACACTGTATCACTGTGATATCATAATACTCTGCACTGTTACACTGTATCACTGTGATATCAGAATACACTGCACTGTTACACTATATCACTGTGATATCAGAATACTCTGCACTGTTACACTGTATCACTGTGATATCAGAATACTCTGCACTGTTACACTGTATCACTGTGATATCAGAATACTCTGCACTGTTACACTGTATCACTGTGATAGAATACACTGCACTGTTACACTGTATCACTGTGATATCAGAATACTCTGCACTGTTACACTGTATCACTGTGATATCAGAATACTCTGCACTGTTACACTGTATCACTGTGATATCATAATACTCTGCACTGTTACACTGTATCACTGTGATATCAGAATACTCTGCACTGTTACACTGTATCACTGTGATATCAGAATACTCTGCACTGTTACACTGTATCACTGTGATAGAATACTCTGCACTGTTACATTGTATCACTGTGTTACAAAGACTGTGTTACTCTTATAATTATATTTAATTATGTATATTTATATTATTTATATTTATAATTATATTTAATTATTCTCTGCGAATTGCAGAATGGGCTGAAGAGGTTGTAAATTCTGAGTAAAATCCCTGGAGTTACCACCCTGGGGTTTTATTAATGGGCAACGGTTACACAATAAATTCATAGAAAGATGGCATCAAGTGCAGGCATTTTAAACAGAAATGATTCAATGAAGGATACAAATAAAGCACAATATTGACTCCTATTGGCTCTGTATAGAGCTTTCAACTTAAACTCCTTCACTGTATTAACCTCTACCACTTCTACTGGAAGACTATTCCATGCATCCACTACCCTCTCAGTAATGTAATACCTTCATTAGTCCCTGGCCTTATCTTATATCTAGGATAGCCTTATACCTACCCCACGCATGCTTAAACTCCTTCACTGTATTAACCTATACCACTTCTACTGGAAGACTATTCCATGCATCCACTACCCTCTCAGTAAAGTAATACTTTCATTAGTCCCTGACCTTATCTTATATTTAGGATAGCCTTATACCTATCCCATGCATGCTTAAACTCCTTCACTGTATTAACCTCTACCACTTCTACTGGAAGACTATTCCATACATCCACTACCCTCTCAGTAAAGTAATACTTTCCTTAGTCCCTCGCCTTATCTTATATCTAGGATAACCTTATACCTATCCCACGCATGCTTAAACTCCTTCACAGTATTAACCTCTACCACTTCTACTGGAAGACTATCCCATGCATCCACTACCCTCTCAGTAAAATAATACTTTCATTAGTCCCTGGCCTTATCTTATATCTAGGATAGCCTTATACCTATCCCATGCATGCTTAAACTCCTTCACTGTATTAACCTCTACCACTTCTACTGGAAGACTATTCCATGTATCCACTACCCTCTCAGTAATGTAATACTTTCATTAGTCCCTGGCCGTATCTTATATCTAGGATAGCCTTATACCTATCCCACGCATGCTTAAACTCCTTCACAGTATTAACCTCTACCACTTCTACTGGAAGGCTACTCCATGCATCCACTACCCTCTCAGTAATGTAATACTTTCATTAGTCCCTGGCCTTATCTTATATCTAGGATAGCCTTATACCTATCCCACGCATGCTTAAACTCCTTCACTGTATTAACCTCTACCACTTCTACTGGAAGACTATTCCATGCATCCACTACCCTCTCAGTAATGTAATACTTTCATTAGTCCCTGGCCTTATCTTATATCTAGGATAGCCTTATACCTATCCCACGCATGCTTAAACTGCTTCACAGTATTAACCTCTACCACTTCTACTGGAAGGCTATTCCATGCATCCACTATGTTCGCAGTACAGTAATATCCCTTGATATTAGTTTGAAACCTTTTCGCCCCTCTCACCTTCCTTCCGATCTTATTTCTCCGGGGGGCCGGAGTCTGGAAATTGAGTCTCTGGGCAATACGAGTGGTCACCCCGAGTCGGACGTCGGTCGTCACCGCCTTCCAGCTCATGGCTTTCTCACATCTGGGGCAGGTGAATTGTCCAGTCATAGTTTTCCTCCCCCCGACGTGGGTCACCAAGCAGCCCCTACAGTAACTGTGCCCACATTCCGTGGTCACTGGATCTTCAAAATAACTGGTGCACAGCGGGCACACGGCTCCCTCCTGAAGCTCTTTCATGGGCCGATCATTAGCCATGGCAGCAGGTGAGATACTCCCTTCCATATGGCAGACTGAGAACGTATAGTACACATATCACATGTATATTTATATGCACATGCTTGCATGATCTCCGCCCCCTGTTTACTTGCCATAAATACCGCAGGCAGCAGGGTGTGGAGTTATGTGGTTTGGCAGGTTTGTGGAGGTAAAAAAAACATAGGACGGGGCCTGGGGAGCTTGGTCACTCATCCTGGATGATATAATAAGGAATTAATATGCTAAGTATGACCAGCAGGCAACAAGAGGTTGAAGAGGGGGTTATATAACTTGGAAAAACATGGTGTAATCATCAACGTATCCCAGGTTTAAAGAGAGAAGGAAAACGCGTTGGGGAGCTGAATGCGTAGGGGCGTGCGGCATCAAGAGCAGCTCTGATCTGTAAAAGGGGAACAATCAGCAGGGACATTCTGATTGCTCCACTATTAGACCCAATGCCTCAGGCGTGATCTGAACTCCAAGGGGCTCTGTCAACCTAAACATTATCTATACTGGGAATAAAAAAGATTTAAAAAAATAATATATCCATGGTGTTAGCCGAATTGGAGCAAATGCAGAAAATCAGAGAAAAACATGTTTTAATTGAGTCTGTGGAGTCTCCTGCTTATGACATCACCTGGGGCCTGATATGCAAATGAACTAATCCTCAATGGGATAATGTGTAATTGGCATATCAAGCCACAAGGTAACAAACACTTTAAGAAACATCTATCTCTTATCTTTTTGCTCCAGTCCTGCTGACACAATATATTGATCAGTTTGCATCATGTTTTATTCTCTCCATTCGCGGTATGATCCGTGTTCAGGTGATCCAGTCCTTGCAATGATCAGTATGGGTTATTGTATGCATAGAAAAGAGGAGAAAGCGACAGAAATTAAAAGTAAATAAAATAAAATAGTATAAATGTAAAAATGCACCATACAATACACGAATATAGGGTATAAAAAATATATACCGGCAGATTTAATAAATATAATAAAACCAACAGACACAAATGCACCTAACAATAATGGCAATTAATGTACGTTGGTAACAGGTACAAATTAAATAAAAGAGCGTGAAACAAAACAAACGTAAGTATAAAATAATACAAGTAGATTATACACACCCTACAATCCATCTGAGATAATGCTGGAACTGTGAATCCGAAGCAAACAAGAGCCTGGCCAGGTCTTTCGCAAAAAATCGAGGACGCCAAAAAGGGACGCGTTTCGGGAACTTCTTCAGCCTTTGGCGTCCAGCAATTGTATGCATGCATGTACATATATTATGAGATTACCATATTATTATGATATTAAACCTGTACAAAGCACAGGTCGTCAATTTGTATAAGAAGACAGCGGGGGTGTATATAAATACAGCATATCTATCAGCAGCTAAGAAAGGGTCAATCCCAGCTGGGACTAATGTTTAACGTCAGCTCCCAATAGAATTACACTAGAGCACTGGGCACCAGGGCAGCTCGTGGCCCTATCTGGAGTATTGCACTTTATATACATTGGTCTTACTGCCAATGTAAAAAAAATATTAAAAAAAAATCACAAATTGTATGAGCAGAACTGAAACGACTAAATTAGGAGGAAACAAAACATATTTTAAATGTGTCTTCTGCTTATGACATCACCTGTGGCCTGATATGCAAATTAACTGCTTATCGATGGGAAAGATGTAATTTGCATATCAAGCCATAATGATGTCATAATGACATGAGCACATTTAGGTATTTCGATTCATTTATTGCTGGCTTCATGTTATCTGATTACTTGTTGCAAATGATACTTGCCGCAGTAAGATCTCTTCGATAATGCACTGTGTGGATGAGTCGAGCAGCCCACCTCTCTGACATCTGTTTTAAAACAGCCGTAATATAAGACTTTGGGGAAAGAGATTCTGGTTTAATCACGAGGCAACGAACGATGATTTCATTAGAACTTTATAGACTCCAAAGACATCTGTGTTGCTGTAAAAACGAACTTAAGAAACATTACGGTAAATAAATAATTTAGACCATGACTAACATTAACTTGTCTATACAAGTGTTAGCAGAACTGCAAGCGAATGTATAAATCAGGAGAAAAAAGTGTCTGTAGAGTCTCCTGCTTATGACATCATCTGTGGCTTGATATGCAAATTACACATTTCCCTTTGAAAAGTCGTTCATTTGAATATCAAGCCACAGGTGAGGTCATAAACATGAGACCCCACAGACATGTTTAAAACATATACACCGATCAGCAATTATGACCACTAACAGGTGGCAAGCCGGCAGGGGCAGTGTGATGCTTTGGACTAACAGGTGGCAAGCCGGCGGAGGCAGTGTGATGCTTTGGACTAACAGGTGGCAAGCCGGCAGGGGCAGTGTGATGCTTTGGACCGACAGGTGGCAAGCCGGGGGAGGCAGTGTGATGCTTTGGACTGACAGGTGGCAAGCCGGCGGAGGCAGTGTGATGCTTTGGACTGAAAGGTGGCAAGCCGGCGGAGGCAGTGTGATGCTTTGGACTGACTGGTGGCAAGCCGGCGGAGGCAGTGTGATGCTTTGGACTGAAAGGTGGCAAGCCGGCGGAGGCAGTGTGATGCTTTGGACTGACAGGTGGCAAGCCGGCGGAGGCAGTGTGATGCTTTGGACTGACAGGTGGCAAGCCAGCGGAGGCAGTGTGATGCTTTGGACTGACAGGTGGCAAGCCGGCGGAGGCAGTGTGATGCTTTGGACTGACAGGTGGCAAGCCGGCGGAGGCAGTGTGATGCTTTGGACTGACAGGTGGCAAGCCGGCGGAGGCAGTGTGATGCTTTGGACTGACATGTGGCAAGCCGGCGGAGGCAGTATGATGCTTTGGACTGACAGGTGGCAAGCCGGCGGAGGCAGTGTGATGCTTTGGACTGACAGGTGGCAAGCCGGCGGAGGCAGTGTGATGTTTGGACTGACAGGTGGCAAGCTGGCGGAGGCAGTATGATGCTTTGGACTGACAGGTGGCAAGCCGGCGGAGGCAGTGTGATGCTTTGGACTGACAGGTGGCAAGCCGGCGGAGGCAGTGTGATGCTTTGGACTGACAGGTGGCAAGCTGGCGGAGGCAGTGTGATGCTTTGGACTCACAGGTGGCAAGCCGGCGGAGGGAGTGTGATGCTTTGGACTGACAGGTGGCAAGCCAGCGGAGGCAGTGTGATGCTTTGGACTCACAGGTGGCAAGCCGACGGAGGGAGTGTGATGCTTTGGACTGAGGGGTGGCAAGCCGGCGGAGGGAGTGTGATGCTTTGGACTGACAGGTGGCAAGCCGGCGGAGGCAGTGTGATGCTTTGGACTGACAGGTGGCAAGCCGGCGGAGGCAGTGTGATGCTTTGGACTGAGGGGTGGCAAGCCGGAGGAGGCAGTGTGATGCTTTGGACTGATGGGTGGCAAACCGGCGGAGGCAGTGTGATGCTTTGGACTGACAGGTGGCAAGCCGGCGGGGGCTGTGTGATGCTTTGGGTAATATTCTGCTGGGAAACCTTGGGTCCTGCCATTCATGTGGATGTTACTTTGACTCGTACCACCTACCTAATGGTGTTACAGACCATTTCCCCCTCTCCATAACTGTCTTACCCCAGTTAGGTGTCATCTGAGCAGCTGGGGTCCTAAGTAGCCATGTAACTTGCTCATGTGATAGCTCCAGCCATGCAGACAATATCATCGGCTAAATAATCTTCTCCTTTACCTGCCAGCTAACTAGGATCCCACGAACTCTTATAATGCTATAGGAGGCTGTGCTACAGCCACAAACTGCCTCTGACACCTATAGGAACCTTCCACACCCCCTCTATCTGATGCAACCCAATATCCATAGACATATATACATCTTGGCGAAAAGCGTCAGGTGCTTGGTGTTTTTCTCCAGATAGACAATAGACGCCCTATATGTAAATCTGTCCATTGTTGTAGTGTATTGTTTTACTGTTTAAAATATGTTTTTAATTTAAAATAAATTATGCAGAAAAATCTATAGGCTTAGTATTAGGGTTAGTATTGGGTATCGGGGTTAGTATAAGGGTTAGTTTCAGGGTTAGCATAAGGGTTAGTATTTGGGATCAGAGTTTGGGGTTAGTATTAGGATTAGTTTGAAAGTAAGGTTTAGGGCTTGGTGTTAGGAGATACTTTGAAAGCTAAGAGGGGTTTATCCTTTGGGGGGGGGGGGGGGGTTAGTATTAGGGTTAGCACTGGGGATAAGGGTTAGTATTAGGGTTAGCAGCACTGGGGATCAGGGTTAGTATTAGGGTTAGCAGCACTGGGGATCAGGGTTAGTATTAGGGTTAGCAGCACTGGGGATCAGGGTTAGTATTTGGGTTAGTGTTGGGGATCAGGGTTAGTATTAGGGTTAGTTTGAGACTAAGGGTTAGGGCTTGATGTTAGGGGACAATTTGAAAGCTAAGAGGGGGTTATCTTATAAGGGGGGTTAGTATTAGGGTTAACACTGGGGGTCAGGGTTAGCATTAGGGTTAGTATTGGGGATCAGGGTTTAGAGTTAGTATTAGGGTTAGTATCGGGGATCAGGGTTAGTATTTTGGTTAGTTTGAGACTAAGGGTTAGGGCCTGATGTTAGGGGACAATTTTAAAGCTAAGAGGGGTTTATTATTAGGGGAGGTAGTATTTGTTTCTGACAGTTCAGCGCCGAAACAGCCACGCTAAACGGTCAGCGATCTAACTGCTACAGTGAAACGGCCGCGAGCAAGTGTCCTAGACCCTACAATAATATTTGAGATCGATTTCTCCTGCCATTTGTGTCCCATATAGATATCCACCTATTATGCCTACTAGCTGTCTATACCCGGCTCTATGAATTCATTCTGCACCGTCTCTGACACCCACCACCTGCCCTTATACCCCCCTATAGGAAGCCCCTTCTATACCCCCATACATTTATAAAGTGTTCTCCTACCTGTGAACTGGTTGGATAAATGATGTAATATCCTGAAGCCCAATAACATTCTGTTTACCAGGATTTCTAATCTGCCTGTAATTAACCTGTCAGTAAAATCCAATGAGGATGATGTAACCTCTAATTAAACACTTCCCCTGCACATCCCCGACATTGTAAACATATTGTTCCTCCCATCCGAATCCTATAGAAGTGTGGGGCGAAGCCTGACATCACACTGTGTGCTGTGTATGTACAGAGTTATTTTTGGATGGATTGAGTCATTCTCCTAGAGAATTAGCCTGTAATTAAAGCACCGATAAGGTTTTTACATCGTTGGAGACGGAAAAAAAAATCTAATTAACATATAAATGAAGACATAAAATTTAGCAAAAAAAAATTTGAATTTTTTCTTTGCATCTAATTTCTTAACCTGAAATACAGTGATTATGTTCAGTGTAACGCAGGCCTGTGAGTCTCACACTCTTGTTTCTCCACTCTGGCTTAGAGTTGTTGTTTTTTAGGAATCCTGTTCGGTGCCGATCGGATTGAGTAGATTCTTTAACTACACACAGGGACAAACTTAGTGAATCCCTCCTGCTGGAAGAGCTCGGGTGGACGTGGGTGATTACATTAAAATGTATTTATATAGTGATGACAATCGGTACATTGCTTGGTAAAGAGCAGGGAAGAGAATTACATACTAGACACACAGGGGCTGACTGATCCATAAAGCAGAGAGGTCTGTGGGGGTAATAATAGTATGGCTGGTATTGTGTATGAGGGAATGTGGACAAATCATAAGTAGGGGATGTATATAATGCTATCTGTAGATCAGTCTCTGTGTAAACTCATTGCACTATACAGACACCCTGTAACTAATACAGGTAAACCCCACTACAGGACTACATGCTTCCCGTTATAATACAGTGACTCCCACAGAGCCAGGGCACCGGACCTCATACACTCATAGCGGGGGTCCGATTTGGATTATAATCCTGTCTACAACGTGCCTGACCAATGAGGCAGTGCTGGACCTGGTGTCAGTTTGGGGCAGAATCGGATAGATTATAAGGGGGGAGTAAAAGCCCCCAAATGTATTTGTGATATATATATATATATATTCAATAAAAGGGTGAGTTGAGGTGAGAGGAACATTTCATCTCACTATTCTAACTATACATTGTGCGGGGACTGACCTGGTTATTTCCTCCCCTAAGCAAACTGACCAGGATTGTCCCTACACAATGTATAGATAAATTTGTGAGATGAAATGTTCCTCTTGCCTTAACTAACCTTTTAGTAAATAGACCCCTGTGTGTCATTCATGTAAGATGGGAGCGAGGAAAGTAGGACACTATAGTATGACACTGTAGTAGGAGCGAGCAGGCAGCCAGTGAGACAGACACAAGATGTCAGCACTGTAATAGAAGAAGGCGCACAGAACATTCCGAATATTTCTAGTCGGATGTTTGTTCCAGACCAGTAGAGCAGGGTAAAAGGTCAGCATTAGAGGGAGATTTTCATGTGACAGATGTTTATTTTTAGGGTTTATTCCCCCTTTAATGCAGGTTATTTCTCACTGGGTTCCTTATTGCCTCTCACAGAAGATGTAACAAACATGGTTAGGGGTTAATAGCACATCTGTTTGGGTGATTCTTATCCTAGACTGCCCCTGTGGCGATAAGTGGAACTGCATGCAAGCAAAACATTGTTCAAGCAAGAATACTTGACATCAGATTAGGCTAGTTGGAGTACTGCCCAGCCCTGGAATGGGGGCATTGAACACCCCCTGCTTATCTGCATACCAGGGAAAGTTGACACTGTGCCATGACTGGAAAAACCCAATACACTGCATTCTAGTAACCAGGCAGTGACAGGGAGATACAGTCAGCCATAATGCTGCAGACACTGACTGCCAAACTGCACAGAGATTACCAAGCATGGTGGGAGTTATAGTTCTGAGCCGCTGCAATTGGTATATAATATTCCAGGCATGACTTGGAGTCTGAGCATGATGGGAGTCGCAGTCCACAGCAGTGGCTATCCCCAAACTTGCCTCTCGATGCTGTCGGGCCAGCGTGTAGGTCTGTGGCTAACTGGGCATGATGGGAATTGTAGTCCTCCAAAGATATGTCTATTCATGCTACAGGAGAATATAAATATAAACGGTGTCTGACCAAGCATGATGGGAGTTGCTAGGGATATGTGGGATTATAACCTGTGCCTGCCTGAGTGTGATGGGAGTTGTAGTCCCCCTTAGTGGCATATAAGAGCTTGCCTGTTTGTTAGGGGTGAAATCAATGTCTGTCAATTAATCTGGGATATGTGGGATTATAACCCAAGCCTGACTGAGTGTGATGGGAGTTGCAGTGCCCAGCAGTGGCATATCTGCGTTGTGGAGCAGGGGAATGCACCCAGTTTAGCCTGTCTGTAGGGATATAATGTCTCTCGGGGTCTCAGGCCGGGGTCTCCTGTTGCCAGAATATTTTTAGTTTCCTCTGTGTGTAAATGACAGGCCTGGGACATGCTGATATTTTATAATGTGCAGAATGTAGACCCCCGGTGCCTGACATCTGAGCATTACAGACTGCGGATCAGAACCCACTGGACCGTCTAGACTTGGCCAGAACAACAGCTCGCATAGGGGTCTACTCAATAAAGAGAGAACTGCAGGCAACTGAGAGGGGAATTTCAAACTTAAGGCAAAAGTAGCCGAGTTGGGAAAATTCTCCCATTCAGCTGCATTGGAGGATTTTTCCAACTGGGCTACATTGGCCTAAAGTCTGAAATTCCCTGCAGTTCTCCCTTTATTGAGTAGACCGTACAGAGATCTACTTCTGCACATCCCAGGGATACTTGAAATTCCTTTAGAGTGTTAGCCCTTACCACTGCCTCTGGGAGGTTTTCCCACGTATCCACTACTCTTTCTATAAAGCAAAATGTTGTCACATTTCCCCTCCTGCCTCTATATATTGTTTGTTATAACGCTAGTGTATTAATGGGACACACTATTGACCCATGTATGTGTTTTTTTTTTGGCCATTGTGCAGAGCGATGGTGCTTTATAAATTACCATAAAAGTGAATTGACAAATGAACTGCAGGAATCAGGTATTAATAGCTGGAGAATTTTCCAACTCGGCTATGAAAGCCTGAATTTTGCAGTTCCCTCTTTTGGGGATAGACCCCCTTTAAGGGACTGTATCCCCTACACATGGCTAGAAAACTGCAAACACAGGGTAACACAGTTACTAATGTTGCTATAGCAACAGTTCTGCCTATCTCTACAATCCCCTCCTGATTGGATGTCACTGAATCTAGGACCCTCGGTGAAATTATTATCATTGTCAAACTATAAGAGAACTGTAATAAACAAAAAAAAAATTAAAAATATGTGCATTTCACATCTATTACACATATACAACACACAGATAATAAGCTATTAACTGCCCCTTTAAGTAATGTATCATGAGGTGCATGTAATGAGTGATTTTAGTAATTATGTACAGTGATGTGCAATCTCTAATTAATAATCATGTACATGACCCTCTACACTATCAGCTGATTATCTCATTGGGTATATCACTGGCTTCCCTCCTGTGTACATTCCCCGGTCTGAATCAGACCCTATGAGTTACAGCAGCAGGTGGTGTGAAGGAAGAGGGGAGGGTAGAGACAGGCAGGCTGAGAAGGGGGATAATATTTGGGAAGTAGGAGAGACTTGGGGAATTGGATGAGGGGGAGAAAGGAGAGGCCTTGTAAAGAGAGAAGCTGGGTGAACAAGATATAGAGAAATCAACAGACACAACAGAAAGACTGTCCCCAACCAGAGGAAAAGGGACAGTCAATGAAGAGAGAGACAGCAAAAGGGCATTGAGAGTGAGGGTGTTACAGAGAGGGCATTTAGACTAATAGGGAAAGGGAGTAAGACAGTCTGAGAGATTGTAGAAGAAAAGGAATACATAAATAAATTAAACCATTGAGAGGACAAAACATCCTGGGTCATGAATTGAGTGGGTTTTTTGGGTGAGGGTAAGAATTGAGACTCACATTCCCATTATAGGATTGGTTCACATGTGGGAGCAGCTGATGTGCTCTATAGGATTCCTACAGATGGTGAGCCTTTGGATTCTGTAGAGATACACACCCTATAGCTCATCACATCACCAGCGTTAAGGTCCATCCAGGAGAAGAGCAGTATTAAGGTCCATCCAGGAGAAGAGCAGTATAAAGGACCATCCAGGAGAAGAGCAGTATTAAGGTCCATCCAGGAGAAGACCAGGATAAAGGACCATCCAGGAGAAGACCAGTATTAAGGTCCATCCAGGAGAAGACCAGTATTAGGGTCCATCCAGGAGAAGAGCAGTATTAAGGTCCATCCAGGAGAAGACCAGTATAAAGGACCATCCAGGAGAAGACCAGTATAAAGGACCATCCAGGAGAAGAGCAGTATTAAGGTCCATCCAGGAGAAGACCAGTATTAAGGTCCATCCAGGAGAAGAGCAGTATTAAGGTCCATCCAGGAGAAGACCAGTATAAAGGTCCATCCAGGAGAAGAGCAGTATTAAGGTCCATCCAGGAGAAGACCAGTATAAAGGACCATCCAGGAGAAGACCAGTATTAAGGTCCATCCAGGAGAAGACCGGTATTAAGGTCCATCCGGGAGAAGACCAGTATTAGGGTCCATCCAGGAGAAGAGCAGTATTAAGGTCCATCCAGGAGAAGAGCAGTATTAGGATCCATCCAGGAGAAGACCAGTATTAGGGTCCATCCAGGAGAAGACCTCAAGACTTCACTCCTCCAAGCAGTTTATAATATTGTATAGTGTGGAGAGGTCAGCACTTGGCAGGAGTTTATAGGGTTAAGGAAGAGTCTGGGACCATCATTTAATGTGAGTACACCTTCCTTTGCTTTATGCATGGCAATTGTGTGTAAATACCTATAAAGTTGTTTGTATGAAGAGTTTGCACTTTACAAGACAGGCTGGTCTTTCTATTCTGGCTATACCGTGTTATTTGGCTTTTATAAGGCCTGCGGTCCATATTTAAACATACGGTAATATTAACTTATGGTTTAGTGGAATGGGACAGTGCAAATCCATTTGACCCAAAAATCTCAATTTCCATCACCGTAATATTACTTACACAGCAACCGGGGAGAATAAAACATTCCTACAAAAGGATCTATACATTGTGTTGGCTGAATCGCAAAGGAACCTTTCGCAGGACTACATTTCCCAGCCTCTTAGCTGAAAGAGCATTATGGGAGATGTAGTTCATCAACTATCTGTGTCTCATGTTGATGACATCACCTGTGGTTTGATATGCAAATTACTTTCAATGGGATATTTGCATATTAAGGCCCAGGTGATGTCAGGAACAGGAAACTCCGCAGGCTCCTTTCAACCTATTTGTCTTTTAATTCACTGATTTGTTTGCATTTCTGCTAAACCAACGTATGGATCATTTATATTGTCATTCCCAGTATAAATCATATTTAGCGGATGCACACCTTGAAGGAATCTGTTGGTTGTGTATCTCTCTCTGCATGTCAGAAGATAATTAGTTTATCCCACACAATCATACGTTATTTGAATGTATACCTCAATTAACCCAGTCATAATTAATACCTTCGTGTAATATATAGCGCCCTTTGGACTTGTGACTATCCACTTTTAGAACATCTATAAAATGCACCAAAGCAAGATGGTTGCAAGCAGCCATCTTGTTTTTATAGCAGACCACAACTGAAGTCTCTCCTCTGCTATTGAAAGCAGATTATAGTCCAATCATTTTTTACCTCGTGTTAAAGGTTCTGTATCACATTGTTATTACTGTGCATGTAGAGCATAAAAAATGATTGAAAATGAACTATACATTGTGTTACCAAAACGGCAAGAATATGCCTAAATTAGGAGTAAAATGTGTTTTACACGTGTCTGTGGAGTGTCCTGCTTATGACATCACCTGTGGCACGGTATGCAAATGAATTGTTTTTCAGTGGGAAATGTGTAATTTGCATATCAAGCCATGGGTGATGTCATAAGCAGTAGACACAGACACATGTAAAACACATTTTTCTCCAAATTTAGGCCTTTTCTTGCAGTTTTGCTAATGCAATGTATAGATCATTTTCAATCATTTTATATGATCTACATTCACAGTAAAAGCATGTCAGCTTATCTAGAAGATCCCAGATGGGAATAGGTTTTATAGTCATGATACAGGCTGGTATTGGGGGTATATGCAAGCCCAGTCATCATGCTCCAGCCGATTGCTTGACATATAGAACTTTGATCCAGATATGTATAATAATCCAAAGCATTCCAATAATATTTTATTATTATATATTGTAGCAATGACCTCATGGGATTTGTTTCCCGAGATTCTTCTATGTACAGAGAAGCCCCACTTTGTAAAGTCTCTTTGTGGATTGATGGTGGGCACGTTTGTCAGCCCCCCACGGTGTTTAGATCATCTTACATTCCCCCTGCAGTTGTCATCCTGATTCTCTCCGACTGTCTCTCCAGCTGTTGGGTTAAACTCCTCACTAACCTCAGCTGGTTAAACATGATGGGTGAGCCCTCGACAGCTGGTGCGGCAGATCTAGGCCCATCTAACCTTCTTTCATGGTCAGTCATCCATGCTGGCATTGCTGTGAGTGGCTAAGCATAGTGGGAGTTACACCATGGTGGATTGTCGTCTGAGCGGGCTGCTCGTACTCCCGTGGTGGACTATCTGGTTCCCCCCTAACTCTGCCCATCCTGGAATCTCAGAGGATGGAACCAGGAGGACTATACTAGGATTGCCATCTTGGCTTCAAAAAAAAAAATAATACCAACCAATTGGCCCAACCCAATTTTTTTCCTTATCTGTGCTCCATATGTAAACATGCTGATAAATAGAGAAGTAAAAAATAGCATGAAATTAGCATAAAGCTCTAATGAGTCAGGAATATTTTGTGAAAGGTTTAATTAGTATTAGTATTGATTCCCCAGTGTCACTCCGGAGATTGAATATTGAGACCCTGGGATTGCAGTTGGATTGGGACCCTGGGATAGCAGTTGGATTGGGACCCTGGGATTGAAGTTGGATTGGGACCCTGGGATAGCAGTTGGATTGGGACCCTGGGATTGAAGTTGGATTGGGACCCTGGGATTGAAGTTGGATTGGGACGATGGGATAGCAGTTGGATAGGGACCCTCTGATAGCAGTTGGATTGGGACCCTGGGATAGCAGTTGGATTGGGACCCTGGGATAGCAGTTGGATTGGGACCATAGGATTGCAGTTGGATTGGGACCCTGGGATTGCAGTTGGATTGGCACCCGGGGATTGCATTTGGATTGGGACCCTGGGATAGCAGTTGGATTGGCACCCTGGGATTGCAGTTGGATTGGGACCCTGGGATAGCAGTTGGATTGGGACCCTGGTTAGCAGTTGCATTGGCACCCTGGGATTGCAGTTGGATTTTCACTCTGGGATAGCAGTTGGATTGGGTCCCTACGATAGCAGTTAGATTGGGACCATGGGATTACAGTTGGATTGGGATCCTGAGATTGCAGTTGGATTGGGACCATGAGATTACAGTTGGATTGGGTCCCTACGATAGCAGTTGGATTGGGACCATGGGATTGCAGTTGGATTTGGACCCTGGGATTGCAGTTGGATTGGGACCATAAGATTGCAGTTGGATTTGGACCCTGGGATTGCAGTTGGATTGGGACCATGAGATTGCAGTTGGATTTGGACCCTGGGATTGCAGATGGATTGGGACCATGATATTGCAGACACTTTAAAAACACATTTGTTCCAACTCGGCTACTTTGGCCTTAAGTTGGAAATTCCCTCCTCAATTCCCTACATTTCTCTCTTTTTCATGAATAGTGCCTATATGCATGTGCTTCCAATTCTGCGAACACAACGTACAGATCATTTTTTTATCCTCTCCCTTCACATAATAATCAATCTATAGATGATGGTGCCCCTTCAGCCAAAGCCCAGTCATGTTCAATGCTATGTACATGCCGAACGGGAACATCATGAAAACTCAGATTATAAGCTGCATGTCAGACACTACGTTTCTCCCTCATCCTATCTCTGTAGCTGCCAGTTAGAATAAGAAGCGAGTATATGTGGAGTAATAGGGGGCCTCTTTCACCCTATGGGAAACCAGTTCCAGGCTTGCCCATTGCTCTAGAGATAGAGAGGTTACTGAGAGAAGGCTTCACCGGTCTGTGCAGGCCGCATGTCAGTCTATTGACTGGAATAGTAGGGGGTGTAAAGCTGGGAGCATGTGGGTCTCAGAGCCACTGCAACCAGTGGGCAATAAAACTGCCCCTCTCTTTCTAGTAGCATGAAACCGCACAGCGTGAGGTTATGGTATTACTCAAGATGTTTATCACAGCGGCAGCTCTATGGTCTGGATACAGGGGAGGGCTGGCAGCCTTAGGCCTGGGGGGCAAATCCAGTCAAGTGGCCCATTGCATCATCGAATCGCCTCCCCATCCACGGCCATCTTTTCCTTGTTTTATAACGAATATTGCCAGGATTTTCCCCCTCCATATGCCAGGATTATGCCCCTCAAAATGCCAGGATTTTCTCCTCAATATGCCAAGATGATGCCCCCTCAATATGCCAGGATTATGCCCCTCAATATGCCAGGATTATGCCCCTCAATATGCCAGGATTTAGACACCCAATATGCCAGGATTTTCCCCTCAATATGCCAAGATGATGCCCCCTCAATATGCCAGGATTTCCCCCTCAATATGCCAGGATTATGCCCCTCAATATGCCAGGATTTAGACACCCAATATCCCAAAATTTGGGCACCCCCCCCCCCCTACCCACGTTGCACACCTACGACATGACCCATAACCCATGTTGCACACCAGGACATGCCCCATCACCACATTTACATGCCTCCATCATCCCATTACATACACATTTCCAATAATATTTGCCATTAATATTCCCCAGCCAATTTGTCCCATAATATGCCAGTGTTATTCTGCAATTTAATATGACTCAGTAAATTTGCCCAATAATATTCCAAGGTTATCTGCAATTTAATATGCCCCTGCTAATTTGCCCAATATGCCAGTGTTAATCGCCATGTAATATTCCCCAGCCAATTTGCCCAATAATATGCCAGTGTTATTTGCCATGTAATATGCCCCAGCCAATTTGCCCAATAATATGCCAGTCTTATTTGCCATGTGATATGCCCCAGCCAATTTGCCCAATAATATGCCAGTCTTATTTGCCATGTAATATTCCCCAGCCAATTTTCCCAATAATATGCCAGTCTTATTTGCCATTTAATATTCCCCATCCAATTTGCCCAATAATATGCCAGTGTTATTCTGCCATTTAATATTCCCCAGCCAATTTGCCCAATAATATGCCAGTCTTATTTGCCATGTAATATTCCCCAGCCAATTTTCCCAATAATATGCCAGTCTTATTTGCCATGTAATATGCCCCAGCCAATTTGCCCAATAATATGCCAGTCTTATTTGCCAGCCAATTTGTCCAATAATATGCCAGTGTTTAAAAGCCCCCCCCCCCCTTACCTTTTTCTCTGGTGGCTAGTGGCAGGACTTCCCTGGTGGCTAGTGGCAGGAGGACTTCCCTGGTGTCAGGCAGCATGGTCCCTCCATGCTGCCTGTTCGGCCTCCCGGCGGTTGTGCCGACAGGTCACGTGATCGGCGCGCGTCTGACGTCAGAGCGCCGATCACGTGACTGTCGGCACTTCCGTGTCAGACTGCACAGGGAGCCGAACAGGCAGCACGGAGGTTTCTCTGTGCTGCCTTTTCGGCTCCCCGTGCAGCCTTGCAGGCAGAGCGGAGGTGAGAGGGGATCTTCCGATCCCTTCTCACCTCAGTCTCTGCCTGCAAGAAGGTTTTTTTTTTTTTTTTTTTTAAACACTGGCCCAGCGGCCGTGTTTTAAATAGCTTAGGGCGGCCTGGGGGGCAATTGCCACCCTGCCCCCCGGCCCAGCCCGCCCCTGTCTGGATACCAGTCCCTGGCTTTGTAAAACCAGTAATAAATCACACGATCCATTCGTACAGATCCTAACGCTTCCAAACACAACCCAAACCGAACAGATGTGCAAAGGTGCGCCCTGTGCCTTTGGGTGCTAGGCCTGGACACATGGAGCGTAGGAGAGAAGCAGGGGATTGGGAGAAGACAAGGGGGGTCAGTTATGGGGAACTGCAAATAAAAACCAGGTCAAAATAACTGAGCAGGGTACGTAGCTACTCACGCACAGTGTCCAGGTATTCAGAGGGTGGGCTAGAAGGGAAGATAATTAAGAAAGAGAGAAAGGATACGTTTTTGTTAGGGCTTCATGCAGTATATTGAGAAAGGAATTTCAAACTTAAGACCAAAGTAGCCGAGCTGGAAATATTCTCCCATTCAATGGATAATTGGCTACTTTCATTTCTTCCTCATGTCTCACTCTCACCCCTTTCTCTCCATTTTGGCTTCTTTGGTTATTTCACCCACACTCCTCTCAGTGGTATCCGTGGCACTACCTATCTCCCCGCCCCCCCCTTCTCTCCGTCACTTGCCCTTCTCCATATCACCCCCTGCCCATCTCGCCCCACCTCTCTCCGGCCACTTTCTCTTCTCCTTCTCACTCTCTCACAATCCCCCCATTGTTCCCTTTGTCTTTTATTCCGGCAGCTGTCTCTCCAACCCACCCTCTCTCTCTCTCTCTCTCTCTGTCTCTTTTCACACACTGAGCAGCTGATATTCCCCATTACACTGGGACTAGACCCTTTACACACGCAGGCCAGGGAAGCATTGGCAAGTGGGCAGCCCTGAGGGGTTTTCTGGAGGTCTACAGTACACACATTAAACAAACATTGCACTCAGGCAGCAGTAGCGAGGGTCTAATGTCCTCTAGGGCAGGAATGTTCTCTCTAAGGAAACCAATAGACTGTTTCTGCGGATTTCTCCACTTTTCGGTAAATAGGGATGGGGGGCAAACGTTTCTGCCCCATCCCCATGACATACGTGTCTCGTACATGCCATAAGTACAGAGTACTGCATGTTCCATATGACTCTCCCAGTGAAGCAGCTAATTCATGTGTGCGTGTATAACTGTGTACACATGAACATACACCCCCCGCCCCGTCACAGACTGCCAGGAGACATGGATCCGGTTACATTGATTCCAGGAGTGATTGCACCCAACAGGAATCTCTGTCATGTGTGCACACGTGTGTGTTTGTGAGATGCACCCTGTGTGCATGTGTCATACTCTGTGCATGCATGTTATGTAATGTGTGGGCATCCTCTTGACATGTATAATATGTACGATATGCAGGTGTGCTAAATGTGAGGAATAGTTTATTAATCAAGCTGCAACTTTATAGAGAAGGCATATATAACATATCCGGTGTACACTCAGCCGGCAGGCTTTATGTGCTGGACTACAACTCCCATCATGCGCTTCCAGAAACAACCTATGACCAATTTCTGCACTGGATTACGGTATATATCACCACAAGGTTTATTAAGCATGATGGGAGTTGTAGTCACCAGGCAACGATCCGTGGGATTAAAGTAGACAATATTATATATCTATGTTTCTATTGTTGCCCATAGGAGCTTACAGTCTAAAAAGACAATAGCCGATGTTCCCAGTGCCTGGTAAGGTTGCCACCAGGCCGGTAAAAAATTGGCATCAGTCTAAATGGCTGCAATTAAGGGATTAATAAGGCTAGCCTTCTATCCCAGTCCCCAGGCATGCAACAGGTTAATCCCTCTCTGTCAGCATTGACAAAGGGTTAAATACATAGCATCCTCACTCACTGCAATAAGTCGTTGCAGCCTTGGGCCTTTTATCATCTTTCTGCTAAAACCACCTGAATTCAATCCCTCCCACCCCCCCCCCAGCCAAGTCTGGCTCTCACCTCCTCCTCCGCCCCTCACCCTAATCTGTGATATTTCACACCAGGAGCACACATTGTACCTGTCCACATAGGCTGATCTAGATTTGCAGTGCATGCTGGGTTTGGATGTCCCTGCCCGCACCGCCATTCTAGATTAGCACTGTGTTCTAGATTCCAATCTGCAGATTATATCACACACTGCATGTATTACATCACTCACTGCATGTATTACATCACTCACTGCATGCATTACATCACTCACTGTATTTATTACATCACTCACTGCATGCATTACATCACCCACTGCATGTATTACATCACTCACTGCATGCATTACATCACTCACTGCATGTATTACATCACTCACTGCATGCATTACATCACTCACTGCATGCATTACATCACACACTGCATTTATTACATCACTCACTGCATTTATTACATCATTTACTGCATGCATTACATCACTCACTGCATGTATTACATCACTCACTGCATGCATTACATCACTCACTGCATGCATTACATCACACACTGCATTTATTACATCACACACAGCATGCATTACATCACACACTGCATTTATTACATCACTCACTGCATGTATTACATAACACACTGCATGCATTACATCACACACTGCATTTATTACATCACTCACTGCATGTATTACATCACACACCGCACATCACACACCGCATGCATTACATCACACACCGCATGCATTACACCACCCACTGCATGTATTACATCACTCACCGCATTTATTACATCACTCACTGAATGTATTACATCACACACTGCATTTATTACATCACTCACTGCATGTATTACATCACTCACCACATGTATTACATCACACACCACATTTATTACATCACTCACTGCATGTATTACATCACTCACTGCATGCATTACATCACCCACTGCATTTATTACATCACTCACTGAATGTATTACATCACACACTGCATTTATTACATCACTCACTGCATGTATTACATCACTCACCACATGTATTACATCACACACCACATTTATTACATCACTCACCGCATGCATTACATCACTCACCGCATGCATTACATCACACACTGCATTTATTACATCACTCACTGCATTTATTACATCACTCACTGCATGCATTACATCACTCACTGCATGCATTACATCACTTACTGCATGTATTACATCACTCACTGCATGCATTACATCACTTACTGCATGTATTACATCACTCACTGCATGCATTACATCACTCACTGCATGCATTACATCACTCACTGCATGCATTACATCACACACTGCATTTATTACATCACTCACTGCATTTATTACATCACTTACTGCATGCATTACATCACTCACTGCATGTATTACATCACTCACTGCATGCATTACATCACTCGCTGCATGCATTACATCACTTACTGCATGTATTACATCACTCACTGCATGCATTACATCACTCACTGCATGCATTACATCACTTACTGCATGTATTACATCACTCACTGCATGTATTACATCACTCACTGACTTTATTACATCACTCACTGACTTTATTACATCACTCACTGACTTTATTACATCACACACTGACTTTATTACATCAGTCTCTCATTATATAGCACCAGCAATTCATGTTTACAAAATTGACAAACTCAGTCGAACAGAAGGAAACGGATACATATAGATATTATAATCCCACCCACTGCTGTTACCATATAGAGGGTAACATAACGCCCAACATTTCAGATAGCCCCCGAGGGACACTTTTGTTTTTTTGTGGGCGTGGCTGAAGTTGTGTCTGTGGGTGTGGCATTTCTCGGACTGTATCCCCTAAACATGGCTTATACAGTGAACGTAGACAATAAAATAATGATTACAAATAATCTATAAGTTCGTGTCAGCAAAATGTCCAGAAAAATACCTGCATTTGGAGAAACATGTTTATGACATCACCATATGTGGCCTGATATGCAAATTACAAATTCCCCATTGAAATCCAGTTAATTTGCATATCGGGCCACCAGTGATGTCATAAAAAGGAGACACATTTAAAGCACATGTTTCTGCTAATTTAGGCATTTACTTTCACACACAATGTATAGATAATTGTCAATATTTTTTTATTCTCTACATTCACAGTATAAGCCCTGTTTAGGTGACACCGTTCCTTTAAGGGCTATATGTTATACACTATTGCAATAGATCTGCTGTTGTAATTTGAGTTTTTTTTTAATATTCACATTTAGAATAGGGGTTTGGATATAAATAAACAAACAATTAAAGGGACAGGATCACCTGAATATTCTTTTAACTGCACATGTAGAGCAAAAAAAAATATTAAAAATGTTCTATACATTGTGTTAGCAAAACTGCAAACAAAGGCCTAAATCAGGGGAACAAAATGTGTTTTCAATGTGTCTGTGGAGTCTCCAGCTTATGACATCACCTGTGGCACGGTATGCAAATTACAGATTACCCACTGAAAGCAGTACATTTGCATATCAGGCCACAGGTGATTTTCCTGCAGTTTTGCTAATACAATGTATAGATCATTTTCAGTCCTTTTTTATGCTCTACCTGCACAGTACTAACAATGATCAGGTGATCCTGCCCCTTTAAGTTCACTCATGCCTGGTGTTTAGTTTCTGTACTAGTCTTCCCTCTGGGGCGTGCACGTGGTGTATATACAGATGGGCAGTGTACATTATTTAATGGTGAGCACCACGTGCCACTTTCTGATCATTATAACTTGTCACGTGGAGATTTTACCGGCCTGCTAGAAACCATCCATGAGAAGAAAAGAGAGGGGCGGACTTTCTGTGCCCAGATCAGATCTGGTTTGTCAATTAAATGCATTTTACAGTAGCCGGCAGCGCCATTTGTTTTCAAGGAATGCTCATAAAGGAGGTGGGCGTGGTTCAATGTGAGCTGTGCCCATGCCCCACCCTCAACCTGCCCATGCATGCGTACAACAAGCTAAACTCAAAGGCTAACACAAGCCCAAATAAACAAGGCTTCAACACAAAGGACCCCCATTAGTTATGCCACACACAGGACCCCCATTAGTTATGCCACAAACGGGACCCCCATTAGTTATGCCACACACGGGACCCCTATTAATTATGCCACACACAGGACCCCCATTAATTATGCCACACACTGGAGCCCATTAATTATGCCACACACAGGACCCCCATTAATTATGCAACACACAGGACCCCCATTAATTATGCCACACACTGGAGCCCATTAATTATGCCACACAAAGGACCCCCATTAATTATGCCACCCACAGGACCCCCATTAATTATTCCACACACGTGACCCCTATTAATTATGCCACATACAGGAGCCCCATTAATTATGCCACACACAGGACTCCTATTAATTATGCCACACACAGGAGCTCATTAATTATGCCACATACAGGAGCCCCATTAATTATGCCACACACAGGACTCCTATTAATTATGCCACACACAGGAGCTCATTAATTATGCCACATACAGGAGCCCCATTAATTATGCCACACACTGGAGCTCATTAATTATGCCACATACAGGAGCCCCATTAATTATGCCACACACAGGACTCCTATTAATTATGCCACCCACAGGACCCCCATTAATTATTCCACACACGTGACCCCTATTAATTATGCCACATACAGGAGCCCCATTAATTATGCCACCCACAGGACCCCCATTAATTATTCCACACACGTGACCCCTATTAATTATGCCACATACAGGAGCCCCATTAATTATGCCACACACAGGAGCTTATTAATTATTGCACCCACATGATTTAGCATGCCACAGTGTCAATCGGCCCCACAGAACATACCACAGTATGACTTTGCCCCACTAAACTGCCCCTGCAGAACAAGCCACAGTGTCACTTTCCCCCATAGTACATGTTATTTTGCCCCACAGAACATGGCACAGCATCACTTTGCCAATTAAAATAAGCCACTGTCAGGTACCAATTAACATGCCACAGTCACTTTGGCCATTAAAATATGCCACCATTTGTCCATTCAATACGCCACAGTATTTCCATTAAAATATTTCCCAGCCAGGTGCTCATTAATATGCCAGTGTTAGTTTGCCCATTAATACGCCACAGCCAATTTTTCCATTTATATGACAGTGTTACTTTGCCCATTAATATACCACTGCCAGTTTGGCCATTAATATGCGATTGTTAGTTTGTCCATTAATATTCCATAGCCAATTGGCCCATTAATATGCCACAGGCAATTTGCCCATCAATATGGTAGTGCAAATTTTTCCATTAATATGCCGGTGTTAATTTGTCCATTTATATGTCACTGTTAGTTTGTCAATTAATAGGCCAGCGTTATTTTGCCTATTAATATGCCAGTGTTATTTTGCCTATTAATATGCCAGTATTATTTTGCCCATTAATATGCCAGTGCTATTTTGCCTATTAATATGCCAGTGTTATTTTGCCTATTAATATGCCAGTGTTATTTTGCCTATTAATATGCCAGTATTATTTTGTCCATTAATATGCCAGTGTTAATGGCATAGTGTTTATACTGGTGCTGGCTGCATAGTGTAATGCGTAATTTATAATATAACCTCTGGATGGGCTTTGGCACCAGCCTCGTCTTTCTATATTTACTTTAAGACTCCTCTGGCCAAGTCACATGCTTAGTCAGGCTGGGAACTTTGTGGTCTATGGTATTCCCAGCATCACGGAGACCAGTCAGTGGTGCCATTTTGGGAGCAGGGATTCTGATCTGTTGTGCTTGAGCACAGATGGGAAATACCATAACATTGCCTGGGGTAAATGTGACATGTTTAGAAGCTACCCCCAAGTCCTTAAAGTGAGCTGAACTTCATCTCTATATCAGACAAAATAACCAATGCTTCTGGGGACCAGTTCTCACTGAGGAGGAAAGAGCAGGAACCTTCCACTGGTTTCCATCTTTAGAATGTTGCCCAGATTTACTCCACATGTGTAGCTCACACTTGCCTCCAACAATTTGTATTCTTCCATTAAAGCATTTCTATATAAAATGCCTACACTTAAACAGAACTTCCCTTTAAAGGGAACATAGAGCATGAAAAACGATGAAAAAAAAGTTCTATATTTTGTGTTGGCAGAATTGCAGCAAATGCATAAAATAAGAGCCATTCATGTTTTAAATTCGGATGTCTCCTGCTTATGACATCACCTGTGGCTTGATATGCAAATGACACATTCCCCATTGAATATTAGGTCATTTGCATATCACGCCACGGTGATGTCATAAGCTGGAGACTCCACAGACACATATAAAACATGGATTGCTCTTATTTTATGCATTTGTTTGCAATTCTGCTAACACAATATATAGACCTCTTTCTCATTCTTTTTCATGCTCTATATTCCCTTTAAAGGACACTTTATAGTCACCGTCTACGTGTGCTTATCAAGGGAAGTGCTACCAGCTTGTAAAATTAATTTGTTGCAAAGGGGAAAAAATGAATTAACGATGTAAGTGAACGGCCATGATTACTTAATGACACTTTGTTGGATGTTATGTTGTTTGATTGCCTGTCTGTTGTAATTATATGTTTACGATAAGAAAAAAATCCATTACACCAAACCACAGGCCAGATGACCGATATCTAAAAATACACGCACTTGGGGCGTTTATAAAAGTAATACAAGTGTAATATACACCAGGTAGCTGGATATCTGTGTGTGACGCCAATTTCCTAAAGTTAATTGGATGTAGTTTGCCCACGAAATTTTATCACAGATTTGCTGCTCGAAATACTTAAACCCCCCCCCAAAAAAACACGCAATATAGAGCCAAAAATGCACCCCTGCGCGTTTCTAGATTCCAGTTTGGTGTAATGACGTAGTACAATAAATATAACTGCTGTAGCAGGAGATTTACAAATGAATTATAACAAATAAAAAAATGTAAAAAACTGTAAAGAAATCTAAGAAGTAAATAAATAGTGAGATTGGAACAAAAGTTCTAAAACTTATCACAACAGGTGAAACAAGTGGATCCATCAGTATAATAAACTCCAAGAACGATGGAAGGAGTTAAACTGAGTGGAGGGGAGGGCTGAGAGAGACAAGTGAATTGCATGGGGGGTGAGGGGTGGAGGAGGACTTGTAAGGAATGGGAGGGGAGAGGTAGCTGGTGTGTGAGGGAGAGAGATACAATTTAGTTCCTGTCTGTCCCTTGGGAGGGAGACCAGGATATGTCCCTCCTGTGGCTCACACTGGGCCCAGCACGCAGGTGAGAGATCAGGGGGCAAAGGGAAGGCAAGGTGGTATGTACCTGGCAGAGGTGGGCTGGGGGGGGGGGGGGCGATAGAGGGGGCAGGAAAGGTAAGGGAAATGGGGAAGATAGAATGGTAGATGGGGTGGAATAAAGGGGGGCATGCTGCAGAATAAGAGCAGTGAGGGATGTTAGAGTCAGGGGCAAAGGTCAGGGTTTAAATGTCCCAGGCAGGTGTTTGCATATGGGGGGCGCAGAAAGTAAAGAGGGTTTTTTGTGTCCAGACGCTGATTTAATTGTGCGTCTTGCTTCCTCTCCTGACAAGTCACTGCTTGTGAGGAATACAGGGTGATCCTGAGTGGGCCAGTCCATTAAATACCCCAGTGGGTCAGTCCATTAAAAACCCCAGTGGGCCGGTCCATTAAATACCCCAGTGGGCCACTCCATTAAATAGCCCAGTGGGCCGGTCCATTAAAAACCCCAGTGGGCCGGTCCATTAATTACCCCAGTGGGCCACTCCATTAAATAGCCCAGTGGGCCAATCCATTAAATACCCCAGTGGGCCGGTCCATTAAATACCCCAGTGGGCCAGTCCATTAAATACCCCAGTGGGCCGGTCCATTAAATACCCGAGCGGGCCAGTCCATTAAATACCCCAGTGGGCCGGTCCATTAAATACCCGAGCGGGCCAGTCCATTAAATACCCCAGTGGGCCAGCTAAGAGTTAAAAATGCAATTCTCCAGATACGACAGCAGTGCCCTTATTATTGTGCCAGCCCCTGGCATGCCAAGCTGCATATCTACTCTGACTGATGCCGGGAGTTACCGTCCGCTGGTGCTAAACACTGCACTCTTTGTAGTATGCCCTCCTGCCAGCATGATACCAAATACCAGGGTTATGTATGAAAATCACTTCTAAAAGAGGTCTAAATGGCAGGAGCTTGTCTTGGTGTCCATGGTGACTGCACTACTTTTCCTACTTTGCCCCAGAGTTGTCTTTTTCCAGTAATCCTCCGTATCGTGTTCAGCTGTGTGGCTTTGTGTTACTGCACAGTCATGGAATGGTGAGGCTAAGCATTGCTGGAGAGTGCCAGTCTGATGCCTGGCATATTCAGTTACTCCATGGTACCCGTATATAATGCTCGGCTCTGCCAGTCCTAGAGAGCCAGACTCTGTTTTATTGTCTCATTGGTATTAATAGTGTTAATGGGAGCTGTGCCAGTCTTGGTTGTGCCAGACTATGTATCATTGGTATTAGTAGTGTCAGTGTTGGCTGCGCCAGTCTTGGTTGTGCCAGACTATGTATCATTGGTATTAGTAGTGTCAGTGTGAGCTGTGCCAGTCTTGGTTGTGCCAGACTATGTATCATTGGTATTAGTAGTGTTAATGGGAGCTGTGCCAGTCTTGGTTGTGCCAGACTATGTATCATTGGTATTAGTAGTGTCAGTGTGAGCTGCGCCAGTCTTGGTTGTGCCAGACTATGTATCATTGGTATTAGTAGTGTCAGTGTGAGCTGTGCCAGTCTTGGTTGTGCCAGACTATGTATCATTGGTATTAGTAGTGTCAGTGTGAGCTGTGCCAGTCTTGGTTGTGCCAGACTATGTATCATTGGTATTAGTAGTGTCAGTGTGAGCTGCGCCAGTCTTGGTTGTGCCAGACTATGTATCATTGGTATTAGTAGTGTCAGTGTGAGCTGCGCCAGTCTTGGTTGTGCCAGACTATGTATCATTGGTATTAGTAGTGTCAGTGTGAGCTGCGCCAGTCTTGGTTGTGCCAGACTATGTATCATTGGTATTAGTAGTGTCAGTGTGAGCTGCGCCAGTCTTGGTTGTGCCAGACTATGTATCATTGGTATTAGTAGTGTCAGTGTGAGCTGTGCCAGTCTTGGTTGTGCCGTACTATGTATCATTGGTATTAATAGTGTTAATGGGAGCTGTGCCAGTCTTGGTTGTCCTAGGCTTTGTTTTAATAAACTGTTCCAGAATCATTAAAAACACTCAATGTCATTCTTAGCGATGCCAATCTTACCTTTACCGGTCTGTGTTTGTCCAGGCTCCGTATTGCCGTTCTATGCCAGTCTACATTGCGCCAGGGTCCGTATTACCATGCTGTGCCAGTCTCTGTTGTGCCATTCTCTGTATTGCCATGTTGTGCCAGTCTCTGTATCGCCATGCTGTGCCAGTCTCTGTATCGCCATGTTGTGCCAGCCTCTGTATTGCCATGTTGTGCCAGCCTCTGTATCGCCATGCTGTGCCAGTCTCTGTATCGCCATGCTGTGCCAGTCTCTGTATCGCCATGCTGTGCCAGTCTCTGTATTGCCATGTTGTGCCAGTCTCTGTATCGCCATGCTGTGCCAGTCTCTGTATCGCCATGCTGTGCCAGTCTCTGTATTGCCATGTTGTGCCAGTCTCTGTATTGCCATGCTGTGCCAGTCTCTGTTGTGCCAGTCTCTGTATCGCCATGCTGTGCCAGCCTCTGTATCGCCATGCTGTGCCAGTCTCTGTATCGTCATGCTGTGCCAGTCTCTGTTGTGCCAGCCTCTGTATTGCCATGTTGTGCCAGTCTCTGTATTGCCATGCTGTGCCAGTCTCTGTATTGCCATGTTGTGCCAGTCTCTGTATCGCCATGCTGTGCCAGTCTCTGTTGTGCCAGCCTCTGTATCGCCATGTTGTGCCAGCCTCTGTATCGCCATGTTGTGCCAGTCTCTGTATTGCCATGTTGTGCCAGTCTCTGTATCGCCATGCTGTGCTGGTCTTTGTGTTGCCATACTCTGTATTGCAGTAAGGTTTATGATGGTACAACTCCCATCATCCATGGCCGTCCCATGTCTATAGCTACAGCTGGACAAGCTCCATGTAAATGTTGATTGCACAGTTGTCTGTTGGCTACACCTACTGTAAGCTCATCCTTTACCTTGGTTTTACCACCTGTCACTCCGGTCCTCTCACTCCGGTCCTCTCACTCCAGTCCTCTCACTCCAGTCCTCTCACTCCAGTCCTGTCACTCCAGTCCTGTCACTCCAGTCCTGTCACTCCGGTCCTCTCACTCCGGTCCTGTCACTCCGGTCCTGCCACTCCGGTCCTGCCACTCCGGGCCTGTCACTCCGGTCCTGTCACTCCGGTCCTGTCACTCCGGTCCTGTCACTCCGGTCCTGTCACTTCGTCCCTGTCCCTCCGTTCCTGTCACTCCGTCCCTGTCACTCCAGTCCTGTCACTCCAGTCCTGTCACTCCGGTCCTGTCATTCCGGTCCTGTCACCCTGGTCCTGCCACTCCGGTCCTGCCACTCCAGTCCTGTCACACCGGCCCTGTCACTCCAGGCCTGTCACTCCTTTCCTGTCACTTCGGTCCTGTCACTCCAGTCCTGTCACTACGGCCCTGTAACACCGGCCCTGTCACTCCAGGCCTGTCACTCCTTTCCTGTCACTCCGGCCCTGTCACACCGGCCCTGTCACTCCAGGCCTGTCACTCCTTTCCTGTCACTCCGGCCCTGTGACTCCGTTCCTGTCACTCCGGTCCTGTCACTCTAGGCCTGTCACTCCGTTCCTGTCACTCCAGTCCTGTCACTCCGGTCCTGTCACTCCGGTCCTGTCACTCCGTTCCTGTCACTCCGGTCCTGTCACTCCGTTCCTGTCACTCCGGTCCTGTCACTCCGGTCCTGTCACTCCGGCCCTGTCACTTTAGGCCTGTCACTCCGTTCCTGTCACTCCAGTCCTGTCACTCCGGCCCTGTCACTCTAGGCCTGTCACTCCGTTCCTGTCACTCCGTTCCTGTCACTCCGGCCTTGTCACTCTAGGCCTGTCACTCCAGTCCTGTCACTCTAGACCTGTCACTCCGGTCCTGTTATTCCGGCCCTGTCACTCCAGCCCTTTCCCTCCGGTCCTGTGACTCCAGTCCTGTCACTCCGGTCCTGTGACTCCAGTCCTGTCACTGCAGGCCTGTCAGCAGGTACCAGTGTGCAGGGCTCTCTTTAGACTGCACACAGGTCAGCAATAGGAAACTTCGCACTTCACCTCCTCTCGACCGTGAGAGTCTGACTCCCATGATACTCAGCCGTCTGTGTCATATGGGTTTGCAGATCCCAGAAGGGCCAGAGGTTGCCGACCTATCAGAAGTCCTTTGTCAGTGCATAGATACCCAGCACTACTATACACTGCAGCATGTTCATGATGAATACAGATATGCCACCATTTTCCAGTATGTCATTTGTTATCATTCCAGTATGTGTTGATACTCACTGTTACTCTATTATACCGTCTGTTCTGTCTTCTTGCAGTTGAGAATATGAACGCCCTCTCTATGGGACATCATTGACGCCAGGAATAAAGATGGCTTCCCGCGTCCTCTCCCTGTGTCTGCTCCTCGCAGTCTGCTGGGCTGAACCGGATGCCCACTTTGACCCATGTAAGTTAAGGGTGGGGGGCCCTATCTTCCCCCATATAGCAGTCTGAAACTAGAATCTAGGGCTTCATTTTGGGAGAGTCAGTTTCCAAACTGTATCCCTATTTATTAAGGACATTATTATAGAATTAAACATAATCTGCTTCAGTCTGCAAACTCTGTAACTTGCCATCTTAGAAGAAGCGTCTTAAAACCTGGTCTGGTCTCTCCCAAAGTATAGTATACATGGTGAAAGCAGTCATGCTCCCCCGCTCATACAGACTGTGCAGCCTGACGCATTTCACACTACCTTGGCAAGTGACATGATATCTGTAGGCTGATGTTGAGCGTAAAACACTCCTTACGCTGATCTCTGCCCCTTTAACCCACAGCTTCTTGCCGGTATGCCTTGGGCATGCAGGATCGGACCATCCCCGATGAGGACATCACAGCGTCCAGTGCTTGGTCAGACTCCACTGAGGCCAAACACAGCAGGTGAGACCATGTGCTGCCCAGAGGGGCATCCTAGACAGTTGTCATAAGGGCTTTTGTGCAGTGGTGTATTTTGGTTTTGTGCTTCCCTAGGCAGAAAAAATGTGGCCAATCACGTTGCACACCAAGGTCATGCCCCATCACCCACATTGCACACCCAGATCATGCCCCATCACCCACGTTGCACACCCAGGTCATGCCCCATCACGCACGTTGCAGACCCAGGTCATGCCCCATACCCCCCATTACATGCCCCATCACCCACATTGCACACACATTAAATGCCCCATCACCCCCATCACATTCTGAGTCAGGGAAACCCGACCATGGTCAACACAAACTGCGCAAGCAGCTCACCTCAAGCAAAATGCGTTGGTGAGGCGAATTTGACCCTATGGGGGACTCGAATTGCACCAAGCCGTGAAAGCTAAAAGCTGATTAATGAACAGTAAAGTTAGTCACCTTTGAAGCGCGTGTCCCTTCTGTAAGCCACCCCTGTTCATTTTGCAAAAAAAAAATACTTGAAATTACCGGACTGATCTGCTCATGGGAACGTTCTAACCAATCGGATTAAACCCATCTTTAATAGGAAATCCAGCATGAAATAGGTCAGGTGTTTTATATTTTACATCACATAATCTCCTTTATGTAAACCAGCTTCTCTCAGGGGCCAGGGGCCCCCGGCCTTTCTGTTGATGATTTAAGTAATAGAAATCAGGAGATTACAACTGTGGACTTCAAAAGAAGGGATGGCAGCAAGTGCTCCAGTTTTAACAATAATTAAGCACAGGTTAAGCTTTCGGTCTCAGATGTCTCCCACATGTAACATGAAACACATTCTCCTGTGCGCTTCAATTTTATAGACAAAATACTTGAACATCGGATTGCGCTGTCGACCTTGAGTCTTGAGTTGTTTTATTTATTTCCCAGAAGGAACGTCTGTATAACTGCCCAGGCTGCACACAACCTTCATCTGAGAAAGGAAGCCATGTCCGCTTCAGTCTACTTGCCTGTACTGAGATCCCCTAGCATGCATCCTCCTCCCTGGTGCATGGTTACATGAGTATATCCTTACCCAGAATCCTTTGCTAAAAACAGGTCTGCCTGTCTTGGATATGTAGATATGTTCAGTGATGCTTTCGTGACTGCATTTGGACAAGGGGTGCCCTACAGTCTTTACCCCCACTATAACTCACGTTGTGTGTGCTTGACGACTCCGTATACCTCCATCAGGGGGGCAGACCCTTCTTTAACTAATCCAAGAAGGCTGCACCTCTCTAGGCCCGAAAAAACAGACCGCTGGATTTGACGGTGTTTTTTTTCTAATTTCCTGGCATTTTGAAAATGGATTCACGCCGATAAGTTGGCAGGGTATTTTTTTGTTTGTTTTTGTGGCTTCTGTAAGATGGCTTCTGTAACATTTCCACCTTCTCCATACCTGCCAGCTTCAAAATATTTGGACGCAAGGGGCAGAGCTAAAAGGGGGGCGGAGTTAGGTGACCTCACAAGACGTTGCGTGACCCTGTTTCAGATATGTCCATGTCTTAAGACAAACACAGATTTAACACCATGCTGCCTGTGCAAATTGCAAAGCATCCAGTGCAGTATTAATGCTGGGACAGACTCCAATTTTGACAGGAAAGGACCTAAAAAATTGGCACTGTTGGCAGCTATGCTTTACTTTAAAAAATAGAAAATACCAGCAAGCCATCCGGTAAAATATTGCCTGGGTCGCAACCCTAGGCATCTGCAGGCTAAGTAAAAACACACAGGGTGATCTCAACTGGCAGCGTAATATGATTTAACCTCTTCATGACTCCAGGACTTGTATTTGTACATCTTGCGATCAATAATCCCCTCACACTGAGAGAAACCCTCTATCGTTCGCTCCTAGGAGCGCAAGTATTCGCCATACTGGAAATGGCTCTTCCATCGCTTTATTGTAGTTTCTAGACTCGTGGCAATCACCAATATTACAAAAAAAAAACAAAACAGACACCAATAGCTAGGTTTAAGATACAGAATTAGGGTTAAGGAGAGAGTAACAGTTATGCTTAGACTTAATTTAGGGTTAGAGTTAGTTAGGTTTAGGGTTAAGTGGCTCTTCGGGGTTGGGGTCAAAAGGTCACTGGAGTAAAATTGTTAAAAAGCGCTACATTAGGTTATTGTCGTATAATGTGCAAAATACAACTAAAACATGTAAACATGTCATATTTCTAAACTCGGGACCACATTTAGAAGCTATTTAGATGGCGTCTTTTTTATTTGTAATTGTGTGTTCTTGAACATTTTTCATCATATTTTAAGTTTTGCATCACAGGACATTATGGGATTTTAAGAAAATAATGGTATCTTAGGAAAGTCCTCCCTATTGCCGCTAACAAAAAAAAAAAATATTATTTAAAATGTGTGAATACAATAAAAAGGAAAAATTAAAAATTACAGTTCAACAGCAAAAGTGTAACCCCCCCCCCCCCCCCCCAATTAGTCACTGCGCCATATTTCCCCCCGGGGAGCCTCCTAGCGACATGCGGTAACATGCAGAGGGAGTTTCTGTCAGGTTTTATAAGCGTTAGAGCATCAGATCTGCAAATCGTGAGAATGTTTGAGAGAGTAAGAAGCCTGTGCAATATGCGGACTAAGACAGTATCACTGATGTTTTGATGATCTCACCTTTTTGCTGCGGCCTTCGTGCCGAGACAGGCAGAAAACATTCGTATTTATCTTTCTTGGCAGATTCTGTGGGATTTCTTGAAGCACTGACTCTGTCCTTAAAAATAGCCAAGCGTATTAGCATAATGTCAGATTTAATTAGCATTAATTGGTTGGGCCTTTAACATCACAGACCTTTCTAAAGCCTCAGCATTGGCAAGTGCCCTCTAATTCATGGATGAGTCTACAAAACCTCATCCATGATTCTCACATGGCAAACCGGTGTTTTATCCAGGAGCTCCGTGTAGCCGGGTCTATCCCAGCTCTGTCCTTTATCCAGGAGCTCCGTGTAGCCAGGTCTATCCCAGCTCTGTCCTTTATCCAGGAGCTCCGTGTAGCCAGGTCTATCCCAGCTCTATCCTTTATCCAGGAGCTCCGTGTAGCCAGGTCTATCCCAGCTCTATCCTTTATCCAGGAGCTCCGTGTAGCCTGGTCTATCCCAGCTCTGTCCTTTATCCAGGAGCTCCATGTAGCCAGGTCTATCCCAGCTCTGTCCTTTATCCAGGAGCTCCGTGTAGCCAGGTCTATCCCAGCTCTGTCCTTTATCCAAGAGCTCCATGTAGCCAGGTCTATCCCAGCTCTGTCCTTTATCCAGGAGCTCCGTGTAGCCAGGTCTATCCCAGCTCTATCCTTTATCCAGGAGCTCCGTGTAGCCAGGTCTATCCCAGCTCTGTCCTTTATCCAGGAGCTCCGTATAGCCCGGTCTATCCCAGCTCTGTCCTTTATCCAGGAGCTCCGTGTAGCCAGGTCTATCCCAGCTTTGTCCTTTATCCAGGAGCTCCGTGTAGCTGGGTCTATCCCAGCTCTGTCCTTTATCCAAGAGCTCCATGTAGCCAGGTCTATCCCAGCTCTGTCCTTTATCCAGGAGCTCCATGTAGCCGGGTCTATCCCAGCTCTGTCCTTTATCCAGGAGCTCCGTGTAGCCGGGTTCTATCCCAGCTCTATCCTTTATCCAGGAGCTCCGTGTAGCCAGGTCTATCCCAGCTCTGTCCTTTATCCAGGAGCTCCGTGTAGCCAGGTCTATCCCAGCTCTATCCTTTATCCAGGAGCTCCGTGTAGCCAGGTCTATCCCAGCTCTGTCCTTGGTAGTAACCTATCCCAGTTAACTCTCTCTTTTCTCTGTGTGCCTCGTAGATTGGAAAGTAATGATGGTGATGGTGCCTGGTGCCCAGCGGAGTCCGTGTACCCAAATAATGAAGAGTATTTGCAAGTGGACTTGAGGACACTGTATTTCCTGACCCTGGTGGGCACACAGGGACGAGATGGGGGAGGACTGGGCAAGGAGTTTGCCCGACATTACCAACTGCGCTACAGCCGCGACGGCTACAAATGGGCCCAGTGGAGGGACCGGTGGGGGAATGAGGTGAGTTGGAGGGACTGGAGGTGTGGGGGATTTAATGACTTGCAAATCTCCTGACTGTGCTTATCCTCTCCATACAGGTCATTGCGGGCAACGAAAACACACAGGATTTGGTACTGAAGGATCTGGGACCACCGCTTATTGCCCGCTACGTTCGGTTCTACCCCATGGCTGATCGCGTGATGAGTGTCTGTCTGCGAGTAGAGCTGTACGGATGCTTGTGGCAGGGTGAGGGTCTGCCAGTGATTCCTCCCTGTAGAAACATCTTCCCCTGTCACTATGACCTGCCACTAGCTTTGTCTAGTCTTCCAGTGATCTGCCACTGTCTTCCACTAACTACTTCTGTCACGTCATCCCGCGGTCTGCCACGGTCTTCCACTAACTACCTGTGTCACGTCATTCCGTGTTCTGCCACGGTCTTCCACTAGTTACCTGTGTCACATCATTCCGTGGTCTGCCACGGTCTTCCACTAGTTACCTGTGTCACATCATTCCGTGGTCTGCCACTGTCTTCCACTAGGTACCAGTGTCACATCATTCCGTGGTCTGCTACTGTCTTCCACTAGTTACCAGTGTCACATCATTCGTGGTCTGCTACTGTCTTCCATTAGTTACCTGTGTCACATCATTCCGTGGTCTGCTACTGTCTTCCATTAGTTACCTGTGTCACATCATTCCGTGGTCTGCTACTGTCTTCCACTAGTTACATGTGTCACGTCATTCCGTGGTTTGCCCCAGGCTCTCACCAGCTGTATCATGTCTAATTGTGAATTGTCTCTAGCTTTCTCTTTGACCAGTAGCTCTACCTTCTGTGTTCTTTTAATACATAGTAACACTATTCTGTCCCCACTGTTGGTCTAATTCCTATTTGAGTAAATGGAGAATTTTTCCAACTCGGCTACTTTTGAAATTCCCTTCTCAATTCCCTCTAGCATGAATAAAGCCCTAAATATTAAAGTTGAATATGCTCTGCGTCTCTTTCTCGCCCCTGTGTCTCTCTTTCGTTCCCTCTCCCTGCGCCAATGTGTGTCTTCTCACCCCTTTCTCTGGCTGTCGCCCCTGTGTCTCTGTTTCTCAGCCCTGTGTCTCTCTTTCGTTCCCTCTCCTCCCATGTGTGCCGTCTCACCCATTTCTCTGGCTGTCACCACTGTGTCTCACTTTCGTTCCCTCTCCTCCCATGTGCCTTGTCTCACCCCTTTCTCTGGCTGTCACCCCTGTGTCTCTCTTTCGTTCCCTCGCCCGGCTCCCATGTGTGTCGTCTCACCCCTTTCTCTGGCTGTCACCCCTGTGTCTCTCTTTCGTTACCTCGCCCGGCTCCCATGTGTGCCGTCTCACCCATTTCTCTGGCTGTCGCCCCTGTGTCTCTCTTTCTCAGCCCTGTGTCTCTCTTTCGTTCTCTCTACTCCCATGTGTGTCGTCTCACGCCTTTCTCTGGCTGTCGCCCCTGTGTCTCTCTTTCTCAGCCCTGTGTCTCTCTTTCGTTCCCTCTCCTCCCATGTGTGTCGTCTCACCCCTTTCTCTGGCTGTCGCCCCTGTGTCTCTCTTTCTCAGCCCTGTGTCTCGGTTTCGTTCCCTCTCCTCCCATGTGTGTCGTCTCACCCCTTTCTCTGGTTGTCACCCCTGTATCTCTCTTTCTCGGCCCTGTGTCTCTCTTTCTCAGCCCTGTGTCTCTCTTTCGTTCCCTCTCCTCCCATGTGTGTCGTCTCACCCCTTTCTCTGGCTGTCGCCCCTGTGTCTCTCTGTCGTTCCCTCTCCTCCCATGTGTGCCGTCTCACCCCTTTCTCTGGCTGTCGCCCCTGTGTCTCTCTTTCTCAGCCCTGTGTCTCTCTTTCGTTCCCTCTCCTCCCATGTGCGCTGTCTCACCCATTTCTCTGGCTGTCGCCCCTGTGTCTCTCTTTCTCAGCCCTGTGTCTCGGTTTCGTTCCCTCTCCTCCCATGTGTGTCGTCTCACCCCTTTCTCTGGTTGTCACCCCTGTATCTCTCTTTCTCGGCCCTGTGTCTCTCTTTCTCAGCCCTGTGTCTCTCTTTCGTTCCCTCTCCTCCCATGTGCGCTGTCTCACCCATTTCTCTGGCTGTCGCCCCTGTGTCTCTCTTTCTCAGCCCTGTGTCTCTCTTTCGTTCCCTCTCCTCCCATGTGTGTCGTCTCACCCCTTTCTCTGGCTGTCGCCCCTGTGTCTCTCTGTCGTTACCTCGCCCGGCTCCCATGTGTGCCGTCTCACCCCTTTCTCTGGCTGTCGCCCCTGTGTCTCTCTTTCTCAGCCCTGTGTCTCGGTTTCGTTCCCTCTCCTCCCATGTGTGCCGTCTCACCCATTTCTCTGGCTGTCGCCCCTGTGTCTCTCTTTCTCAGCCCTGTGTCTCGGTTTCGTTCCCTCTCCTCCCATGTGTGCCGTCTCACCCATTTCTCTGGCTGTCGCCCCTGTGTCTCTCTTTCTCAGCCCTGTGTCTCGGTTTCGTTCCCTCTCCTCCCATGTGTGCCGTCTCACCCATTTCTCTGGCTGTCGCCCCTGTGTCTCTCTTTCTCAGCCCTGTGTCTCGGTTTCGTTCCCTCTCCTCCCATGTGTGCCGTCTCACCCATTTCTCTGGCTGTCGCCCCTGTGTCTCTCTTTCTCAGCCCTGTGTCTCTCTTTCGTTCCCTCTCCTCCCATGTGCGCCGTCTCACCCATTTCTCTGGCTGTCGCCCCTGTGTCTCTCTTTCTCAGCCCTGTGTCTCTCTTTCGTTCCCTCTCCTCCCATGTGTGTCGTCTCACCCCTTTCTCTGGCTGTCGCCCCTGTGTCTCTCTTTCTCAGCCCTGTGTCTCTCTTTCGTTCCCTCTCCTCCCATGTGTGTCGTCTCACCCCTTTCTCTGGCTGTCGCCCCTGTGTCTCTCTTTCGTTCCCTCTCCTCCCATGTGTGTCGTCTCACCCCTTTCTCTGGCTGTCGCCCCTGTGTCTCTCTTTCTCAGCCCTGTGTCTCTCTTTCGTTCCCTCTCCTCCCATGTGCGCCGTCTCACCCATTTCTCTGGCTGTCGCCCCTGTGTCTCCTACAGATGGTCTTCGCTCCTACACCTCTCCACCAGGCAACGTCATGACTCTCCCAACAATGCAAATTAACCTCAACGACTCGACTTATGATGGATTCACAGCTGGGGGGTAAGAACTGCGCCTTAAACCCTGACCAGAGCCCGTCACAGACATGTGGCCTATCTTACATGCTATAATACCATGATAGGCACACGTACCCTCCTCACTTTCCTACTCTACGGTTACATCATTAATAAATCTGCTCACTTCTCCAGCCTTGGTTACAATTCTCTCTGCCCCTCCAGGCTGCAGTACGGGGGTCTCGGGCAGCTTGCCGATGGTGTAATTGGTGCTGATGACTTTGCCCAGCACAAGGAGCAGGGGGTCTGGCCCGGGTATGATTACGTTGGATGGAGTAAGGAAAGCTTCTCGTCCGGGTACCTGGAGATGGAATTCAACTTTGATTCACTGCGAGCGTTTACCTACATGAGGGTAAGTTACGTCTGTCCTCCTGCCAAATATTATCTACCTATCGTTGGGCTGCGGATGATGGGAGTTATAATCCAAGCACATTTGTAGGCAGTAGTGTATTTTGTTTCTGTGCTGTCGAATCCCCATTTGTCGCACACCCCTTCCTCTCCAATTTGCACCCCTTCCTTGTATAAATTTACACTACACATACCTTACAACAGTGCCATGATGCCCCACACTCCAGGCAGGATGTACCACCAACAATGATAAAACTGGTTCTGCTGTTTCCCCCCTCCACTCTGCTTCTACCCCAATCCAGTCTGCTGCCACCCCCAGTCTGCTGCTGCCCCCATCCAGTCTGCTGCCACCCCCAGTCTGCTTCTGCCCCCATCCAGTCTGCTGCCCCCCCCAGTCTGCTGCCCCCCAGTCTGCTGCTGCCCCCATCCAGTCTGCTGCCCCCCACTCTGCTTCTGCCCCATCAAGTCTGCTGCCCCCCCCCAGTCTGCTGCTGCCCCCATCCAGTCTGCTGCCCCCCCCCCCCCCCCCAGTCTGCTGCTGCCCTAGGTCCACAACAACGATGGAGAAAAAAAAATATAATAATAATAATTAAAAACATAAAAATATATATATATATATAATTTCTCACTTCGTTCTCCCTCTAGGTTCACTGTAATAACATGGGTTCACAAGGGGTGCAGATATTTCGCCGGGTGGACTGCTACTTTAAACGCTCTCTCCACACGCCATGGGACTCTCAGCCCGTCACCCTGTCGCTGGCTCTCGATGTCCGGGACCCCAGTGCTCGCACCGTCACTATCCCTTTGAATGGGAGGGCTGCTCGAATCCTGCGCTGCCACTACTACTTCTCCAGCCAATGGCTGCTCTTCAGTGAGATCTCCTTCCTCTCCGGTCAGTACCCTCGCTCAGATTAAAGGACCAACTGGTGCAAACAATTAAGTTACGTTTAATTGAAGGATTAAGTGTCGATGTTATAAATAGGCAATGCTTTAATGAAATTATACCTCTAAATTACCCTCTTTGTGCCGCTGGCATCAGGGGGCAGACATGTTGTTTAGAATCTTGGGTCAGGTGCATGATGATCTGAACCAAGATGTCTGCCCCCTGATAGAGAGATATACGGAGCACAGAGGGCTTAGTAATTTTTTAGCAAAAAAAACAATCAAAACCAGAGAGAGGCACAGCGAACGAGTGGGGTTTGTTCATGAAAGAGCAAGTGAGAGTCGACCTTGATTTGTGTGATTCACAGAAATCCTGGACCCATCGGATCCAGAAGAACCAAGTCCGCTGCCCCCACCCCAGGAGGCACCTCCTCTGGCACCAACTGTATCAAGTCAACCACAGTTCACCAGCCAGAGCGTGACTACAGCTACCATGGGTACCGAGAGCATGAGCGGGCAAGGTAACCTTCCCAAACCATGCCACTCTGCTCCCTCACTCTCCCATCTCCTCCTGCACATCCCCCCTCCAACCTATCCCGCCTTCCCCTCTCTCTATCTCCCCAATGTATTTACCGCCACGTGTTCCATGTCTGCTCTCTCTATGTCAGTCTTGGAAGCCGGCAGCGATGTCCGAATGAACCAGCCAATAGCCAAGGACGACAGTGGGGACACCTCCATCCTCATTGGCTGCTTGGTGGTCATCATCCTCCTCCTATTGGTTGTCATCATTCTTATCCTGTGGCGCCAGCGCTGGAAAAGGCTTCTGGGGAAGGTGAGGAACGGAAGCAAAGTGTCATCTCGTGTCCCTCTCCTCTCTCTCATCTTTCTCATTTTCCCACGTTTTGCCCCTTTTTTTCCCCCCTTTAGGCTCAGCGGAACCATTCAGACAGTGACCTGACCGCTCGGCTCTCTCTCCCCTCTGACACTGTTGTCATCAACAACACCCAAAATCTCCCCGGCCCTCCGCGTCATGCCAACCGCTACGAGCGCATATTGACCGAGGGAGAATATCAGGAGCCAAGCCACAATCCGCGAGCCAAGATAGCCACCCTTCCCACTCCCGCTGACCCTGCAGGTGAGGACACACATTGTGTGCATGAATCTAGAGATCTAATCTAATATGGCTGCACGCATATTGGTGAGTGCAGGATATGGGCTTTTTATTCAGGAAAATGAGAAAGGCAGGAAATTGACAAGGGAATTGCAGGTTGGAGTCCAAAGTTGGCAAGTTGGAGAAAATTCTCCCATTCAGCTGAATTCCTTGCAATTCCCTCTTTTGTGAATTAAGGCCAAAATAGCAGAGCTTGAAGTGCAGCTGAATCAGAGACATTTTCCAACTCGGCTACTTTGGCCTTAAAGTACAACTGTCTGCAAACAAATATGTTCTGTTTAATAGAAAGACTGTGATAAGTTACCTTTTACTGAGCTCCTTATATATCTATCAGGCGGCAGACATCTTGGATCAGATCTTCATTCATCTGATTAAAGATTCTAAACAACATGTCTGTCTCCTGATAGAGCTATACAGAGCAAAGATTCTAAACAACATGTCTGCCCCATGATAGAGCAATACAGAGCAAAGATTCTAAACAACATGTCCGCCCCCTGATAGAGCTATACAGAGCAAAGATTCTAAACAACATGTCCGCCCCCTGATAGAGCTAAACAGAGCAAAGATTCTAAACAACATGTCCGCCCCCTGATAGAGCTAAACAGAGCAAAGATTCTAAACAACATGTCCACCCCTGATAGAGCTATACAGAGCAAAGATTCTAAACAACATGTCTGCCCCCTGATAGAGCTATACAGAGCAAAGATTCTAATCAACATGTCCGCCCACTGATAGAGCTATACAGAGCAAAGATTCTAAACAACATGTCTGCCCCCTGAGCTATACAGAGCAAAGATTCTAAACAACATGTCCGCCCCCTGATAGAGCTAAACAGAGCAAAGATTCTAAATAACATGTCCGTCCTCTGATAGAGCTATACAGAGCAAAGATTCTAAACAACATGTCCTCCCCCTGATAGAGCTAAACAAAGCAAAGATTCTAAACAACATGTCCGCCCCCTGGTAGAGCTAAACAGAGCAAAGATTCTAAATAACATGTCCGTCCTCTGATAGAGCTATACAGAGCAAAGATTCTAAACAACATTTACGCCCCCTGATAGAGCTATACAGAGCAAAGAGTCTAATCAACATGTCCGCCCACTGATAGAGCTATACAGAGCAAAGATTCTAAACAACATGTCCACCCCTGATAGAGCTATACAGAGCAAGGATTCTAATCAACATGTCCGCCCCCTGATAGAGCTACACAGAGCAAAGATTCTAAACAACCTGACCGCCCCCTGATAGAGCTATACAGAGCAAAGATTCAAAACAACATGTCCGCCCACTGATAGAGCTAAACAGAGCAAAGATGGCTCAATAAGGTGCTTTGTTTGTATTCTTTCAGTAAAGCATTTCTATTTAAAATACCTAAACTTGATGAAACAGAATATATATTTTTGCGACTGTCCTTCAAGTTTGAAGTTTGTCAGTTTTCTTCATTTCCCTCTCTATTGAATAACGCCCTGTGTGTGATGCTTGCGAAGGTGGACTGAACAGGTGTGCATGTATGTGGAGGTGTAACATGTGCATGTATATCAATGTGTATTACAGGCATGTGCACTGCATTCGTGTGTATATTCCCTCTAATGCCTTGTGTATAGTGACTAAGGAGAGGGGCTGCCGATACCTGCACATTGTGTGACTGTGTCTTAATGAGTAATGTCGGTGTCCTCCAGTCATACCACTGGGTTGAGATGACGCTTAGAGTGTAAATCGCCAGTATATACCGTGGCGTTGTATAACGGAGGATCACACATCTCTGATGCCAATAAAAATCCCAATAACTAATAAGATCCTGTTTTACATGGATTCCAGAAAAGGAGGGGTCTGTGACAGTGGCCCAACCAATGAACACCTAGATAACTGGGGCATATTATATGTGTTGTATCACATGGTATAATAATTACCTGTAGTATAATTACCAGCTTTACGGGTGTGTATATCATGCACAGTGTATGAGATCAGGAAATCCACTCGTTCCTCCCATTTACCCCAATATATATATATATATAATGGAGCTTAGAGTCCGAGTGGGAAATTAAACCTGATAGATAGTATACATTTGTCTGTAAGTACAATCATCTATGGACGTTATTGATGAAAGAAGGAATGGCAGGGAATTGAGAAGGCAATGCCAAGCTTAATTCATCTGTTGGGGAGAATTTTTCCAACCCGGCTACTTTTGACCTTAAGCTTGAACTTCCCTTGCCAATTCCCTGCTGTTCCTATTTTCAATGAATAATGCCCTTGATTCTTAAAATGTTTTTTTTTGGGGGGGGGGTATGATCTCTGGTTAGGAAAGAATAACCGTGTGTATGGATGTGTCTGCGTCCTTGTTACATGTACAGTTGTGTGTACAGAGTTACATGTGTGTGTGTGTGTGCATGTTTTTGTATTTATGGCTCTATAGGTGTACACAGTGTATGCATGTATATAATGTGTACACTCTATACTCTGCATGTGTCTCCTCCAGCTGTGCTGCTAAACAACCCAGCCTATGAGCTCCTACTCTCCACCTACAGCCGGCCAATCAAAGAGCCTGGTGGCCTGCAGGTTAAGCCAATCAACAGCCAGGGTAAGGGGGCTGCCATTTTGAAAGAGGCCAGAGAGATAAACTCCTTTTTTTTCCCGGGCCGACTTTCTCTTGCCTCGCTCTTACTTTCTCTTCTTTCCTGTGGAATCTCTGATAGTAGGGAGGTCCGGGGGTCTCGCCCACTCTGTCCCACTGTCTCCATGATACAACCCTGTAAAATCAGACACCGGTTACTCTGTTGGACGCCTCATTTTGATGCTTTGTCCAGACGCTATCTAACTGGGAGGAGTCAGTGGCTGGCAGACAGTCGGAGAGCTGTTTGCTGCTACAGTCAGAGTAACAAGATTACAGCGTTAAATGTATCAACATTCTACTGACTGTCACTATGGCAACTGCAGACTACAGTCACCCAACCAAGAAAAATGGCATGGGCTGTACTGGGTACTGGGATTAACACCCTAACTTACACTTAACACCCCAAGTGATGTGTCTGTAACCAGAATATAATGTGTTTCATTTGATTTGCCTCTTCACTTTCTACATTTCATCTCGATGCCCTTATTCTCCTTCACCCCAACGCATTTCTCGCCCCTTCCTCTTCCCCCCCCCGCCCCCCTCTAGAAGGGGGATACAGGGAGCTGGAATCCCCCAAAGTTCCAGTAGTGTACTCACCCAGTGTCCCGCACTACGCAGAAGCGGATATTGTTACTCTCCAAGGGGTAACAGGGGGTAACACGTATGCTGTGCCAGCTCTGGCTGCCGATTCTCTGACCTCCAAAGATCTACCCCTCAGCAAGTTCCCCCGGGGGCACCTCCTCTTCAGAGAAAAACTCGGAGAGGGTCAGTTTGGAGAGGTAATGTCTTGTTCAGTACTATCTCTCTGCTCTCTATACTGCTCCTCACTCGCACACAGATATAACTGTATGCTAGCTCTCTCTCTGCTCTCTATACTGCTCCTCACTCACACACAGACATAACTGTGAGCTAGCTCTCTCGCTGCTCTCTATACTGCTCCTCACTCACACTCAGACATAACTGTGAGCTAGCTCTCTCTGCTCTCTATACTGCTCCTCACTCACACACAGACATAACTGTGAGCTAGCTCTCTCGCTGCTCTCTATACTGCTCCTCACTCACACACAGATATAACTGTGTGCTAGCTCTCTCTGCTCTCTATACTGCTCCTCACTCACACACAGACATAACTGTGAGCTAGCTCTCTGTCTGCTCTCTATACTGCTCCTCACTCACACTCAGACATAACTGTGAGCTAGCTCTCTCTGCTCTCTATACTGCTCCTCACTCACACACAGACATAACTGTGAGCTAGCTCTCTCTGCTCTCTATGCTCCTCACTCACACTCAGACATAACTGTGAGCTAGCTCTCTCTGCTCTCTATACTGCTCCTCACTCACTCACACACAGACATAACTGTGAGCTAGCTCTCTCTGCTCTCTATACTGCTCCTCACTCACACACAGATATAACTGTATGCTAGCTCTCTCTGCTCTCTATACTGCTCCTCACTCACACACAGGCATAACTGTGAGCTAGCTCTCTCTGCTCTCTATACTGCTCCTCACTCACACTCAGACATAACTGTGTGCTAGCTCTCTCTGCTCTCTATACTGCTCCTCACTCACACACAGACATAACTGCGAGCTAGCTTTCTCTGCTCTCTATACTGCTCCTCACTCACACACAGACATAACTGTGAGCTAGCTCTCGCTGCTCTCTATACTGCTCCTCACTCACACTCAGACATAACTGTGAGCTAGCTCTCTCTGCTCTCTATACTGCTCCTCACTCATACACAGACATAACTGCGAGCTAGCTTTCTCTGCTCTCTATACTGCTCCTCACTCACACACAGACATAACTGTGAGCTAGCTCTCTCTGCTCTCTATATTGCTCCTCACTTACACTTAGACATAACTGTGAGCTAGCTCTCTCGCTGCTCTCTATACTGCTCCTCACTCACACTCAGACATAACTGTGAGCTAGCTCTCTCGCTGCTCTCTATACTGCTCCTCACTCACACACAGATATAAAACTGTGAGCTAGCTCTCTCTCTGCTCTCTATATTGCTCCTCACTCACACACAGACATAACTGTGAGCTAGCTCTCTCTGCTCTCTATACTGCTCCTCACTCACACACAGACATAACTGTGAGCTAGCTCTCTCGCTGCTCTCTATGCTGCTCCTCACTCACACTCAGACATAACTGTGAGCTAGCTCTCTCGCTGCTCTCTATACTGCTCCTCACTCACACACAGGCATAACTGTGAGCTAGCTCTCTCTCTGCTCTCTATACTGCTCCTCACTCACTCACACACAGACATAACTGTGAGCTAGCTCTCTCGCTGCTCTCTATACTGCTCCTCACTCACACACAGGCATAACTGTGAGCTAGCTCTCTCTGCTCTCTATACTGCTCCTCACTCACACTCAGACATAACTGTGTGCTAGCTCTCGCTGCTCTCTATGCTGCTCCTCACTCACACACAGGCATAACTGTGAGCTAGCTCTCCCTGCTCTCTATACTGCTCCTCACTCACACTCAGACATAACTGTGAGCTAGCTCTCTCTGCTCTCTATACTGCTCCTCACTCACACACAGACATAACTGTGAGCTAGCTCTCTCTCTGCTCTCTATACTGCTCCTCACTCACACACAGATATAACTGTGAGCTAGCTCTCTCGCTGCTCTCTATACTGCTCCTCACTCACACACAGACATAACTGTGTGCTAGCTCTCTCTCTGCTCTCTATACTGCTCCTCACTCACACACAGACATAACTGTGAGCTAGCTCTCTCTGCTCTCTATACTGCTCCTCACTCACACACAGGCATAACTGTGAGCTAGCTCTCTCTGCTCTCTATACTGCTCCTCACTCACACACAGACATAACTGTGAGCTAGCTCTCGCTGCTCTCTATGCTGCTCCGCACTCACACTCAGACATAACTGTGAGCTAGCTCTCTCTCTGCTCTCTATACTGCTCCTCACTCACACTCAGACATAACTGTGAGCTAGCTCTCTCTCTGCTCTCTATACTGCTCCTCACTCACTCACACACAGACATAACTGTGAGCTAGCTCTCTCTGCTCTCTATACTGCTCCTCACTCACACTCAGACATAACTGTGAGCTAGCTCTCTCTCTGCTCTCTATACTGCTCCTCACTCACACTCAGACATAACTGTGAGCTAGCTCTCTCTCTGCTCTCTATACTGCTCCTCACTCACACACAGACATAACTGTGAGCTAGCTCTCTCTGCTCTCTATACTGCTCCTCACTCATACACAGACATAACTGCGAGCTAGCGCTCTCTGCTCTCTGTACTGCTTCTCACTCACACACAGACATAACTGTGAGCTAGCTCTCTCTCTGCTCTCTATACTGCTCTTCTCTCACACTCAGACATAACTGTGAGCTAGCTCTCTCTCTGCTCTCTATACTGCTCCTCACTCACACTCAGACATAACTGTGAGCTAGCTCTCTCTCTGCTCTCTATACTGCTCCTCACTCACACTCAGACATAACTGTGAGCTAGCTCTCTCTCTCGCTGCTCTCTATACTGCTCCTCACTCACACTCAGACATAACTGTGAGCTAGCTCTCTCTCTGCTCTCTATACTGCTCTTCTCTCACACTCAGATATAACTGTGAGCTAGCTCTCTCTGCTCTCTATACTGCTCCTCACTCACACACAGACATAACTGTGAGCTAGCTCTCTCGCTGCTCTCTATACTGCTCCTCACTCACACACAGATATAACTGTGAGCTAGCTTTCTCTGCTCTCTATACTGCTCCTCACTCACACTCAGACATAACTGTGAGCTAGCTCTCTCTCTGCTCTCTATACTGCTCTTCTCTCACACTCAGACATAACTGTGAGCTAGCTCTCTCTCTGCTCTCTATACTGCTCCTCACTCACACTCAGACATAACTGTGAGCTAGCTCTCTCTATAGGTCTCTGCCCTCCAAACCCCATCTCCTCGCTCACTCACCTTCAGTCTTGTATTTTAGGTTCACCTCTGTGAGGTCATGAACCCTCATGAGCTCCCTGCTCTTCAGTTTCCATTCAACATGCGCAAGGGGCGGAGCCTGCTTGTGGCTGTCAAGTTACTGCGATCTGATGCCAATAAGAATGCCAGGTAAACGCTTTGCTCTGGTGCCTTCGCTGCCATGCTTTGTGGGATATACAGTGTTTAGATTTCCTTTTATATCTCGTTCATTATCCCGTCTCACGCACACTCTGTGTTACTGATATAAGCATGTCTGTCTCTCTCTGCCCCCTGACATCCAGGAGCGACTTCCTTAAGGAGTTGAAAATTCTGTCCCGGCTGAGTGACCCGCACATTATCCGGCTCCTGGGGGCTTGCCTGGATGAGGACCCTCTGTGCATGATCACAGAGTACATGGAGAATGGGGATCTCAACCAGTTTTTAAACGCCCACCAACTGGCCGCGGAGGAGGAGAGTCCTGGAGGAGGACTTGGCCCACCCTGCATCAGGTCAGGATGTGCACTTACCTCCATAGGCCCCTCTTTTACTCTGTGCGTGTATCTGCAAAGACCCCCGCTGGACTAGTGGCAGTGAATTTATAACGATTTGCAAAAGTTAAAATTAAACCTTAACTTTTTATATTCCTTGGCTCTCCTTGCATTCTATCTCACCCCACCCTCTCCCACATACCACTTTTTTCTCCCATCCCTGCCTCTACTACTCTCATTCACCCCACTGTTTCATTAAAGACTTCCCTTAGGGGCAAGGACTGTGTCCTCTATGCCATGTCAGCTGCTAACAGCACACCAGACCGTGTAGCTGTCGCCTGTATGTACTCTGTATTGTGGGGAACGTGTACACCCCTGTGAACACGGCTCTCTCTGTCTCTCACTGTGCAGTTACCCCAGTCTCCTCCACGTGGCCCTGCAGATTTGCTCGGGTATGAAGTACCTCTCTTCTCTCAATTTCGTGCATCGGGATCTGGCCTCCCGGAATTGTCTGGTGGGGGAGAACCTCACCATCAAGATCGCTGACTTTGGGATGAGCCGCAACCTGTACGCTGGGGATTACTACCGTATACAGGGCCGGGCAGTGCTGCCCATCCGCTGGATGGCCTGGGAGTGTATACTCATGGTGAGCTCATTCCGCATAGACACATTTATCAGCGGGGCAGACATGTTGTTCGGAATCTTGGGACGACTGGAAATCGGACCCAAGATTCTAAACAACATGGCCGCCCCCGGAGAATGCTACGCCGAGCAGAGACGGCTAAATTAGAGAGCTTATTGGATTAAAGCATTTATATTTCAAATTCCTATATAATTCATCCAGATCTAGTAGGGAGTAACTGGAAGTCACTGGTGAGTAATGCTGGGCCCGTTACCAATATTAAAATGTTTCTCAAATCCTCTCACCCCCTGCAGGGAAAGTTTACCACTGCCACCGATGTCTGGGCCTTCGGGGTGACCTTGTGGGAGGTTTTATTGCTCTGCAAGGAGCAGCCCTACGGAGAGCTGAGCGACGAAGATGTGATTGAGAACGCAGGGGAAGTCTTCAGAGACAGCAAGAAACAGGTAAAGCCAGGTGTGGGTGGGGCTTGTTGGCACCGTGGGTGGGGCTAATTAGTTAAATAATAGGCAGTTTCCTAGAGAGCCACTTTCAGGTGGTAATTTGGGAAGTGTGTTGGCGTGGCCCAGAATGTGAGCAGCACCATCTCTGTCGGGCCTCACCTTGACATCTCACCGGTTTTTCCTCTCTCTATGTGTACAGATATACCTCTCCCGCCCGGCCATTTGTCCTCTTCCCCTGTATGAGCTCATGCTGCAATGCTGGGCCCGGGACTGCAGGGAAAGGCCCTCCTTCCAAGACATCTACACCCTGCTTACCTCGCACACTGTCTGCTCCTCCACCCCGGGGCTGAAGGAATAAGCCAAGACCTGCTTTCCCAGGACGTCCTGCCATACCTGCGCATACACCCATGGATCTGGGGTTGTAGGAAGACCTTTTAATCCTCTCGGGACCTGTGACTGCCAGTTAGGGGTAGATCAGGCTCGGGCACCAACATTTCAAGCCAATGACACTCCCTGTCCCATCAAAGAAAGGGCTTTGTCCTAACATGGCACCCAGGCACTGACCTCATTCTACATGATAAGTTGTGCCTTCATGTAATGATCAGCCAATGTCCACTTTACATACACCCCGTCTATTCTGTTTGCTATTCATATCAAGTAATTAATTCATCCACCTTCCTTTGGATCTAGTAATGCACTCTATAGAGTCCACATAGAAGGTCACTTTTCAACCCTTTTCTCCTAGTATATGCTAAAACATTCCACACTCCGTTGTTCATCTACTAAACCCCCCGCCTCCCATACTACAACTAATTTAATATTACATTGTCCAGCCTTGGGCTACAACACACTCATTCAGCAGGATATGGAGGAAGCCCATAAAGGCTCCATTCAGGTTTGCAAATGCTGTCCGAGCACCTGAATGCACATGATCCCTTATACCAGATGTGGAATGACAGATAAAAACATAGGTGAGAAATTTCTAAAATCACAGCAGCCTGTCCCCTATGCCAGACAGTCTCTATTGAGAAGTGAGTTGGATCCTGCTAACCCCAATGTTTTGGAGACTGAATACAATGCATACATGCACCTTATCCCACAATCTGTAGACTCTTCTGTCTGGTAACCTCTCTTTCTTTCTATACAATAGCAGTCTTACTAGCAGCCTACAGAGGTAGGCACCTGCCCTTACAGATACCCAACAAAGGTTCTGACATGACCTGTCTGGGCCTTTTCACTTCCATCAAAACACTTTCTATCTCGAAAACATCAGATTCATGATCATCTGTGTGATGTCCTGTAATGTGAAAAGAAAGGCCCATCCACCACAGCCTCCAGTGTGGTCTTAACCCATCCGACGTTTGTCCAAACACTGGTTGAGCAGCTAAGAACCTGAATACTCGTTTACTCTAGATTGCCTCTCTTTGGAACTACTCCATCTTGGCCGGCTCTGTTATGTAGTCCAAGCTACAGAAACCACGTGATTGGACTTGCTTTCATTTAACCCAACAGTTTTATCCAGAGAACTGGTTGGACGTAGACCTGAATCCGCAATGGCTTTACGTAGACTCAGGATTTTCACTAGCTTTAGTAGGAATTTTGCTCGATCCAAGAGAACTGCATATGTTTGGGGCTTTTGATCCAACCATCATTTGTTGTGGAGGCTCTGGGTCAAGTTTATGGACCTCTACTATCACGATCAGCTTGATCACTCCAGCGGCCGAGCCTAAGAAATGGGTATCGGCCTGTTTGACAACCACCTTCACCCAATGTGAAGCACTGGTGTCCATGGCAAGATGTGCAAAGGTCCAAAGAACATCATTATATTGTCCGTTACGACTCATGACCACTGCCGGTGCTTACCACTGATTCCACCACCTGAGATGTTTCCACTAGCATGGTGTTGAAGCATCATTAACCTCTCTGAGGTTTGAAGGTCAGGACTGGAACAAAAGAGCCTATGGCAAAGTGGGGCTTGATGCCTATGAAGATGGCTGCATCCAACGCATGGACTGAGCCGGACAAAAGGACCTTTACAATGTACCTCATTTCAAACACTGGATGATGCTTCCGTACACTCACTGAACCTAGATCTGCATCTCGAGAAACCTATTTTTTATTTTATTTTAATGTTTTAACTTATGATGGGATGTGTATAGTGCAGGTTTGACCAAATAGTGTCACCACACCCATCCCAATGCATAAAAAATCGACTTACACCCAAGAACACATGCTAATAGACCCATTTCAGCATTAAGTACACACTTTCTATTGGGTCTAACGGAAGATGGTATAAATGGTTTTAAAGGTACAGTGTACCCCAAAGTGCCTTGATTGGCCCTGCACTACCACCAACCGCACATAGGTGGCATTGCACAGGCACTCCCTTTTTTCTACAGACCAGTAAGCGCTTCTGGTCTTGAGAAGTTCTCTAGAACATTATTTTTTTACGTTTTAGTCTTGGGATTAATTAGGAACGCTGTCGATTTTTCCATAAGGGTGAAATTAATCATTTACGGTTTTTGGTTGTTTAGTTCCGCTCCTCCGGCCCATCTCAATAGACAAAGAGAATTTCTAGAATGATGTATTGTAGGCACAATCGGGCACAATATAGCCAAGATGGGTTCCCTTCATCCCCCCCTTCCCCCTCCCAAAAAAAAAGCCTTGTGTAAGAAAAGTCGTTTTCAGGTGGATTGCAGTATAACTGGAAGAAAAATATTTTCCCAATTCCTTCCATATGGAACGTTACTCACGCCAAAGAATTTTGCAGATTTCTCGATTCAAATAATATTTGTAAGAACATCTACCGGGTCGACGATACGTTGGACAAATGCCATTCTTGCTTTTAATTGTACCGTCAAAGACTATGCTGAGAGATTAATCATCCTTTTTACCCCGTTTGGTTAAATTATAACCATTTTATGTCGCATCTCAGTCGCATTTAAAGGGTGTGACCCCCCCATTCCCCCCCCCATCCTTTTAAAACACTACCGCCTGATGTGTATATATAGAACCGCTAATTTAATGCTACAAATGAGATTGATACAATTTTTATATGATGTTTAATATATAAAGATTTGCTCGATATTTTACTAATTTGCAGAAATAAAGATTTTGCTTTTTTTTGTAGATTCTTCTAGGAATCTGAGTTGCTGTGTGTTTTTCTTGCTAATTGAATGACCAATAGGAGCAAATGAACCTATATATTTTACAATCAAATGATCCTTTACTGTGAGCGGTGCAGTTTGTTCTTCTGTCTGTTCACTGACATTTTTGAAGTTGATTTGTCCGTTCATTTTTTTTAGCCATTATATTTTACCCCTTTTTCTTTTTTAAATCATGCGCACCGCACATATTTGTCTAAACTGTTTATGTTAAAGGTAATCTGTTACCTACACTTTAAACTGTAAATGTGCAGAAAAAATATCTAAAAAATACAATATGTTGGTAGAATAACCGGTAATCGTATAAATGAAAAGAGAATGATGTTTTAAATGTGTCACCTGTTTATGACATCACCTGTCGCCTGATATGCAAATGAACTGGTATTTTTTTTTATGGAAAATGTGTAATTTGCATATAATGCCTCGGGCGATGTCATAAGAAGGAGACAAGAAAGATGGGATTGCAGGGAATTGACAAAGTAATTGCAAACTTAAGGCCAAAGCGGCCGAATGTAAGATTTTTTGTTCAACTCTGCTTACGGAAAAATCCCTTTTCAATTCCATATTTTGATTTAATTTATGTATTTTCACTAATACAATGGAAAGTGCTTTTTCCACCTTTTCTCTACAGTCACAGTATATATATTATATACACAATGTTTAGGGCTAAGCGTCCCTTTCTTGGAGGTTTTAGCAATTATACGCATTATTATATACATTCGCGTATTGTAACCACACTGTCCATCAAATTCCACTATATAATTGCTTTAGACCGTAACCCACATCACTTTAAAGGTTGCAGCAGAGAATTAGACACATATGTTCAACCTTTTGGTCCTTTCTCGTGGCTGCCGACTCTGCCTAAGTATGAACCAAGCATCTGGCTCCACGTGGCCTTCACCCAGTAAAGTAAGAGAGTACCGGAGAGAGTACCAGAACCATTTATTCTCTAGTATAGGAGAGTACCGGAACCTTTTATTCCCTAGTATAGGAGAGTACCAGAACCTTTTATTCCCTAGTATAGGAGAGTACGGGAACCTTTTATTCTTTAGTATAGAAGAGTACCGGAACCTTTTATTCCCTAGTATAAGAGAGTACCAGAACCATTTATTCTCTAGTATAGGAGAGTACCGGAACCTTTTATTCTCTAGTATAAGAGAGTACCGGAACCTTTTATTCCCTAGTATAGGAGAGTACCAGAACCATTTATTCCCTAGTATAGGAGAGTACCGGAACCTTTTATTCCCTAGTATAGGAGAGTACCAGAACCATTTATTCTCTAGTATAGGAGAGTACCGGAACCTTTTATTCTCTAGTATAAGAGAGTACCGGAACCTTTTATTCTCTAGTATAGGAGAGTACCAGAACCTTTTATTCCCTAGTATAGGAGAGTACAGGAACCTTTTATTCCATATTATAGGAGAGTACCGGAACCATTTATTCCCTAGTATAGGAGAGTACCGGAACCATTTATTCCCTAGTATAGGAGAGTACCGGAACCATTTATTCCCTAGTATAGAAGAGTACCGGAACCTTTTATTCCCTAGTATAGGAGAGTACCGGAACCTTTTATTCCCTAGTATAGGAGAGTACCAGAACCTTTTATTCCCTATTATAGGAGAGTACCGGAACCATTTATTCTCTAGTATAGGAGAGTACCAGAACCTTTTATTCTCTAGTATGGGAGAGTACCATAACCATTTATTCTCTAGTATAGGAGAGTACCGGAACCTTTTATTCTCTAGTATAGGAGAGTACTGGAACCTTTTATTCTCTAGTATAGGAGAGTACCGGAACCTTTTATTCCCTAGTATAGGACAGTACCAGAACCATTTATTCTCTAGTATAGGAGAGTACAGGAACCTTTTATTCTCTAGTATAGGAGAGTACCGGAACCTTTTATTCCCTAGTATAGGAGAGTACCGGAACCTTTTATTCTCTAGTATAGGAGAGTACCGGAACCTTTTATTCTCTAGTAAGGAGAGTACTGGAACCTTTTATTCCCTACTGTAGGAGAGTATTGGAACCTTTTATTCTCTAGTATAGGAGAGTACCGGAACCTTTTATTCTCTAGTATAGGGGAGTACTGGAACATTTTATTCCCTATTATAGGAGAGTACTGGAACCTTTTATTCTCTATTATAGGAGAGTACCGGAATCTTTTATTCCCTAGTATAGGAGAGTACCGGAACCTTTTATACTCTAGTATAGGAGAGTACCGGAACCTTTTATTCGCTAGTATAGGAGAGTACCGGAACCTTTTATTCTCTAGTATAGGAGAGTACTGGAACCTTTTATTCACTAGTATAGGAGAGTACTGGAACCTTTTATTCTCTAGTATGGGAGAGTACCGGAACCTTTTATTCTCTAGTATAGGAGAGTACCGGAACCTTTTATTCCCTAGTATAGGAGAGTACCAGAACCTTTTATTCTCTAGTATAGGAGAGTACCGGAACCTTTTATTCCCTAGTATAGGAGAGTACCGGAACCTTTTATTCTCTAGTATAGGAGAGTACCGGAACCTTTTATTCCCTAGTATAGGACAGTACCAGAACCATTTATTCTCTAGTATAGGAGAGTACAGGAACCTTTTATTCTCTAGTATAGGAGAGTACCGGAACCTTTTATTCCCTAGTATAGGAGACTACCAGAACCTTTTATTCTCTAGTAAGGAGAGTACTGGAACCTTTTATTCCCTAGTATAGGGGAGTACCGGAACCTTTTATTCCCTAGTATAGGGGAGTACCAGAACCTTTTATTCTCTAGTATAGGAGAGTACCGGAACCTTTTATTCTCTATTATAGGAGAGTACCGGAACCTTTTATTCCCTAGTATAGGAGAGTACCAGAACCTTTTATTCCCTAGTATAGGAGAGTACCGGAACCTTTTATTCCCTAGTATAGGGGAGTACCAGAACCTTTTATTCTCTAGTATAGGAGAGTACCGGAACCTTTTATTCCCTAGTATAGGACAGTACCAGAACCATTTATTCTCTAGTATAGGAGAGTACAGGAACCTTTTATTCTCTAGTATAGGAGAGTACCGGAACCTTTTATTCCCTAGTATAGGAGAGTACCGGAACCTTTTATTCTCTAGTATAGGAGAGTACCGGAACCTTTTATTCTCTAGTAAGGAGAGTACTGGAACCTTTTATTCCCTACTGTAGGAGAGTATTGGAACCTTTTATTCTCTAGTATAGGAGAGTATTGGAACCTTTTATTCTCTAGTATAGGAGAGTACCGGAACCTTTTATTCTCTAGTATAGGGGAGTACTGGAACATTTTATTCCCTATTATAGGAGAGTACTGGAACCTTTTATTCTCTATTATAGGAGAGTACCGGAATCTTTTATTCCCTAGTATAGGAGAGTACCGGAACCTTTTATACTCTAGTATAGGAGAGTACCGGAACCTTTTATTCGCTAGTATAGGAGAGTACCGGAACCTTTTATTCACTAGTATAGGAGAGTACTGGAACCTTTTATTCTCTAGTATGGGAGAGTACCGGAACCTTTTATTCTCTAGTATAGGAGAGTACTGGAACCTTTTATTCCCTAGTATAGGAGAGTACCAGAACCTTTTATTCTCTAGTATAGGAGAGTACCGGAACCTTTTATTCCCTAGTATAGGAGAGTACCGGAACCTTTTATTCTCTAGTATAGGAGAGTACCGGAACCTTTTATTCCCTAGTATAGGACAGTACCAGAACCATTTATTCTCTAGTATAGGAGAGTACAGGAACCTTTTATTCTCTAGTATAGGAGAGTACCGGAACCTTTTATTCCCTAGTATAGGAGACTACCAGAACCTTTTATTCTCTAGTAAGGAGAGTACTGGAACCTTTTATTCCCTAGTATAGGGGAGTACCGGAACCTTTTATTCCCTAGTATAGGGGAGTACCAGAACCTTTTATTCTCTAGTATAGGAGAGTACCGGAACCTTTTATTCTCTATTATAGGAGAGTACCGGAACCTTTTATTCCCTAGTATAGGAGAGTACCAGAACCTTTTATTCCCTAGTATAGGAGAGTACCGGAACCTTTTATTCCCTAGTATAGGGGAGTACCAGAACCTTTTATTCTCTAGTATAGGAGAGTACCGGAACCTTTTATTCCCTAGTATAGGGGAGTACCAGAACCATTTATTCTCTAGTATAGGAGAGTACCGGAACCTTTTATTCTCTAGTATAAGAGAGTACCGGAACCTTTTATTCTCTAGTATAGGAGAGTACCAGAACCTTTTATTCCCTATTATAGGAGAGTACCGGAACCATTTATTCTCTAGTATAGGAGAGTACCAGAACCTTTTATTCTCTAGTATGGGAGAGTACCATAACCATTTATTCTCTAGTATAGGAGAGTACCGGAACCTTTTATTCTCTAGTATAGGAGAGTACTGGAACCTTTTATTCTCTAGTATAGGAGAGTACCGGAACCTTTTATTCCCTATTATAGGAGAGTACCGGAACCATTTATTCTCTAGTATAGGAGAGTACCGGAACCTTTTATTCTCTAGTATGGGAGAGTACCATAACCATTTATTCTCTAGTATAGGAGAGTACCGGAACCTTTTATTCTCTAGTATAGGAGAGTACTGGAACCTTTTATTCTCTAGTATAGGAGAGTACCGGAACCTTTTATTCCCTAGTATAGGGGAGTACCAGAACCTTTTATTCTCTAGTATAGGGGAGTACTGGAACATTTTATTCCCTATTATAGGAGAGTACTGGAACCTTTTATTCTCTATTATAGGAGAGTACCGGAATCTTTTATTCCCTAGTATAGGAGAGTACCGGAACCTTTTATACTCTAGTATAGGAGAGTACCGGAACCTTTTATTCGCTAGTATAGGAGAGTACCGGAACCTTTTATTCTCTAGTATAGGAGAGTACTGGAACCTTTTATTCACTAGTATAGGAGAGTACTGGAACCTTTTATTCTCTAGTATGGGAGAGTACCGGAACCTTTTATTCTCTAGTATAGGAGAGTACTGGAACCTTTTATTCCCTAGTATAGGAGAGTACCAGAACCTTTTATTCTCTAGTATAGGAGAGTACCGGAACCTTTTATTCCCTAGTATAGGAGAGTACCGGAACCTTTTATTCTCTAGTATAGGAGAGTACTGGAACCTTTTATTCCCTAGTATAGGAGAGTACCAGAACCTTTTATTCTCTAGTATAGGAGAGTACCGGAACCTTTTATTCCCTAGTATAGGAGAGTACCGGAACCTTTTATTCCCTAGTATAGGAGACTACCAGAACCTTTTATTCTCTAGTATAGGAGAGTACCGGAACCTTTTATTCCCTAGTATAGGGGAGTACCGGAACCTTTTATTTCCTAGTATAGGGGAGTACTGGAACCTTTTATTCCCTAGTATAGGGGAGTACCAGAACCTTTTATTCTCTAGTATAGGAGAGTACCGGAACCTTTTATTCCCTAGTATAGGAGAGTACCGGAACCTTTTATTCCCTAGTATAGGAGAGTACCAGAACCTTTTATTCCCTAGTATAGGAGAGTACCGGAACCTTTTATTCCCTAGTATAGGGGAGTACCAGAACCTTTTATTCTCTAGTATAGGAGAGTACCGGAACCTTTTATTCCCTAGTATAGGGGAGTACCAGAACCATTTATTCTCTAGTATAGGAGAGTACCGGAACCTTTTATTCTCTAGTATAAGAGAGTACCGGAACCTTTTATTCTCTAGTATAGGAGAGTACCAGAACCTTTTATTCCCTAGTATAGGAGAGTACAGGAACCTTTTATTCCATATTATAGGAGAGTACCGGAACCATTTATTCCCTAGTATAGGAGAGTACCGGAACCATTTATTCCCTAGTATAGGAGAGTACCGGAACCTTTTATTCCCTAGTATAGGGGAGTACCAGAACCTTTTATTCTCTAGTATAGGAGAGTACCGGAACCTTTTATTCCCTAGTATAGGAGAGTACCGGAACCTTTTATTCCCTAGTATAGGAGACTACCAGAACCTTTTATTCTCTAGTATAGGAGAGTACCGGAACCTTTTATTCCCTAGTATAGGGGAGTACCAGAACCTTTTATTCTCTAGTATAGGAGAGTACCGGAACCTTTTATTCCCTAGTATAGGGGAGTACCAGAACCTTTTATTCTCTAGTATAGGAGAGTACCGGAACCTTTTATTCCCTAGTATAGGAGAGTACCGGAACCTTTTATTCCCTAGTATAGGAGAGTACCGGAACCTTTTATTCTCTAGTATAGGAGAGTACCGGAACCTTTTATTCCCTAGTATAGGAGAGTACCGGAACCTTTTATTCTCTAGTATAGGAGAGTACCGGAACCTTTTATTCCCTAGTATAGGAGAGTACCGGAACCTTTTATTCCCTAGTATAGGAGAGTACTGGAACCTTTTATTCCCTAGTATAGGGGAGTACCGGAACCTTTTATTCCCTAGTATAGGGGAGTACCAGAACCTTTTATTCTCTAGTATAGGAGAGTACCGGAACCTTTTATTCTCTATTATAGGAGAGTACCGGAACCTTTTATTCCCTAGTATAGGAGAGTACCAGAACCTTTTATTCCCTAGTATAGGAGAGTACCGGAACCTTTTATTCCCTAGTATAGGGGAGTACCAGAACCTTTTATTCTCTAGTATAGGAGAGTACCGGAACCTTTTATTCCCTAGTATAGGACAGTACCAGAACCATTTATTCTCTAGTATAGGAGAGTACAGGAACCTTTTATTCTCTAGTATAGGAGAGTACCGGAACCTTTTATTCCCTAGTATAGGAGAGTACCGGAACCTTTTATTCTCTAGTATAGGAGAGTACCGGAACCTTTTATTCTCTAGTAAGGAGAGTACTGGAACCTTTTATTCCCTACTGTAGGAGAGTATTGGAACCTTTTATTCTCTAGTATAGGAGAGTACCGGAACCTTTTATTCTCTAGTATAGGGGAGTACTGGAACATTTTATTCCCTATTATAGGAGAGTACTGGAACCTTTTATTCTCTATTATAGGAGAGTACCGGAATCTTTTATTCCCTAGTATAGGAGAGTACCGGAACCTTTTATACTCTAGTATAGGAGAGTACCGGAACCTTTTATTCGCTAGTATAGGAGAGTACCGGAACCTTTTATTCTCTAGTATAGGAGAGTACTGGAACCTTTTATTCACTAGTATAGGAGAGTACTGGAACCTTTTATTCTCTAGTATGGGAGAGTACCGGAACCTTTTATTCTCTAGTATAGGAGAGTACTGGAACCTTTTATTCCCTAGTATAGGAGAGTACCAGAACCTTTTATTCTCTAGTATAGGAGAGTACCGGAACCTTTTATTCCCTAGTATAGGAGAGTACCGGAACCTTTTATTCTCTAGTATAGGAGAGTACCGGAACCTTTTATTCCCTAGTATAGGACAGTACCAGAACCATTTATTCTCTAGTATAGGAGAGTACAGGAACCTTTTATTCTCTAGTATAGGAGAGTACCGGAACCTTTTATTCCCTAGTATAGGAGACTACCAGAACCTTTTATTCTCTAGTAAGGAGAGTACTGGAACCTTTTATTCCCTAGTATAGGGGAGTACCGGAACCTTTTATTCCCTAGTATAGGGGAGTACCAGAACCTTTTATTCTCTAGTATAGGAGAGTACCGGAACCTTTTATTCTCTATTATAGGAGAGTACCGGAACCTTTTATTCCCTAGTATAGGAGAGTACCAGAACCTTTTATTCCCTAGTATAGGAGAGTACCGGAACCTTTTATTCCCTAGTATAGGGGAGTACCAGAACCTTTTATTCTCTAGTATAGGAGAGTACCGGAACCTTTTATTCTCTAGTATAAGAGAGTACCGGAACCTTTTATTCTCTAGTATAGGAGAGTACCAGAACCTTTTATTCCCTATTATAGGAGAGTACCGGAACCATTTATTCTCTAGTATAGGAGAGTACCAGAACCTTTTATTCTCTAGTATGGGAGAGTACCATAACCATTTATTCTCTAGTATAGGAGAGTACCGGAACCTTTTATTCTCTAGTATAGGAGAGTACTGGAACCTTTTATTCTCTAGTATAGGAGAGTACCGGAACCTTTTATTCCCTATTATAGGAGAGTACCGGAACCATTTATTCTCTAGTATAGGAGAGTACCGGAACCTTTTATTCTCTAGTATGGGAGAGTACCATAACCATTTATTCTCTAGTATAGGAGAGTACCGGAACCTTTTATTCTCTAGTATAGGAGAGTACTGGAACCTTTTATTCTCTAGTATAGGAGAGTACCGGAACCTTTTATTCCCTAGTATAGGGGAGTACCAGAACCTTTTATTCTCTAGTATAGGGGAGTACCGGAACCTTTTATTCCCTAGTATAGGGGAGTACCAGAACCATTTATTCTCTAGTATAGGAGAGTACCGGAACCTTTTATTCTCTAGTATAAGAGAGTACCGGAACCTTTTATTCTCTAGTATAGGAGAGTACCAGAACCTTTTATTCCCTATTATAGGAGAGTACCGGAACCATTTATTCTCTAGTATAGGAGAGTACCAGAACCTTTTATTCTCTAGTATGGGAGAGTACCATAACCATTTATTCTCTAGTATAGGAGAGTACCGGAACCTTTTATTCTCTAGTATAGGAGAGTACTGGAACCTTTTATTCTCTAGTATAGGAGAGTACCGGAACCTTTTATTCCCTATTATAGGAGAGTACCGGAACCATTTATTCTCTAGTATAGGAGAGTACCGGAACCTTTTATTCTCTAGTATGGGAGAGTACCATAACCATTTATTCTCTAGTATAGGAGAGTACCGGAACCTTTTATTCTCTAGTATAGGAGAGTACTGGAACCTTTTATTCTCTAGTATAGGAGAGTACCGGAACCTTTTATTCCCTAGTATAGGGGAGTACCAGAACCTTTTATTCTCTAGTATAGGGGAGTACTGGAACATTTTATTCCCTATTATAGGAGAGTACTGGAACCTTTTATTCTCTATTATAGGAGAGTACCGGAATCTTTTATTCCCTAGTATAGGAGAGTACCGGAACCTTTTATACTCTAGTATAGGAGAGTACCGGAACGTTTTATTCGCTAGTATAGGAGAGTACCGGAACCTTTTATTCTCTAGTATAGGAGAGTACTGGAACCTTTTATTCACTAGTATAGGAGAGTACTGGAACCTTTTATTCTCTAGTATGGGAGAGTACCGGAACCTTTTATTCTCTAGTATAGGAGAGTACTGGAACCTTTTATTCCCTAGTATAGGAGAGTACCAGAACCTTTTATTCTCTAGTATAGGAGAGTACCGGAACCTTTTATTCCCTAGTATAGGAGAGTACCGGAACCTTTTATTCTCTAGTATAGGAGAGTACTGGAACCTTTTATTCCCTAGTATAGGAGAGTACCGGAACCTTTTATTCTCTAGTATAGGAGAGTACCGGAACCTTTTATTCCCTAGTATAGGAGAGTACCGGAACCTTTTATTCCCTAGTATAGGAGACTACCAGAACCTTTTATTCTCTAGTATAGGAGAGTACCGGAACCTTTTATTCCCTAGTATAGGGGAGTACCGGAACCTTTTATTTCCTAGTATAGGGGAGTACTGGAACCTTTTATTCCCTATTATAGGAGAGTACCGGAACCATTTATTCTCTAGTATAGGAGAGTACCGGAACCTTTTATTCTCTAGTATGGGAGAGTACCATAACCATTTATTCTCTAGTATAGGAGAGTACCGGAACCTTTTATTCTCTAGTATAGGAGAGTACTGGAACCTTTTATTCTCTAGTATAGGAGAGTACCGGAACCTTTTATTCCCTAGTATAGGGGAGTACCAGAACCTTTTATTCTCTAGTATAGGGGAGTACTGGAACATTTTATTCCCTATTATAGGAGAGTACTGGAACCTTTTATTCTCTATTATAGGAGAGTACCGGAATCTTTTATTCCCTAGTATAGGAGAGTACCGGAACCTTTTATACTCTAGTATAGGAGAGTACCGGAACGTTTTATTCGCTAGTATAGGAGAGTACCGGAACCTTTTATTCTCTAGTATAGGAGAGTACTGGAACCTTTTATTCACTAGTATAGGAGAGTACTGGAACCTTTTATTCTCTAGTATGGGAGAGTACCGGAACCTTTTATTCTCTAGTATAGGAGAGTACTGGAACCTTTTATTCCCTAGTATAGGAGAGTACCAGAACCTTTTATTCTCTAGTATAGGAGAGTACCGGAACCTTTTATTCCCTAGTATAGGAGAGTACCGGAACCTTTTATTCTCTAGTATAGGAGAGTACTGGAACCTTTTATTCCCTAGTATAGGAGAGTACCGGAACCTTTTATTCTCTAGTATAGGAGAGTACCGGAACCTTTTATTCCCTAGTATAGGGGAGTACCGGAACCTTTTATTTCCTAGTATAGGGGAGTACTGGAACCTTTTATTCCCTAGTATAGGGGAGTACCAGAACCTTTTATTCTCTAGTATAGGAGAGTACCGGAACCTTTTATTCCCTAGTATAGGAGAGTACCGGAACCTTTTATTCCCTAGTATAGGAGAGTACCAGAACCTTTTATTCCCTAGTATAGGAGAGTACCAGAACCTTTTATTCCCTAGTATAGGAGAGTACCGGAACCTTTTATTCCCTAGTATAGGGGAGTACCAGAACCTTTTATTCTCTAGTATAGGAGAGTACCGGAACCTTTTATTCCCTAGTATAGGGGAGTACCAGAACCATTTATTCTCTAGTATAGGAGAGTACCGGAACCTTTTATTCTCTAGTATAAGAGAGTACCGGAACCTTTTATTCTCTAGTATAGGAGAGTACCAGAACCTTTTATTCCCTAGTATAGGAGAGTACAGGAACCTTTTATTCCATATTATAGGAGAGTACCGGAACCATTTATTCCCTAGTATAGGAGAGTACCGGAACCATTTATTCCCTAGTATAGGAGAGTACCGGAACCTTTTATTCCCTAGTATAGGGGAGTACCAGAACCTTTTATTCTCTAGTATAGGAGAGTACCGGAACCTTTTATTCCCTAGTATAGGAGAGTACCGGAACCTTTTATTCCCTAGTATAGGAGACTACCAGAACCTTTTATTCTCTAGTATAGGAGAGTACCGGAACCTTTTATTCCCTAGTATAGGGGAGTACCAGAACCTTTTATTCTCTAGTATAGGAGAGTACCGGAACCTTTTATTCCCTAGTATAGGGGAGTACCAGAACCTTTTATTCTCTAGTATAGGAGAGTACCGGAACCTTTTATTCCCTAGTATAGGAGAGTACCGGAACCTTTTATTCTCTAGTATAGGAGAGTACCGGAACCTTTTATTCCCTAGTATAGGAGAGTACCGGAACCTTTTATTCCCTAGTATAGGAGAGTACCGGAACCTTTTATTCCCTAGTATAGGAGAGTACCGGAACCTTTTATTCTCTAGTATAGGAGAGTACCGGAACCTTTTATTCTCTAGTATAGGAGAGTACCGGAACCTTTTATTCTCTAGTATAGGAGAGTACCGGAACCTTTTATTCCCTAGTATAGGAGAGTACCGGAACCTTTTATTCCCTAGTATAGGAGAGTACCGGAACCTTTTATTCCCTAGTATAGGAGAGTACCGGAACCTTTTATTCCCTAGTATAGGAGAGTACCGGAACCTTTTATTCTCTAGTATAGGAGAGCACCGGAACCTTTTATTCTCTAGTATAGGAGAGTACCGGAACCTTTTATTCTCTAGTATAGGAGAGTACCGGAACCTTTTATTCCCTAGTATAGGAGAGTACCAGAACCTTTTATTCCCTATTATAGGAGAGTACCGGAACCTTTTATTCCCTTATATAGGAGAGTACCGGATCCTTTTATTCTCTAGTATAGGAGAGTACCGGAACCTTTTATTCCCTAGTATAGGAGAGTACCGGAACCTTTTATTCCATAAAATATAACATAAAAGCTGGAATGTTACATCTTTAGGACACAGTAACCTTGTCTCTTTCACAGGCTGTAGGAAAGAGAACGTCATGGGAAGAGGAGTCCAGCCAGGGGGTAGTGAATTTCAGAGGACAAGGTCCCTTTGTTGAATATCTGGCATAATATTTAATTTCTAATTTTGGATCTCACTCTGAGCTGTGTGAATAACATCTTTACAAAACAGACGCCTTCCAATGCAGTGGCACAGACACCACTGAGAATAAAAGGTGCAGGGGGCCATATATTTAATGGTTACCATATCTCCAGTATAATCACAGATTAATGAGTTAATCAGGAACCCCATGGGCATCAAAAGGACCACCGATCGCTCGTACAGAGATCACCTCCTTTCCTTTATCCTTTGGATACATGACATGCCCTCAGTCCGCTTATATCAGTGCCAAGGTTAGCCATCACTAGTATAGTGTGTATTTTTAAGCGGGGAGGGGTGTGGTCAATTTGAGCCAAACACATTGGGGGCAACGTATAAAACTTCCCTCACTGTGAAGTGTTAGGGGTAAAAAAAGCCGCAATCGCCGATTGGCTAGCGTAGCAGCGCCACATTCTTTATATGTGGGGTGCATCTGTGCGCCGAGTGCTGGCACCTTTTTACATTGGCAAAACACACAGAGCACGGCGGTTGTTGCCGTGCATATAAAAACGTATATATATATAATAATCATTCCAAAGTATTTCTCCCAGAGTGTGTACTAGTAGAGTATTATTCTAGTCACGGTAATAGTTTTAGTAAACTTACTAATTAATTCTCGCTAACATGTCAAAAACATTTCTCTAGCAGCAGATATTCAGGTATGTGGTGTTATTTTCTAGCCAATAAGAACACTTAGGCATTTGTAATTGTATTACGGATATTTACATTGTAATCATAAACCAATTGCGACGGAAGCTAAAAGGGGCCGTGTTTTATTTTTCTTTCTGACTTGTTTTCTTGAGAAAACAACTTGTTACAAAATAAGGCATAAAAAAAAAAAATAATAATAATATTACATGGCCCCTCTGGGTTTCCGAAAAACCATGCAGCCAATAGGAGTCAGGTACGGCTGATAATCTCTTTCTGATTGGCCGTACACAGCACTGCTAAATTTACCCACGCGTTCTATGGTAAATGGTATAAAATTAGACACGCTCGTTAAATAGAATTATATTTATTTTGTATACAGCAAAATAGACATCTGAAGCCAAGAAAGTGGAGAGAGCATTGTGCCTGACAAGCAACAGGCAGGACCAGACAGGGGGGGGGGGAGAATTCCGGCAGGGCTAAGGACCATCCCCAGCTCCTTGTAAAGACGCGGAATCGGTTCCCCTGATGGAACTGAACAAGGGGAATGTGCCGCGTCCCCCCCCATGTCAGTCAGTACAAATAACATGCGTGAAGATTTGTAACAATAATAGCAGCTCCCCCTGGACTGACCCACTGACTGGGAACTGTGGAAAGTCAGGCTGAGGGAACTTTATGAGATTAACCTGTAAAATGAGTTCCATAAAGAGAATATTTCGATTTTTGGAGGTTTGGTCCAAACAAAAAGAAAAAACACTGTGTTGGATTTATCTGGTCCCTACACTTTCACACATACTGTTATAGGTCACTATATATATATATATATATGTTGTCAGTCTAACAGGCTAAGTGCTGATTTAGTTTAATATACAGCAGAGCCTGTTCTTTACCAAGGAAAAGGGAAGAATAGAGGATGAGAAGAGGCAGAAAAAAAAAAGGGCGTAATGGGATATAACAAGAATCTAGGCAAGCATTTGGCACTGTGTTAGACTACAACTCCTATCATTCACAGCTGGCCTCAGAATGATAGGAGTTGTAATGCCCCAAGTCGCCTGCACAATACAAAAACTTCAAACCTATCGCATTCCTACTCCTGACAAACACTCACATCACACCTTAGCTACTCTGGAAAGGGCGGCAGGGTTTGGGAGGTGACAGAGGGTGGGAAAGGCCGACTGGGTCAAACTACGGCCCGCCAGCTGCTGACGAACTACATCTCCCATAATGCTTTGTATTACTAAGGCGGGGAAACATGGGAGATGCAGTCCACAAACAGCTAGAAGGTTCGGTATCTAGATTTGGAGGTGGACAGACAGGTAGGTTACTACACCTCAAATAACATACCTGCCCAAGCCCTCTCCTTTAACGGCAACTACTGCTAAATCAGTCACCTTGCTGCCCTGCTTGCCTTAACACCCTCAGCCAGCATACTGGACATCAGACTGTCCTACTCTGCTCTAGAGCTGGGGATAGGAAAGCTTTGGCACAGTCCACAAGCAGCTGGAGTGTCTCATGTCACCAGTCGACCTTTACACTCAGCGAATGCCTGGGCCGGCCATCTTGATTTAAAGCAGATTGTCCTGGGTAATTGGATATCTCCTTCTCTTCCTCAAAAAAACAAAAACAAACCCTTACTTACACTGGCCCCACTCAGCCACCGTACTTGAAATGTCAGAGACCAAGCTGAACTGGGTCAGAGATAAGCGAGGGTATTAAATGGGCACACAATTATAGCCTCTTTTGGAAACACGGGCCCTACTCCCTCCCTGTGCCAAGCTTAACACTCGTCTTCCCCTAGCAGGGCAAAAGGGTTTGGGTCAGCCATTTTGCTCTTGATGCCTCTCTTGGCGTGAGATGTTTGCGGAGGGTCTTCCTCATCCTCCTCCTCGTCCGCATCGCGGTCCCGCTCTTCGGTCTCTTCTCCAGAGCTGGAGATGTCCTCCTCTTCCTCATCTTCTTCACCAGAGGAAGACTCACTGTTGGTGCGGCCTTGCGCCTGGGTGTGAGCCAACATTTCTTGAGTGTCTGCATGCTGCTCCCAGGCCTCTGGCGGAAGCAGGGGGAGAAGAAGGTCAAAGGAGGAGGGTCAGAGGGGGCAGGACATGGACAACAGGGATGGCTGATGGAAGTATGGAGGGGTACACAGCCATTACCTTTCTGCTGAGAATAGCCAGGGGGCCTCATACACAAGCAAAGTCTTCCATCTACGGCAAGACGCAAGATACTGTTAGCTGCTCTGTACGTGTCGCTGCGAGCTGCCTTTGCGGTCTTATAACCTCGTTTATCTGCCCAGGCTGAGCAAGAGAGAGAGAGAGAGAGTTAGTTTATGGAGGGTCGTTGAGAGAGTGTGTGCGCAGTCCATTATTTCCCAGAGTACCCACCTTCACAGATACCCCAGGCAGTCCAGTTGTCCTGCGACTTATCGGGGTGGGACAGTTTGAGGAGTTTGGAGACAGGAATACGGCAAGCAAGATATCCCACCGAGGTATATGGCTCCTGAATCTGGGCAATGGGGTAAATACCGGAGAGCAGCTGTAAGGAAGAGACATTCATGGTAGGAGAGAAAATAATGAAAGGTTTATTGAGAGCAGAGGTGAGAAACATGTTACCCATAATCCTCTGGCAAGTTAGAGGCTGCTAGGTTAGTCTGGGGATGTAGCTAGAGGGCCACAGATTAATAGCTCTGGTAATAAGTACAGACTACTGTCTATTAGAGGGAAAGCTGCGATCAATTGAACATATACTTTTCGAATGATTAAAAAAGCATAACAAACAAGACGTTTCCTTTCACTTCTAATCCAGAGAGCCACAGTACGAGGATAAACTGGCAGGTAGTTTTGATAGTACACGCCAGCTTATCCTCCGATCGGCAGCTGCAATGCTTGCCCTAACTGGACAGCAGAGGCAGAGAGAGACCAGAGGAGCAAGGGGTGAGGCTCTGCTCTGATTGGCTGATTGGCTCTGCTCTGACCAGACCGTAGACCTGCCTGTATCTGTAAAGATACACATTGGTTTTAATCAGGAGAAGCGGACTATTTAACCCTTGCTTTCTGTTTAGTTATCCTTTAAGAGTAGTGATTACCAAGACAGTAACAAAGACATTAGGATTCAGAATCATCCAGTATAATCTAGATTTTACTCTTTTTCTAGAACTTTTAATTTTTTTTTAAGCGCAGTCATTACCAAGATTATCCAGGATTGAGAACTTTTATAACTAAATGAACAATAAATGATTAATGAATGATTAATGAATGATTAATGAATGATTAATGAATGATTAATGCCGGTTACTTTCTATCTTTTCTGCATTACAGTAACATGAGTAACGGGACCTCCAGGCCAGAACATGACGTATAATGTAGACATAAGATACAGTATCCCACTCTACTCAATGCTCAGAGAACCTCTGTACCCCAAATGTACCTGCTGCTGCCGGTCCACGAGAGATGGGAAGATAAGCCCTGGACAGTCACACAGACGCACAGTTGGCGTCAGAAAGTACGTTTGGAAGTACTTGGTGTGTCCTGGGGTGCGGGAAACGCTGACAATCTTCTTACCCACCAGACCGTTAATTAAGGATGACTTCCCCACATTGGGGAATCCTGGAGGGAACACAAAGGAGAAACTACTACAACCGAACAAAATATACAATCCTTCCCAAACAAAAATACTTATCACTTCTATAAAAAATTATTGAAAATAATGTACGTTTAGTAGCACATACTGAAAATCATACATGTTCAATATTCGGCATGTTGAATAATGTGTATATACACATTATATATATATATTTATTTTGTCGAGCTTGGTATGTGTCCTGGAGGGGTCATTCCAGCCAGTCAGTGTCCAAAACCTCAGTCAAAAGAACCAACAAAGCATCACCGCTGAAGAGAAGTGGTCCCTACTCACCTACACAGCCGATGCTCAGCAGCCCGTCCTTATACAGCTCCCGGCTGGGGGTCCCCAGTTCCGCATCGGAGATCTGCTGCGAGAGAACGGCATCCCCTAAACCCTGCTCCTTCTCCGTACTCTCTGCCTCCTCCTCGCCGGTGGGGTTACACAGAACTTTCGAGTCCCTCTCAATCTTCTCTCGCCAACTTGTCAGGTCAACTGAATGCAGAAAAAAGAAAAGTTGGAAATTTATAAGAAAAATAATAGGATCCAACAGACACATCTGACCTTAGCACAGCTGGGAATAAGAGAGAGACTGGGTGAGACTGATAGGATCCAACAGGCACATCCAACCTTAACAGCTGGGAATGAGAGAGGATTAGGGTGAGACAGATAGGATCCAACAGGCACATCCGACCTTAACACAGCTGGGAATAAGAGAGGAATAGGGTGAGACGGATAGGATCCAACAGGCACATCCGACCTTAGCACAGCTGGGAATAAGAGAGGATTAGGGTGAGACAGATAGGATCCAACAGGCACATCTGACCTTAACACAGCTGGGAATAAGAGAGGATTAGGGTGAGACAGATAGGATCCAACAGGCACATCTGACTTTAACACAGCTCGGAATAAGAGAGGATTAGGGTGAGACAGATAAGGTCGGATGTGCCTGTTGGATCCTATCTGTCTCACCCTAATCCTCTCTTATTCCGAGCTGTGTTAAGGTCGGATGTGCCTGTTGGATCCTAACACAGCTCGGAATAAGAGAGGATTAGGGTGAGACAGATAGGATCCAACAGGCACATCCAACCTTAACACAGCTGGGAATAAGAGAGGATTAGGGTGAGACAGATAGGATCCAACAGGCACATCTGACCTTAACACAGCTGGGAATAAGAGAGGATTAGGGTGAGACAGATAGGATCCAACAGGCACATCTGACCTTAACACAGCTGGGAATAAGAGAGAGACTGGGTGAGACAGATAGGATCCAACAGGCACATCCGACCTTAACACAGCTGGGAATAAGAGAGAGAATGGGTGAGACAGATAGGATCCAACAGGCACATCCGACCTTAACACAGCTGGGAATAAGAGAGGATTAGGGTGAGACAGATAGGATCCAACAGGCACATCCGACCTTAGCACAGCTGGGAATAAGAGAGGATTAGGGTGAGACAGATAGGATCCAACAGGCACATCCGACCTTAACACGGCTGGGAATAAGAGAGGATTAGGGTGAGACAGATAGGATCCAACAGGCACATCCGACCTTAACACAGCTGGGAATAAGAGAGGATTAGGGTGAGACGGATAGGATCCAACAGGCACATCCGACCTTAACACAGCTGGGAATAAGAGAGAGACGGATAGGATCCAACAGGCACATCTGACCTTAACACAGCTGGGAATAAGAGAGAGACTGGGTGAGACAGATAGGATCCAACAGGCACATCCGACCTTAACACAGCTGGGAATAAGAGAGAGAATGGGTGAGACAGATAGGATCCAACAGGCACATCCGACCTTAACACAGCTGGGAATAAGAGAGGATTAGGGTGAGACGGATAGGATCCAACAGGCACATCCGACCTTAACACAGCTGGGAATAAGAGAGGATTAGGGTGAGACAGATAGGATCCAACAGGCACATCCGACCTTAACTAATATTGTTTATTGCCCTATTACGTGAAATAAAACATAGACAAACAAGGAAACATTGATATTACTAAACTCAGGACAAATAGTAGAAATATATAGACGGAGTCTTTTTTACCATTTGTAATTGTGTTAAAAAAAAAAATCAGGTCAAAGTTGGAAAAAGTGTTTTTTTATGGCATATTTCCATCATATTTTATATTTTTTTAATAGTAAATGATATCATATGATGAAAATAATAGTATCAAATGAAAGCCCTATCCGTCCTTTAAAAAATGATATATAATTTGTGTGGGTGGACTGAACACAAAGAAAGAAATTCACAGTTCAGTAAACGTATGACAAAAATAATGGAATTCTGGTCTTCAAGGCACGTCAAATGCAACATAGCACTCGGTCACTAAGGGGTTAAACACTCCATCATGGAGGAGGTGGACGGTTTAAACACTCCATCGTGGAGGAGGTGGTCGGTTTAAACACTCCATCGTGGAGGAGGTGGTCGGTTTAAACACTCCATCGTGGAGGAGGTGGTCGGTTTAAACACTCCAATCACAGCTATCTGAAGCAGCCACTTTATAAGGGACAACTTAAACAAGAGTAAAAGCAAAGCGTTAAACCCTAGAACGGTAGAAACAGGGAGTTATGTCATCACTCACCTTTTCCGGCTGTGATGCCCTCGCAGGCTCGCAGGAGCTGGTTTGGGCCCAGCGCACTGCTCCACAACCTGCGCCTCTTCCTGCGCTTCTTGAAAACTGCATGGGAAGAAAAAATACCCTGGTCATCAGGGTCCAATCACAGAGGATACAGCTTTGCGCTATACGCTGTGCGTTGAGAATGGACCAAACTAGTCTGGATCCCTGCAAGCCCCAAGCTTTGGCGGCTTCCCACACAGCGCCGCTAAAAGTATAATGCTACAGAGTCTAAATGCCGTCCATCTTTATCTGCTTGGGAATCCAGGGATGGAAATGGCCAGCGAAATCAATCCCAGGTTTAGCACCCCCGGTTCACATACCTGCAGAGGGGTCCGGCTCATCCTCAGGATGCCGGGGGTAAGATGTAAAGCACACCACGTGAACCTGTGGAAATTTCACCTGGAAGTAGTTTTTCCAGGCCGCCACCAGGGACGGAGGGCAAAGGTCAGTCTTATTGAGGACGAGGATAAGGGATCGGCCCAGATCCTGAGTCACATAGTCATAGAAGGCAGGGGAGAAGTGCAGCACCTGACAGAGAGACACACTGGATCATAAGAGACATGACATGTATAAACCCCAGCGCACACGCATGCGCACATGGCTATAGTTACCGGGTGCCGGATGTCTGTTATTAGCAGTATAATGTCCGACATCTCCAGGACTCTCCACAACTGGCGCCATGTCTGCAAGACAGAGAATTTTGTGTAGGATGAGAAAGGGGCAGAAAGAGATTGGATTGAATATTGATATAGGGAGTGAGAAGAGGAGGAGACACAATGTAACACAGACAGGCTTTTATCTGGCGACACATTCTATCAGGGCCATCCAGCCTGAATACGGCCCCAGACCTTATCTCTCGGATAGCCTTATGCCACCAATTCTACTGGGAGGCTATACCATGCATCCACTACCTTCATTAGTCCCTGGCCTTATCTTATATCTAGGATAGCCTTATAGCTATCCCATGCATGCTTAAACTCCTTCACTGTATTAACCTCTACCACTTCTACTGGAAGACTATTCCATACATCCACTACCCTCTCAGTAAAGTAATCCTTTCATTAGTCCCTGGCCTTATCTTATATCTAGGATAGCCTTATACCTATCCCATGCATGCTTAAACTCCTTCACTGTATTAACCTCTACCACTTCTACTGGAAGACTATTCCATACATCCACTACCCTCTCCGTAAAGTAATACTTTCATTAGTCCCTGACCTTATCTTATATCTAGGATAGCCTTATACCTATCCCATGCATGCTTAAACTCCTTCACTGTATTAACCTCTACCACTTCTACTGGAAGACTATTCCATGCACCCACTACCCTCTCAGTACAGTAATACTTTCATTAGTCCCTGACCTTATCTTATATCTAGGATAGCCTTATACCTATACCATGCATGCTTAAACTCCAGCACTGTATTAACCTCTACCACTTCTACTGGAAGGCTATTCCATGCATCCACTACCCTCTCAGTAAAGTAATACTTCCTGATATTACATTTAAACCTTTGCCCCTCTCATTTAAGACTATGTACAGCATATACATATATATATACATACGTATATGTCAGCATATTATAAAAACAGCTCCCGGCTCTACACCCTGAAGATGGTCATCATACAAGCGAGGTAAAGCAGACATTAAGGTATGGGCGAAGGAGCTGCTGGTAGCTGCCTCTCACCTCCAAGTTGTGATCAAAGTAACTGAGTTCCCGTGGATTGTGGTTCTCATAGATCTTCTGTAAGTATTCCTTGAAAGATCTCTCCTCCTGGAACAGTAAGGCTTCCTTGGTCATCTCGTACCTCCACGCTGGCCTCTTGGGGAAATCCAGCACTGTCATCACAACAGATCTCGGCTTAATACCTCCCCCAAATACGGACTAGAAAAGCGGCCGTCAAGAAACCATAACAAATAAACTTCTTACATCAGCCAGGACCAGTGAAAACTCAGGGTCACAAGAGAGAGAGAGAATTGAAGGATATTTCAGCTGAATTTTTCCAACTTGGCCACTTTGGACAATCATACTTTTTACATCACTTGTACTTCTAATATAAAAGCACCAGTAAAACCCCTAATATGAGAATAGACTGGAAGGTACTTTTAATAGGACATGATGGCTTATCCATCCCTGGGAAGCAGGCAGCCTGGTCCTGACAACAACTGTCTCTCTCAGCTAGTACAGAGACCCCTTCCCTTTTATCCAAGATCTCTCTCTGTAGCAAGACCCCGATCAGAGAAGCGTGGACGAGCCCCCACACTGTGTGTGAGGCAAGAGTAAACCTGCATGAATCTCTAAACATACACACTGGGTTTACTTTTAAGAACATAAACTAATATTTAACCTTTCCTTCCTGTAAGGAACCAAGGGTAACAAAAAAAAAAAAGAGAAAACTGAAATCCCCTTTTTATTTATAAGTCTGAAATTCTCTTGTCAATTCCCTGCAATCCCCACTTTCATGGGAAAACTGTATGATGCTAAATATTTTGAATTCTCATCTAGAACTGCAACATGAACTGGAGAATATAAAGAAAACACAGAAATCACATTATGGACAAAATGATGACACTGATTTGTGTCAGTGATGGCTAACCTTGGCACTGCAGCTGTTGGAGAATCATGGGATATGTCCCAAACATCCACAGTGCCAAGGTTAGCCATCACTGGTCTTTGCTCTGCTAGCGAGGTGCTCATACAGAAAGAAATGGTTGTAATGACCGAGGTGGACATTATAGATATTGAACTAGCCAAATGATGGGAAATGAAGCATTTCTCCCTTTGTGCGGGACTTACCAGACCCTGGCCTGTAGATTTTATCTATATCCACTTCTAGATCAGTCTCTGAAACCGGCACCAGAAGGTTTTCCTGCGCAATCTTCTTCCTCCGTTCGATCTCTTCTTTGCTGTCTTTATCAAAGTGAAGTCTGTACCTGCAGTGCACAAATTAACCACAAGGTGTCACTCATGTTTTATTTAGCAGTATTCCCAGAGGGATTTAAAGGCTCCAGCACATGATCACGGACTGACCGCCCATGATAGATATCTTTATGGCACTCATTTTATCAATCACATCAGCGATCCATAGAATGATATGGGCTGTAACTCTTTATAGATCACATAAAGGACTGACAGCTCTTACAGGTGTAAATAAATGAGCCTAAAAAACAACCCACAAATCAAAATGTTATCCTGCGCAATACGGAGGTCATAAACAGGATCCTATATTATCCTGCGCAATACGGAGGTCATAAACAGGATCCTATATTATCCTGCGCAATACAGAGGTCATAAACAGGATCCTATATTATCCTGCGCAATACAGAGGTCATAAACAGGATCCTATATTATCCTGCGCAATACAGAGGTCATAAACAGGATCCTATATTATCCTGCGGTATACAGAGGTCATAAACAGGATCCTATATTATCCTGCGGTATATAGAGGTCATAAACAGGATCCTATATTATCCTGCGGTATATAGAGGTCATAAACAGCATCCTATATTATCCTGCACAATACAGGAGGTCATAAACAGGATCCTATATTATCCTGCGGTATATAGGGGTCATAAACAGGATCCTATATTATGCTGCAGTATAGAGAGGTCATAAACAGGATCCTATATTATGCTGCAGTATAGAGATGTCATAGACAGGATCCTATATTATGCTGCAGTATAGAGAGGTCATAAACAGGATCCTATATTATCCTGCGCAATACAGAGGTCATAAACAGGATCCTATATTATGCTGCAGTATAGAGAGGTCATAAACAGGATCCTATATTATCCTGCGGTATATAGAGGTCATAAACAGGATCCTATATTATCCTGCGGTATATAGAGGTCATAAACAGGATCCTATATTATCCTGCGGTATATAGAGGTCATAGACAGGATCCTATATTATCCTGCGGTATATAGAGGTCATAGACAGGATCCTATATTATCCTGCGGTATATAGAGGTCATAGACAGGATCCTATATTATCCTGTGGTATAGAGAGGTCATAAACAGGATCCTATATTATGCTGCAGTATAGAGAGGTCATAAACAGGATCCTATATTATGCTGCAGTATAGAGAGGTCATAGACAGGATCCTATATTATGCTGCAGTATAGAGAGGTCATAAACAGGATCCTATATTATCCTGCGCAATACAGAGGTCATAAACAGGATCCTATATTATCCTGCAGTATATAGAGGTCATAGACAGGATCCTATATTATCCTGCGGTATATAGAGGTCATAGACAGGATCCTATATTATCCTGCGGTATATAGAGGTCATAAACAGGATCCTATATTATCCTGCGGTATATAGAGGTCATAGACAGGATCCTATATTATCCTGCGGTATATAGAGGTCATAAACAGGATCCTATATTATCCTGCGCTATAGAGAGGTCATAAACAGGATCCTATATTATCCTGCACTATAGAGAGGTCATAAACAGCACCCTATTTTATCCTGCACTATACAGAGGTCATCAACAGGATCCTATATTATCCTGCGGTATATAGAGGTCATAGACAGGATCCCATATTATCCTGTGGTATATAGAGGTCATAGACAGGATCCTATATTATCCTGTGGTATATAGAGGTCATAAACAGGATCCTGTACTATCCGGAAGTATATAGAGGTCATAAACAGGACCCTATATTATCCTGCGGTATATAGAGGTCATAGACAGGATCCTATATTATCCTGCGCTATATAGAGGTCATAAACAGGATCCTATATTATCCTGCGGTATATAGAGGTCATAGACAGGATCCTATATTATCCTGCGCTATATAGAGGTCATAGGCAGGATCCTATATTATCCTGCGGTATATAGAGGTCATAAACAGGATCCTATATTATCCTGCGGTATAGAGAGGTCATAAACAGGATCCTATATTATCCTGCGCTATAGAGAGGTCATAAACAGGATCCTATATTATCCTGCGGTATATAGAGGTCATAGACAGGGTCCTATATTATCCTGCGGTATAGAGAGGTCATAGACAGGATCCTATATTATCCTGCGGTATAGAGAGGTTATAAACAGGATCTTATATTATCCTGCGCTATATAGGAGGTTATAAACAGTGATTAGTAGACAGTAAATAAACCAAATAGACCAAGACTCCTTTAAATAGCTAAAAAGATCAGCAATTCTGAAGCCGGGAAAAGCAGATCTGTTTGAAACCAAGAATTGTACTCATGAAAAAGAGAATTATAGGGAATGTCACACTAAAGGCCAAAGTAGCAGAGTTGGAGGAATTCTCTCATTCTCCTGCTCAATCCCCTCTCATGAATATATATCCCTAAATTATAACCCTGAGAATCCATAATAATAACAACAAGCTGTGTGTGTCATTAGTAAGTATCTGTGCTGTCCATAGAAGGGCCATTGAGAAAGGATCCGGGAGAGAGTAACAGACAAAAAGCCATTCATCTGGACATTTCCACCCAAATCCCTGGATACAGCAGGTCACAATCCCATTGGCTCACAGACTGAACATTAGATTTCTAGAAGAGTCTGGGATTTACTGTGCCGATAGATTAGCTACTGCACATATAAAGCCATATTACTGAAATACATGTATTGCAGCATACTATATCCACAACGTGCTTTCTATTAGGATTACAGTGTATATCATTTATTGCACTGGGTCAATTAAATGCAAATATGGAAAATATATCACAGAATGCATTATTTTATTAGCTGCTTTACAAAGATATACCACTTAATCTGCAATAAATACACTCCCAATTTAGCACAGAGATGTGGCCAGTCCTGTACGTCTATTGGTAATGAAACAAGTTACCAGAGCAGATTATTAGTTTTAGTGCAAATTGTATTGTATAAAGATTCTTATAAAGAGAGTGAAAACATTTTTAGAATGAGATGCAAACTGTCACTGCCTTTTTTTTACGCTTCCACTTTTTAAATCAACTGACCATTTTTTTTTTTTAGGAAGGTGATCACAGGAATTCTGATACATACTGATCAAAGAACAGATACAATTGTTAGAATTTATGTCTCTCTATCACTGTGCAAGTCTCATTCTAGTTTTATCTTTGCCTCCTATGTTTTACTTCATCGGATCCCCTTTGGAATTATTTTTCGACTGGCTACAACGAGATGAGCTGACTTGTCCTTTCCCCATTTGCGAAGTTTGGACGGAGAGGACGCTGTACACAGCAGCACTTCCATAGTGGAGGCCATACTGATCACTACATATGGAGGTAAAGTATTTAGAGAGTATGGTCCAATGGATCTATACAGGTAGATCATCCAAAGCAACTCTTCTGTCTACTACAAAACCACTATAGCCGGCCAAAGAGAATGAATGCATTGCCTGCTCATAATGTATATGTCTATCTTTTTCCTGGGTTCAGGCCTGAAGAAGGAGACAGATACTAGCGCTCCAGAGACCAAAAGCTTTCTGTATAATGCAGAACTCCCAGATTTTTGAACCAGTGTATCAGAATTCCCGTTGTCAGTATACCAGACCTGCAAAACTGCAGATACAAACACTATTCATTCTGTTGCTGTGAAGACACAGTAACATTATACACAGGCTAAATTATTGAAGCATAAAAAATAAATATACTTTTTCAATCCATGCAGATTGACTGCATGATTTCAGCTCCATATCTGTAGATTCACGAGAACAGAACCATACCTGTACTAGAGTAGCACAAATCACAAGCAGAGGCCTATGTTACACACCTGTTTGGATCGTATCCCTTTTCTCCAGGTCGGAATAAATGAGGCTGTTGATTGACTCTACGGATTTGAGGCCTGATAGTCTCGCTGTCGGAGGTGTCTGTATTCTCCTCACCCCGTTCTCTGCTCTCACTTCTACTGTTTGACTCTGACCGGCCAGGATCAATCGGCCCTGCGACAATCAGAGCGGAAGATTAAAATAGGCAGTATCTGCACCCCAAGATGGGAACATGCACGGCACAATTCTGATAAATCAAGCTATACCAGGAGATTAAATGCACAGTGCATTGTTACATATTTTATCTCACTAGATCCAATAGATTTAGCAGTGCATGTGAATATTGCATGCAATCAGCACCCTGAAAAGTGCACACGCCGACCTAACATATGAATGAATATAAAAAGGAAAGGATAACTCACCTCTCTTCCGCTCCCTCTTGTCCTGCAGCTGCCTCTTCTTCTGCTTTGTGCTAAACGGCTTCTTACGGGGCATTTCTGGATTCATTAATTCACAGACGATGTCCGTCAACTAGTAGTTTCTTTCTTTAACGGTCACTAGTCGGCAGATGTCTCTGTGGGATAAACTATCACTCACTCCTGCCTGCAAACTGATTCCTCCTAAATCACAACTCAGGGATTGATTCCTACTGCTTCAGCCCTGTATAACATATAACCACTGGCCTGTCACCAAATACCCTGCACCCCTGCGACGGTCCCAGCTCCCCTCTGACGGTCCCTGCACCCCTCCTGACTGTCCCAGCTCCCCTGTGACGGTCCCAGCACCCTCCCTGACGGTCCCTGCACCCCTCCTGACTGTTCCTGCACCCCTCCTGACTGTTCCTGCACCCCTGTGACTGTCCCTGCACCCCTCCTGACTGTTCCTGCACCCCTGTGACTGTCCCTGCACCCCTCCTGACTGTTCCTGCACCCCTCCTGACTGTTCCTGCACCCCTGTGACTGTCCCTGCACCCCTCCTGACTGTTCCTGCTCCCCTCTGACGGTCCCAGCACCCCTGTGACGGTCCCTGCACCCCTCCTGACTGTTCCTGCTCCCCTCTGACGGTCCCAGCACCCCTCCTGACTGTTCCTGCACCCCTGTGACTGTCCCAGCACCCCTCCTATATTAGTCTTGTAGCTAATGACAAGCTGCAGGGACTGGGCCAGCCTGTTGGCTTCTGCTATTATTTCTTTGTAGTCACTGCAGGAAAGTCCTATTTGCCCTGAGCTGTGTGTGTGGTACACTGCTTCCAACCCCTAGGGAGCTCCTTAACTGCCCCCTCACCAAGTCACAGCCCTTCACAGAGGACACTGACCCCTGGAAAGCACCGCAGCGGTTATAACCAGAAGCCTGGGGAGTAGAATGAATCACAACGTGCCTCTATCAGCTTTGGTAACAGGAAAGGCCGCCTGTCTGCGTTCCAGCTAAAGGGGCCAATCAGAAGGCAGCATGCGTGTCACGCCTCCTTCTGGATTCCATCCCAAACCAATCGGTTCCCGCGGTTGACGTTACTGCGCGTTCCATGCCTCGCTCTGGGTAGGTTACTTTTGACAAATTCGTTTTGCCAATAGCAAGTGAGTGTTTTGTTCCACCCCTCGGATCCGCATCCCAGAGCAGCCAATAGAAAGTCAGCATGCGTTCCACCCCTCGGTATTCCTGTGTGACAAGGGAGCAAAAGAAAATATGCAATTCACGCCTTGAACGGCAACCAATGGGAGCGCAGCGTTCGCCTCAGCGCCTTCACGTCACTTTTCCTTTAGCCAATAGAATTGTTTATTTGCCAGAGCGCCCTCTTGGCTCGGTTTGTTAAGTGAGTTTTGATTGGCCGGCCCGGCTGGAGAGGGGACTGGCCTACCGAGGGGCCTCTGTACGCCGGTCAGTGCGGTCTCTGCGCCACGTGATACACAGAGAGAGGAACCGGTGCTGAGAAAGATGCCGCGAGGGAAGCCGGAGATGGAGGAGGATGAGGAGAGGGGGAAAGAGACAGGAGGTGAGGGACTGTGTGACAGGAGTGGGAGGGTATTAATATGGGAGGAGTATTAATAAGGGGGTATCATGATGGAGGGGTGGGTGTTACTAAGGGGGGTATCATGATGGAGGGGTGGGTGTTACTAAGGGGGGTATCATGATGGAGGGGTGGGTGTTACTAAGGGGGGTATCATGATGGAGGGGTGGGTGTTACTAAGGGGGGTATCATGATGGATGGGTGGGTGTTACTAAGGGGGGTATCATGATGGAGGGGTGGGTGTTACTAAGGGGGGTATCATGATGGAGGGGTGGGTGTTACTAAGGGGGGTATCATGATGGAGGGGTGGGTGTTACTAAGGGGGGTATCATGATGGAGGGGTGGGTGTTACTAAGGGGGGTATCATGATGGAGGGGTGGGTGTTACTAAGGGGGGTATCATGATGGAGGGGTGGGTGTTACTAAGGGGGGTATCATGATGGATGGGTGGGTGTTACTAAGGGGGGTATCATGATGGAGGGGAGGGTGTTACTAAGGGGGGTATCATGATGGAGGGGTGGGTGTTACTAAGGGGGGTATCATGATGGAGGGGAGGGTGTTACTAAGGGGGGTATCATGATGGAGGGGTGGGTGTTACTAAGGGGGGTATCATGATGGAGGGGTGGGTGTTACTAAGGGGGGTATCGTGATGGAGGCTGGGTGTTTCTAAGGGGGTATCATGATGGAGGGGTGGGTATTACTAAGGGGGGTATCATGATGGAGGGGATGGTGTTAATAATGGGGTATCCTGATGGAGGGGAGGGTGTTAAGGGGGTATAATGATGGAGGGTGGGTATTACTAAGGGGGGTATCCTGATGGAGGGGTGGGTGTTATTAAGGGGGTATCATGTTGGAGGGGAGGGTATTGATAAAGGGAGATCATAATGGAGGCGTGGATATTAAGAATGGGACAAAGTGTTAATGAGGGTTGGGTATTGCTAAAGGGGACCATAATAGAAGGGGTATAATGATGGTGTGGGTATTAATAAGGGGAGAGATTATAAGAGAGCGGTGGGTATTGATGAGGAGGGATAACAGATCTGACAGGGGGCATTGTTCAGTTGGAGATATTAATAGTGGGTGAGCAATAGAGACTGAAGGAAAGGATTGTCAATATGGAAGCTGTAAAGAGATAATATGGCTGCCATCCATTGAGCAGAGTGGGGTAATTAAACCTAATAAAAGCAGAGGCTTTGGAGGCAGTGGGGATGATAGAGGTGATGTGTGAGCATTTAGCAGTAATATACAGGGAGCGGGGAGATGGGACCAGCCCTTAGGGTGTGGGAGGCATAGGAAGAGATCTTTATTCCAGACAGTAAAAGCTGAATTTATTTGCTGTCTGTGCCAAATCCTCTCACTGTCCCCCCCACACCCCCCCCCCCCACACCCCGGCAGAGTCGGCTCCACCCTGATAACACTTTCCTGATCTGCTGCCTTTACATGTTTCCTACTTCCAGATAAAGTGGTGAAGAAAGGAAAAAAAGACAAGAAAGGCAAGAAATCGGTAATGACCAAGAACACGTCCTCGTGTAAACAGAGCAGTAACAAAATATACAAACCCCAGAAACGACCAGTGCCGGTGATACTGTCCTGACATCAGTTTTGAAGAACCATCCATGATCCCCATGAGTTTGACCCCTCTCAGAGCGTGATGTCACCTCCATTTACAGAGCACAAAGGTCATGGGATGATCCAGGATGGGATCGTAAACCGTAACATGATGCTCAGCTAATCTTCTGTGTGGGGATTTACATCTTGTATTAACCTCAGGGCTTGACAAATGTTTATAGACCTTGGCAACCAAGCAGATCAATTCAGGAGCCAGTCTACTAAAATGCAGGAGCCAGACCGGTGGTACTTCTATGCAAAACAATCAAAACAAGTTAGGAGCCAGCAACATGGACTTTTGGAGCCCTGGCTTCTGGAATTTGTCAAGCCCTGTATTAACCAACAAGTTCCCAATCTACTATAACATGCAGAGATTCACAGACCACCTGTGTTTAAGCAGGAATTTTCCACTCTGGATTAGCCCTTCTCCTAACTAACCCTTTCCAATTCAATGTTTCCAGGTTCGCCTTTGAATTCTCTAAATCAAAATGAAAGTAGAGACTGTATTTTATAAAGCAATTTTTTTAGTCCATCTCTGATCTGCAGAGATTAAAATGCGTCGGGCATGGTGACTCCCTATTTGTTCACTTCAGAGGCTCTAGTGAAATGCATTGGTTATTCTACACATCCTTGCTTTGTGTGTGCATTGGCATGATCTGGGCAGAGCCGTCTGTGAGATGCTGTACAGGCTGCGGAGATTCATTGCTGTTACTCTGTGTTGATCGGCTGTTTTTTTTTTGCAGTTTTTTGAGGAACTGTCTGCCGATAATAAACTGGCGCAGGAAGTGGAAACTCTAAAAGAACAAGAGAAGGAGCAGCAGCAACAGGTCAGATCAGCTACAAGTTGGATTATTCTGCTTTTATTTTCTACTATAGTTTCCCATCTCTTCTCTTCATACAAAGACTCGTGTGCTTCTCTCACTTGCTTAATTATCTTATTTTATGATCATTAAAGTGGGAATTTTCTAGTAGTTTTTTCTTCATCGCTGTCCTGTTGTTTGAAATGATGCCTTATAAGTTACCGGGAAAATGTCTGCAACTTACATTCCAGCAAAAGAAGAGAGAAAAGAAGAAAAAGGATCGTCGGAAGCAGAGGGGAGATGACGATGAAGACGAGGAAGATAAGGAAATCACTGAGAAGCTAAAGAAGCTGTCTGTACAAGCGAGCGATGAAGAGGATGAGATAGGTAAAGCGCAGACACGGGGATGTATAAAGTTATTTCTATGAGAAATGCACTAAAAGTGCACTATAATTAATGTCTACCCCCTATGTAGAAATGATTTGCACCAAAATATGGTAGGATATCTGTATGCCGAGAGAGGAACCTGCAGACCCAAAACAACTGCTGTACAGCAGGCTGGCGCTGTATAACAGACTAATAAGTGATATATATATATATATAAACATGTCACAGGTGGGGGTATTTGGGAAAGTCTCTTAATAGTGAAAACATTTGGCCCACTAAACCTGTTTTCTGTTCTTTGTCAGTTTACAAAGTGTTTTATTTTTCGACCTTTAATAAACCCCACTCCAACATCCAAATACACCATTTATCAGAACGTGTCCGGTACAGGGGGGGGGGGGGGTCACCAAGTGGCCGTCACCTGTAACTGATCTCCCCCTCCTATCAGTAGCATCCATGATCTAATCCGGTGCTTTTCTCTTTCCAGAGTCTGTGCCAGGTCGGAGAGGCGCTAAGAATCAGGTATGGTGTGTTACGGGTTTAATCCTGTGGGGAAATGATGGGAATTCAGGTATTAAACCTCAGCAGGAATATTTTGAATCTTTTATTATTATTTTAGATAATGTTTTACTTTCCACTGACGCTTGCTTTAGTTCAGATATCCTCCGGTATATCCTGGGGTTAGTGGATCCATCACAGATGTGTAATCTGCAGGATTCCCTTTTTAGGCAAGAAATATATTTGCCGCTCTCGGAGACGACCAGAGTGAGGAAGAGGAGGACGAGGATGAAGATCAGCCATCAAAGAAAGAGAAAAACCAAAAAATAAAGGTAGCCTGAATATCGGCTGTATAATATGCTGCCAGTCCTGTTACTCTTCTATGAAAGCTAAAACCCTGCTGAATGGATTGGATATTTGTAAAGTTAAGACAAATATTAGAATGTGTTTGTTTTTTTTCTGATTGAGCCACGTGTCGAAATCACCATGGAAACCAGTGGAATGTCCCTGCTGATTGAGCCACGTGTAGAAGTTGCCAAGCAGACCCATTAATAGGCAGTGCGATGATACTTGCTATTACTGTACACCGCGCCAGCCTCTCAGGTTATTTGTTTTTCAGGAGGAAGAAGATAAAAAGTCCAACAAGAAAGGAAAGAAAAACGAAAAAGTCAAACAGAAGGTGGGATTTATTTCCTCATATCCTCTTCCATATGTCTCCTCCCCTGTATCTGCCGCGTCTGCTCACCTCTCCCGCCATATGTCTCCTCCCCTGTATCTGCCGCGCCTGCTCACCTCTCCCGCCATATGTCTCCTCCCCTGTATCTGCCGCGCCTGCTCACCTCTCCCGCCATATGTCTCCTCCCCTGTATCTGCCGCGCCTGCTCACCTCTCCCGCCATATGTCTCCTCCCCTGTATCTGCCGCGCCTGCTCACCTCTCCCGCCATATGTCTCCTCCCCTGTATCTGCCGGGTCTGCTCACCTCTCCCGCCATATGTCTCCTCCCCTGTATCTGCCGCGCCTGCTCATCTCTCCCGCCATTTGTCTCCTCCCCTGTATCTGCCACGTCTGCTCACCTCTCCCGCCATATGTCTCCTCCCCTGTATCTGCCGCGTCTGCTCACCTCTCCCGCCATTTGTCTCCTCCCCTGTATCTGGCGCGCCTGCTCACCTCTCCCGCCATATGTCTCCTCCCCTGTATCTGCCGCGCCTGCTCATCTCTCCCGCCATATGTCTCCTCCCCTGTATCTACTGCGCCTGCTCATCTCTCCCACCATTTGTCTCCTCCCCTGTATCTGCCGCGTCTGCTCACCTCTCCCGCCATATGTCTCCTCCCCTGTATCTGCCGCGTCTGCTCATCTCTCCCGCCATATGTCTCCTCCCCTGTATCTGCCGCGCCTGCTCACCTCTCCCGCCATATGTCTCCTCCCCTGTATCTGCCGCGCCTGCTCACCTCTCCCGCCATATGTCTCCTCCCCTGTATCTGCCGCGCCTGCTCACCTCTCCCGCCATATGTCTCCTCCCCTGTATCTGCCGCGCCTGCTCACCTCTCCCGCCATATGTCTCCTCCCCTGTATCTGCCGCGCCTGCTCACCTCTCCCGCCATATGTCTCCTCCCCTGTATCTGCCGCGCCTGCTCATCTCTCCCGCCATTTGTCTCCTCCCCTGTATCTGCCGCGTCTGCTCACCTCTCCCGCCATATGTCTCCTCCCCTGTATCTGCTGCGCCTGCTCACCTCTCCCGCCATATGTCTCCTCCCCTGTATCTGCCGCGTCTGCTCACCTCTCCCGCCATTTGTCTCCTCCCCTGTATCTGGCGCGCCTGCTCACCTCTCCCGCCATATGTCTCCTCCCCTGTATCTGCCGCGCCTGCTCATCTCTCCCGCCATATGTCTCCTCCCCTGTATCTGCCGCGTCTGCTCACCTCTCCCGCCATATGTCTCCTCCCCTGTATCTGCCGCGTCTGCTCATCTCTCCCGCCATATGTCTCCTCCCCTGTATCTGCCGCGCCTGCTCACCTCTCCCGCCATATGTCTCCTCCCCTGTATCTGCCGCGTCTGCTCATCCTCTCCCTCCTCCCCTTGACTTTTCATATTTAGCCCGAAATCCAGCCGACTGAAGAGGAGCCACCAAAGGAAAAAGCGAAAAGCAAAGTGAGTCTCTCTAGATGTCACTTTGTCTACAAGTCTGGGTTCTGGAGCCGAAACATTGAGAAAGGAATTAATAAAATCAAGCAGAATCGTAGGAAGTTTGTCTAACCTGTAAAAGGTTCCTGCAAATCTATGGAGAGAGATCGCCCCTGATCTACTTACTATCGGGGGGGGGGGGGGGGGGATCGGTTGTCAGGTTTTTTTTTTGCTGTTCTACCCCTCTTGCTGCTATCCATTTTTTGTCTGAGGAGTGTACGCTTAGTTCTGCTTGGTCAGTACAAGAGGCTGTGCAGTGAGATGGCTCAGTGAGCTAATGCACCAACTGTACCATCTATTTCGGGCTAAATTCCCAGCAGGCACCTCACTATCCTGAGGCATCAGTTTGTGACCAACTCGGCAATGTCAGGGGCTTTTCTGTTCTGTCTTCACCTTCTCTGTTTGTTATTCAGGCTCCCATCGAAGTCAAGAAAGCTAAAGATGAGGCAGCTCCAAAGGAGAAAACAAAAAGCAAAGTGAGTACAAGTTCAGAGAGAGGGGGGCGTCAGACGGGGGGGGCTCTGCGTCAGACGGGGGTCACGTGGAAAGAGCAAGTCCAGGGCGGAGTTCTAACCATGGAGCAAGCACACAGGAAGCTACTGGAATATTCCTGCAGATTGTTCCGCTGTGACCTGGAATACACTGGCTGCAGGGGTAGATCACGCTTTAGGATCTGCCCCCTTTTGGCAGAGATATATCCTCTCCTTGCAGGATCCGGCCCTGTAGCATTGTGTGGGATCGTCCTGATTATAATACAACATTATATTACAGAAACCTGCTCCCAAGGCTCCTTCTATTGACTCTGGAGAAGAGGAGGAGGAGGAGAAACCAAAAAAGGGGTCCAAGAAACCCAAACCAGCCCCCAAGGTACCTTCCCCTGCTTTCTCTGGGGGGTCAGTTCCCCACCTGGTGCAGTAGGCATTGTACAGACCCTAGTATAATGATGGTTATCTGCACAGCCAGCTCCAGTGAGGTCAGGTGACCTTGTATTACTCCGATCCATAGATTATATACTCTGTGTTTAGATTGAGTCTCATGTCTTTGCTGCAGTGACCCAGTATTGAGAGCCCTGCCCTGTGTTTGCCTCAGACGGCGGGGGGTTTGACCTGCACCATTTTTAATTCATTAATCCCCTTTTCTTCTTCCAACCAGAACCAGAAGCGGTTTGTTGCAGTGGATGAGGATAATTGGAGTGGCGGATCTGGTGAGGGGGTAAGTAATGTGGGTGGATTTCAGGCATTGGGGTGTGTGTGGTGAGGGATAAGGGTTTTTTTTGTCTGAACCTCTGCCCCTCTCACAGTCTGACGGGGATGAGAACGCGGGAGAAGATAAAGCAGAGGCTGAGGATCCCTTCGCCAACATGAGCAAAAAGGAGAAGAAGAAGATAAAGAAACAGGTGAGGAGGAGTGTGCACAAGGGATGAACGTCCTCTTCTTACCCGGCAGCAGGGCTGCTGACGGCTCAAACCTCATTATTCTAGCTGGCTCTGTGATTTAGTAAAGGAATTTGTTTGTAAATCGGTGGCAGTTTCTATATGGGTTCTGTTAAGATAGACCGGAAGCCCCCCCCGTGTGATATATCCCCGACAGACTGGAAGCCCCTCCCCCGTGTGATATATCCCCCCACCCCTGTGTGATATATCCCCGACAGACCGGAAGCCCCCCCCCGTGTGATATATCCATGACAGACCGGAACCTCCCCCCCCCCCCGTCTGATATATCCACAACAGACCGGAAGCCCCCCCGTGCGATATATCCACAACAGACCGGAAGCCGCCCCCCCCCCGTGATATATCCCCCCGTGTCAGATGCCGGTCTCTCTACTGCCATTTTTAAACGATCCCCCATGTCTTATACATTTACCCCTGTGTCCTTTTCAGATGGATTATGAGAAACAGGTGGCCACTATGAAGAAGGCGACAGCGGCTGAAAATGATTTCTCTGTGTCACAAGCAGAACTGTCCTCCCGGCAAGCCATGCTGGAGAATGCCTCCGATATAAAGGTGAGCCCAGCGTGGCCATAAAGCGTGCCGGGTGGGGGTGGTCAGAGTACATGGCCACTGGCTGAATCTTTCTCCTCATTGCTTATTATCTCTCTCCTTTCCGTAGCTTGAAAAGTTCAGTATTTCCGCCCACGGGAAGGAGCTGTTTGTTAACGCTGATCTGTATGTTGTGGCCGGTCGTCGTTACGGGTTGGTCGGTCCCAATGGGTGAGTATAGAGGTAAAGCACGACCCTCTGGGAATATTTAATGTCATGTGTCCACCTGACCTCTATCCCCACTTCATTACTTCTCAGTAAAGGGAAGACCACCCTCCTGAAGCACATCGCCAACAAGGCCTTGAACATCCCCCCAAACATAGATGTCTTGCTGTGTGAGCAAGGTAAGGAATAGAGCAGGATATGTACAAAATTTAATTGTGGGGGTAAAGTTCTAAAAATGGAAACCAGTGGAACACTCCTGCTGATATCACTTTTGTAACCTTGCCCCAAATAGTGTGTCTGTGTGTGTGTCTGCTCCTCCTGCTGGCTGAGGATTGTGGGAATGTAGGTGGGAGAGGAGGCCTGGTGTGGTGTTGAGGAGGATGGGACAGAGCAGTAAAGATGTGGGTTAATCTCCATTCCCCTTGGGGTCCTCCTCTCTCTTTCCCCTAGAGGTCATTGCCGATGAAACTCCAGCCGTCCAGGCTGTTCTCAAAGCCGACACCAAGCGACTGAAACTTCTGGAGCAGGAGAAGCGTCTGCAGGCGCGTCTAGAGAAAGGAGACGACAGTGCGGCCGAGAGACTGGAGAAGGTGAGGGATCTTGAACGGCTTGGAAGGCGGAAGTGGGGTTGGGAAGGGAGTTCTGAAGAAACCATTGTCTGTCTCCCCCCATCCGTCAGGTATATGAGGAATTGCGAGCCACGGGAGCAGCGTCTGCGGAAGCCAAAGCTCGCAGGATCCTGGCCGGTCTCAGTTTTACCCCAGAAATGCAGGACAGAGAAACGCGTCGGTTCAGTGGAGGATGGAGAATGAGAGTGTCCCTGGCAAGGTGATCTGGATTTCTCTTCTGATGGGGAGATATATCTTAGCTGCCAACGGTTTTAGACTTTATTCACGAAAGAGAGAATTGCAGGAAATTGACAAGGGAATCACAAACTTGAGGCCAAAGTAGCAGAGTTTGAAAAAATCTTCAATTCAACTGGGAGAATTTTTTCCAATTCGTCTATTTTGGCCTTTAGTTTCCATTCTCAGTCCCGGCAGTTCTCTCTTTCATGAATAAAGCTTGTTCCCCTTTCCCGGCAGTGTTATTCTTATTATTTTGCGGTCGGACCCCTGATCCTCTGGCTGTATCTCATGTCACAGAGCTCTCTTCATGGAACCCACCCTCCTGATGTTGGATGAACCGACCAATCACTTGGATCTGAACGCCGTCATCTGGCTGAATAAGTATGTGCCCTTTTTTTTTACCCCCTTCATCCGGCTTGAACTTACACCTAGGGCTTTATCCCTAAAAGAGGGAATTTCACACTGAAGACCAAAGTAGCAGAGTCAGAGAAATTCTCCCATTCAGTTGAATTGTTCCAGCTCTGCTACTTTGGCCTTAAGTTCCTGCCTCAATTCCCTGCATTTCCCCGGTTTTCTTCCCTTACGCCCGCTCTCTTCTTCCCTTACGCCCGCTCTCTTCTTCCCTTACGCCCGCTCCCTTCTTCCCTTACGCCCGCTCCCTTCTTCCCTTACGCCCGCTCCCTTCTTCCCTTACGCCCGCTCTCTTCTTCCCTTACGCCCGCTCTTTGTTTAACCCCCTCAGTTACCTCCAGAGCTGGAAGAAGACGCTGCTGATAGTCTCCCACGACCAGGGATTTTTAGATGACGTGTGTACAGACATCATGCACCTCGATATGCAGAAGTTGTTCTATTACCGTGGGAATTACAGTGAGTACCTGCGGCCGGCCATCCCTGTACAGAGGTACACTGGCACCTGTGTGAATTCTCTGTGATCCGATATGTGTGTTACGGTTACTGAAACTTGGAATGAGAGGTTCTTATCTGTGTGTGTGAGGGTATTATTATTATTATTATTATTAATAAACACAAATCTACACACACCAGACAAGCAAAAAAAAGCACAAATCTGCTATTTAATATAAACGTCACCAGTATTACATTTATAATTGGAATTCACATGAATCTATACTATAAATGAATGGTATTTTATTATAATGTTGGGCATATTAAAATGGATCTATTATAAAGATACTTGGTGATTCCTTTTATAAGTAATAGAGCCTCCCTCCTTTGTATTTTATTTCCGTTATATCTCTTTCTGCCGTGATGTTCCACTAGCCGTTAGCATCCAATCTATAATCAATACACAGTGTGTCTTGATTTCTGACCAACTGGGGATTTGTCTTCAGAATTTTTTTTTTTTTTTTGTGGTGCTGATAAAACACAGAAATATAATTTGGTGCTGGGGGATTTAATTACTGATCACCTTTTTGTCTTGGGGGATTTAATTACTGATCACCTTTTTGTCTTGGGGGATGTAATTACTGATCACCTTTTTGTCTTGGGGGATTTAATTACTGATCACCTTTTTGTCTTGGGGGATGTAATTACTGATCACCTTTTTGTCTTGGGGGATGTAATTACTGATCACCTTTTTGTCTTGGGGGATGTAATTACTGATCACCTTTTTGTCTTGGGGGATGTAATTACTGATCACCTTTTTGTCTTGGGGGATGTAATTACTGATCACCTTTTTGTCTTGGGGGATGTAATTACTGATCACCTTTTTGTCTTGGGGGATGTAATTACTGATCACCTTTTTGTCTTGGGTGATACGTTCTGCTCTTGGAGTCTTGGAGCCTTTCCACGCAGCTCTGTACACCCGTAGCCCAATCGTGTGTCCTGAGGTGTAAAAGCTTTAGGGCCAAGTTCCTCTTGAGCGAAATGATCAGGGATAAACGTTTATTCTCCTGTGTCCTCCTCGCAGTGACCTTTAAGAAGATGTTCCAGCAGAAACAGAAGGAGATGCAGAAGCAGTATGACAAGCAGGAGAAGAAGCTGAAGGAACTGAAGGCCGGTGGGAAGTCGGCCAAGCAAGCAGTGAGTTTCTCAGCCTGGGATTTATTAGACTTTCCCCCACAAGTCGCCAGTCCGAGCTCCTCCTGCAAAGCAAGAGTCCGGTCTGAGTCCAAATGTGTCCAGGATACAGAATAGTAGAAAATGAAAAGCTTTGTGATTGGATCAGGGCGAGGGGGAGGGGCATGTCGCAAAGCAGGCGGGTTATTGGAGAATACAAAGGGTGGGCAATGTGGCTTGGACGGCCCACCCCCTTTACATCCATGATACTCTAGAAATGCCAAAGCGTTCTTCCTTATCATTGATCTAGAGGTTCTTGATCAGTGTCTGATCACCTTTCCTCACATCCTTCTCTCTCTGTGTCTGAAGGAGAAGCAAACGAAGGAAGCTTTTACACGAAAGCAGCAGAAAGGTCGGAAGAAGAATACAGACGAGGAGGCGAATGAGCCGGCCGAGCTGCTGAAAAGGCCGAAGGAATATACTGTGAAATTCACCTTCCCCAACCCCCCTCCTCTCAGCCCCCCTATACTCGGGCTACACGGTGAGACATACCGCACTGACCTCTCCGCCAGCCGTGTGTGTCTCTGATCACCGCGGATATTGAATATCCTTGTCTTTTTGTCCTCTCAGGGGTGGAGTTTGGTTATTCGGGGCACAAGTTGCTTTTTAAGAACCTGGATTTTGGCATAGACATGGAGTCCAGAGGTGAGATAACTGGGTGCAAGCTTGGGCGGGCTGTGGGATGACCGGGGTAAATATAAATGATCTTCCCCCCCACTGACCCCTCTCTGTCCAACAGTCTGTATTGTAGGGCCCAACGGAGTGGGAAAGAGTACTCTGTTACTGCTGCTGACTGGAAAACTAACGCCAGTAAGTATGTTCATTGAGCCTCGTGTGCTTGTCTGTCAAGTCATTGGCGATGTATGGCTGTGAGCTCATTGGCAGTGGCGCGGCTGTGTGGCCCATTTGGCGGCGCGGCTGTGCGGTCCTTTGGCGGCGCCACTGTGTGGTCCATTTGATCTTGTTTAACACTATTTTTTTTTTCTCTCACTCCAAAGACTAAAGGTGAAATGAGGAAAAATCACAGACTGGTGAGTGCAGAGACCCCCGGTTATGGGCCTGGCAAGGGGTCCAGCCGGCGTCACATTAAACCTTCTCTCTCCCACAGAAAGTTGGCTTCTTCAACCAGCAATACGCAGATCAGCTGAACATGGAGGAGACCGCCACTGAATATATGCAACGCAACTTCAATCTTCCTTATCAGGATGCGCGCAAGTGTCTGGGACGCTTTGGTCTGGAGAGTCATGCGCACACGATCCAGATCTGCAAACTCTCAGGTGAACATCAAGCTGTCTTTAATGTAGAGCCTTTCTGTAATACGCACAGTGACCACAGGGTGTCACTCTTGTGGCGGTGTTCCTAAAAGGAGTGTGTCTTCTGTAATACACACGGTGGCCACAGGGTGTCACTCTCACAATGCTGTACAAACTAAAAACCCAATGTAATGCGCTCGGCAACTCCAGGTTGTCGCACACATTAACCACTAGGTGTCGCTCTTCCTATTCTGCACGCGTCAGGAATACAGATTCCAAACAATGACATGCGTATTAACTGTTTGTTTGCAGGAGGGCAGAAAGCCAGGGTGGTATTTGCGGAGTTATGCTGCCGGGAGCCGGATGTGCTAATTCTGGTGAGTTTTCTATTAAATCCTCGAGATTTTTATTATAACGAATTATCTGCGTTTCAGTCACATGTGAGAATTCATCTCCTTTAACTCTTTCTCTTCTCTTTCTCTGGCCGGCAGGATGAACCTACGAATAACCTGGATATTGAATCTATCGACGCCCTGGCCGAGGCTGTGAATGAATATAAAGGAGGTTGGTTGTCTCTCTCCCTGATCCTTCCATTAAACCATGCGTTACTTATCTTGTCTCTCTCCCACTGATCCTTCCATTAAACCATGCGTTACTTATCTTGTCTCTCTCCCTAATCCTTCCATTAAACCATACGTTACTTATCTTGTCTCTCTCCCCGATCCTTCCATTAAACCATACGTTACTTATCTTGTCTCTCTCCCTGATCCTTCCATTAAACCATACGTTACTTATCTTGTCTCTCTCCCTGATCCTTCCATTAAACCATGCATTGCTTATCTTGTCTCTCTCCCTGATCCTTCCATTAAACCATGCATTGCTTATCTTGTCTCTCTCCCTAATCCTTCCATTAAACCATGCGTTACTTATCTTGTCTCACTCCCTGATCCTTCCATTAAACCATACGTTACTTATCTTGTCTCTCTCCCTGATCCTTCCATTAAACCATACGTTACTTATCTTGTCTCTCTCCCTGATCCTTCCATTAAACCATGCATTGCTTATCTTGTCTCTCTCCCTAATCCTTCCATTAAACCATGCGTTACTTATCTTGTCTCACTCCCTGATCCTTCAATTAAACCATGTGTTACTTATCTTGTCTCTCCCCCCTGATCCTTCCATTAAACCATGCGTTACTTATCTTGTCTCTCTCCCTGATCCTTCCATTAAACCATGCGTTACTTATCTTGTCTCTCTCCCTGATCCTTCCATTAAACCATGCGTTACTTATCTTGTCTCTCTCCCTGATCCTTCCATTAAACCATGCGTTACTTATCTTGTCTCTCTCCCTGATCCTTCCATTAAACCATGCGTTACTTATCTTGTCTCTCTCCCTGATCCTTCCATTAAACCATGCATTGCTTATCTTGTCTCACTCCCTGATCCTTCCATTAAACCATACGTTACTTATCTTGTCTCTCTCCCTGATCCTTCCATTAAACCATACGTTACTTATCTTGTCTCTCTCCCTGATCCTTCCATTAAACCATGCATTGCTTATCTTGTCTCTCTCCCTAATCCTTCCATTAAACCATGCGTTACTTATCTTGTCTCTCTCCCTGATCCTTCCATTAAACCATGCGTTACTTATCTTGTCTCTCTCCCTGATCCTTCCATTAAACCATGTGTTACTTATCTTGTCTCTCTCCCTGATCCTTCCATTAAACCATGTGTTACTTATCTTGTCTCTCTCCCTGATCCTTCCATTAAACCATACGTTACTTATCTTGTCTCTCTCCCTGATCCTTCCATTAAACCATGCGTTACTTATCTTGTCTCTCTCCCTGATCCTTCCATTAAACCATGCATTGCTTATCTTGTCTCACTCCCTGATCCTTCCATTAAACCATGCGTTACTTATCTTGTCTCTCTACCTGATCCTTCCATTAAACCATGTGTTACTTATCTTGTCTCACTCCCTAATCCTTCCATTAAACCATGTGTTACTTATCTTGTGTCTCTCCCTGATCCTTCCATTAAACCATGTGTTACTTATCTTGTCTCTCTCCCTGATCCTTCCATTAAACCATGCATTGCTTATCTTGTCTCTCTCCCTGATCCTTCCATTAAACCATGTGTTACTTATCTTGTCTCTCTCCCTGATCCTTCCATTAAACCATGCGTTACTTATCTTGTCTCTCTCCCTGATCTTTCCATTAAACCATGCGTTACTTATCTTGTCTCTCTCCCTAATCCTTCCATTAAACCATGTGTTACTTATCTTGTCTCTCTCCCTGATCCTTCCATTAAACCATACGTTACTTATCTTGTCTCTCTCCCTGATCCTTCCATTAAACCATGCGTTACTTATCTTGTCTCTCTCCCTGATCCTTCCATTAAACCATATGTTACTTATCTTGTATCTCTCCCTGATCCTTCCTTAAGCAACGCATGGTTTAATCTTGTATTTCTCTCCTGACCTCACCACTTGATCCATACATCCGGTGACATCTTATACACATTACCCATGCTGCTCCTTCAAGTCAGCCAGTGTATAAGGGCCCAGGACAGGCCTGCAAGCAGAGAATTACTATCTGGTGTATATTATAGTAAATATAAACCAATCTGGACTGCCAGATCTCCTACTGGGGACAGTCAGTACTGTGACTCTGTCCTTGTATCACTCACTGGGGAGCTTAGTTTAAATGAAAGATTGCATCAAATCGAACCGTTTAAATAGAAATGATTTATTGAATATAAATAGCGAGCCCTCTCTGCTTGTATAGAGCCATCAGGGGACGGACATGTTTAGAATCCTGGGTCAGGTCTGTTTAAACTTCCTTTATTGCCCCGTGATGGAGCTACACAAGCAGAGAGGGCTCATTAAGGTGCTTTGTTTATATCCTTACAGGAAAGCATTTCTATTTTGTCTACACTTGGTTCAATATTTTTCACACCGTTGTACTTTAAATTGGCGGACATTTTCTTGGTTTATCTCGGCAAACCTTGTCTGGCGCTGGGCTTCCTGTGCTGACGTTCTGATCCCTTGATGGGGAGACCATCCCTTTGTTCTCATGCACTAATATAATCTTCACCGTTGTGCTGGGGTATGAAGCCCTCAATCAGTCCCTGCATTCATACTGCTGCTACAGTCTTCCACCCCAGCCACCTTTGTCCCGTCTCTCACCATTTCTTTCTCCCCAGCGGTGATCACGGTCAGCCACGACGCACGTCTTATCACAGAGACAAACTGCCAGCTGTGGGTGGTGGAGGATCAGAGCGTCAATCAAATCGAGGGCGACTTTGATGACTACAAGAGAGAGGTCCTGGAGAGCCTCGGAGAAGTTATTGTGAACAAGCCACGGGAGAAGGAATGAGGAGGAAGAGAGCTGCAGACTGTGCCACAAACCACGCGATCTTCCCACAGACCGGGAGACATCACTCCTACTTTTTATCCCCATTTTGCTGCCTTGCAGAGAAATCAAATAAATATTTATATATTGGCTGCAAGGAGGTCTGTCCCTTGTGTGCACAACCTGAATGTCTCTACACGTCACATACGTGTAACATATTACTATTACACGGATGGGTGTTATTCATGAAAGAGAGAATTGCAATCTTAAAAAGGACTGTCTGATGCCCAATATGTATCTTCCAAATATTAATGTGGTTTCAAAGTACTTTAAAATGCATGTTTTACCTTTTGCATTACATAAAATACTTAGATGAAATTATGACATTACAGCAGTTTGCAAGAAACCAGGACTGCCCACACTAGATGAGTAAGTGAATTTCCTTTTTTTTTTTGGGCTGTAGGAACCAATGAGAATAATGCCATTCAAATCATTGGAATTTCCGGTCTCTAGTGATGTCATCACACAATGTGTTGCACTGTTAAGAGAGCCTACTGTGTACAAGGTCACTTAGATTCCACACAATGTTCCAACAGCACAGGAAGTGACAAACAAAACTTTATATCCTCAGTGTCTTTATAATCCGTGTTGCAGCACCTGCAGTAAACATGCAGAGTAATCACGGGGGAGGGCTTGAGTCAAATGTTAAAAATGTGATTTATGCAGAATGCTGGAATCAAAATGGGAGAATTTTTTTCCAAATCTGCTACTTTGACTTTAGGGCTTTGAGAGAATTGCAAACCTATGTGTACATGTGATTTTTTTTTTTTTTTTAATGAAACATACAGATAGACGTGGACACATTACGTGCATGTGTCGTATTGAATTGTAATAGACACATTTATTGATAGTTTCAGCAGGAATTTGGGGAGCGGGAGGAAGTCACTCTGCATACCACCTGGAGGCACACTAACTATAGCCCAATCTGGCAATCATTTTATTGAGGTTAGAATACATGGCTAGCTGACTTCATAAGGAATCTGTTTGGAATGGGTTTGACCCCCGGATTGGGTGGCACTCCCTTGCGCAGACAGGGGGAAAAGCATTTTTAGTCCTTTATTTGGGATCAAACGTGGAGGAGAAGGACAAGATGTGTTTTTATTTTTGATTAATGTGTAACTCCTGCAGATATCCAGTTAACTCACAGGTAATGTGGGAAGCAAACGTCATGATTCACTATTGCACTTATTATTCTAGGGCACTGGGGATTTAATTGTCAGCCTTTTAAAAAGTTACCAACTCCTGCTGGCCCCATGTAATAAAGTCAGTGGCCCCTAGTGACCACAGGGAGGCGCCATTGCCTGCAGTCACTAAATAGAAATAATTGCAGCCATCACTATAATAGGTAACGCCTCTAAGGAGCCACAAGCGGGCGCTATCGCTGTGGCACCAGAATAAATAAACATATGGCCCCCGGGGCTGGGGATATGCCCCTGCATTCTACCCTTGTGCCAGAGGTTGACCTGACCAGAGACAAGGGTCGGCAGGCTCCTCAGCTGGTGGGACATGAGGCTGGCTGAGGGTGATGTGAATTCTTGGCATCATCCAGCCCAACAAAATATTACGAAGTTTGGCACTTGTGTCCTTTACATTAAAGGTTTATATGTAAAAGCAGCTCACACCGAAACATTGCTGATATATACGGCCCGTATAACGCCATCATCTCCTAACATACGGCCCGCAAGGACCTCAGCACTAACACTGTGACAGGTGGTAAAACAGCACAGTCTGCTAGATTACAAATCTCCTTTCCACAAGAGAGAGGGGTATTGCCTGCGGCACACGCGCGTGAGAGAAGTACCACACGGGGCGGACGCGTGAGAGAAGTACCACACGGGGCGGACGCGTGAGAGAAGTACCACACGGGGCGGACGCGTGAGAGAAGTACCACACGGAGCGGGCGTGTGAGAGAAGTACCACACGGAGCGGGTGTGTGAGAGAAGTACCACAAGGGGTGGACGCGCGAGAGAGAGAGGTACCACACGCGGCGGACGCGCGAGAGAGAAGTACCACACGGGGCGGACGCGAGAGAGAGAGGTACCACAGACAGCGGGCGTGAGAGAGAGGTACCACAGACAGCGGGCATGAGAGAGAGGTACCATACGCAGCGGGCGCGCGAGAGGTACCATACGCAGCGGGCGCGCGAGAGAGGTACCATACGCAGCGGGCGCGCGAGAGAGGTACCACAGACAGCGGGCATGAGCGAGAGGTACCATACGCAGCGGGCGCACGAGAGAGAGATTACCATACGCAGCACGCGCACGAGAGAGAGAGAGGTACCATACGCAGCGGGCGTGTGTGAGAGAGAGAGAGGTACCATACGCAGCGGGCGCGAGAGAGCGGTACCACACGCAGCGGGCGTGAGAGAGAGAAGTACCACACGCAGCGGGCGTGAGAGAAGTACCACACGCAGCGGGCGTGAGAGAGAGAGAGACAGGTACCATACAGGGTGGACGCGAGAGGTACCACCCGCAGCGGGCGTGAGAGAGGTATCACACGAGGCGTGGTTTAATAGGACACATTGTTATAATTTAATTATGTACAGTATATGTTACACATCCACAGGCCAGTTCCACAGTCATGCATACAAGAATGCAGTGCGTCTCAGCGAAGTTACAGACTAACCGCTCTCCAGCAGCCTATGTACAGATGGGAGCAGGCAGGGTGGGTAGGGTTACTGCCCTAATGAAGCCACAGATGGTGGGTGAAGAGGAAGCTACCTGCAATGCAGCAGCTTCGTGAGGAAGCACAAGCCTGGCTGGTCTCATCACAGCGAGCGCGCATTATGGCGAGGTGTCCGGCGCGCCGCTCTAGCGGTATGTGATAAGGGCTGGCGATGGCATAAGCAGGGGGTTTATGAGAACATTCCCATCCACATGGCCTGGATCAGAGCTTGGATGATGCTTTACAGGAGAAGAGGAGGTTTAGTGCAGGCCGGCTCTCTCCCAGGCCCAAGGCTAGCAGGGCAGCGGCCAGTATGGTCTTCTTGGGAACCGCGAGTGGCTGAGACGGCATCATCTGCACACGAGAGAGAGAGAGAGAGAGAGAGGAAGTGCTAACTCTGGGAAAGAGATCCCAAGACTGCCTCCCCAGCTCCTCTCTGACTATGTTACGGTATCCCTATGGGTCAGACTCATAGCTTGATTCTGCCTGTGTCACTGTATCCCTATGGGTCAGATTCGTAGCTTTATTCCTGCCTGTGTCACTGTATCCCTATGGGTCAGACTCATAGCTTGATTCTGCCTGTGTCACTGTATCCCTATGGGTCAGATTCGTAGCTTTATTCCTGCCTGTGTCACTGTATCACTATGGGTCAGATTCGTAGCTTTATTCCTGCCTGTGTCACTGTATCCCTATGGGTCAGATTCATAGCTTTATTCCTGCCTGTGTCACTGTATCCCTATGGGTCAGATTCGTAGCTTTATTCCTGCCTGTGTCACTGTATCCCTATGGGTCAGATTCGTAGCTTTATTCCTGCCTGTGTCACTGTATCCCTATGGGTCAGACTCATAGCTTGAATCTGCCTGTGTCACTGTATCCCTATGGGTCAGATTCGTAGCTTTATTCCTGCCTGTGTCACTGTATCACTATGGGTCAGATTCGTAGCTTTATTCCTGCCTGTGTCACTGTATCACTATGGGTCAGATTCGTAGCTTTATTCCTGCCTGTGTCACTGTATCACTATGGGTCAGATTCATAGCTTTATTCCTGCCTGTGTCACTGTATCCCTATGGGTCAGATTCGTAGCTTTATTCCTGCCTGTGTCACTGTATCACTATGGGTCAGATTCATAGCTTTATTCCTGCCTGTGTCACTGTATCCCTATGGGTCAGATTCGTAGCTTTATTCCTGCCTGTGTCACTGTATCCCTATGGGTCAGATTCGTAGCTTTATTCCTGCCTGTGTCACTGTATCCCTATGGGTCAGATTCGTAGCTTTATTCCTGCCTGTGTCACTGTATCCCTATGGGTCAGACTCATAGCTTGATTCTGCCTGTGTCACTGTATCCCTATGGGTCAGATTCGTAGCTTTATTCCTGCCTGTGTCACTGTATCCCTATGGGTCAGATTCATAGCTTTATTCCTGCCTGTGTCACTGTATCTCTATGGGTCAGTGTTTTAACCCTAGTCATGCAATGTCACTGTATCCTTATGTGTCAGCTCCCTAGCTACCTTATGGGTTAATGTATCCCCCCTGGGAGATTCAGCCGCCTTTAGTCTGTGTCACTGTATCCCAAGCGAGATTTCATATCATTCTATGAAAAGGATCCACTTGATTACTCACCCGATCCAATTTATGCAGCGAGATCAGCCCGTCCGGAGCAAGGTAAAATGTGGAGTGAGCATCGTATGTCCTGGAAGAGCAGGTTTGTTTGTCAGAGCGTATGTTAATATAACAATGTCCACATCCCCTGAATCCCAGCGTCTCACCTGTAGAGCTCGGACTTGTCCGAACGGAATATGTAAAGGAACATTGCGTGGAAGGGAAGCCCAGACACAGACCAGCGAGCCTGGATACTGCAGGTCTCAGGGTGACACGTCAGCTTCACCACGGACACACGGGTATTGGAGAAATAACTTAAGAACAGCAGGCGCGACAGTGACAGGAGCAGTTGGTACAGAACAAGACCCCTGCAAGAGAAATCACAGCTCTGCTCTGTGAGACCACGGAAAGGCAGCTCGGAGGGCTGCCGAGAACACAGGGCTTGGGACAGTCGCACGACACCAAGAGGGAGGATAACACGGGAAACACAGGGCCGGGGGACAGTCACATGACACCAAGAGGGAGGATTACACAGGGAACACACGGCAGATCACAGAAGGGGGGAAGGTTATACAGGGAACACATGCAGGAGCAGGTTTTAGAACCCTGGAGTAGTCAGATGACAGGGGGATTGGGAGAGCAGCAGGGGTAGTAACAGAGCACGAGTCACAGCGAGGGTGGGATAGTATGTAATTCAGCAGGTCTCACCGCGTGTGTATGTGCAGCATGTTGCATACAAACTCCATGTCCTTCCTGTATAGAGAGTAATCCAGACTCTTCACCAAGAACTTTGGAAGCTGGAAAACAAATCACAGGCAGGATAGGTAAAGGGTCACTGGGATAAGAACGGACCTGCACAGGGGTCACCCTCATCCTGCAGAGAGGAACTCCGCAGGATTCAGGGCTTTATTCATGTGGGAGGGCCGACCTCAGTGCAGAGTGTAATGTGAGCTGCTGGGTTCAGTCTGAGAGCGTCTGCAGGATTTGGGGGACAGAGACTCACTTCTTGTCTCAGCTTAGCGTGCATCAGTGCCAAGTGCTGCTCCCGGTCAGGCTGGTTCCCTCCCGGCGCAGGACTGGCTCCAACCTTCTTACTGAGCTGAAAAGCTAGCACTCCTTGCTGTGCCCCCGGAGAAGGGAGCACAGCCTGGTACGGGACTCTGCACACTCCTGGTTCAAAGAGGCTTCTGAAACCTTCCAGCTGGGTGCTGTTGAAATGCCAGCTTTCTCTGGGGAATAAATCAGCAGAGCTGGCACAGGGCTGAGAAGGAGTGACCTGCTTTGGTGGATGAGGCCGTCCTTTATCCTGCTGTAAGATCTCCTGCAGCTGCCATAGAGCCTTATCTCGTCCATTAGGTGACGGGGGTAACTGGGCTCCTTTCTGCATGACTTGCGGTAACACTGCGATAGTTGTTAGAGGTAATGGACGTCTCAGGGGCGCTGGGATACGGGTGCTGGGATTCAGCTCTGGGGACCAGATAACATCGCGGAGCTGGAGAGAAATAAATATACAAATATATTAAAAATAATATTACTCATTGAGAGAGATCAACACGGAGTCAATTCCAAACTGTGTGATGGCACACACAGCCAGACGGGCGCACACACAGACAGCCAGACAGGGTGAGACGGGCACGCACACAGACAGCCAGACAGGGTGAGACGGGCACGCACACAGACAGCCAGACAGGGTGAGACGGGCACGCACACAGACAGCCAGACAGGGTGGGACAAGCGCACACACAGACAGCCAGACAGGCCGGGACGGGCGCGCACACAGACAGCCAGACAGGCCGGGACGGGCGCGCACACAGACAGCCAGACAGGCCGGGCACGCACACACCAACCAGACTGGATGGGACGAGCGCGCATGCCATACTTAAGACTGATTAAGAACAGTAATTTGTACTATTTAGCTACAGAGAGTGCACACCGATACAGTAAAACTCTAAACCAATAATTCCCATTACGGCCTCTTGTAGTCATGAAAATAAAGGTGCAGCTTCACAATGTGTCTCTTACCTTTGTGCGAGTAAACAACACGCGCCAGCAACAGCCACAGAGCAAACGCTTAATAACATGTCTTCATTCACACACACAGTGATGTTACAGTCTCGTTATGATGGGAAATTCACACTGTTTAGTAGAGAGAAACGTGTCCAACATGCAGCCCGATGGTCATGGACATTACTGTCAGTTTTATTGCTGTGGAGTCTGTGATAGACACACAGCCGGCCAGCTAGTCAGTCTCTCACACAGTCAGTCAGTCTCTCACACAGTCAGTCAGTCTCACACACAGTCAGTCAGTCTCACACACAGTCAGTCAGTCTCTCTCTCTCACACACACAGTCAGTCAGTCTCTCTCTCTCTCTCTCTCACACACAGTCAGTCAGTCAGTCTCTCTCACACACACACACAGTCAGTCACTCTCACACACACACACACAGTCAGTCACTCTCACACACACACAGTCAGTCAGTCTCTCTCTCACACACACACACAGTCAGTCAGTCTCTCTCTCTCACACACACACACAGTCAGTCAGTCTCTCTCTCTCACACACACACACAGTCAGTCAGTCTCTCACACACACACAGTCAGTCAGTCTCTCACACACACACAGTCAGTCAGTCTCTCACACACACACAGTCAGTCAGTCTCTCACACACACACAGTCAGTCAGTCTCTCACACACACACAGTCAGTCAGTCTCTCACACACACACAGTCAGTCAGTCTCTCACACACACACAGTCAGTCTCTCTCTCTCTGTCAGTCTCTCTCTCTCTGTCAGTCTCTCTCTCTCTGTCAGTCTCTCTCTCTCTCTGTCAGTCTCTCTCTCTCTCTGTCAGTCTCTCTCTCTCTCTGTCAGTCTCTCTCTCTCTCTGTCAGTCTCTCTCTCTCTCTGTCAGTCTCTCTCTCTCTCTGTCAGTCTCTCTCTCTCTCTGTCAGTCTCTCTCTCTCTGTCAGTCTCTCTCACAGTCAGCCAGTCTCTCTCACAGTCAGCCAGTCTCTCACACACACACAGTGAGTCAGTCTCTCACACACACACAGTCAGTCAGTCTCTCACACACACAGTCAGTCAGTCTCACACACACAGTCAGTCAGTCTCTCACACACACAGTCAGTCAGTCTCTCACACACACAGTCAGTCAGTCTCTCACACACACAGTCAGTCAGTCTCTCACACACACAGTCAGTCAGTCTCTCACACACACAGTCAGTCAGTCTCTCACACACACAGTCAGTCAGTCTCTCACACACACACAGTGAGTCAGTCTCTCACACACACACAGTGAGTCAGTCTCTCACACACAGTCAGTCAGTCTCTCACACACACAGTCAGTCAGTCTCACACACACAGTCAGTCAGTCTCTCACACACACAGTCAGTCAGTCTCTCACACACACAGTCAGTCAGTCTCTCACACACACAGTCAGTCAGTCTCTCACACACACAGTCAGTCAGTCTCTCACACACACAGTCAGTCAGTCTCTCACACACACAGTCAGTCAGTCTCTCACACACACAGTCAGTCAGTCTCACACACAGTCAGCCAGTCTCTCTCTCTGTCAGTCTCTCTCTCACACACAGTCAGCCAGTCTCTCTCTCTGTCAGTCTCTCTCTCACACACAGTCAGTCTCTCTCTCACACACAGTCAGTCTCTCTCTCTGTCAGTCTCTCTCTCACACACAGTCAGTCTCTCTCTCTGTCAGTCTCTCTCTCACACACAGTCAGTCTCTCTCTCTGTCAGTCTCTCTCTCACACACAGTCAGTCAGTCTCACACACACAGTCAGTCAGCCAGTCTCTCTCTCACACACACAGTCAGTCTCTCTCTCTGTCAGTCTCTCTCTCACACACACAGTCAGTCTCTCACACACAGTCAGTCAGCCTCTCTCTCACACACACAGTCAGTCTCTCTCTCTGTCAGTCTCTCTCTCACACACACAGTCAGTCTCTCACACACAGTCAGTCAGCCTCTCTCTCACACACACAGTCAGTCTCTCACACACAGTCAGTCAGCCTCTCTCTCACACACAGTCAGTCTCTCACACACAGTCAGTCAGCCTCTCTCTCTGTCTCTCTCTCACACACACAGTCAGTCTGTCTCTCTCTCACACACACAGTCAGTCTGTCTCTCTCTCACACACAGTCAGTCAGTCTCTCACACACAGTCAGTCAGTCAGTCTCTCACACACAGTCAGTCAGTCAGTCTCTCACACACAGTCAGTCAGTCTCTCACACACAGTCAGTCAGTCTCTCACACACAGTCAGTCAGTCTCTCACACACAGTCAGTCAGTCTCTCACACACAGTCAGTCTGTCTCTCTCTCACACACAGTCAGTCTGTCTCTCTCTCACAAACAGTCAGTCAGTCTCTCACACACAGTCAGTCAGTCTCTCTCTCACACACAGTCAGTCAGTCTCTCTTTCACACACAGTCAGTCAGTCTCTCACACACAGTCAGTCAGTCTCTCTTTCACACACAGTCAGTCAGTCAGTCTCTCTCTTTCTCACCCCGCTCTTATCGCAGAGTCTCCCGGCTGCTCCTCCAGCTCCGCGGACTCCGTTTCTCCAGCGGCCTCCCAGACCCGGTGCACCGCGGAGCCTCCTCACACATAACGCCATCCCAAGCCGGCTACTCGGAGTGACGCCACTCGGCTGCGGCGGGAGAAAGCCGGCACAGTGCGCTGCTGCACGACCACACCCACCAAGCGAATGGAGACCCCAGCCAATGAAAGACCGGAACGGCAGGAGCGCTGAGCCAATGAGCGGAGAGGAGCGCGCTGTGCGGCCCCGCCTCCTGTGGAAAATGACCTCCAGTCACCGCCCAGCTAACGGGAAAAGACCATTTGGCATGCAGGGGCGTAACCCCGCTAACCAGTCAGGAGCTGGACCCGCCTCCCATCATTTCCGACCAATGAGAAGCCCTCGTTATGCTCACTTCCGCAGTTTGGGTTCTACGGCTGGAAGAGACGGAATTTGCTGGAACGTTTCCTATTGGTTCCGATGAAGTGGTTTCCGTATAACCCGGAAGTGATGTCAGGGCTGCTGATTGAGGAAGAGATTCCATGTCCTTCAATGACACACAGTGAGAAGGACACAGGAACGCAGCCCCATCCCTCTCACTGACCCCCAATCCCTCTCCCTGACCCCCCATCCCTCTCCCTCACACAGACCCCCCATCCTTCTCACTGACTCCCAATCCTTCACGTAGACCCCCCATCCCTCACAGATCCCCAATCCTTCACGTAGACCCCCCATCCCTCACACTGGCCCCCAATCCCTCTCCCTCACACAGACCCCCAATCCCTTTCCCTTACACAGACCCCCCCCATCCCTTTCCCTCACACAGACCCCCCATCCCTCTCACTGACCCACAATCCTTCACGTAGACCCCCCATCCCTCACAGATCCCCAATCCTTCACGTAGACACCCCATCTCTCACACTGGCCCCCAATCCCTCTCACTGACCCCCCAATCCCTTTCCCTTACACAGACCCCCCCAATCCCTTTCCCTTACACAGACCCCCCCAATCCCTTTCCCTTACACAGACCCCCATCCCTCTCACTGACCCCCCATCCCTCTCACTGACCCCCAATCCCTCTCACTGACCCCCAATCCCTCTCACTGACCCCCAATCCTTCACGTAGACCCCCCATCCCTCACACTGGCCCCCAATCCCTCACACAGACCCCCAATTCGCTCCCACAGAACCCCCGATCCTCCTTTCTCCAGCTGATCCCCTCACTCCCCCTCTCTCTCACAGAACCCCCTGATCCCCTTTCTTCCACAGATCCCCCAATCCCCCTCTCTCTTGCAGACCCCCGATCCCCCTCACTCCCACAGACCCTCCGATCCCTCACGGTCACGCAGATGATGCACAGATCCCTTAGTATTTGATACAGCAGTGAATAAGGGAACACAAGCCCCCGACTCTGTCACTGGTTTGTCGGTGTGTCAGCATGGAAAAGAAGAATGTCTGTGCTAAGCTCGGAGCTTCTCATCGCTACAAATATATAAACACAATACTAATGAGAGGTTTTTGGTTATATGAATTGGCCAAAGCATAATTAATCTCACCCGCCATGTCAAGGCACACTCTCAATAGGGTGAGAACCTAACCTCCTCTCTAGTGGGCACACAAATCAGTTTATACTGCTACCAGAACCGTATTAATGTGCTGGAAGAGGTGCAATTAAACACCTTGACAGCAAGCTGCAACCGGACAATGAGGAGCCAATAACCTCACCTATGTGCAAGCAGGGAAAAGAAAAATTCTGGTGTGCTAAGCTAGTCGCAGGCTCAAATAATCTAAATGTATAATATGAAGTCCAGCAAATGTGTGAGAATGCTGCAAATACAGTGTGATTGGCTGTACAATGTATACAGATATACAGCCAAGATCTATAAAGATGATCATTGGTTTCTCCCAGGCGGAGGGGTGTCACAGAGGAGACAGTAACTGCAGACCCCGCCTTCTCTCAGACCCCGTCTGTGAGATGCACCAGGTGATGCAGGATTCACGTGTGTAGAGCCCCACATTGGATTAATCCTGCATATAAAAGAGCTAGACCTGAAAATGTCCGTAACTCCTCTTCTTCACGGAGCATAGCTCCTCTCATCAGTGAGCTACAGAGATGAATGGATCTAGGTCTGGCATCATAACTCTTATACGATACACTTTACAGTATAGGAATGTCGTGTTTAGTAAAGAAAAGGAAGAAAGTCGTGATCCATTTCTGAGGAAAGCTTATATCCCCAGGCGCTGCCTCACGGTCTGAGGAAAGCTTATATCCCCAGGCGCTGCCTCACGGTCTGAGGAAAGCTTATATCCCCAGGCGCTGCCTCACGGTCTGAGGAAAGCTTATATCCCCAGGCGCTGCCTCACGGTCTGAGGAAAGCCTATATCCCCAGGCGCTGCCTCACGGTCTGAGGAAAGCTTATATCCCCAGGCGCTGCCTCACGGTCTGAGGAAAGCCTATATCCCCAGGCGCTGCCTCACGGTCTGAGGAAAGCCTATATCCCCAGGCGCTGCCTCACGGTCTGAGGAAAGCTTATATCCCCAGGCGCTGCCTCACGGACTGAGGAAAGCTTATATCCCCAGGCGCTGCCTCACGGTCTGAGGAAAGCCTATATCCCCAGGCGCTGCCTCACGGTCTGAGGAAAGCCTATATCCCCAGGTGCTGCCTCACGGTCTGAGGAAAGCCTATATCCCCAGGCGCTGCCTCACGGTCTGAGGAAAGCCTATATCCCCAGGCGCTGCCTCACGGTCTGAGGAAAGCCTATATCCCCAGGCGCTGCCTCACGGTCTGAGGAAAGCCTATATCCCCAGGCGCTGCCTCACGGTCTGAGGAAAGCCTATATCCCCAGGCGCTGCCTCACTGTTTGAGGAAAGCCTATATCTCCTGTCTGGGAACCAGATCTGAAGTGACTACAGCGTGCGGCCAGTACTGCTCATACATACAGCGTGCGGCCAGTACTGCTCATGCATACAGCGTGCGGCCAGTACTGCTCATGCATACAGCGTGCGGCCAGTACTGCTCATGCATACAGCGTGCGGCCAGTACTGCTCATGCATACAGCGTGCGGCCAGTACTGCTCATGCATACAGCGTGCTGCCAGTACTGCTCATAGATACAGCGTGCAGCCAGTACTGCTCATACACACAGCGTGCGGCCAGTACTGCTCATACACACAGCGTGCTGCCGGTACTGCTCATACATACAGCGTGCTGCCGGTACTGCTCATACACACAGCGTGCGGCCAGTACTCCTCATACACACAGCGTGCGGCCAGTACTGCTACTACACACAGCGTGCGGCCAGTACTCCTCATACATACAGCGTGCTGCCAGTACTAGTACTCCTCATACATACAGCGTGCGGCCAGTACTGCTCATACATACAGCGTGCTGCCAGTACTGCTCATACATACAGCGTGCTGCCAGTACTGCTCATACATACAGCGTGCTGCCAGTACTGCTTATACACACAGCGTGCGGCCAGTACTCCTCATACATACAGCGTGCTGCCAGTACTAGTACTCCTCATACATACAGCGTGCGGCCAGTACTGCTACTACACACAGCGTGCGGCCAGTACTGCTACTACACACAGCGTGCGGCCAGTACTCCTCATACATACAGCGTGCGGCCAGTACTGCTCATACACACAGCGTGCGGCCAGTACTGCTCATACATACAGCGTGCGGCCAGTACTGCTACTACACACAGCGTGCGGCCAGTACTGCTCATACATACAGCGTGCTGTCGGTACTGCTCATACACACAGCGTGCGGCCCGTACTGCTCATACATACAGCGTGCGGCCAGTACTGCTCATACACACAGCGTGCGGCCAGTACTGCTCATACACACAGCGTGCGGCCAGTACTGCTCATACACACAGCGTGCGGCCAGTACTGCTCATACACACAGCGTGCGGCCAGTACTGCTCATACACACAGCGTGCGGCCAGTACTCCTCATACACACAGCGTGCGGCCAGTACTGCTACTACACACAGCGTGCGGCCAGTACTCCTCATACATACAGCGTGCTGCCAGTACTAGTACTCCTCATACATACAGCGTGCGGCCAGTACTGCTCATACATACAGCGTGCTGCCAGTACTGCTCATACACACAGCGTGCGGCCAGTACTCCTCATACATACAGCGTGCTGCCAGTACTAGTACTCCTCATACATACAGCGTGCGGCCAGTACTAGTACTCCTCATACATACAGCGTGCGGCCAGTACTGCTCATACATACAGCGTGCGGCCAGTACTGCTCATACACACAGCGTGCGGCCAGTACTGCTCATACACACAGCGTGCGGCCAGTACTGCTCATACACACAGCGTGCGGCCAGTACTGCTCATACACACAGCCTGCGGCCAGTACTGCTCATACATACAGCGTGCGGCCAGTACTGCTACTACACACAGCGTGCGGCCAGTACTGCTACTACACACAGCGTGCGGCCAGTACTCCTCATACACACAGCGTGCGGCCAGTACTGCTCATACACACAGCGTGCGGCCAGTACTGCTCATACACACAGCGTGCTGCCAGTACTGCTCATACACACAGCGTGCGGCCAGTACTGCTCATACACACAGCGTGCTGCCAGTACTCCTCATACACACAGCGTGCTGCCAGTACTCCTCATACACACAGCGTGCGGCCAGTACTCCTCATACACACAGCGTGCGGCCAGTACTGCTCATACACACAGCGTGCGGCCAGTACTGCTCATACACACAGCGTGCGGCCAGTACTGCTCATACACACAGCGTGCGGCCAGTACTGCTCATACACACAGCGTGCGGCCAGTACTGCTCATACACACAGCGTGCGGCCAGTACTGCTCATACACACAGCGTGCGGCCAGTACTGCTCATACACACAGCGTGCTGCCAGTACTGCTCATACACACAGCGTGCTGCCAGTACTCCTCATACACACAGCGTGCTGCCAGTACTGCTCATACACACAGCGTGCGGCCAGTACTGCTCATACACACAGCGTGCGGCCAGTACTGCTCATACACACAGCGTGCGGCCAGTACTGCTCATACACACAGCGTGCGGCCAGTACTCCTCATACACACAGCGTGCTGTCGGTACGGCTCATACATACAGTGTGCGGCCTGTACTGCTCATACATACAGCGTGCTGCCAGTACTGCTCATATCAACAGTGTGCGGCCAGTACTGCTCATACATACAGCGTGCGGCCAGTACTGCTCATACACACAGCGTGCGGCCAGTACTGCTCATACACACAGCGTGCTGCCAGTACTGCTCATACATACAGCGTGCTGCCAGTACTGCTCATACACACAGCGTGCGGCCAGTACTGCTCATACACACAGCGTGCTGCCAGTACTGCTCATACACACAGCGTGCGGCCAGTACTGCTCATACACACAGCGTGCTGCCAGTACTCCTCATACACACAGCGTGCTGCCAGTACTCCTCATACACACAGCGTGCGGCCAGTACTGCTCATACACACAGCGTGCGGCCAGTACTGCTCATACACACAGCGTGCGGCCAGTAATGCTCATACACACAGCGTGCGGCCAGTACTGCTCATACACACAGCGTGCGGCCAGTACTCCTCATACACACAGCGTGCGGCCAGTACTGCTCATACACACAGCGTGCGGCCAGTACTGCTCATACACACAGCGTGCGGCCAGTACTGCTCATACACACAGCGTGCGGCCAGTACTGCTCATACACACAGCGTGCGGCCAGTACTGCTCATACACACAGCGTGCTGCCAGTACTCCTCATACACACAGCGTGCGGCCAGTACTCCTCATACACACAGCGTGCGGCCAGTACTGCTCATACACACAGCGTGCGGCCAGTACTGCTCATACACACAGCGTGCGGCCAGTACTGCTCATACACACAGCGTGCGGCCAGTACTGCTCATACACACAGCGTGCGGCCAGTACTGCTCATACACACAGCGTGCGGCCAGTACTGCTCATACACACAGCGTGCGGCCAGTACTGCTCATACACACAGCGTGCGGCCAGTACTGCTCATACACACAGCGTGCGGCCAGTACTGCTCATACATACATACAGCGTGCGGCCAGTACTGCTCATACACACAGCGTGCTGCCAGTACTGCTCATACACACAGCGTGCGGCCAGTACTGCTCATACACACAGCGTGCTGCCAGTACTCCTCATACACACAGCGTGCTGCCAGTACTCCTCATACACACAGCGTGCGGCCAGTACTCCTCATACACACAGCGTGCGGCCAGTACTGCTCATACACACAGCGTGCGGCCAGTACTGCTCATACACACAGCGTGCGGCCAGTACTGCTCATACACACAGCGTGCTGCCAGTACTGCTCATACACACAGCGTGCTGCCAGTACTGCTCATACACACAGCGTGCGGCCAGTACTGCTCATACACACAGCGTGCGGCCAGTACTGCTCATACACACAGCGTGCGGCCAGTACTGCTCATACACACAGCGTGCTGCCAGTACTCCTCATACACACAGCGTGCTGCCAGTACTCCTCATACACACAGCGTGCGGCCAGTACTGCTCATACACACAGCGTGCGGCCAGTACTGCTCATACACACAGCGTGCGGCCAGTACTGCTCATACACACAGCGTGCGGCCAGTACTGCTCATACAAACAGCGTGCGGCCAGTACTGCTCATACACACAGCGTGCGGCCAGTACTGCTCATACACACAGCGTGCGGCCAGTACTCCTCATACACACAGCGTGCGGCCAGTACTGCTCATACACACAGCGTGCGGCCAGTACTGCTCATACATACATACAGCGTGCGGCCAGTACTGCTCATACACACAGCGTGCTGCCAGTACTGCTCATACACACAGCGTGCGGCCAGTACTGCTCATACACACAGCGTGCGGCCAGTACTGCTCATACACACAGCGTGCGGCCAGTACTGCTCATACACACAGCGTGCTGCCAGTACTCCTCATACACACAGCGTGCTGCCAGTACTCCTCATACACACAGCGTGCGGCCAGTACTGCTCATACATACAGCGTGCTGCCAGTACTCCTCATACACACAGTGTGCTGCCGGTACGGCTCATACACACAGCGTGCGGCCGGTACGGCTCATACATACAGCGTGCGGCCGGTACGGCTCATACATACAGCGTGCTGCCAGTACTCCTCATACACACAGCGTGCGGCCGGTACTGCTCATACACACAGCGTGCGGCCAGTACTGCTCATACACACAGCGTGCGGCCGGTACGGCTCATACACACAGCGTGCGGCCGGTACGGCTCATACATACAGCGTGCTGCCAGTACTCCTCATACACACAGCGTGCGGCCGGTACGGCTCATACATACAGCGTGCGGCCAGTACTCCTCATACATACAGCATGCTGCCGGTAAATGACATTTTGGAGGATCAGACGGAAATGTTTCTGGTTTGATCCGTGACCCATCTCCTGCTTCCTCTGCTCTCAATACATTTATTTTTCTCTTCTCAGAACTCTTTCCTCTGGTTCTGTTATTATATTATCAGCTTCTCCCCATCTATTAACCTCCTCTCCAATGCTGCTGGACTCTGCCAGACCTTGTGCAATGAGGGGAGTTATAGAAACAGATATAGTGATGTCTGCTGGGCTTGGGATATATTTATTATAGGTCTAAAGTGCTAATCTCTTGCTGGCAATCACCATGTCCGGCAATCACCATGTCCGGCAATCACCATGTCCGGCAATCACCATGTCCGGCAATCACCATGTCCGGCAATCACCATGTCCGGCAATCACCATGTCCGGCAATCACCATGTCCGGCAATCACCATGTCCGGCAATCACCATGTCCGACAATCACCATGTCCGACAATCACCATGTCCGACAATCACCAGGGCCGTGTGCCCCTGAGTTCCTGTTTCCGTCTGACCCATTGTGCATTTGCCACAGTCCCCAGCACCGTCCACGAGTCCTGATTCCAGGGGGGTATAATGGCAACAGAAGGACGGTATCCGCTGTGCCTCTCTTCCGTAACGGGACCCTCTGTGGTTTGTACAGGCGGCACACTGGATGGCGGCTGAGCATCTCTGGCCACTGATGGAGAGTGCGGATCTTTCTGAGGGTGTCCGTGGAAATGAATGGAGTTTTCTAAGACAGACCCTCTGCTGACCCTGTAAAGACAATACATACAATGAGAGATGGGGTGACCCATTAATCCATCTTGACTGGTAATCACTGGAATGTAACTGGGAGCCAGAACAGGAGGTACATAGGATTTGTAGAGGTCTAGGAGCTAGGACTCTGTCCCTCCCCCTGCAGGGTGACACAGACAGAAGGAGCTAGGACTCTGTCCCTCCCCCTGCAGGGTGACACACACAGAAGGAGCTAGGACTCTGTCCCTCCCCCTGCAGGGTGACACACACAGAAGGAGCTAGGAGTCTGTGTCACCCTGCAGGGGGAGGGACAGACAGAAGGAGCTAGGAGTCTGTCCTTCCCCCTGCAGGGCGACACAGACAGGAGGAGCTAGGAGTCTGCCCCTCCCCCTGCAGGGCGACACAGACAGAAGGAGCTGGGAGTCTGCCCCTCCCCTTGCAGGGTGATACAGACAGGAGGAGCTAGGAGTCTGTCCCTTTCCCTGCAGGGCGACGCAGACAGGAGTAACTGGGAGCCCGCCCCCTGCAGGGTGATACAGACAGAAGGAGCTGGGAGCCCGCCCCCTGCAGGACGACGCAGACAGAAGGAGCTGGGAGCCCGTCCCCTGCAGGGTGATACAGACAGGAGGAGCTGGGAGCCCGCCCCCTGCAGGGTAACTCACTCACTCACTCACATGTTTCTTACCTTTTCTCTCGTTCCGTCTGATTTTCAGTCATTTCAGCTGCACAAAGAAAGAAATAAACAGATAAATACAAGCAGTGTGATTTGTGGGAGAATCACAGATGTACAATGCATTGTGGGTTGGTGCATTGTGGCTGTGCATGATGTGCCTCCCTGCTGGAGTCATGTGTGTCAGATGTGTGTGTAATAAAGTGTAACTAAAACATGGACGTCCATTAGTCTCATTACTATACAGACTCGCTGGGACCCTGGTGTAATTGATACAGCAGCAGTGCCCCCCATATTTATCACATAGTCCCCTGTGTACTTGCCTGAAGGCTGCCCCCTGGTGAGGAGAGGGGGTGTTGCATGTCGGCTGTAGCTATTCCTTTGAGCCATGAGACCTCGGGACAGGTTCTGGTTGCTGGGAGTGTGACAGACACAGAGGGGGGTACGAGGTTTGGGATGCAGGGGAGGTGAAGGGAGAAAGCAGTTGGGAGATGAATAGCGTTTGTAAGATGAAGAAAGGAATGAAGCAAAACCAAGTGTGAGAGGCAGACAAGTAACAAGATGGAGGAGAAAACATATCATGACATCAGGAGGGTCCATCCAACCCTGGCCCCCTCTCCTGCTTCCACCTTGATCCATACTCACTCTAGAACCTATAGGTGTTAGAGTGTAAGCTCCTCAGCTCTACATTCTCTATATAGAACTCGTTACCCGCAGTTTGCGTTTTTCGGCCATTTCTCTATGACACCACTCCCACCGCTTGCTAATCCCCCCACACTTTATAACCTGTGGATTCCCCATCTTTACCCTTTGCTCTCTCTGCATATTACATCACACAGCAGAACCTTGCACCACTGGAGATCTGTTCCCATCATGCTGGGGCAGCCAGTGCCTGGGCTCACGGTGATGGGAGTTGTAATGTAAGAACAGCTGGACATATCTGCCCTGTATGAATCATCTTTTATCTCATTATATTGTACCGGGGAGAAGACTTTATAACATTCATCTCCTAACAGCCTTTTAAAGGTCACCAGGGTCTATTGACTAAACGGTGAGATGAAGTGATCTGAATGTACCTCTCAGCAGTTAACGTATACATTGTGTAGGGACAAACCTGGCAATTTCCTTTAATATTAGTTTTCCCCCCATAATCCCCCCTGAAACCTGCGTGTCTCCTACATGTTTTCTAGAATTCATGGTCTTCTCTGATGGACCCTTTTTCATCCTATTTGTATCTTACTCTTTATTTCAATCCTCTTTGTATATTTTATCATCAAAATATCCCCTCTGGCCCACCTGGACCCACCCATTGCAGACCATTAGGCTCTATATTACTAGAAGGGGAGGTGAGATGAACATTTAATATCACTGATTTATCTATACATTGTACAGGGACAAACCCTGCTGAATTTGCCCCTTGCTAAGCAAACCCACCGGTATTGTCCTTGTATAATGTATAGATAAATCTGTTATATGTACTGTTAATCACGCCTCAAAGAATAGCCCCCTATACCATCTATATGTCCCAGATTTCATCCCCTATAAACTCCTTCCTTTTTTTCCCCAATTCTTGTATAAAAAACTCCAGCCGTACAATAAACCGCTTGATCAATCAGCATATTTATTAACTGAAAAGCACACCCCGTGATATGGACACCCAGTCTATACCAAATCTTGCACATGGAATATTTAATAAACCTTCATAGAGGTAAAAATAATTAGCAGATTCCTAGCAGTATAAAAAAAAAAGAGGGGAATCAAGTCCTGTAATCCAGGTACTAGATCTTCTCAATTGAGACAGGGCAGCCGCAGACTGCTAGAATGGCAGAAACGCTTACACATACACTACCGTCCCAAAGTTTGGGGTCACTTGGGAATTTCCTGGTTTCCCATCAAAACTTACATTAAGTGAGGAGCAAAATGAACAGGAAATGCAGTCAAGAAGTTGACTTTACAAATAATAAACTTGGATTAGCTGACAAAATGATCCACTGCATCACAGGAGTGATGCTGCAGATACTGGGGCGCTGTCCATTGGATCACAGGAGTGATGCTGCGGATACTGGGGCGCTGTCTATTGGATCACAGGAGTGATGCTGCAGATACTGGGGCGCTGTCCATTGGATCACAGGAGTGATGCTGCAGATACTGGGGCGCTGTCCATTGGATCACAGGAGTGATGCTGCGGATACTGGGGCGCTGTCCATTGGATCACAGGAGTGATGCTGCAGATACTGGGGCGCTGTCTATTGGATCACAGGAGTGATGCTGCAGATACTGGGGCGCTGTCTATTGGATCACAGGAGTGATGCTGCGGATACTGGGGCGCTGTCTATTGGATCACAGGAGTGATGCTGCGGATACTGGGGCGCTGTCCATTGGATCACAGGAGTGATGCTGCAGATACTGGGGCGCTGTCTATTGGATCACAGGAGTGATGCTGCGGATACTGGGGCGCTGTCCATTGGATCACAGGAGTGATGCTGCTAATAATGGGCCTTTCCTGCTCCAATAATATTGTATTTCTGATCCATGTGGGGTTATTTTGGCCGGTAGTGTAAAATCAGTAGAGAATCTGTCTCATTCACCCCGAGGGCAGCACAGTAACAGACCACGTCCTGTGGAACTTGCCAGTGGACATTATTTTTTTTTTTTTTTAATAAAAATTTAGTTTTTGTCTGGTGCAGGAGAAATGGAGAGAGGGATAGCGTACAAAAAGTCCGGGTTAATGGTGAATGCTTTGAGGGCGGTTAAGGGAACTGGGGGTGACAGGGAAAAAAGAGAAAACAAAACAGAGAAAAAGATAAAGCGACAGATAACAGAAAGTCCAGATAACAGAAAGTCCCTCTCACAGCTGGGCAACGCAGTAACCCAAATAAGTACATCCCCCCCCTGAACGGGGTAACTATCACATCAGAAACTGTGACACAGACAGAAGGAACAAGGATGTGTCCCTCCCCCTGCAGGGTGACACAGACAGAAGGAGCTAGGAGTCTATCCCACCCCCTGCAGGGCGACACAGACAGAAGGAGCTAGGGGTCTGTCCCTCCCCCTGCAGGGTGACACAGACAGAAGGAGCTAGGGGTCTGTCCCTCCCCCTGCAGGGTGACACAGACAGAAGGAGCTAGGAGTCTGTCCCTCCCCCTGCAGGGTGACACAGACAGAAGGAGCTAGGGGTCTGTCCCTTCCCCTGCAGGGCGACACAGACAGAAGGAGCTGGGAGTCTGTCCCTCCTCTTACCTGGTTCTCCTCCTCTGGGACGTATCTTCCTGTTCTCCATTGGCTGTTCTGTGTAGGGATTGTGGGCGACACACTCTAAGTGACTTCACAAAGTCCTCCTCACCCGGGGGTGGACGGGAACACGCCCGTGCGGGGGAGGAGCGGAGGCTGCCGGCGCGGTTAAGGTTGGGCTGTGTTTGGCTGAAAGGCCAGGGAAGCCCTTCCTCCTGCTTCAGGACTGAGAGAGAAATGAGAGGTCAGACTATAGATCAGCCCCCGGGTGTTTCCTGTCCCCATGGCTTGTCTCCATACAAGTTATCTCATCAGCAGGAACGTTGCACTGGTTTCCATGGTGACTGCTCCACTTTTAGACCAGTTACCTTACTTAGCATCTATCAGAGGGCGGACATCTTGTTCATTCCCCTGACCCAACATGTCCGCCCTCTGATTGCTCCCCACCGGGCAGCACAGTACCTGCCCCCGTCCTCTGGAACGTCTTTGCCCCCTTCGTCCCATTACCCTGGTCAGCTCCCATACCACCTGACTTTCTATCTTGTGTCCCTGTTTTCCCCAAACCTGTGGTTACCCCCCCCCCCCCCCCCCCCCGGCCAATCCTTACACTCTCTCTCCGACAGGGAGTAGGGTTTGATTTCTCCCTCTGCCCGTTTGGTGGTCCGCTTCCTCACCGAGGCTGCAACAAGAAAGAAACAGGAAGATTCCAGTCAGGATACATCCCTCTCATCATATGGATGCACCCAACGCGTTTCAGGCCCACACACATACTCCATCTAACTCCTACCACACAAAGCCAAACAGTATACTTGTCCATTTGCCCTCTCGTGGGTAAAACATGCATTTATAAATTGCATACGTTTGGGGGGGGGGGGGGGGGCAGGAAGGATAATATGAAAGAGAGGCTGGGACAGTGGGAAATACTGAAGGAAAATAGGACTAAGTATGGAAGGCTAAGCAGCCATGTTATTTAATGGCGTATAGATCATCAATAAGAGACAACTAGTAACGTGTCATCAATAAGAGACAACTAGTAACGTGTCATCAATAAGAGACAACTAGTAACGTGTCATCAATAAGAGACAACTAGTAACGTGTCATCAATAAGAGACAACTAGTAACGGAGAGAGACACAGACTTGGAAATACAGACACAGGAGAGAAGGGGCTGGATAAAGGGTTCTCGGACAAGTTTAGGGTTATTAGGGTCTGCGGTGGTCTTACTGTCCAGTTAGCAGGAAGATCTTCAAACTTTCTGACTCAAGTACCATCAGCTGCATGGGTCGAGGAGGGGGTCAGGAAGGATTATAAAAACAGTGGGTCATTTGGCCTTGATCGATCGGGCCCTACAGTCTATTAAACATGTCACTGTCATTTGGTCATGTTACATGGGACTGTCCCTTTAACCCATTAAACATGTCCCTGTCATTAGGTCACGTTACATGGGACTGTCCCTTTAACCCATTAAACATGTCACTGTCATTAGGTCACGTTACATGGGGCTGTCCCCTTTAACCCATTAAACATGTCACTGTCATTAGGTCATGTTACATGGGACTGTCCCTTTAACCCATTAAACATGTCCCTGTCATTATGTCACTTTACATGGGACTGTCCCTTTAACCCATTAAACATGTCCCTGTCATTAGGTCACGTTACATGGGACTGTCCCTTTAATCCATTAAACATGTCACTGTCATTAGGTCACGTTACATGGGACTGTCCCTTTAATCCATTAAACATGTCACTGTCATTAGGTCACTTTACATGGGGCTGTCCCTTTAACCCATTAAACATGTCACTGTCATTAGGTCACTTTACATGGGGCTGTCCCTTTAACCCATTAAACATGTCACTGTCATTAGGTCACTTTACATGGGGCTGTCCCTTTAACCCATTAAACATGTCACTGTCATTAGGTCACGTTACATGGGACTGTCCCTTTAACCCATTAAACACGTCACTGTCATTAGGTCACGTTACATGGGACTGTCCCTTTAACCCATTAAACACGTCACTGTCATTAGGTCACGTTACATGGGACTGTCCCTTTAACCCATTACACATGTCACGTTACATGGGACTGTCCCTTTAACCCATTACACATGTCACTGTCATTAGGTCATGTTACATGGGACTGTCCCTTTAACCCATTAAACATGTCACTGTCATTAGGTCACGTTACATGGGGCTGTCCCTTTAACCCATTAAACATGTCACTGTCATTAGGTCACGTTACATGGGGCTGTCCCTTTAACCCATTAAACATGTCACTGTCATTAGGTCACGTTACATGGGGCTGTCCCTTTAACCCATTAAACATGTCACTGTCATTAGGTCACTTTACATGGGGCTGTCCCTTTAACCCATTAAACATGTCACTGTCATTAGGTCACGTTACATGGGACTGTCTCTTTAACCCATTACACATGTCACTGTCATTAGGTCATGTTACATGGGACTGTCCCTTTAACCCATTAAACATGTCACTGTCATTAGGTCATGTTACATGGGACTGTCCCTTTAACCCATTACACATGTCACTGTCATTAGGTCACTTTACATGGGACTGTCCCTTTAACCCATTAAACATGTCACTGTCATTAGGTCACGTTACATGGGACTGTCTCTTTAACCCATTACACATGTCACTGTCATTAGGTCATGTTACATGGGACTGTCCCTTTAACCCATTAAACATGTCACTGTCATTAGGTCATGTTACATGGGACTGTCCCTTTAACCCATTACACATGTCACTGTCATTAGGTCACTTTACATGGGACTGTCCCTTTAACCCATTAAACATGTCACTGTCATTAGGTCACGTTACATGGGACTGTCCCTTTAACCCATTAAACATGTCCCTGTCATTAGGTCACGTTACATGGGACTGTCCCTTTAACCCATTAAACATGTCACTGTCATTAGGTCACTTTACATGGGACTATCCCTTTAACCCATTAAACATGTCACTGTCATTAGGTCACTTTACATGGGACTGTCCCTTTAACACATTAAACATGTCCCTGTCATTAGGTCACGTTACATGGGACTGTCCCTTTAACCCATTAAACATGTCACTGTCATTAGGTCACGTTACATGGGACTGTCCCTTTAACCCATTAAACATGTCACCTACATTAGGTCACTTTACATGGGGCTGTCCCTTTAACCCATTAAACATGTCACTGTCATTAGGTCATGTTACATGGGACTGTCCCTTTAACCCATTACACATGTCACTGTCATTAGGTCACTTTACATGGGACTGTCCCTTTAACCCATTAAACATGTCACTGTCATTAGGTCACGTTACATGGGACTGTCCCTTTAACCCATTGTTGCGGTCGTGGCCTGCTGTATGCTAAATTATGCTAAATAATTATTAATGAAATAATTAATAAATATTTATTTAGACAAACAAGACTAACCGTACAACAATAAATTTCTTTGATTCGAGAATACAGATAAATTATGTAAAGATGAATACCAAAAGACGTTGTGATATATATAATATACTTTATTTATACCTCTGGCGGTAAAAACAATATATCTAAAAGGATATCACAAACAAAGTTACAAACATACAACTGTTATATTCTATATAGCATTGTATTAATTAGATATCATGTGTACTTAACTTCAGAGAGTTTCAGCAAGGCACATGGCTGTGTCCAAAATGGCTCTTGATTCCAGGTTGATAAAGGAATGATTTTGAAGGAGTTTCTGCAGCAGTTACTTTCTTCTTTTAGTTACAATACTAGGCATTACACTAAACCCTAGCTTCTTGGCACTTAAACTTAGCCCAAGATGAAAGCTTTACTATTAACTAGAAATAGTTTCAAAGCTCTTCCTTCTGACCATGTTGTTTCTTTCTGGCCATTCCACATGTGTTTTCTCTCCTCCTCCTCCACAGCTATTGTCCAGTATCACCTCCCCCCCTCCAGGATTTACCTGGTGGAACAAAGAGTCATCACTCACTCCCATCACTCACTCCCTAGTGACACCTGTTGGTAGGAGTAATGCACTTCTTACAATGCTACATAGATCAGATATCAAAATGGATGCCATAGTCAGAGGAGGGGTCTATCTAAAGGGAGGTACTTCATATCATTAATATACTTATGGAGTTGCTTCTGTGACGTGAATCACTAATAAATGACTTTGCAAGCCATATCCAATACAATCCACCTCCTGATTCACATCATATAGCAACAATATCTATAAATGTATCTCTCCAGAAGATAATCCCCCAACTATGGCACTCATTTCACAGTGATACCTTAGACACACAAACATAACATATAAACAAATAAAAAGACAATATAACCCCCAACAATAATCCCCACAGAATGTCCAACTGAATCCTCCCCACACGAGGCACTCCTCCATCTTGATCCTGTCAAGACATTTCAATAAAGTCACTGGAAGTGTAACTCCATATCCCCTGCTGCTTGAAGTTTCTTTAACAATCCACAATAGAAAATCAGGATCTCTTAAAATGGCTGCCAATCTATTGGAGAGAAACATGAAACAAGGTGAAGCATCACACTTATCATTGCACAATAAATCATGCACAATAGTACATTTCCTGTCTGCATAGTAACCACCATTAAAAACATCCTACTAATATGGTGTTACCCCAGCTATATACTCATTTGGATGATGATCCCCTTTCACAAAGCAAACAGTGTTACATTTATTACATCAACCACACATTTCATATCAGTCACAAACACACACTCACAATCCCTGAAATCCGTTTCATATACCAACATCCTATGTAACCCAATATCCCACACTAGAATCTTTGGCAATGCTGTAAAAGGGAATAATAGCTGCAAACCCATCCCCACCCACAATCTATCACTACTGGGGACAGTACTCGAATGTGCTCTCCTGAAAACTCTTTGCACCACTCTATCAACCTAGAGGCTTTAGGGTGATAGGCTAGGGACCACAATATGCTTAGTGGTAGCCCAATAACACAAGCGCTACTGTCCATAGATAACAAGTTATTGTCTTTGGTTCTTCCATGAATTCTTTTAACAGTGTCTTCTTGCTGGACTAAAAACAACAACTCTTCTGGATAGTTTTCTCAAAATTGCAGTAATTCAGTCCATCTCTAGGTCTTCGGCCTTCACAGTTCAACTGCCAAGTCTGCCCATCTTTTTCTTTAGGGCTACTTGGTGTGGCCAGCTCTTAACGACAGGTGGAATCAGCTTCTCATCATTTTTCACTCCTCTTCTGCCACTCATTTTGCAGGTTTGCATCTGCAGGAGAATTACAATGTACTCTGTCACTAGCAATCTTGCTTGATGTTTCTTCTTTGTCTGTATCTTCATAGTCCACCACGGTTATTGTTCTTGCACTATGCTCAGGTAGGCAGTTCATTTCTGGACACTGATGTCTGTCCAGGCCTGTCACATGGGTCAATCAGTGCAGGGTCTTGGGTCTTTAGACATACTGGAGTCTTTGGGATACAATGACTCACATCCCTGTCGACTGTCTTGATGCACTACCTGAATATATACAATTTCTTCTCCCAGGCAAAGCTAGCTTGTCAATTCATCTCTGGTGCAAGGAGAATTAAAGAGAGGCCATTCCTAATTCAATCCCAGCTTGCCAAAGGTCTGCCTGTTTACCCTTCATCTGCATTGACTGTACTTAGAACCGCAGTGCTCACTGATGGCACTACCAAATCCACCTCCCGGTAGTCAACAGCCAACCCAGAGTCATCTGACACTTAAAACAGGCAAGACAAACGTGTTAATAGAGCTGACAGTGGGTTGAATATCTATCTCTGTTCTGTTCTCCAGGCTGTCGGTTCTGCACATGGCAAACCGGCATGGCTGAGGAAGAAACATCACCAGGTTTTACATGTTCCCTTAAGTGCTGTTTACTAGGGAAGCACGAAAACAAATACTCCTCACTAACATTTTCCGTACTGTCCTGTTTTAAATTATTAATCCCTGACATCTGGCTTGTGGGCACTATAGCATCAATGGATGGAGCCGATATAATGGGAATGATTTTTCTTTCAGTTCCTGTCCCATTTCTCCATACCCCATTCTGTTTCCTTTCATTATCCCTCCCCACCTCAGCCTGTTGGCAGCGGTCTCCAGTGGATAATAATTGGGAGGCCATATTCCTGTTAGTCTGTTTACCAGGGTGTGGGGACCTAATTTGCACTCCATCTCCACCATTTGCTGGGAGTGGCTTTTCAATGGGTACACTTCTTTGTTGGTTTAAATGTGGCTTTGTCAGGGATCCATTATTACTACAAGGGTTGTAAGCAACTGTATGTACCTGCCTAGGCCTGTTCACTACTGCCTTCCATCTGTTAAACATCTCTGCAGTAGGAATGCCATTTATCTCATCTCTAGGTATACCCGCCTGCAACAAGTCATTCCACATTTGCCTTCTAGTCAGCCTTGTCTGATTCCCCTCTGACTTTTGCTCTGCAAACTCCACTCTAGCCTTTCCTGCTGTACAAATATTCTTAGTCTGTTTGGTTTCAGTATTTAATGCTTCAATCTCTGCTAAAAAGGAGGTCACATGGTGTATTTTACCATTGTCTTTAATCCCATAGAGCAGAGATAACAGGGGAAATCTCAGATCTAGCGGTGCTGTCTTTAGAAACCTTGACCGCATGCTATCTGTAAAATCCTCCATATCAGGCCCTTCCCAATTATCCTTGGTCAATCCTGCAACACAACCCATAACCCTTACATGATTTATGGCATCTTTCATTGTTACCCAGGGGGCTGTCGGCTCAATATCTGAGTGTGATAGGTAAACTAATAACACAGCATGGCGAACCATGTCAAACAATGAAAAGGTCCCCCTAATCTCTCTCACCCTCTGTAATACCTGCATGAGCTTCACATGCATTGTCAGCTTCCCCATACTTATGGCTTCCCTTGCATTCAACAGCACATGGTCAGCTCCTGCATCATACATTCGTAGCAACCACTCTCCCACATTTTCACCCACTTGTTGCATATGTATCTTAGCTAGCTCCAACAGCTCAGTTTGTGAGTAACTCTTTACCACTTCCTTCATTGCATCACATGCACCAGCTCTCAAACCATGCTCTCTCTGTTGGTCACAGGGTAGTCTCCTTTTCTGCTGTTGTATAATGACAGGACGGGCTTGTTGCCTGTCCAGTTCATTATCATCTTCAGAAAAGGAGACATACTCATCATCAGATTGCTTAAGAATCTCTGCAGGATCCCATTTGGGGTCTGCAACCATAGCTCGCACATTGCTTACAGGCACTGGCTTTCTACATCTCTGTGACCTCTTGCGGTTTATCTTGCTTACCACTAGCTTAGTACATTTCTCTTCTAGGGCAGTCACATGGGATGCATTGCTACGCATACATTCCTTGGTCAGAACTAGGGAATCTTTCACTTCCTGCAACTCTTTCTTAAGTGCTTCATTTTTCTGCACCTCACGGCTGAGGGCCTGCACAATTATCCACCCTGTGGTGGCAGCTGCTTTACGCTCTCTCTTTGAGTAAACCCCTAGGTCTAACCGTAATGCTTGCGCACCAAGCTCAGTACCAGCGTCAGGATATATGGGAGCTGCATATTTTATTAATTCCTCAGAAATGGGTTTCCAACTACCAAATTCTGCCCATACAGGAATTGCCCCATATTTTGATCTTTCCTGCCCTGCTACAGCTGGTGATTTCTGTTTAATTGTTTTAAACATCTCTACACAGTATTACTAGCAAGGTCTATGCACTAAACACTGTACTGTAATATAGAAATAAACAAACAAACACAAGCAAGGTCTATTCACTAGAGCTTAAATACACAAGCACATGGGTTTAGAGCTCTAGAGTTTAAATACACAGATCTGTAACTTTATGCAAAGTGCACAGTAAAAACGGTATTCACTTTAATAATTGTTACTGTATCCTGCCGACTACGCCAATTGTTGCGGTCGTGGCCTGCTGTATGCTAAATTATGCTAAATAATTATTAATGAAATAATTAATAAATATTTATTTAGACAAACAAGACTAACCGTACAACAATAAATTTCTTTGATTCGAGAATACAGATAAATTATGTAAAGATGAATACCAAAAGACGTTGTGATATATATAATATACTTTATTTATACCTCTGGCGGTAAAAACAATATATCTAAAAGGATATCACAAACAAAGTTACAAACATACAACTGTTATATTCTATATAGCATTGTATTAATTAGATATCATGTGTACTTAACTTCAGAGAGTTTCAGCAAGGCACATGGCTGTGTCCAAAATGGCTCTTGATTCCAGGTTGATAAAGGAATGATTTTGAAGGAGTTTCTGCAGCAGTTACTTTCTTCTTTTAGTTACAATACTAGGCATTACACTAAACCCTAGCTTCTTGGCACTTAAACTTAGCCCAAGATGAAAGCTTTACTATTAACTAGAAATAGTTTCAAAGCTCTTCCTTCTGACCATGTTGTTTCTTTCTGGCCATTCCACATGTGTTTTCTCTCCTCCTCCTCCACAGCTATTGTCCAGTATCACCTCCCCCCCTCCAGGATTTACCTGGTGGAACAAAGAGTCATCACTCACTCCCATCACTCACTCCCTAGTGACACCTGTTGGTAGGAGTAATGCACTTCTTACAATGCTACATAGATCAGATATCAAAATGGATGCCATAGTCAGAGGAGGGGTCTATCTAAAGGGAGGTACTTCATATCATTAATATACTTATGGAGTTGCTTCTGTGACGTGAATCACTAATAAATGACTTTGCAAGCCATATCCAATACACCCATTAAACATGTCCCTGTCATTAGGTCACTTTACATGGGACTGTCCCTTTAACCCATTAAACATGTCACGGTCATTAGGTCACGTTACATGGGACTGTCCCTTTAACCCATTAAACATGTCACTGTCATTAGGTCACTTTACATGGGACTGACCAGGAAACAGATTTACCCTTTCAGTGCCACATCAGCAAGTAATACAGAGTTTCATTCTGCTGGCAGTGAAAGGGTTACGCGTGTGGCAATCAATGGGTCATTATTATGCCGGGTTTGAAAGTCATTTTAGCTTTACCTTTTCGGTCTCTGAAGAAACCTTCGAAAACCACGAAGTTATTAACCTAAAAATGACAACAAAATATTAACATAGAAACATAGAATGTGTAACTGGCAGATAAGAACCATTCGGCCCATTTAGTGTGTCAATCTCAGGACCTTCATAAGTCCCTGACCTTATATCTAGGATAGCCTTATACCTATCCCACGCATGCTTAAACTCCTTCACTGTATTAACCTCTACCACTTCTACTGGAAGACTACTCCATGCATCCACTACCCTCTCAGTAAAGTAATACTTTCATTAGTCCTTGGCCTTATCTTATATCTAGGATAACCTTATACCTATCCCACGCATGCTTAAACTCCTTCACTGTATTAACCTCTACCACTTCTTCTGGAAGACTATTTCATACATCCACTAACCTCTCAGTAATGTAACACTTTCATTAGTCCCTGGCCTTATCTTATATCTAGGATAGCCTTATACCTATCCCACGCATGCTTATATTCCTTCACTGTATTAACTTCTCCCACTTCTACTGGAAGGCTATTCCATACATCCACTACCCTCTCAGTAATGTAATACTTTCATTAGTCCCTGGCCTTATCTTATATCTAGGATAGCCTTATACCTATCCCATGCATGCTTAAACTCCTTCACTGTATTAACCTCTACCACTTCTACTGGAAGACTATTCCATGCATCCACTACCCTCTCAGTAATGTAATACTTTCATTAGTCCCTGGCCTTATCTTATATCTAGGATAGCCTTATACCTATCCCATGCATGCTTAAACTCCTTCACTGTATTAACCTCTACCACTTCTACTGGAAGACTATTCCATGCATCCACTACCCTCTCAGTAATGTAATACTTTCATTAGTCCCTGGCCTTATCTTATATCTAGGATAGCCTTATACCTATCCCATGCATGCTTAAACTCCTTCACTGTATTAACCTCTACCACTTCTACTGGAAGACTATTCCATACATCCACTACTCTCTCAGTAAAGTAATACTTTCATTAGTCCCTGGCCTTATCTTATATCTAGGATAGCCTTATACCTATCTCATGCATGCTTAAACTGCTTCACTGTATTAACCTCTACCACTTCTGCTGGAAGACTATTCCATGCATCCACTACCCTCTCAGTAATGTAATACTTTCATTAGTCCCTGGCCTTATCTTATATCTAGGATAGCCTTATACCTATCCCATGCATGCTTAAACTCCTTCACTGTATTAACCTCTACCACTTCTACTGGAAGACTATTCCATGCATCCACTACCCTCTCAGTAATGTAATACTTTCATTAGTCCCTGGCCTTATCTTATATCTAGGATAACCTTATACCTATCCCACGCATGCTTAAACTCCTTCACTGTATTAACCTATACCACTTCTACTGGAAGACTATTCCATGCATCCACTACCCTGTCAGTAATGTAATACTTTCATTAGTCCCTGGCCTTATCTTATATCTAGGATAGCCTTATACCTATCTCATGCATGCTTAAACTGCTTCACTGTATTAACCTCTACCACTTCTGCTGGAAGACTATTCCATGCATCCACTACCCTCTCAGTAATGTAATACTTTCATTAGTCCCTGGCCTTATCTTATATCTAGGATAGCCTTATACCTATCCCATGCATGCTTAAACTCCTTCACTGTATTAACCTCTACCACTTCTACTGGAAGACTATTCCATGCATCCACTACCCTCTCAGTAATGTAATACTTTCATTAGTCCCTGGCCTTATCTTATATCTAGGATAACCTTATACCTATCCCACGCATGCTTAAACTCCTTCACTGTATTAACCTCTACCACTTCTACTGGAAGACTATTCCATGCATCCACTACCCTCTCAGTAATGTAATACTTTCATTAGTCCCTGGCCTTATCTTATATCTAGGATAGCCTTATACCTATCCCATGCATGCTTAAACTCCTTCACTGTATTAACCTCTACCACTTCTACTGGAAGACTATTCCATGCATCCACTACCCTGTCAGTAATGTAATACTTTCATTAGTCCCTGGCCTTATCTTATATCTAGGATAGCCTTATACCTATCTCATGCATGCTTAAACTGCTTCACTGTATTAACCTCTACCACTTCTGCTGGAAGACTATTCCATGCATCCACTACCCTCTCAGTAATGTAATACTTTCATTAGTCCCTGGCCTTATCTTATATCTAGGATAGCCTTATACCTATCCCATGCATGCTTAAACTCCTTCACTGTATTAACCTCTACCACTTCTACTGGAAGACTATTCCATGCATCCACTACCCTCTCAGTAATGTAATACTTTCATTAGTCCCTGGCCTTATCTTATATCTAGGATAACCTTATACCTATCCCACGCATGCTTAAACTCCTTCACTGTATTAACCTCTACCACTTCTACTGGAAGACTATTCCATGCATCCACTACCCTCTCAGTAATGTAATACTTTCATTAGTCCCTGGCCTTATCTTATATCTAAGATAGCCTTATACCTATCCCATGCATGCTTAAACTCCTTCACTGTATTAACCTCTACCACTTCTACTGGAAGACTATTCCATGCATCCACTACCCTCTCAGTAATGTAATACTTTCATTAGTCCCTGGCCTTATCTTATATCTAAGATAGCCTTATACCTATCCCATGCATGCTTAAACTCCTTCACTGTATTAACCTCTACCACTTCTACTGGAAGACTATTCCATGCATCCACTACCCTCTCAGTAATGTAATACTTTCATTAGTCCCTGGCCTTATCTTATATCTAGGATAGCCTTATACCTATCCCATGCATGCTTAAACTCCTTCACTGTATTAACCTCTACCACTTCTACTGGAAGACTATTCCATACATCCACTACCCTCTCAGTAATGTAATACTTCCATTAGTCCCTGACCTTATCTTATATCTAGGATAGCCTTATACCTATCCCATGCATGCTTAAACTCCTTCACTGTATTAACCTCTACCACTTCTACTGGAAGACTATTCCATACATCCACTACCCTCTCAGTAATGTAATACTTCCATTAGTCCCTGGCCTTATCTTATATCTAGGATAGCCTTATACCTATCCCATGCATGCTTAAACTCCTTCACTGTATTAACCTCTACCACTTCTACTGGAAGACTATTCCATGCATCCACTACCCTCTCAGTAATGTAATACTTTCATTAGTCCCTGGCCTTATCTTATATCTAGGATAGCCTTATACCTATCCCATGCATGCTTAAACTCCTTCACTGTATTAACCTCTACCACTTCTACTGGAAGACTATTCCATACATCCACTACTCTCTCAGTAAAGTAATACTTTCATTAGTCCCTGGCCTTATCTTATATCTAGGATAGCCTTATACCTATCTCATGCATGCTTAAACTGCTTCACTGTATTAACCTCTACCACTTCTGCTGGAAGACTATTCCATGCATCCACTACCCTCTCAGTAATGTAATACTTTCATTAGTCCCTGGCCTTATCTTATATCTAGGATAGCCTTATACCTATCCCATGCATGCTTAAACTCCTTCACTGTATTAACCTCTACCACTTCTACTGGAAGACTATTCCATGCATCCACTACCCTCTCAGTAATGTAATACTTTCATTAGTCCCTGGCCTTATCTTATATCTAGGATAACCTTATACCTATCCCACGCATGCTTAAACTCCTTCACTGTATTAACCTATACCACTTCTACTGGAAGACTATTCCATGCATCCACTACCCTGTCAGTAATGTAATACTTTCATTAGTCCCTGGCCTTATCTTATATCTAGGATAGCCTTATACCTATCTCATGCATGCTTAAACTGCTTCACTGTATTAACCTCTACCACTTCTGCTGGAAGACTATTCCATGCATCCACTACCCTCTCAGTAATGTAATACTTTCATTAGTCCCTGGCCTTATCTTATATCTAGGATAGCCTTATACCTATCCCATGCATGCTTAAACTCCTTCACTGTATTAACCTCTACCACTTCTACTGGAAGACTATTCCATGCATCCACTACCCTCTCAGTAATGTAATACTTTCATTAGTCCCTGGCCTTATCTTATATCTAGGATAGCCTTATACCTATCCCATGCATGCTTAAACTCCTTCACTGTATTAACCTCTACCACTTCTACTGGAAGACTATTCCATGCATCCACTACCCTGTCAGTAATGTAATACTTTCATTAGTCCCTGGCCTTATCTTATATCTAGGATAGCCTTATACCTATCTCATGCATGCTTAAACTGCTTCACTGTATTAACCTCTACCACTTCTGCTGGAAGACTATTCCATGCATCCACTACCCTCTCAGTAATGTAATACTTTCATTAGTCCCTGGCCTTATCTTATATCTAGGATAGCCTTATACCTATCCCATGCATGCTTAAACTCCTTCACTGTATTAACCTCTACCACTTCTACTGGAAGACTATTCCATGCATCCACTACCCTCTCAGTAATGTAATACTTTCATTAGTCCCTGGCCTTATCTTATATCTAGGATAACCTTATACCTATCCCACGCATGCTTAAACTCCTTCACTGTATTAACCTCTACCACTTCTACTGGAAGACTATTCCATGCATCCACTACCCTCTCAGTAATGTAATACTTTCATTAGTCCCTGGCCTTATCTTATATCTAAGATAGCCTTATACCTATCCCATGCATGCTTAAACTCCTTCACTGTATTAACCTCTACCACTTCTACTGGAAGACTATTCCATGCATCCACTACCCTCTCAGTAATGTAATACTTTCATTAGTCCCTGGCCTTATCTTATATCTAAGATAGCCTTATACCTATCCCATGCATGCTTAAACTCCTTCACTGTATTAACCTCTACCACTTCTACTGGAAGACTATTCCATGCATCCACTACCCTCTCAGTAATGTAATACTTTCATTAGTCCCTGGCCTTATCTTATATCTAGGATAGCCTTATACCTATCCCATGCATGCTTAAACTCCTTCACTGTATTAACCTCTACCACTTCTACTGGAAGACTATTCCATACATCCACTACCCTCTCAGTAATGTAATACTTCCATTAGTCCCTGACCTTATCTTATATCTAGGATAGCCTTATACCTATCCCATGCATGCTTAAACTCCTTCACTGTATTAACCTCTACCACTTCTACTGGAAGACTATTCCATACATCCACTACCCTCTCAGTAATGTAATACTTCCATTAGTCCCTGGCCTTATCTTATATCTAGGATAGCCTTATACCTATCCCATGCATGCTTAAACTCCTTCACTGTATTAACCTCTACCACTTCTACTGGAAGACTATTCCATGCATCCACTACCCTCTCAGTAAAGTAATACTTTCATTAGTCCCTGGTCTTATCTTATATCTAGGATAGCATTATACCTATCCCATGCATGCTTAAACTCCTTCACTGTATTAAACTCTACCACTTCTACTGGAAGACTATTCCATACATCCACTACCCTCTCAGTAATGTAATACTTTCATTAGTCCCTGACCTTATCTTATATCTAGGATAGCCTTATACCTATCCCATGCATGCTTAAACTCCTTCACTGTATTAAACTCTACCACTTCTACTGGAAGACTATTCCATACATCCACTACCCTCTCAGTAAAGTAATACTTTCATTAGTCCCTGACCTTATCTTATATCTAGGATAGCCTTATACCTATCCCATGCATGCTTAAACTCCTTCACTGTATTAAACTCTACCACTTCTACTGGAAGGCTATTCCATACATCCACTACCCTCTCAGTAAAGTAATACTTCCTGATATTACTTTATACCTTTGCCCCTCTAATTTCAGACTATGTCCTCTAGTTGTGGTAGTTTACTCTCCTTCTATAATGTACTGATTCCCTTTATGTATATAAATGTTTCTACCCCCTGCGTGTCAGACATTCCCAGCCTGGAGAGCCGCACTCACCTGTGGGATGGCGGTTCGCAGGTTATAATGCTTTCTGAGGAAGGAGAGGAACTTGTCCGACGGCCGGTCGATGGCAAGATGCTGGGGTTCAGTCTGCTCAGCCTGGGAGACAAACGAAGACATTAACAAAACCAGAGGACGGGGCAGGAATTAGAGAGACAGGACGGGAGGGAAAGAGCCAGCTCCGGGAAGGCCGTACCCTTAACATGAAGGTGAAGAGCTCCTTCCCAAATCCGTGACGCTGCAATGATTCGTGAATATAGAAATCTAGGATGCATAGGGGTTCGGCTTCTATATGGGACCCTGAGTGGTCCTAGAGAGAGAGAGAGAGAGAGCACAGCCTTAATATATATCACAAATAATTCAATGGATATAATATGTTCTAAACATGTCTGCCAATGGATCCTACTGATGACATCACCTTGTAGATTGATATTGTACATTGAAAAGTAGCTCATTTGTATATCAACCTCTAGGTGATGTCATCAACAGGACACACGGCTTACATTACATTAACCCCTTCCCGACCTTATGACGAGTTAACTCGTCATAAGAGCCGCAGCGTTAGCGACCTTATGACAAGTTAACTCGTCATGCAGTCTAGCCGGCGGCGCGCTCCTTGGGCACCGCCAGCTAGTCTGCAACGGGTCCAGGACTAAGCCTCGCACCCGAGGCAAAGCTCCTGGACCCGATCGGTCAGTTTCCGGGCATGTGATCGCGGTGATAACGTGATCACCGCGATAACATGCAAATAAGATGGCAAAGTCAATGTGTTCACACACTGACTTTGCCTCTAATTCACTCTCTGTGCTTCACATTCTTATAGTGACAGAGAGTGACCTGCAAGTAAAAATAAATTAATTATACACACATAGGTTAAAAAAAAATTAACCCTTTCATTGCTGATCACAGTTTTTAACTGTGATCAGTTTCCTTCCACTTTATGGCCCTCATTTAGTTTTTTTTTTAACAGATTTTTTTATTTTTACAATTTATAAAGTTTTTTTGAATAAATAAAGGTAATTTTAATATATTTATTTAATAAAATGTAACCCCTGCATGCCTGTTGCATGATTTTTACTGATCTGACATCGCACTCTTCAGAGTTTTTTTCTGTCTTTTTTGTTATGGGGGGTTTGGGAACCAATATTTTTCTTTTTTATTAATTAGTTAATTAGGGGGGATAAGTGGGTTAGTGTTGCACTAGTTATGTAGCTTATTATTGGGAAAATAATGGGGAAAAACTTTTTTTTCCTCAAAAATTTCCTCTTTTATATGTATTTTTTAATACTAAAATGTAAATCATTTTTATGTATAGGGTATCAAAAGAAAGCTCTAACTGTCCTCTAAAAAACAACATATAACTTGTATGGGTACGTTAAATGAGAGAGAGGAAATTTATGTTTCAAAAACCGCGTATTAAAAATTGAAAAACGCTCTGGTCCATGGCCCAGGAAAATCCCTGGTCCTTAAAGGGTTAAAAACATGTTTATTTGTTGATATTTATTCAGTAACAGGACAGGGAGGTGTAATTAGTGCAGAGTTTGGACAGTAACAGGACAGGGAGGTATAATTAGTGCAGAGTTTGGACAGTAACAGGACAGGGAGGTGTAATTAGTGCAGAGTTTGGACAGTAACAGGACAGGCAGGTGTAATTAGTGCAGAGTTTGGACAGTAACAGGACAGGGAGGTGTAATTAGTGCAGAGTTTGGACAGTAACAGGACAGGGAGGTGTAATTAGTGCAGAGTTTGGAGAGTAACGGGACAGGGAGGTGTAATTAGTGCAGAGTTTGGACAGTAACAGGACAGGGAGGTATAATTAGTGCAGAGTTTGGAGAGTAACAGGACAGGGAGGTGTAATTAGGGCAGAGTTTGGACAGTAACAGGACAGGGAGGTGTAATTAGTGCAGAGTTTGGACAGTAACAGGACAGGGAGGTGTAATTAGTGCAGAGATTGGACAGTAACAGGACAGGGAGGTGTAATTAGTGCAGAGATTGGACAGTAACAGGACAGGGAGGTGTAATTAGTGCAGAGATTGGACAGTAACAGGACAGGGAGGTGTAATTAGTGCAGAGATTGGACAGTAACAGGACAGGGAGGTGTAATTAGTGCAGAGTTTGGAGAGTAACAGGACAGGGAGGTGTAATTAGTGCAGAGTTTGGAGAGTAACAGGACAGGGAGGTGTAATTAGTGCAGAGTTTGGACAGTAACAGAACAGGGAGGTGTAATTAGTGCAGAGTTTGGACAGTAACAGGACAGGGAGGTGTAATTAGTGCAGAGTTTGGACAGTAACAGGACAGGGAGGTGTAATTAGTGCAGAGTTTGGACAGTAACAGGACAGGGAGGTGTAATTAGTGCAGAGTTTGGACAGTAACAGGACAGGGAGGTGTAATTAGTGCAGAGTTTGGACAGTAACAGGACAGGGAGGTGTAATTAGTGCAGGGTTTGGACAGTAACAGGACAGGGAGGTGTAATTAGTGCAGAGTTTGGACAGTAACAGGACAGGGAGGTGTAATTAGTGCAGGGTTTGGACAGTAACAGGACAGGGAGGTGTAATTAGTGCAGGGTTTGGACAGTAACAGGACAGGGAGGTGTAATTATGGCAGAGTTTGGAGAGTAACAGGACAGGGAGGTGTAATTAGTGCAGAGTTTGGACAGTAACAGGACAGGGAGGTGTAATTATGGCAGAGTTTGGAGAGTAACAGGACAGGGAGGTGTAATTAGTGCAGAGTTTGGACAGTAACAGGACAGGGAGGTGTAATTAGTGCAGAGTTTGGACAGTAACAGGACAGGGAGGTATAATTAGTGCAGAGTTTGGACAGTAACAGGACAGGGAGGTGTAATTAGTGCAGAGTTTGGACAGTAACAGGACAGGCAGGTGTAATTAGTGCAGAGTTTGGACAGTAACAGGACAGGGAGGTGTAATTAGTGCAGAGTTTGGACAGTAACAGGACAGGGAGGTGTAATTAGTGCAGAGTTTGGAGAGTAACGGGACAGGGAGGTGTAATTAGTGCAGAGTTTGGACAGTAACAGGACAGGGAGGTATAATTAGTGCAGAGTTTGGAGAGTAACAGGACAGGGAGGTGTAATTAGGGCAGAGTTTGGACAGTAACAGGACAGGGAGGTGTAATTAGTGCAGAGTTTGGACAGTAACAGGACAGGGAGGTGTAATTAGTGCAGAGATTGGACAGTAACAGGACAGGGAGGTGTAATTAGTGCAGAGATTGGACAGTAACAGGACAGGGAGGTGTAATTAGTGCAGAGATTGGACAGTAACAGGACAGGGAGGTGTAATTAGTGCAGAGATTGGACAGTAACAGGACAGGGAGGTGTAATTAGTGCAGAGTTTGGAGAGTAACAGGACAGGGAGGTGTAATTAGTGCAGAGTTTGGAGAGTAACAGGACAGGGAGGTGTAATTAGTGCAGAGTTTGGACAGTAACAGAACAGGGAGGTGTAATTAGTGCAGAGTTTGGACAGTAACAGGACAGGGAGGTGTAATTAGTGCAGAGTTTGGACAGTAACAGGACAGGGAGGTGTAATTAGTGCAGAGTTTGGACAGTAACAGGACAGGGAGGTGTAATTAGTGCAGAGTTTGGACAGTAACAGGACAGGGAGGTGTAATTAGTGCAGAGTTTGGACAGTAACAGGACAGGGAGGTGTAATTAGTGCAGGGTTTGGACAGTAACAGGACAGGGAGGTGTAATTAGTGCAGAGTTTGGACAGTAACAGGACAGGGAGGTGTAATTAGTGCAGGGTTTGGACAGTAACAGGACAGGGAGGTGTAATTAGTGCAGGGTTTGGACAGTAACAGGACAGGGAGGTGTAATTATGGCAGAGTTTGGAGAGTAACAGGACAGGGAGGTGTAATTAGTGCAGAGTTTGGACAGTAACAGGACAGGGAGGTGTAATTATGGCAGAGTTTGGAGAGTAACAGGACAGGGAGGTGTAATTAGTGCAGAGTTTGGACAGTAACAGGACAGGGAGGTGTAATTAGTGCAGGGTTTGGACAGTAACAGGACAGGGAGGTGTAATTAGGGCAGAGTTTGGAGAGTAACAGGACAGGGAGGTGTAATTAGTGCAGAGTTTGGAGAGTAACAGGACAGGGAGGTGTAATTAGTGCAGAGTTTGGAGAGTAACAGGACAGGGAGGTGTAATTAGTGCAGAGTTTGGAGAGTAACAGGACAGGGAGGTGTAATTAGTGCGAGTTTGGAGAGTAACAGGACAGGGAGGTGTAATTAGTGCAGAGTTTGGAGAGTAACAGGACAGGGAGGTGTAATTAGTGCAGAGTTTGGAGAGTAACAGGACAGGGAGGTGTAATTAGGGCAGAGTTTGGAGAGTAACAGGACAGGGAGGTGTAATTAGTGCGAGTTTGGAGAGTAACAGGACAGGGAGGTGTAATTAGTGCAGAGTTTGGAGAGTAACAGGACAGGGAGGTGTAATTAGTGCAGAGTTTGGAGAGTAACAGGACAGGGAGGTGTAATTAGGGCAGAGTTTGGAGAGTAACAGGACAGGGAGGTGTAATTAGTGCAGAGTTTGGAGAGTAACAGGACAGGGAGGTGTAATTAGTGCAGAGTTTGGAGAGTAACAGGACAGGGAGGTGTAATTAGTGCAGAGTTTGGACAGTAACAGGACAGGGAGGTGTAATTAGTGCAGGTTTGGACAGTAACAGGACAGGGAGGTGTAATTAGTGCAGAGTTTGGACAGTAACAGGACAGGGAGGTGTAATTAGTGCAGAGTTTGGACAGTAACAGGACAGGGAGGTGTAATTAGTGCAGAGTTTGGACAGTAACAGGACAGGGAGGTGTAATTAGTGCAGAGTTTGGACAGTAACAGGACAGGGAGGTGTAATTAGTGCAGAGTTTGGACAGTAACAGGACAGGGAGGTGTAATTAGTGCAGAGTTTGGAGAGTAACGGGACAGGGAGGTGTAATTAGTGCAGAGATTGGAGAGTAACAGGACAGGGAGGTGTAATTAGTGCAGAGTTTGGACAGTAACAGGACAGGGAGGTGTAATTAGTGCAGAGTTTGGACAGTAACAGGACAGGGAGGTGTAATTAGTGCAGAGTTTGGAGAGTAACGGGACAGGGAGGTGTAATTAGTGCAGAGTTTGGACAGTAACAGGACAGGGAGGTGTAATTAGTGCAGAGTTTGGACAGTAACAGGACAGGGAGGTGTAATTAGGGCAGATATACTACTCCAGAGACTGCCTGGGTTACTTACACAGCATTAACGAGATCTCAACCTACATTAAAGCAAATCTACTTTAGTATTCATTTGTGATGAGATGTTACGACCAATACATTTATAGAGGACAACCAATAAAACCAGACGTGAGACCCCCTGCCAAGACGCAGGCTTCTCCTTATTAATCTTCCTCTAGTGCTCTTCTCACCAGTACAAACAGCTTCTTGTATCCGACCTTCAGGAACCCGATGACAGCTCCACGGCCGGCGCTGGGAAACATAGGATAAAGACAGGACTGTCACTAGATCTGGAAGACATCAGGCACCATGCAGGAGAGGGGAGGATATCATGGGGGGCCATGGGGGGCCATGGGGTATGTGCAGGAGGACAGAGGGTTACCATGCAGTGACTCACGTTTGTGGGGTACAGTCCTTCAGAATATAAAGGCGATGCTTGTTTGTCTGCATACGGGAGGCACTGGTTATTGGAGCAGGGAGACCCTGGGCCTGAAACAGACAGAATGATGGGTATAACTGTATCTATCACAGCATGCATGCTCCTAGAGGTGCAACTCAGTACTGGTGACCCTCAGTGGTCACTCTGTGTACTAAAACAGGTATGGTTCTAGTGTAGCATAGATCTGCTTTGGTGACACCCAGTGGTCACTTTGTGTATTACAGCATGCTTATTCCTATAAGTATGTAACTTTGGTGACAAACAGTGGTCACTTTGTGTATTACAGCATGCTTATAAGTATGTAACTTTGGTGACACTCAGTGGTCACTCAGTGCATTACAGCATGCACATTCCTATTAACACAGACCAGCTTGGGTGACACCCAGTGGTTACTTTGTGTATTACATCAAGCACATTCGTATTAGTATAGATCAGCTTGAATGACACCCAGTGGTCACTTTCTGTACTACAACAGTCATGTTTCTATTGTAGTATAGATCTGCTTTGGTGACACTCAGTGGTCACTTTGTGTATTACAGCATACTTATTCCTATAAGTATGGTTTAACTTTGGTGACAGTGTATTACAGCCTGCATATTCCTATTAGTATAGATCAGCTTGGGTGACACCCAGTGGTCACTTTGTGTACTACATCATGAACATTCTCATTAGTATAGATCAGCTTGGTTGACACCCAGTGGTAACTTTGTGAAATACATCATGCACATTCCTATTAGTGTAGATTAGCTTGGGTGACACCCAGCGGTCATTTTGTGTATTACAGCATGCACATTTCTATTAGTATAGATCAGCTTGGATGACACCCAGTGGTAACTTTGTGAAATACATCATGCACATTCCTATTAGTATAGATCAGCTTGTTTATTACTGCATGCACATTCCTATTAGTATAGATCAGCTTGGATGACACCCAGTGGTCACTTTGTGTAATACATCATGCACATTCCTATTAGTATAGATCAGCTTGGGTGACACCCGGTGGTCACTTTGTGTAATACATCATGCACATTCCTATTAGTATAGATCAGCTTGGATGACACCCGGTGGTCACTTTGTGTAATACATCATGCACATTCCTATTAGTATAGATCAGCTTGGGTGACACCCGGTGGTCACTTTGTGTAATACATCATGCACATTCCTATTAGTATAGATCAGCTTGGGTGACACCCAGTGGTCACTTTGTGTAATACATCATGCACATTCCTATTAGTATAGATCAGCTTGGGTGACACCCAGTGGTCACTTTGTGTAATACATCATGCACATTCCTATTAGTATAGATCAGCTTGGGTGACACCCAGTGGTCCCTTTGTGCATTACAGCACACATTTTCTTTTTCAATATAGCTCAGCTTTGGTGAAGTTTGTACACATTTTTACTGGTTTTAATATACCTTTGTTTTCAAAGCATTGCTGAATAAAATGCTGGTGTAGTCATTGTAATGTGAGCAAACTGCTTAAAGAATATCAAGTATTATAACACTTAAAACATGCACACACATTACCTTTGCTGAAGATCTTCCAATCTCATCTATAACAGTGGCAATTTGATTCTGCGCCTCCGAACTGCCAAGACAGAAAGCTGAACTTAGGGTCTGAGCTTTAAGCTGCTCACATGATAACTTCCCAAGCAAGTTCAGCAGAGTTATATATGAGGACTATATACCTTAGTAGACATTTGTAGTTATATGGAGAATATATCACATAACAGAGTCAATTACCCTAAAGTCCTTGGGTTTCCTACATAAATTATTATGCAGGGAATGAGAAAAAAACCTGAATGTTAATTACTGGTCAGAGATAACTAGAATCCAATGGCTCTTATCGCACACTTGGAAATTCCAAACGTTTCTATTCAGAAGGGAGGTAGGTTAACAGCCAAATAATCTGATAAATAAAACCATATATATATATATATATATATATATAATATATAATCTGTCGCACAATTTCTGAAAAGACCCAGAGGACAATGATTCTGTTTAAGCCGTGAATATCTGGGCAAAGCACGCGTGTTCTGGGGGTACGAACATACTTACCTGGAGATGAGTGGCCGCTTTGCAGGGATTAGTGTGGAGTCCAACTTTGTGATCGGTTCTAAGAAGATTTTGTGGACATCAAATTCAAACTCCATGTCTGCAAGTGAGCAGGAGGAAGAGGAGGGTGCAGGGAAGAGGAGGGGTGCAGGGAAGAGGAGGGGTGTAAGGAAGGGGAGGGTCCAGGGAAGAGGAGGGTGCAAGGAAGAGGAGGGTGCAGGGAAGAGGAGGGGTGCAGGGAAGAGGAGGGGTGTAAGGAAGGGGAGGGTCCAGGGAAGAGGAGGGTGCAAGGAAGAGGAGGGGTGCAGGGAAGGGGAGGGTGCAGGGAAGAGGAGGGTGCAGGGAAGAGGAGGGTGCAGGGAAGAGGAGGGGTGCAGGGAAGCGGAGGGGTGTGTGTGTACTTGACTGCGAAACTAAATGTGTGACAATTGTGTGCTCCAATTACATTGACCTGTGCGGTGCTTTCTGGGGCTCTGTGGGATCATCTGCCTGTCACTTGTCACATACATGCAGTATTGCGTGTCCTCTATGTGTATCACTTTCTGTCAGTCACTATGCATGTATTGCACCAAGACATAAATATACTGAACTAATCCTGTAACATGATAAAGAAACTCACTGGGATCCCAAGCTGTGTGTATTAGAACTGGACTTATATGTGTTATATACTGTCCTGAGCAATGACATGTTACATGTATCTTGTATGTTATGCTGTGCAGTGATATGTTACATGTATCTTGTATGTTATGCTGTGCAGTGATATGTTACATGTATCTTGTATGTTATGCTGTGCAGTGATATGTTACATGTATCTTGTATGTTATGCTGTGCAGTGATATGTTACATGTATCTTGTATGTTATGCTGTGCAGTGATATGTTACATGTATCTTGTATGTTATGCTGTGCAGTGATATGTTACATGTATCTTGTATGTTATGCTGTGCAGTGATATGTTACATGTATCTTGTATGTTATGCTGTGCAGTGATATGTTACATGTATCTTGTATGTTATGCTGTGCAGTGATATGTTACATGTATCTTGTATGTTATGCTGTGCAGTGATATGTTACATGTATCTGTGCAGTGATATGTTACATGTATCTGTGCAGTGATGGGATATTTATATGTTATGTGGTGCCTGGAACTGCGCGCTCCCGCTGTCGCCTCTGCCTGCTCCCGTCTGTCACCCCGGTGCGCGTTCCCGAGACAATAGAAACCGGCCGAGAGTGTGTGGTACGAAAATGGGCGGTCCGCTGTGACATCATATCCCTCCAATCAGCAGGGGAGCGAGCACTTCCCCCTGGCAACCGCTTCATTAGCAACAGAAATCTGGGGAAGCCGATTGGCTGGACGCAGAGCTAGTGTGACGTATTCTTTACTCCGCCCCTGAAATCTCTTGAGAGGCTTTAAAATGTTAGCACGCCCCTTTACGGTAACGCCCTTAGCAACGGACACACCCATCCAGTAAAAGCTGCTGGTCTGGTCTTCAGTCACTGACTAGGCCTTCCTTAGCAACCGAGCATGTAGTATCTTAGCAACCGGACATCCCCCTCCGCCCCAGACGTGTAACAGCGGCAGCAGGGAGGTATATTATATGTACAGAGCTGGGATCAGGCACTCGCACCTCTGAGGTGTACCGGCCGGAAGCGCTCTCCCTCCGAGATGTTCACCGGCCCGTGTACCGGCAGGTAGCGCTCTCCCTCCGAGATGTTCACCGGCCCGTGTACCGGCAGGTAGCGCTCTCCCTCCGAGATGTTCACCGGCCCGTGTACCGGCCGGAAGCGCTCTCCCTCCGAGATGTTCACCGGCCCGTGTACCGGCAGGTAGCGCTCTCCCTCCATGATGTTCACCGGCCCGTGTACCGGCCGGAAGCGCTCTCCCTCCGAGATGTTCACCGGCCCGTGTACCGGCAGGTAGCGCTCTCCCTCCGTGATGTTCACCGGCCCGTGTACCGGCAGGTAGCGCTCTCCCTCCATGATGTTCACCGGCCCGTGTACCGGCAGGTAGCGCTCTCCCTCCGTGATGTTCACCGGCCCGTGTACCGGCAGGGAGCGCTCTCCCTCCGTGATGTTCACCGGCCCGTGTACCGGCAGGGAGCGCTCACCCTCCGTGATGTTCACTGGCCCGTGTACCGGCAGGTAGCGCTCTCCCTCCGTGATGTTCACCGGCCCGTGTACCGGCAGGGAGCGCTTACACAGAACATTTTGCTGTCTCTTCTAATATTTCTGACCATTTGTCATCATCTATCGGTTCACCTATATCTTCCAGCCATCTATACCTGCACTAAAGTGCCTTATTGTTTATAATGAACATTTAACCCCTTCGTGACGCAAGCACCAAAATGCCAAAATGTATTCCTGGCCACCGATCACAAGGTGATCGGTAGCCAGGAACACTCTGGCAGAGACCCAGTCAGGGCCTTAATAGACCCTGTGGGTCCCTGCCAAAAAATCGCGAGACCTCCGGACGTCACGTGTGTTCGGGGCACGGCGCGATTTAGAGAAATAACGAGCACCGGCTACATTTCCCGTCAGATAGAGGCTTCTCAAGGTGGCCTCATCTGACAGGTGGGATCCCGCTGCAAGTGCCTGCTGCGGGATCCGAGAACAGCTCATCACGGGGAGCCACGATGAGCTGTTTAACACAGGATGTACTATGCCGTCCTAACGACTTTTAAGCACTTAAAATCAGTAAGTATGACACATCTCTGAGTCCAAAATCTGTGCACTTATCAGTAATAAGATGTCCTAGATATTGGGGTTGGATGAATTATTATAATTTTCCTCTGTAATGTCAGTTCTATCATTTAGTTTTGTTATAAATTCATGGTATGCAAAGATGGTATTGTTTGCAATAAAATCTTCATCAGTCAGAACTTGTGTCAAACAATATTTTACTATTTTCAGGTATGACTGCTACACAGATACACAGTCACTAATTCCCACACACATACATTACCGTATTTGCTCGATTATAAGACGACCCTGATTATAAGACGACCCCCCAAACTTTGGATATTCCTTTAGGAAAAATACTAAAAGCCTGAATATAAGACTACCCTATAGGAAAAAAGTTAAACTTGTATATATTCACATGTAAAAAAAAAAATGCATTTCTTGTGTTTATTTCTTTTTATGTGCCAATGCTGCCTCTCTCTTTCCCTTGCCCCCAGCTTTTGTCTCACTTTCCCCACTCCCCCCTCACCTGTCTCTTCCCCCCACATGTTTCTCTCTGCCCCCCTTCCTCTGTCTCTCCCCCCCTTCCTGCTCTGTCCCCAATGTCTCTCTGCCCCCCTCCCCCTGTCTCTCTGCCTCCCACCCCTGTCTCTCTGCCCCCCCCCCCCCTTACCTGTACTTCAATCCCTGGTGGCTAGTGGGGGCAGCGGGGGGATGTCTGCACGATACTTGCAGACATCCTCCATGCTGCCCGACACGGCAGTCTATTATGACGGACAGCTGTCCGTCATAATAGTCTGCCGTGTCGGGCAGCATGGAGGATATCTGCACGTATAGTGCAGACATCCCCCAGCTGCTCGATTGTCCCTGGTGCCTAGTGGGGCAGCAGAGGAAGTCTGCGCGATGAGCGCAGACCTCCCCTGCTGCCGCCCGGCACGCTCGCCGGGACTTCTGTGACGAAAGCGGAAGTACCCGGCTTCTTCACAGAAGCCCCGGCGGTCGTGCCGGGCGGAAGCAGGGGAGTCTGCGCTCGTTGCGCAGACATCCCCTGCTGCTAGAGAGGGGGATCCAGGTCCCCTGCAGCTCTGCTGGGGACCTGGATCCATGTCTTATAATCTGACCTCAATTTGAGGTCAGATTATAAGAGACCTCGATTATAAGACGAGGGGGATTTTTCAGAGCATTTGCTCTGAAAAAAACCTCGTCTTATAATCGAGCAAATACGGTAATACACACCAACACACTCGCATGAATAGATACACAATGACTAATTCCCACACACATATTCCTGCTGGAAGACTATTCCATACATCCACTACCCTCTCAGTAAAGTAATACTTTCATTAGTCCCTGGCCTTATCTTATATCTAGGATAGCCTTATACCTATCCCACACATGCTTAAACTCCTTCACTGTATTAACCTCTACCACTTCTACTGGAAGACTATTCCATACATCCACTACCCTCGCAGTAAAGTAATACTTTCATTAGTCCCTGGCCTTATCTTATATCTAGGATAGCCTTATACCTATCCCACGCATGCTTAAACTCCTTCACTGTATTAACCTCTACCACTTCTACTGGAAGACTATTCCATACATCCACTACCCTCTCAGTAATGTAATACTTTCATTAGTCCCTGGCCTTATCTTATATCTAGGATAGCCTTATACCTATCCCAGGCATGCTTAAACTTCTTCACTGTATTAACCTCTACCACTTCTACTGGAAGACTATTCCATACATCCACTACCCTCGCAGTAAAGTAATACTTTCATTAGTCCCTGGCCTTATCTTATATCTAGGATAGCCTTATACCTATCCCACGCATGCTTAGACTCCTTCACTGTATTAACCTCTACCACTTCTACTGGAAGACTATTCCATGCATCCACTACTCTCTCAGTAAAGTAATACTTCCTGATATCACTATTTCACACTCACTCATAATGTGGCAATATGTTGCTGTGGATGTATGGCTGGTGGTGGTAACTTGGTAGGGTGCCACACACTAATTTATCAACGAGGGATAGCCTAGAACCATGTTTTTAGGACATTATGCCGTAGGGAGACATATTGGATCTTTACCCTGGGAACTCACATGCATGGAGGAATGAACAAAGGATATGACGTCTCTTGTGTCTTTTTTTTTTTATCTCAAATGTATCTTTATTACAAATTTCAATAAATATTCACACATTAAACATAAATAAACATACAAATTGCAGTAATAGTCATCACAAATACACTTCTCCTTCCACTTCATATCATTATGTGAAAAAGCAGGTAAATAACATCATAAGTAAAGAATTAAAATATGTCTTTGATTCGTTAAGTTTGGTTTTTAACAGAAGAACAAAGGAAAAAAGAGGGGGGGGGGGGCAGAAGGGTTATCTACAGCGCAACTACACGTACACCTTACATCAATTACACATGATCTCTTCGCAGTCCGGATCACTCCCCCGACCTCCCACGGACCACCAAAGACGTTATCTCCTCTAGATCAAGTCCACTTCCCAGTTGACCAAACCGTGATATTTTGTCAGATATCCCAGATCTCTTTGTATTTATTTCTCAGTTCTCCTGAGACAGAAAATACTTTTTCTGCCAGAAGCTGAAATTCAATTTGCCTCTCAGTCTCTACCCAAGTTGGGAGATCCTGTTTCTTCCATTGCCGAGTTATCAGCAATTTGAGTGCCATAAGGATGTTAATAGAGACCATTTGTTTTGGAGATCTTCACTGACCCAGATTAAAATGAAAAAGAAAAGTCTGTGGGGATCACTGGATATTTCGCTGTTGAACAAAGTTTAGTAATTCAGTGAGTATCTTCTTTATCTGTTCCAAATGTTCACAGGACCACCAAACATGCAACTGTGTGCCCTCCCCTCTCCCGCACCTCCAACACAGATTTGATATATCTGGCTGGAATTTGCTGAGGACGTCTCTTGTGTCTTCTAATACCTACAAAGCTGAAAACGATTTCTCTAGATAGTGTTGCTGTGTAGCTTTATAATATAGTTATAACTAGCAAGTATTATTCTAAACATAATAATGTTGTAGATAATATTATTAATTCTTAGACTTAATCATTTATACAGAAAGAACTTATAATGTTTAACTATTATGACACTAACAGAATGGTAAAGGGACAGTCTAGTCCCCAAACTCACTTTGGTGCAATATGAAGATCACTGCTTGTATAGTGCACAGGCTTTTTTCCCAGTGTGATTTGATTCAGGCATTCTGTATAAATCACATTTTTAATATTTGACTCAAGCCCTCCCCCAGTGATTACTCTGCATGTTTACTGCAGGTGCGGCAGCACTGATTATATAGACACTGAGGATATAAAGTTTTGTTTCACTGAATCACTTCCTGTGCTCCTCAAATTGAGTATTTTGTGGCCTTTGAGTGACCTTCTCTTGTAGGATCTCAGTGTAACACATTGTTTGATGACAACACTAGAGAGACAGGATATTCCATTCATTTGAATGGCATTATTCTCATTATTACTTTTTCTCAACTACTGTGGGAAGTCTTGTTTTCTTGCAAAATGCTGCAATTTCACCTAGCTGTAAGTGTTTTATATTTGAAGCAATACAAAATGTAAAGTATTTTGAAAGCACATTAATATGCATTAATATTTGGAAGATGCACTTTGGGCACCAGACAGTCCCTTTAATGTTGTGTATGATTTTGTATACCACACTTTAGTAACACAAGAAAGGAATCTCAATTATAAGGCCTAACATAAACGTATTTCTCCTAATTTGGTGTTTTTTTGTTTTAACATTGCACCGTTATTGATATTTATATTATTGTATATTATTATTCACAATGTGTAGTTACCACCTGGTAGGAACTCCAACAATGTCACAATGTACAATTTATCAATTGTTAGTTTTCTTTCACAATATACATTATGCTAAATTGTTTCAAAACCTGTTTCTCCCCCGTTGTGGTTTACCAAGCACCTATAACAAGACATTAATTATCCACACGATGAGAGAGAGAGCGGATTGGCTTTTCAATTAAGTAATTATCCAAGTTCACTATTTAAATCACCTCTCAGAGCACGCCCGTGTAGCTTATGAGTAAGGGCTAGTGAAGCCCGAAACACGTCAAGATTTTGTGTGATCCTTTTCACGAGATTGTTCCTCCTCCATTTTTGGCCGTCCAGTCTGTTTACATATCCCGCTTCCATTGCCCCTTTGCAGGAGAGGCACCTACAGAAATTAAGGGAGAGGGGAGAGATCCTTCCATCCAGCCCAGGAGTATTCTTTTGTTTTTTCAATAGCCTAGAACCACCTTAATTGATTCACGTCAGGGCACTTATTTCACTGTAGGTTGGCACATAAAATGGCAGGTCTGGCTACTCTATGCATGAACCACAATGTGACTGCGGCCGCTGGGAGGTAAAACACAAACTGTTATACCACAACCCAGTGTTTGCAGCTATAAATACTGTAAATACTCTGGGGAAAATCACCCATTAGACAGCTCAGAGGAAATACAGACTTGCGGCCACAAGCATGTGTGAGCATCTTGGCAAAGTCTGAGGTGCCGTCAACTACACTTCCCATGATGCCTCTCGTTTCCAACAGTAAGAAATATGATTATTTAAACCAGGGAGGTTAGAATGAGAGGTAGGATTAACGCTAATCACTATTGTAAACCCAGGTACACAGGGGTGGGGGTTTGGTGCTCCAACCTTAGCTGCAATAGACAGTTTACCCTGGTCCTTATTCCAACCCCCCCCCCCCCCCCCCCCCCCCCCCGGTATAATCATATTTCTCTAAGGATGGTCTTCTCAAACTGGGTGGATCCTAATGCAAATAAATCAAATTTGCTCTTCCAAACGAACAAGACTGCCAATATCAAGTTTGAGTATTATTTGTCTACTTTTACACAGAGTCCTCCATGCTAAACGGTTCCAATTACAGGGCTGCATCATGCAAACCAAAGAAAAAGAAAGTTCTGAACAATTTCTCTCTACATTTCTACTACAGCAACAGTCCCACCCATCTCTCCAAGCTCCGCTTATTCAAGGTCAATGGATTTAGACGCCCAGCGAAATTAGTTTCAATGTAAAAGTACAGGAGGAAAACTGAAGATTGTATTAAAATTAAAATAAGTACATTTTACATATGCAGAAAATAAACTTGGTGGAACTGTCCCTTTAACACCTTCGCGACAATGGACGCGCCTGGCATGACCTGCGGTGGAATGGGCTGTTTTCGGAATATGACCCCCTAGAGGCAGTCAGCAACATTGCAATGGGGAAAAAAAAAGGCTAAAATCTAGGGTTAGAATAGTTGTTAAGCTTACAATTAAATTAGGCTTAAAATAAGGGATAGGGTTACAATTAAATTAAAAATATATTAAGGGTTATCATAAAGGTTAGAGTTGGGGTTAAATTTAGGGTTCGGTTTGGGGTCAAAAGGTCAATGTAAGAAAAAACACTTTTTGGTTTTTACCCTATAACTCGCAAAACAAAATTGCAGAAAAACATGGAAACAAGCATATTTCTGAACTCGTGACAACATTTAGAAACTATTTAGATGGGGTCTTTTTTTAATGATTGTACTTGTGTAAATTATTTATTAGGTCAAAGTTAGAAAAAGTGTTCTTTCATAATATATATATATTTTTTTTTGTAGTAAATTATAAGATATGATGAACATAATGGTATTTAATGAAAGCCCTTCTTATGACTATAAAAACATAAATTTGTGTGGGTACAGTATGTGAGAGAGAAGAAACTTACAGCTAAACACAAACACCCCAGAAATGTAAAAACAGCCCTCGTCACCAAGGGAAAGTCAGGGTCAGAAGGTTGTCACTAAGGGGTTAAAGCTCAGCTATTACATACAATTGTTTAATGCTCTGCGGTTACAAAACTGAAATTTCTATGGACATAATGTAAACTTTAAACTATAGAAATCCTCTCATTTTTAGAGATTACAACATTATTTGGAGAAATGGAGCTTCATTCATGGAAAGCTGGACTGATGAGGAAATTCAATTACCCAAACAGGACTTTATTTTAGGAATTGTTCTATAATTTATCAATGTCGTTTTCTTGGCCAAAATCAGGCATAAGCACAACAGAAAGCTACCTTCTCACTAGGTTTATTATCATTTACAAAGTATACAAAAGAAAAAAAACTGAATCCATCTGGGGACTCTTTACAAAGCAAAACAAAAAAAACAAAACACAAAACAAATGCTTAAAAAAAACACAATATATTCTTGGACAGTTTTCACAGAAAACAATTGTACAAGATCTGAGCAATCCCCAAACCCTGTGCTGTGAATGGATACAAAAGGTCCAAAATCCCCCCTAATACTGTAGACGTATTGTCAGCATGGAGAAGGTTTCCATTCAACTTGCTGTTGTAGATCTGCTTTGTGTTCATTGTTGGCAAATAGAAGCTTTGTATAATTAAGATGTCGCAGGGTTTGGATAATCTGATCCTTTGCACATCTCAAAAAGATCCTCAACATCATTAATACAGCTTGGCGTGTTCATTAAATAATCAAATCAATGTGCATGAGCAGAAAGGTCCTGGAACATGTGAAAGGTGTAGTGTATATCAGGCCGATGAGAGAGAGAAGAGGCAGCATCCAATGGACATTACACAAGACAGACAAATAGTGGTTATTTAAGATAATGGGGCAAAAATGATTGATTAGAAGAAAGGCGTCAAACAGGAAATGGATGAAGAGGGAGGAAAGATTGGACACAACCATATGCTTCATTACACCTCTCTCTTCAATAATATTCACCACTTCAACCCAAATTACCCCAAAAGCATTACATCCGTGCAATACCCCACAGTACAAATATTTATATACACCTCTTGGGGTATTCTGAACGGAATAAATAGAAACGCCAAGTTTGTTCCAGCTCCACAATCCGGAGCAAGGCTGCGCAAAATGTCACGTGGAATTGGTCTGAAGATCACTGGAGGCAAATAGTGTTGATCTGCACCGCTCCTTCCCCAAAACGAATCTGGGTAAAGGAAATATTTAGGGCCTCACAGAAGCCATATTTAAAAAAAAAAAGTCCTTAAGTGGTTTACTCGTTGCCCCTCCTGATAAGCGGTGCATTTAGAGTCTGCATCGGCAGACCGCAGGCTTTTAGGGCAGTGGTGGTCCATTGATGCCAGGGTGGTAAAAGGCACAGTTGTTTTCATACCGGCAGTTGCCCTTCATCATGAAATGCCGGCATACAGGACGGCCAGACATGTCTGCGGGAAAAAGGGGGAAAAAAAAAGGTTGAATACCACATTTTCTGCAGGGTAATAGAGGGAATACACCAATTCACCATAACTCTAATTATTAGGCTATGCTGTGGTGGTGAACAAGTCTCACGAACAAGTGAAGAGGATTGACTTACCGCCATGGCCATGTCCTCGGTGCTCTCCTCCATGCCCTCTATGTTCTCCGCCATGTCCTCTGTGTTCTCCATGCCCCCTGTGCTCTCCTCCATGACCCCTGTGTCCCCCTTCATGTCCCCTGTGTTCGTGTCCCCTGTGTTCCCCTCCGTGTCCCATGCCATGGGGTCCATTTCTTCCACCTCCAGGAGGTCCTCTGTCACCACCACGACCACCCCTTCCTCTGTAGCCCGGATCTCCACCTCGCCCTCCTCTGTTTCTGTGAAAGGGGGGTGGGGGAGGTCCTCTGTCTCCTCCTCTCATCCCACCTCCACCCCTCATGTTTTCATTAGGCGGGGGCTCCCAATAGCCATCACGCTGGGGTGGTGGGGGGCCCATCATACGGGGACCGCCAGGTGGCCCATGTGGTCCTGCAAAAAAATGACATGTGAATATACTATCCATCTCCTTCCCAAGCTTGATGATGAAATTCCTTCAAATAATGCTTTCTCCTCGGACACTGATTATTGGAGCGGTTTAAAGTCTTCTAAACCTGTATATTATTTCCCTAGTGATACAAACACTTGTCATTACTCTACTTAACAATCCTGTTACAACGTAATGACCATCCGTAGTCAGAAAGAACATGATCTTTACTAGAAGTTTATTTAAGATTTGTCTTATTAACCCATATTAATAAGGGTTAGTGGATGTATGGAATAGCCTGCCAGCAGAAGTGGTAGAAGTAAACACAGTCAAGGATTTTAAGCATGCGTGGGATAGACACAAGGCTATCCTAGCTATAAAACCGGGAACGGGGGACTAATAAAAGTACTCAAAAAAAAATTGGGCAGACTAGATGGACCGAATGGTTCTTATCTGCCGACACATTCTATGTTTCTATATATGAAGGGGAGCCACAGACACAAGCAATGATATGAGCTGGTGTAGCAGAGGAGTCTTTATTTGTTACCATAGAAGTAATATGATCACTCTTGCCAGTTATTTGACCATGCAAAGTAAGTACCTGGAAAGGGTCCAGCCGGCCCTGGAGGGGGATAATGCTGAGGTGGCGGCTGATGCTGTGGTGGTGGCTGCTGTTGTGGGTTTTTTGGAGCAGGAGGTGGAAAGCCATTAATGACTGGTACTGGTACCAGCAATCCTGGAGGAACTGAAAGAGATAATGCCATTGGTTAAAAATATGACCAGATTTCGAATACATCTCATGTTCTGTGCCGCTCCTCGCTAGCTAAAGATTCAAATCTCTGGACTAGCTTGCCCCATCCTGCAAACCAACACAGTGATACTTACTCGGCCCGGGTGGTGGCTGGTTCTGATTCTGTAAACTCCCGAGCAGCTGTTTTATCTTGTCTGAGAAATCTGGCTGCTTCATTAGATCTTCAGGTTTTGCATTATTACCCTGGGCCCCCTGCAAGAAAGAAGAAGACACAGTCTGAAAAGAGCACGCTTCAGTTCACTTTATTCTGCGGATTCACCCTACATGTTCCCAAACTGCTAAGCAACAAACTGAAACACACAACTCAGGGGTACAACATTATCATTTAATATGAAGCACTGCACAATGGCATTTCAGTAAGGATATGGGTGCGCCAGACTATGTAACAGGACAGGCTTCACCATTCACCATATGAAATGTAACCGTTAAGATATACACTACTGGAATGTGATGTGCACTACATGCACAGACTGTAAGCAGCAAAGCATCTCATTCTCACCATAATGGATGTCAAGATCTCCTGCATGGTTCCTGGCAGAGGGCTGGTTTGGGCCTTTGTATTTCCCATACTGCCCATCAAATTAGCAAGGACTGGAGGTAGTTTTGCACCTCCTGCCAGGTCTGGAGACAGTGATGCACCACTCTGGTCCATAGATTCAGGATAAACACCCTCGTCCATGGAGCATTCCTAAGACAAACAAACAGCCGTTAACCATAAACCAATAGTGAAGAGAGGACACACCAGACCTGCGTGCTTTTAATAGGCGCAATAACAGCAAATATGCCTCTTAAATGTAACGAGATAACAGTATTATAACATGAGGTTTCCCCCCGAAAAGCTCTGGCTAAATCCCCCTGCTGCTGATCCTTGAGTCTGGCTGTGTCCCAAGCCGTTACACCTAGTGCTCTTTGAAAAGTAATAGTTTTGGGATTGTTACTGGTTGCATTATAATGCTGTATAGTGAGGATTGTCCTTCTGCCATAAGATAACACAGGTCTAAGTAACAGGCTGTCAGTGGATTAGTTGTCGACAGGCTGTCAGTGATAAGACATCACAGACTTACCTCATCTAGTGGTATAAGCTTGGGTGGTGATGGTTCATATGGCTCCGGATCAGGCTCATGTGGAGTGTCAGGAACACTGTAGGGAGGGTTGTGACAAGTTATTCGCCTGTATTAAACATTTCACGGGACAATTAATCGTTAGAGGCTTTATAAAGCAGGTATCCATGCTGTGTGAACGTCACAAGATGCTCACCTCTCCTTAGATAGAAAGATCTCTTGCAGAATACCCATCTCCCGTTCTGCCTGGGTGTGTCTCTCTGTGCTGTTACTGCCCACTTGCACGAGGGCCCCTGTCAGGGAGATGAGTCGAGGGGGCACCCATGGGATGCTTTCCTCCATTGCGTCATGACTGAGTCGGCGAGAGTTTTGGAAAACCTGCCGATCCTTCAGCATCTCCTGCTTGGCAGCTTCACCAAAGTCCTTAATCTTATTTACATTAACTGTAGAAAGTAAAACAGGATTATGGGTAATTGCATATGGTTACAAAACACATAAACCAAATGTACATTAAAACAAACTCTGGAACAACAGGCATCTCTGACTTGAATGAAAACTCACCTCGCTCTGTCTCGTCCAACTCAAAGTAAAAGTATTCCCTAAGTCGAGACTCGTCTTGCCAGCTGACCGTTTTCCTCTTCTTTCCTTTCTTGGTTAGTAGAGGGACCTCTGCTTCAGCGGGTTTTGCGTCTGAAGGTGCTGGAGGGGGAGCGGAGGCTGCATGACGGAAGAAACCATGTCTGTCAGCACAAGGCATTTATAGAAGGAAGGAGTACAGACTGCATACTAGATACTAGATGACTTACTCTCCATGGGCTCTGGAACCTCAATGGCTGGAACAGGGGTTCCTGGTCTCTCCACATCCATGGCTTCTACTGGAGCTTCTGCCTCTGGTGAGGATGGTTTTGTGATATTGTTTGCATCACCGGGGGTCTTGCTATCAAACGGACTGGACTGTGGGGACAGAGGTCACAGGACATTAGCCACAACATGGTAGAAATGGTGGTTACAAAGCGCACTGTAGAGTTGTAGGGACTTCAACACCAACCTTGTTACTTGTGGGAGACACAGCCTTCTTTTTCTTTTTAATCTTCATTCCAGTAATGGGAGCAGAATTCAGCGCATCTAAAAATCCCAAACTTTCAATAGCTGCAGAGATACAACATCAATTTAAATACCTACTGAGTAATACCATATAAAACAAAATGGCTACTGAAAATATTGAAAAATGTGGCAAAACCTTGTACAAAATGTATCTACTTAAAAGAATACTGAATTATTTTTGAAGGAAGCAAGGGTTGAAAAACATGTCCCTAGAGTTTGGAGTAAACCCAACGTGTATCTTAATAGATTCCGCTCCGACTGATGAACCATAGCGCAAAGAGAGACCCTCGTTTTTGCATGGGGACCTACTTAAAGTACCCCGGCTGATCCCATGCAAAAAAGAGGGTCTCACTCTGTGCTAGCAGAGAGAGACATTTGCCGACCAGACGGCTTCCTATGGAAGCATGGCAGATGCCGGTCAGTGGATAAACTGGCGTGTACTATCAAAAGTACATGCCAGTTCATCCTCATACTAGGGGCCACTAACTTTTCACTTGTACTTCTATATTAGAAGCACAAGTGAAATATAAAACGTTTAGTGTCCCTTTTAAAAGAGCACATTAGAATTGCAGCCAACTTGGAGATGGGAATGTTACAAAAACTTTCTTTTCAATTAATACTAAAGAATCCAACTAGGAAAACTGTAACGAGGCGTTTTTCCCAAGCATGTCCTGGGGATGTTACGATTACCCATTTTTTCTACATTGGAAGGGTGAGCGACAGTCATATTGCAAGTATCATGTCTGTCTAACATGAGATATGTGCAAAGGGATTAAGCAAAGCAAGAGAAATCTGTAATGCAGAATTTGTACGTACGCTGTGCGGGGATGATCTTGACTTTGATCTCTTTGGTAGTATTTGGGGTAGTGTTGAGAGGTTTATATTTTTTCTCAGCAGGAGCAGCTTCAGTGGCTGTCGGAACAGAGCTGGAAGGAATAAAACATGAAAACGTGTTAAGAACTTTCTAGATAACTTATTGATGCATTTCAAACTTGCTAAGTTATCGCTGCATATAAGCTAAATCATGCAACCTGGAGGCACAGACGTAGAGGCTAACAAGCAAAACAACCTGTGTTCTCTGCTATACCAGTAAATGTGCTACATGGATGAAACTAGTCCATATTTTGTTTGAGCTACTGATTGTTACCTCTGTCTCTTCATTGGGACTGGTTTCAAGTATTTGTCAGATATCACTGGAATAACTGGAGGCTTCTTGATTGGGGCAAGAGATGGAGCTTCTACTTCAAGACCTAAAATTAAAAAAAAGTATTGAGAACAGACAAAAAGGAGGCATTTAAACAGGAGAAAAAAAAACAACTGGGGTAAGAGGTTGATAAGGAAGGAAGAGGCACAGTGATAAAACTGGGTCATATGGACCCTTTTGAACCAATCAAGATGTCTGTGAGACTGCATCGCGCTTTACTCACCAGTAGATCGAAACTTGGCATGGCTAGGGGCTGTAGTGCGCGGAGCTTTGGGCTTCTCCCGCTTCTTGTCTCCTTGATCATCTGCTTTCGATTCAATTTTGGCCTCAGGGCTCTTATCCGAGACAGGCGACCGGCCCTTTGGATCATCTCTTCTCTTTTTCTTGTCCTTCTCCTTTTCTGTGGAATCAAGCGAGAGAAAGGCTGTGTGAGTTAAGAAAATGGCAGAAACCTTTTAGCTACTCCGGGAAGAGAAGAGACTTTTAATTCACAAGTAAGTCTTGTACAACGGACAACCTAAGACAGTGGACAGAGTAACTCACCAGGAATTAGGATGTTGCTTTGGGATCTTATTACTGCCATCCAGTCACCTACCAAAATGGCAGCTAATTTCCGAAGCTCTGAAAGACAATTGAAAGCATTAGGCCTGGAGAAGTAGAACATGCTGAGACAGAATATACTCTTTCAAGGGGAAAAATAACAAAAAAAAGTAGAAGTTGGAGTCAGAGATACATGAAAAAAATGGCAAAAATAGACAACTTACCTTCATCCTCACTGGTTTTACTCAGCTGTTTCACAAGCTTGGCGGTATTGTTCTGAAAGGCAATGAACAAAGGAGGATGCGTTAGAAAATGACTTCTGTAGGATTTACATATGTTTAAGACTGGTGCTTACCACCTTACATCTTTGGCTAAAAGTAGGTTATACTAGGACAAAGGTAAAAATAATAATAAAGTCACCTGTTTGAGGTGGTCTACAGTTAGTGGTAGGTGCTGGAGCGTGAGGAGAATCTGATGCAGGAGTGGGCTGTTATTATTAGTCCGGGCATACGTCAGCCAGTTATTCAGCAGCTTGTATCCGCCAACACGGATAAACCTGCAGCGGTTGGAAAGAAATCAAATAAGTTACCTTATTTCTACATCTCGAAATACAGAAATACAATTTATACATTAAACAAAACAGACATCTGCAATTCCAAGGTCAACAGATCTTACCCCTAGTGTAATCTAAGTTATTAGAAAGATAATGTATACATTATAAATAGTTGAACATTGCCACGATTTATAACTCATTAAATCTTACCATTAAATTAATGTCACTATCAGTAACAATCAGGCTATATTCCTCTTTTCAAGACCTGAAAAGATTATGTCCTTTATTCATGAAAAGGGGAGTTGCAAAATTTGCCAAAACAGCAAAAAGTATTTCAAACTCTGCTACTTTGGCTTTAGATTTGTAATTTCCTCTTATATGAATAAAGCTCTATGTGTTATGATAATTCAAATTTCTGGGGTCTAACAAGCATAAAGAGGGCCAATTTATGGAAGGTTGTTTAAAAGAGGTAAAAACATGGAAGAAATGTAAGGTAATAGAATTTTACCAACCCTAATTTTATATATATAAAAAAATATAACTCACTTGGAAAGAGCATCAGGGGAATGTGTCTGGAGCACGATGTTCAGGTAAATACAGCGGCTCACCAACTTTCGAGACTCTTTCATTAAGCTGATCAAGTTAATCAAAAGTAGAGACGTGCCAGAGAAAGAAAGGATTGGAGGGAACAAAAAAACCACAAGTTAGAGACGGGTTGCAACACTGAAAAACTAGCACACATCTAATGTCACCATTCAAATCATTCTGTATTCAGAGCAATGGAGCTGACAACATTCAGAAAATGTATACAATACAGTTTACAGACTTACTTAAAAATCTTTGTCATTCCTTCAGGAGCCTTCACTTGACCTTCTGGTCCTAAGATACTATCCAGCCCCTTTAGGAGTTCACACGGGTCTATTGGTCCTGACCCCATGATAATATGAAAGGATCCTGCTAGGAATGATTAGAGAAATATGTTAGCAGATTAATCTATATCAAACAAACATGTAACATTTGTAGATTTCAAGGAGTCGGGGGGGGGGGGGGGGGGGGGGGTGATTTGTTGAACTGTGCAAAGTGAGGACCACAAAGGGCTGTGAAAGGAGGCCAAGTAGGACTTAAGTAAAAACTCAAACCACAGACCAAAATGAATCTGAGGAAAAATAAAAACATTGGATTCAAAATATCCTAATTTAACAAACAATTTAAAAATAAATTAGACAGGATGAATGATACAATTACAAAGTGTGGCAGAGTGTAGGAGAGTACTACATTTATTCAGCGTTGTCAGGGCACTGGTGGTGTGAGAAACTGCAGTAGGCCGGTACAGCAACACAGGTCTCATGCGGACTGTTACCTTGACACTAAATGCTGAGAATCTGTCTGGTTTGAGTTTGTGGTTTACAGGATCCTGGCACAGAGTTTTGGAATTTCAAGCATTGTTTTAATATACAGATATCAGGGTGAAATATACAATTAACACTCTCCATACAAAATGTATTGTTCAATTGAATGGTACAACCAGAACTTGGAACTCTGTTGTAGATTGTGGGCAACGCGGGTTTATTATGGGCTTGGAATTAATAAAGCTGCAGAGAAGGGTAGAAGTGTTATGTTTGTTGTTGTATTTGTTTTGAAGATCTGAGGTGTAAAGTATATGAAGTTTTTCATCTTTAATCCTGCTTGCAGAGTTCATTTAGAGTTCGACTTGCAATAAGGATTGCCTGAGAAAATAGGATCACAATAGAGCATTTAATCCCCCCACCTCAGTCTTTCCATTTGAGTCAAACTGACAGCATCACAAAGAAAAACATGGAGGTTTCAGCAGACAAAACGATCCGTCAGCTCCTTGCCCACATGGGAGTAAGAACAGAGGCAAGAGTGTGTATGTGCTGCCAGCCCTCCTTACCAATGCCCTAGCAGAGAGAGACATGAGACACAGCATAGTCCCACCCCTGGAACCAGTGACACATAGACAATGTGTGTCTTTGATGAGGAGAAGATTCCTCAGACTGACACAGTGACAACTGGTCTTTTAGTACTTTTAATACACAGCCTGCTCTATTGCGCAGCTCACAATACATACCGCGCATGCTCTCTGTCCATCACGCAGATCACAATACATACAGCCGGTGCCCTCTGTCCATCAAGATCACAATACATACCGCGCATGCTCTCTGTCCATCACGCAGATCACAATACATACAGCCGGTGCCCTCTGTCCATCAAGATCACAATACATACCGCGCATGCTCTCTGTCCATCACGCAGATCACAATACATACAGCCGGTGCCCTCTGTCCATCAAGATCACAATACATACCGCGCATGCTCTCTGTCCATCACGCAGATCACAATACATACAGCCGGTGCCCTCTGTCCATCAAGATCACAATACATACCGCGCATGCTCTCTGTCCATCACGCAGATCACAATACATACAGCCGGTGCCCTCTGTCCATCAAGATCACAATACATACCGCGCATGCTCTCTGTCCATCACGCAGATCACAATACATACAGCCGGTGCCCTCTGTCCATCACACAAATCACAATACATACAGCCGGTGCCCTCTGTCCATCAAGATCACAATACATACCGCGCATGCCCTCTGTCCATCAAGATCACAATACATACCGCGCATGCCCTCTGTCCATCAAGATCACAATACATACCGCGCATGCCCTCTGTCCATCAAGATCACAGTACATACAGCCCATGCACTCTGTCCATGAAGAAGATCACAGTACATACAGCCCATGCACCCTGTCCATGAAGAAGATCACAGTACATACAGCCCATGCACCCTGTACATGAAGAAGATCACAATACATACAGCCGGTGCCCTCTGTCCATCAAGATCACAATACATACAGCCCGTGCCCTCTGTCCATTGCGGTCACAATAAATACAGCCCATGCCCTCTGTCCGTCAAGCTCACAATACATACAGCCCGTGCCCTCTGTCCGTCAAGCTCACAATACATACAGCGCATGCCCTGTCCATCAAGAAGATCACAATACATACAGCCCATGCACCCTGTACATCAAGCTCACAATACATACAGCCCGTGCCCTCTGTCTGTCAAGATCACAGTACATACAGCCCATGCACCCTGTACATCAAGAAGATCCCACACTTGCAATACATACAGCGCATGCCATCTGTCCATCAAACAGATCACAATACATATAGTGCATAACCTCTGTCCATTACGCAGATTACAATACATACAACAGTGCATGCACTCTGTCCATCGCACAGATGAAAATACATACAGTGCATGCCCTGTCCATCAACCAAGTCACAATACACACCACGCATGCCCTCTCTCCATCAAGCGTATCACAATACACACCACGTATGCCCTCTCTCCATCAAGCGTATCACAATACACACCACGCATGCCCTCTCTCCATCAAGCGGATCACAATACACACCACGCATGCCCTCTCTCCATCAAGCGGATCACAATACATACAGTGCATGCACTCTGTCCATTTGAACAATGGCTAGGCCATCCAGTCACAAACAAAAACATGGTACTTCTGTACAATAAACATTGAATGTCTAAAAAAATAAAATAAAAAGCACTCTTGTAGAGCTTATATCTGGTCAAAGCCTGCTATTAGGCCTTCAGTAAAATACATACATATCAGGCTTATTTTAGCATGTCCACCCTGTTAAAATCAAACTGCATTAACCAGTACAGTGACAGGGGAAGTAATTCTGCAGCATCGATTTTCCTGAGAACCAAATGGTTAAATAGAAAGGTGTTTCCTAAATAAGTCATAAGTTAAAAGCAAGTTCAAAGTTTCCATCGTTTGGCATTCGGTCGGAGTTAGGAATTATAGATGCTCGTAATATTGCGTGTAGTGCGCATACGTGACGTATTTATACACGATTACATGATGAACATCAGCTGAGTAAGTGAGCTTTTGGCATTCAAACCAAAGATATGTTTTTATGCACACATTGTAGACCGGACTTACACAAAACAACATACATGCATTGGGTTGTGTGCCACAGAAGCATGGGTATCAGTTTGTATTATGCTGCCAGGATGTGATATGTACAAAAACACAATATATAAAATGGATATAGTTACAGAATATGTGGGTTCTTGCTTACCAGCCCACGAGCATGTGTGTGGAGGTGCCAGGTCTGTATAACAGCAATATTATCCTCTATGTAATCGCTTACACAAATCAGACAGTTGCTTACTTGTGCAAAGGCCACTCACACTGAATACTAGTCAGTGGCTCTCGAACAGTGGGGAAAAAAACTGGACAAAGCCTTTAAATTGGTCCATATCATGCTGCAGTAATTTAAAAGGTTAATAACTATGATAAAATCTGGAATGTGAATGACAAAGGGCAAAGACATAATGGTGTTACCCAAAACGTTTCCATTATACAAACATTTGAGGCAAGTAAAATTTAAAAAGATTTTGAAAAATAAAAAAAAGACGACGTTATAAGACGAACGCAAATGAGAAATCAGTCAACAATATTATTAAACGAAGTTCGGAAAACTAGTACTGGAGAAATGCAGAGCTCACAAGACACTGGCTGGGGTCAGGAAACATTCATTTGAGGTGTCAAATTACAACGCACTCTAGCCCTACAGTCAGTCACGCACACAATCATCCACTTTCAAATGTACGTCACATGCTGACAGTTCACAACCAAGATTTGCTCTGGAAATATTTTTATATTGTAAAACTGTGAAGTGGTTTTACTTGAACAGTTTGAATCAAACTTAAGATGATTCAGGATCACACACAATATATATTGTTCACTCAGGAGTAAAAAAAGATTAAAAATACAGACAAAAAATAATAATAATACAGGCTCAAACGTAAAGAAAAAACCCCCAAAACACACAAATTATCAAAAGTGGAGGAAAAATAAAATGGAAAAGGTTTATCAAATATCTTAATTTATAATGAAATAATTTTGTTAATATGTAGATTTGAAATGTTGTAATTTAAAGAGGTTTAGAAAGTATATTAAATTATGAACATAAAAAAATAGCAGGAATTGTCTAAAACCTCTAACGAGGGTTTTTCTGATAAAACGTCTAACAAAAAAATGTGAACAAAAAAAAATACTGATTAACTTTTGTTTACAATACACAATAAAAAATATTCTACGGGGTCTTGTAATTGCAAAGTTTAAAATGGAATAATAAGATATATTAAGAAATTCCAAAGTACAGTATGAAAAAAATCTCCCAAATAAAATGTTAAATTAAGTGGTTACATTTTATATAAGCATGAATACAAGCCATAGTAAATCAGACATGTAATTTGGAATTTGCTAAAAACTTTGTATTAAGTTTTTTTTATTTTTTATAATTAGTTATAAATGTTATATCCAATCAAGTGTGTATATAAAAAGCGCATTTTAACAAAAATTGAATTCTAGCTTTACGATGATAGCACATTAAGTATTTCATTGGCCACAAAGGGAGTAATATTTGAAACGAACACTAGGTAAGAAGTGTAATATGGCCTCATTAAACCCTTGCTTGTACAGTCTTGCCTCTCTCATCCCTCCCCCTTCCCTCATGACATTTGGTTCAGTAGTCTGGATGAGCTTTGAAACCAGATGTATGAAACAGAGGAAGGTGTCAGCACAACACGCCCAGTCCTATGCAGTGCCTCATCTTTGTCAGTGCTGAAAACAAAGGAGGAGGAGTAAAAGAAGCCATTTTGGAGCAGGAATGTGGTAGAGTAAAACAACAAGCGAGGCAGCCATTTTGGAGAGATTATATCTATACGCAGATACATAAAAATTGAAAATGTCCTGTATAGAAATCTAACAGGATTTAACAGTCTCCTGCGCTCCCATCCTGAAGTAAAAATACATTGTGTATATATATATATATATATATAAATAAAAAAGTTACATGAAACAACTATCAACAATGTCATTCTCACCACATACACACATCTAAAAAATTAAAATATATGGCTAATCGGTATCTATTAAAATTTTTAAAATAATTTGTGTTGTGGCAAATTAAATTAAGACGAAATGGGAATTATGAAATGCCAAGCATGGTTAAAACATTTTCTTTTAGTTAAGAAAAAGAACATGAATAAGCATTAAGTGTAAACAGGAAATGTTACAAAAATCAAACTCAGACACAATATATAAAAAAAATGATATCAGTCTGGTATAAGCATCCTCCATTTAAAAAAAAAAAGCTAATTCTGCAAGGGCACAGCTCAATTGGGCTAAACAAAAAGAGGCAATCTTTATTGATAGATTGCATGCAATCCCCCTAGGTATTTTCAGAGAGAAGTGAAAATACAGGACGCCACTGCTGTGTAAACAATTTATTCCTTGAGGAACCTCAAAATGACAATTACTGCAGTAATGGGGATGTAGAGAAAAAAAAATAAAAAATTAAGCAGTGGGGGAATAGAAAAAAAACAAAAATTAAAAATATCCAAATAAATTTGCCAGAGATCAAATCCTCCCTGATCTTCTCTGCTTCCCTTACCACGATATATACATCCTCCTCCTCGTTCACAAAATACTTCAGCCATTCCTGGATGTTCGTTCATAAGATTGCTGTAGATTATGCATCTCGACTCCCTGCAATCTTTATGTACAGATTGCTCATGGTTCTCATCTATAGGCTGGTTCCTGTACATAGAAACTAAAATGTGTCCCAAAAAGCTCAGTTCATCCACCAAATACACTTTAAAGTCAAGGAGTGCTGTCTCCCACACAGAGATTGAGCGTTCGCTTTATGACAAAAGACCCCCAACGCCATCTCTGATATGGGAGCTCATTATCCTACATGCCCCCCCCCCCCCAAAAAGAAATGTATCAAGTCCTCCTTCTCTCAATTCAATTTAACCTTCGAACCCTACGTATGATCATCGGCTATTGCAAGAGGATCTCAACAGATCCCCTTTTCAAGACAACGGTTGCATATATGAGGATAGAGCACACACACATGCCAAAAGGGACATGTTTTTCCTGTTTTTGGTGGAGTGTAAAATTTACTTCTCTGCAGCTTTAGTCTGTCCTTGATTTAATAACACTGTGCCAGGAAATTACTAATTTTGTTTTTTTTTTTCTCTTTTAGTCCAAGATGATTGGGATGGACAGAAAAATAAAATTCACTTGCTGGGATGTTAGAAAATTAACTGAACCCATTATGAGGTTTTTTTTCTTTTTTAGGAAGGTGGGAAAAGGATTTAAGGTAGAAAAAAAAAATATATATAAAAAGTTTTTGCCCCCAAGGTTGGTTCAATAACACTTACTATCCAAAATTCTCCTTCAGCGCTTCGTACGTAGGAATTGGGCTAAAAATTGGAAGAGAAATAGAGAAAGGGGGGTGGGGGGAGAGGAAGGTGGGGGGGTGGGCCAAGAACTATATATATATCCTCTTTAAAGGCGGCCAACGTGACTCAGCTCTATGACCACACAAAAAAGGCATCGGGTGCCATCTTAGAAAAGGGCGTATTCCACTTCAACAATGGTGGAAGGTCCAATATATCCTATATTGAAGGTTGTTCAATGATAAATGGCAGTTTATCCTTTAGAGTTGAGCACTATACGAAATCTAATTTAAGAGGATATAGGTATCTTTCCATGGAAAGATGTCGTTTTATTATTGTTATTTAGCACCACCAATTATCGTTATGCTAAGATCATAGACTCCCTCGTTGCTTCAGGGAGGAATATTTGTTCTATAAAAACAAAAACAAAAATTAGATATAATAGATATATAAAGGTGAGGGAGGAAGTGTACAGAAGGTGTGTAAAGAGGCTTCCTTTGTGATCTTCAAGTTTCGTCCGAAAAAAAAAATATGTAAACCCCGGGATGCTTCGTGGGTCTTTGGTTATTAATCTTAACTATTGTCCAGGGACTGTGGCGCCGTCCAATGCCCAAGATATTCACACAGGCAGCCAAGACCTGAGGGATAAAAGAGGTTAACACACCGTCAGTACATGAAATACAACGAATATATTATTTAAAAGGTGTGGGGGAGGGGATAACGGCGGCAAGGAGAGGGGAAGCGTAAACAATAACGACATATTGGGGTCAACAGAAATGGGAGGGAGGGGGGAAACCCGAACTAGCACAGAGCCAACCGTACATACCTGACGACGAAGCCTGGAATGGCGGACGCGCCGAGAAGCTCGGCCTTTATAGTTTTGCTTACGTCACTGCGGGGGTGAAGCGCGAGAGCTGGAACCTGAGCAATGAGTGGCGGAAAGGGGCAGGCAGATGCCGAGGCAAGGCTAGCAACCAGTGTCGTCAGAATCTCCCGACCAATGGCTGTCGAGCATGCCAGCTGGCGCATGCGCTTACAGGCTTCCTCGTCGTTTCAACGGTTTTTCCCCTCAGAAAATGGGAGAAAAATGAAGCGACCACGATGAGTAGTGATACTAATTACCCGGGCCCAAGCGCGCATTGCAGGGCTTGGAAGAGTGGAAAAACTGGGTAATGGCGCTGCAAGTTTACGCCCTGCCGTAACGTGTGTCAACGCCCTCCTGTGACGTTGCCAACGAACCATGTCACGTGGGAGAATAATTGCGTTTTTTTTCCAGATGGTCGATTTTTTTTTTCACTTCCTGAACAAACTTTATTAGCAACCGTGACGTAATATATAGTTTTTTTTTTATTAAATAAAGATTTATTCACAACCCCGGTTTAGGTTGTCTGCTAAATTTACATGTGCTACCTAAAGCCATGTTTACTCTTGTGCACCAGCCACACAGCTGACTTAGCATGATGTGCATTGTAGTCCATAACAGCTGACATTATATACATGTGCTTGATTTTACTGTGTTTTTTGTCCACGTTCATAAAGTTTTTTGAGAGGAAAAAAAAAAAACTAGAACTTTCTGATTGGTGCGCGAGTTGGTGACGTCGAGCGCGCGGCTGTATCCTCTCTGTTCCTCTCCTCTGCCAAGATGGCGGCCTCCTGTGGCAGGTTGCTCCTGGCTGGGATTAGAGGAGGTTTGACGAGCAAGGTAACAGGGGGTAATTGATGGAGGGCAGGCGGCCCTCACAGGGACTGCAGTAGGTTAAAGGCATACATGCCTAATTCATGCAGTAACAATGTGAGGATGAAACGTGACAGGGAGGTCTAACCTTCAGCATTGCAGCTCTTGTGTACTATATTGCTCTTTGGACTGGCTGGGCATGGTAGAAAACCTAATGCAAAAGAACTACATGCTAAAGGTTAACCATTTGGTTGGCTGAGAGTCATGAGGAACGTAGTCACCAGCTGTTTGATTGTTCAGTATTAGTAAGCATTAATAGTTGTCCTTTCTAGTCTGCTCACTACGAAATCTCAAACATATTTACAATCCAGGGTCCCATTGTGTACTTCCGAAGTATATTGTGGTATATGTATAGATTTTACTATGATAAATACAAAAAAATCTATTTAAATGTCATTATGTGAAGCAAACCTTGATTTCTAATTATTTATTCTAGTGAATTCCTCTCCTCTCTTTTTATTTAGAAAATCCTTTCTGGTTTTTGTACTTTTGTAAAAGCACTATTTTTAGACACTTGTAAATATACACATTACTAATATCTATGTACAAATGTTAAAATGGGAATCATTTTAATGACTTTCTCTGTATAAAAAATATCACTCTAGTTTACCATGTCAATTCGACTGTCTGGGATTGTTAAATTGTGCACAGTATTTTGCACTGACGGGACCTGACTCTTAAAGCTACAGTTAATGAGTACCTCACCCTCCCCCGTCCAAAATATATTGCATTTCTTTCTCTCCTTATAGGTCCATGTCACCCCACTGTCTGCCACAATTCGCCCGCTCACCACACAGTCTGACCCTTTTGATACAGCCTCCAAATATAAAGATCAGCCATGGGAGTACCTCACAAGTGAAGGTAAGGGTGCTTAATACGTAGGCTTGGTGTCTGCTGGTTCCTTTCTGCCATTCAGAGAGTCTTCGATTCATAACTGATGTTTTTAACACATTGTGTTTGTGATTACTACAGCAGTGGGGTCTGATCTCTGTAACTCTATGTGGAATGTTTTCTGGGTATATTGACTGGGCATTCTGTATCCACTCTAAATGCTGACATGAATTTAGGAATAAATGTCACTTTTTAAAGAAGGCCAGTGAAACAAATTCCAGCAGAAAGAAACGTTGACTGGTGCCAACCATTCATCGTCCAGTTTCCTGCCCCCCCCCCCTACCCAGTAGTTACCGACGTGGGGGTTGTGAAGTTAGATTTGTTTATTTGTCTACATCTCTCATTCTCAGAGTACTTGGAGCGTTACGGTAAGAAGACTGTCTGGGCCAATTACAGGCGCAACCACAAGGGACCCATCCCACCACAGAAAACCCGCAAAACATGCATTGTGAGTAGAGGGAATTAACTAGGGGGGGGGTATAAGCTGGGTTAGGTACCAGAAGGGGGGTGCCATTGCTGGTCTGTGTCTGGGGAAAAAAATAAATAAACCTTGAGTAATGCTCGCTACTGGCATGGAAAGGGTTTATGAATTATACAGGGGGTTGAACTACAAATAATCATACTTCTATTTTTTTGACAGCGAGGAGGGAAAGTCTCCGGAAACCCCTGTCCAATCTGCAGGGACCAGAAGCTGGGTGTGGATTACAGGGTGAGTAGAGACTTGATCAAGTTACGTAAATACAGTTTGGGGTTATTCATAAGTAATATCTAAGGGAATATTTTACATATGGAGCAGTCACCATAGCAACATTCCTGCGGATTAGACCACGTTTAGAACTTCTTAATTACACCGGGGGTTATTTGGCTGCGGAATTAACAGGATGGACGCTGTCTATTTTTCTCCTCACAGAATGTGAACTTGCTGCAGCAGTTTATATGTCCACATACAGGCATGGTGTATGATCCTAGCAAGACCGGTATGTTTCCTGCAGTGAGACCAATACATTCACATCTCTGTAACGGCCCCATGCATGGCAGTGATGCTTACAGCTTCTCTGTTCATTCCTAACAGGTGTGTGCATGAAGCAACAGAAGATCCTCGTGAAAGCGATCACAGAAGCCCAGGATCATGGTAATCTTGCACCCTACCAATGTCTTATGATTTCATGTAGTCATTTTTGTAACTCTGCCACTTTGACTTTAAAGGACAAGTGTTGGTAAAAAATATGCAGTTCTGTTTTTAATTGAATTATTGCGTCAGGTTTATTAATTTTATATAGAAATGCTTTAATAAAAGAATACAAATAAAGCACCTTATGGAGATCTCTTAGCTCCTTATGGCTTTATCAGGCAGACATGTTTAGAATCTTGGGTAAGATCTTCATTCATCTGACCTTATATTCTAAACAAGATGTCTGCCGGCTGTTAGGTATTTTATTTCGATTTTTCATTAAAGCATTTCTATTTTAAATGCCTACAATTAATGCAACCTGTAAATTAAACAGGACTTAATTTTCTGCTAACAGTTGTTCTTTAAGGTTGAAATTTCCTTGTCAATTACCTGCAATTCCAACATCCTCTATGATAAAGTTGAAGTGTCTCTGCGTCCAGTCCCTGTGTCCGTGGGATTGCGCTACTGCGCATGTGCCCCACGCACAGCCGTTGGGACTTGGAGCGCAGAGACTTCGGTCAGAACAGGTGTTCTGACAGATTTCTCGAGCAAATTCTCCTGCGCAATCGCAGGAGAATTTACTCATTGCGCATGCGCACAAAGTTACAGCTGATCATTCAGCGGTAACTTTGTAAAGACTACGCATGCGCGAGTGGAGTGACGCTACCCACCTCCCACCCCCTTCACACCACACTAAGGGGGTAAGTAAAACGGGAGGGGGAGGGGAAAGAGAGAAAGACATAAGGGGGCAACATAGGGGCAAGCACCCTGGCGAGTGGGAGCCTTGAAGGCTGCCTCATCTTGATGGGAGTTGTGATCCCATCAATAATACAGCAGGAGGATCACAGCTCCCATCAAGATGAGGCAGCCCTCACAGGGTGATTGCCCCTATGTTGCCCCCCCACATATGTTCTAGCGCCCGTTAATTTAACGGGTTTAAGGTCTAGTTTATGAATAAAGCCCCTTCGAATGTGTCTGTAGATAACCATGGAACCTGGCATACATATATATACACCACGATCTCTCCCCTCTCTTAGGTTTACTTTCTGTCATATTGCCCCATATCACGCTGTCTCATGAAGATTTTGTGAATACCCATGGGGCAGTCACCCACACACCTCCTTATCCCTCGGAGGGTCCCTGGTACACATGGTATGAATGGCAGGAGCCCCCAGAGAAGGAGATGAAGCTGTTACGGAAGCTGTACAGGCCTTACCTGAAAGAGCTGGGGGCCGGGAGATAAAGATGGAAACCATTGACTGTCATCACATGTGTAAACTTAATAAAGCTATTTACAGATTCTGGAGTATAAGCAGGGATGGTTCATAGAACATCATTAAATTGTCCACCGTGAACAATGTAGCAGTATAAATTCTCCCTCCACATTAGCCAATCTAACAGGCTCCTGTCTGTATGGATCAGTGGTCTGGCAGGTTCCTCCACACAGCGCTGGCTTTATAGTGATTATTCCCAACATCTAGACTGTATGAATCAATCAGTATAGGGCACAGACTGCTTCAATAAAATATTGACAATGAAATTAAGACACTGAAACAAACAAATACACAAAAATGGAAATGTTTATATACAGGAGCTGTACAGAGCAGTGTAATGTTTGCGGCATAGAGAAGGCTGGGTCCAGATCAGCCATTGAGTCCTGAAATAGAAAGGGTAAGATAAGGATCATATATATCCCAGCAAAACACTCACAGACGCAATGGGGGGTTGTATATAAAAAATAAACTGCATTCTGGGGCAAATGGAACCAGAAGGAAATGCCCATGGTGACTGGACCACTTTTAGATCTGTGCCCCTGAATTGATGGTTATAAATCAGTGCATCTTATACTTGTCCTCAATGACCCCCAACAGTCCAGGATTACCCAGTTGTGCTTAAATAAGAATATGTACAACATCTGGTGTGGTTCCTTAACACTTAGGGAACCATACCAGATGTTAACCAGTTGTTCAAATAAAAATACATATAATGCTTAGATTTGTGACCATTGGGGATGCTTGAGGACAGTTATAAGAAGCACTGTTATAAATAACCCCCCCCCCCTGACTTTCAAGAAAGGAGGTCCATGAAAAGGTCATTCATTTCATCAGCACCATGTTATAGACCTGCTTACTTATGTAAGGGATTATCATTTTTGTTTTTTTGTTGTTTCGCGTCAGGTATTCTCTCACACTCTATCTTCTGAACGGTCTTCGTGTGTTTCCCAAATTAGTCCCCAGAGGCCACTTCTAGTGTAGAATTAACAGATCATCCTCACAAATAACTAATCTCTAAATCCCCAGCCAGGGCCATCCTTGAGGATGGGTTTGATAAGCGCTGGTTTTACAAATCACAAAAAATTACAATGAACTCAGACTATTTACACAGGACAATGTGTCATTTTACCATTGAAAACTTTCATTATATAAATTAATGGCTTTAAAATCAGGGTGAAACCAGGAAATGTTATATTGAGACAAAATCCAAAGTAAATACTCTGAAAAACCAGTGCTACATGTGTCTGGCACTCCCCTGCTCACACGGAAGGACGAGTTGGGGGTGTAAGGCAGGTTTGGAAAAAGGGACTATCATCCGTATATCATTTATACTGTGAACGTAGAGAATGTAATGATGTATATATTGTGTTATTTTATGCATTTGCTGCTATTCGGCTAAGAGATCCATGTGTTGTAGAGGTGTTTGTGGAGTCCCCTGCTTATGACATCACCTTGCGTCTTGATATGTAAATTACTAAGCAAGCAAGGTGATGTGCAATTCACACAATGTATAGACCATTTGTCATTTTCCATATTCACAGTAGGATCAATGTTTAGGTGAACAAGTCCATTAAAGAGTCGATCTGATCTTTGGTTATGGGCAGACAGGTTCTTATCTACTGGCTCCGTCTGGTTACAGGATTTCTTTTTGTTATGGGTTAACCTGCTGGTGGCTTTGTTAGATGGAATATTTGATTGGTGGGGATGAGGCAGCACAGCATGGGGCAGGAATAGGAGCAAGGACAGATTAGAGGCCCATAGTGATTACTATTGTCTAATAATCCTGACACTAACCTCCCTTCCCCCATACTGGAGGGAAATATCCTGAAAGTCAGGTTTATATTCACCTGGAGCCTTTGACATGTGCACAGGATTCTATGGGCTTTATTTATCAAAAAGGGAATTTCAAACTTATGTTTAATTGAAAGATTGCATCAAATGCAGGCATTTTAAATACACGTTTTAATGAAAGAACACAAAGTAGCTTACGTATCAGGACAGACAAGGTTTTTAGAATCTTTGCACTGTATAGCTCTATCAGGGGGCGGACGTGTTGTTTAGAATCTTTGCTCTATATAGCTCTATCAGGGGGCAGACATGTTTAGAATCTTTGCTCTGTATAGCTCTATCGGGGCAGACATGTTGTTTAGAATCTTTGCACTGTATAGCTATCAGGGAGCGGACATGTTGTTTAGAATCTTTGCTCTATATAGCTCTATCAGGGGGCAGACATGTTTAGAATCTTTGCTCTGTATAGCTCTATCAGGGGGCGGACATGCTGTTTAGAATCTTTGCTCTGTATAGCTCTTTCAGGGGGCAGACATGTTGTTTAGGATCTTTGCTTTGTATAGCTCTTTCAGGGGGCGGACATGTTGTTTAGGATCTTTGCTTTGTATAGCTCTTTCAGGGGGCGGACATGTTGTTTAGAATCTTTGCTCTGTATAGCTCTGTCAGGGGGTGGACATGTTTAGAATCTTTGCTCTGTATAGCTCTATCAGGGGGCGGACATGTTTAGAATCTTTGCTCTGTATAGCTCTATCAGGGGGCGGACATGTTTAGAATCTTGGGTCAGATGTAGGAAGATGTCTGCTCCCTGTTAAAGCTACACCAACAGAGAGAGCTCAATCAGGTGTTTTATTTGTATTCTTTAATTAAAGCATTTCTATTTAAAATGTTTACACTTGATAGTGAATAGTTTTAATTAAACAGAACTTTTTTTGTTGTCCATAAGGCCAAAGTAGCCCAGTTGGGGGAAAAAAAAAATCTGCTACTTTGGCCTTAAGTTTGAAATGTCCTCTTCCATGAAGAAACCCCAGAGGATTCTGGGTAAACCTGGTCACTCTCAGAGGTCTTGGCTGCACAGTGAGGGACAGAGGCCCCTGTGTATTTATAAACCCCTTCCGACGGAACGTACCCTCAGCCCAGCTCTTCTTTGCTTTTTCCAGCCTGTCTTGGCATCTTCTTGCTGGTTGGGTCCTCCAGCTCCCGAGACTTGTAATAATGTGGAGCCACCTCCAGCAGCCACGTGCTATCAATCTCTATGATCTAAATACAGAGACCACAGTCACATGATGACATCATGAGTAACACTTCCCACGCAGGAGATCCACTTAACTCAGAAACCAGTTTGAAATGAAAACTACAATCTAGGCAAGTGATTAGAAACGACATTACCCATAATTCTCAGGGAGCCTTAAGACAGGCAGAATCATGGGATATGTAGTTCCCAAACATCTGCAGTGCCAAGGGTAGCCATCACTGAATTTGGACCCATTTCCCCTTAGTAAAGTAGATGATTAGTTTTAATAAATCCATCGGTTCTCACCTGTCTCATGTACTCCTTGGTGGTAAACACTAGCTCATGGTATATAACCCAGCGGGGTTGTTCCTCGTGCAGGCTGCTGTTGGGGTGGATATATACACCCTGCTGCTGTTTCACTGTCTTGTACCCGCTGCGGGTGAGTCGGGCGGTGTGATAAAAATACCCGGCGGTAACAGACTGTAACAGAGAGAAGGGGAGAGAGGGTGAAACTGGATCCAGGATAATATAGAAACATCAACTGTGTTACTGGCAGAGAAGAACCATTCAGCCCAACTTTCTGATGCGTTTCATTAGTCCCTGGCTTTATCTTATATCTAGGATAGCCTTATACCTATCCCACGCATGCTTAAACTCCGTCACTGTATTAACATCTACCACTTCTACTGGAAGACTATTCCATGCATCCACTACCCTCTCAGTAATGTAATACTTTCATTAGTCCCTGGTCTTATCTTATATCTAGGATAGCCTTATACCTATCCCATGCATGCTTAAACTCCTTCACTGTATTAACCTCTACCACTTCTACTGGAAGACTATTCCATACATCCACTACCCTCTCAGTAATGTAATACTTTCATTAGTCCCTGGTCTTATCTTATATCTAGGATAGCCTTATACCTATCCCATGCATGCTTAAACTCCTTCACTGTATTAACCTCTACCACTTCTACTGGAAGACTATTCCATACGTCCACTACTCTCTCAGTAAAGTAATACTTTCATTAGTCCCCGGCCTTATCTTATATCTAGGATAGCCTTATACCTATCCCATGCATGCTTAAACTCCTTCACTGTATTAACCTCTACCACTTCTACTGGAAGACTATTCCATACATCCACTACCCTCTCAGTAATGTAATACTTTCATTAGTCCCTGGTCTTATCTTATATCTAGGATAGCCTTATACCTATCCCATGCATGCTTAAACTCCTTCACTGTATTAACCTCTACCACTTCTACTGGAAGACTATTCCATGCATCCACTACCCTCTCAGTAATGTAGTACTTTCATTAGTCCCTGGCCTTATCTTATATCTAGGATAGCCTTATACCTATCCCACGCATGCTTAAACTCCTTCACTGTATTAACCTCTACCACTTCTACTGGAAGACTATTCCATGCATCCACTACCCTCTCAGTAATGTAATACTTTCATTAGTCCCTGGCCTTATCTTATATCTAGGATAGCCTTATACCTATCCCACGCATGCTTAAACTCCTTCACTGTATTAACCTCTACCACTTCTACTGGAAGACTATTCCATGCATCCACTACCCTCTCAGTAATGTAATACTTTCATTAGTCCCTGGCCTTATCTTATATCTAGGATAGCCTTATACCTATCCCACGCATGCTTAAACTGCTTCACTGTATTACCCTCTACCACTTCTACTGGAAGGCTATTCCATACATCCACTACCCTCTCAGTAAAGTAATACTTCCTGATATTACATTAAATCGTTGCCCCTCTAATTTCAGACTATGTCCTCTAGTTGTGGTAGTTTTTCTTCATTTAAATATACTCTTTTCCTTTACTGTGTTGATTCCGTTTATGTATTTAAATGTGTTTATACCATAGCCCCCCCCCCCCCCTTGTCATCATGGAAAGAGGCGCGGCTTTACCTTGCGTACGGGCGCACTGTCCCCCTCGCACGATGTCAGCTCAATCTCAATCCGTGCCATGAGTCCCTCCAGCTGCTCACGGACGTCACGGGCCCGGCGCAGGGAACGAGCCTGGATAAAGTTCTCATAGCACCACTGCAGAGAGTAACCGCTTTCTACCCACTGCAAGGAGAAAAACCAGGGAGAGGTGAGCAACCGACCAGGAAGAGCAGGACAGGGGCATGCTGGGAAATATTACAGACTAAACATGTTCTGGGCACAAGTTACTTCTTTAAAGGGTCTGTCTGGTGCCAAAAATGCATCTTCCAAATATTAATGCAAATTAATGTGCTTTCAAAGTAGTTTAAAATATAAAATACCTACAGTTAGATGAAATTGGGAAATTACAGCAGTTTGCAAGAAACCAAGACTGCCCACACTAGCGGAGTACAAGTCATTTCCTTATTTATATTTTTTGCTGCAGGAACCAGTGAGAATAATTTAATTCAAATGAAGGACATATCCTGTCTCTCTAGTGATGTCATCAGACAATGTGTTGCACTGTTAAGAGATCCTAGTGCAGGTTTATCACAGTCCACACAATGTATTCAATTCCAGCATCTCAGGAAGTGAGTAAATGAAACAAATCTTTATATCCTGAGTGTCTATATAATAAGTGCTGCCGCACCTGCAGTAAACATGCAGAGTAATCACTGGGGGAGGGCTTGAGTCAAATATTAAAAATGTGATTTATACAGAATGCCTGCATCAAATCACACTGGGAAAAAGCCTGTGCATTATACAAGCAGTGATCTTCATATTGTACCAAAGTGAGTTTGGGGACTAGACTGTCCCTTTAATAATTACAGAAAAAACAAACAAACAATCTCTTTTAATGATTAGTCTGTAAAACCTGAAAGCGCATGGAATAGAGAACCAGGAAGAGCTGGTAAAGAGAGTAAAGATTCAATTATTCTGCTAATTTCACCTACATTAAACGCTATACAGATGATGTATGAACGTGGCTGATAGCAGCGCAGCAGGCGCACCAGAGATGCTTTCTCCGGGTTGCCGCGGTACAGACATACGTCGGAGTGCGTGCTCGGCAGAGGTGAAATTGGATTTGCTTATATACAGCCGACCCCAGCGATTTACCCCTCGCACGCGTACCTGTGTGTATACATTCAGCAGCACCATGTGGTCGCCGCCAGGCACGGTGAAGTTGGCGCGGGCCGTGTCGGCGTGGACCAGTTTGTCTTTGGGACGGTAAAAGATGGTGTTATTTACAGAGAGCATGGCGGCGATGGTGAGGATCTGCTCCGAGCAGCCGTATCTGGAAACGAGAGCACAGATTAGGGCCACACTCCTCAAATGGGACAATTTTCCCAACTCTGTTATTTTGGCCTGAAGTATGAAAGTCACTTCTCAATTCCCTCTTTCATGAATAAAAGCCTCAGTTATCAGAAAGAGAGAGGAAACGGCTGTGTAAGAGGGAGAGACACTCACTTCTCTGATGCCAGAATCATCTTGGATAACATAGGATCCACCGGCAGCTCAGCCATTCTCCTGCCCAGCTATACAGAGAAAGGAAGTTATTATAACTGTATCAGTCTCCATTCATTCCACACTCCCCCCATCCCCCCCCCAGCTCCATACCTTAGTGAGCTCTCCCAGGTGATTGAGGGCTCCCAGGGCATACAGCTGCTCCAGAGCCAGAACCAACGTCTCATGAGGAGGGGGGTCCATGAAATCAAAGTGGATGAGGTCATTAATGCCTAGGGGAAAGAAACAGAGCTGGATTAGAGGGACTGGGTGAGGATATGTCCAGAAAGCAGGCAACGTAGCCTTCAAAACGAATTATTACACCTCCAACCCTGCCGCCAGGAGCAGCAGGCCACAAGGGCAGTTACATATGTAGCAATAAGTATTTTACCGCTTTAAAAGAGTTTGTTTTAATAAAGCTCTGGAGCCCGTCGCTTTCAGGGATGGCTGCATAGTGGAGAGGGAGGGGTGGAGGAGACCTTATTAAATAAATAAAATACAAAAGCTTCTCTGGATGTGTGTGTTTTATCTTCGGACGTCTACATCTCGGATTTGTCCTAAAACTTTCCTTCTTTCTCCTTAATATATAAAGCTACATTCACAGTAAAAAAAATAAATCAATCAAATATGATGTATGCATTGTGTAAGTAAATGTCCAAATTAGGAGAAAAATGTGTTTTAGATGCGTCTGTGGGAGTCTCCTCCTTATGACATCACCTGTGGCCCGGTATGCAAATGAACTGCTTTTCAATGGGAAATGTGGCGCGTTTGTTCTCCTAATTTAGGCATTTACTTACAATTTTGCTAACGCAATGTATAGATCATTTGTAATCGGGATTTATTCTCTACATCACAGTATGAACATTGTTTAGGTGACAGAGTCCCTTTCATTCTGGTTCCTCCTCACACCCGCTCTGTAGATCTTCTCACCCAAACTTTTGAGTAAAAGCACCACGTTCCCCAGGTTTGTCCTCTGAATCTCCGGTACGGCCGAATCCTCCATCTCGTTCTTGTACGCCCAGGCGGTATACAGTCTGAAACACTTCCCCGCGGCCACACGCCCAGCCCTTCCCGTCCTCTGATTGGCTGATGCCTGGCAGCGAGAATGCAACATATTAACATAATACGGATGTCCTTTAATTACATAACTGGCATTATCGAAACAACAGGGCAGCACAAGGGGAGGGGGAAAAAAAAATCTCTTTAAACACAAACACAGAAGGGGATCTGACAATATATATCCATCAAACTGTGAGTAACAATTAGGAGGCTTTTTCTAAAATTATTACTGGGACAAAAATAGAAAAAAAAAAAAAATGTGATGTAATCAGCAGGAACATTTAAGTGGTTTTCAAATTTACTTTTATAAATAACCTTAGGTCTTCATTCATAGAAGAGAGAATTGAGAAGGGAATTTCAAACTTAAGGCCAAAGTAGAAGAATGGGAGAATTTGAACAACTCGGCTAGCTGGGCCTTAAATTTGAAATTCCCTCTCCCATGAATAAAGTCCTCTGTGTCTGGTGCAGAGTCAGGATGACACGCTATACTGATTGAGGAGACTTTGGGAGTCTCAAAGCTTCCAGCAGAGATCACAGTGTCACCTTTGAACATGGAGTGACTATAAGGGATTCCATTCCTGAACGGGCATTGTAGCTCTTCTGCTTGCAGAAGCCGGGGTCAATCACATAAATTATGCCATCAATGGTCAGCGACGTTTCTGCGATGTTTGTGGCAATTACAACCTGAAGAAAAACAAGAGCACAACGTGAGATTGTCTGTGTGTGTGTGTGACGCTGCGCCAGCCGGCCACACACCGTACCTTCCTTGCTCCTGGGGGCGTGGGCTCGAAGATCTTGGCCTGCATGTCGGATGGCAAGTTCGCATAAATTGGCAAGACCAGCATCTCGGCGATCTTGGATCCAAGTCGGCGGCAGCGTTCCTGTATCATCTCGCAGCATGCTTCAATCTCTTCCTGCGAGACACCAACACCAGAAACACGTGTGAACACACTGCCCCTGCTCAGTGACCTGCCTGGCTCAGCACTGTGCAAGGATTTCCTGGGAGAAGGTCCAGCTTTACTGTGCGAAAATTCCCAATAAGACAAAGGCAATCATCACAGCACGGGCCATCCCCATCCATCACAGCACGGGCCATCCCCATCCATCACAGGACGGGCCATCCCCATCCATCACAGGACGGGCCATCCCCATCCATCACAGGACGGGCCATCCCCATCCATCACAGCACGGGCCATCCCCATCCATCATGCATCTTTACTGAGAGGGTAGTGGATGCATGGAATAGTCTTCCAGTAGAAGTGGTAGAGGTTAATACAGTGAAGCAGTTTAAGTATGCATGGGATAGGTATAAGGCTATCCTAGATATAAGATAGGGTCACGGACTAATGAAAGTATTACATTACTGAGAGGGTAGTGGATGTATGGAATAGTCTTTCAGTAGAAGTGGTAGAGGTTAATATAGTGAAGGAGTTTAAGCATGCATGGGATAGGTATAAGGCTATCCTAGATATAAGATAAGGCCAGGGACTAATGAAAGTATTACATTACTGAGAGGGTAGTGGATGTATGGAATAGTCTTCCAGTAGAAGTGGTAGAGGTTAATATAGTGAAGGAGTTTAAGCATGCATGGGATAGGTATAAGGCAATCCTAGATATACGGTAAGGTCAGGGACCAATGAAAGTATTACTTTACTGAGAGGGTAGTGGATGCATGGAATAGCCTTCCAGTAGAAGTGGTAGAGGTTAATACAGTGAAGCAGTTTAAGCATACATGGGATAGGTATAAGGCTATCCTAGATATAAGATAAGGCCAGGGACTAATGAAAGTATTACATTACTGACAGGGTAGTGGATGCATGCAATAGTCTTCCAGTAGAAGTGGTAGAGGTTAATACAGTGAAGGAGTTTAAGCATGCATGGGATAGGTATAAGGCTATCCTAGATATAAGATAAGGCCAGGGACTAATGAAACTTTAATCTAGAATTATTCCAGCCCAATTCAGTCCTCTCTGCACACTCCATATTATACACTTTCATATGCACAAATCAATGGTTTCTAGCCCTTTGTGTCCCTTTAATTCATTTCCAGTGATTGTCAAGGCGTGTAGTGATTTACACGCAATGCACGCATGAATCAGGCGTGCTCTGGCCGCTCCTTACATACCTGTCCAGTCAGGAACACTAATATATCTCCCGTGGGCTGTGTAACATGGATCTGCAACACAGATACGACACAGGCCTCTAGGTAATCCGCCTCTGGGGCCTGCAGAAGTAAAAGGTGCATGTTACATGAAAGTGAAAAATATTGTAAAAAATATACATGAAAGTGCACGCAGCACAGATAACAAACAGACGGCTGTCCACTTCTATCTTTTTCATGCTACTTGTCGGTTTAAACAAAAATCAATGTACTATTCTCCAACACAGGTAACCATACTGCTGCAGCAGTATATTTATTGGGTCTTGCTTCTGAGGAATGACATACAAGTGAATGAGAACCATATGTGGACATTTCCCAGTCAGGTCAAGCCTGAGAAACAAAATGGCCGCCCACTTGCTTGCAATTTTGTATGGTTTTCCTACCTTGGTATAAAAGATGTCTACAGGGTACCGGCGTCCAGGGATTCGGAAGATGGGGGCGTCGTCAAAGAAGGCGGAGAAGCGCTCAGTGTTCAGGGTGGCGCTGGAGACCAGAACCTTAAGGTCTGGGCGAAAACGGGCGATGTCCTTAATCAGACCAAAGAGCACGTCAGTGTGCAGGGTCCTCTCATGGGCCTCGTCGATTATTACAACACTGGGGGAAACAAGGAGAAGGGAGAAATCACAGGTTATACCCGGGGCCCAGCCTACATCTCCCATAATAATGCTCAGTCAGGTAGGAGGCTGCAAGGGGTGTATGGGAGATAAAGTTCTCAAACAGCTGGAGGTCACACAGTCTGAAACCCTTGGCCTAGAAACTCTCATTAAATCAATATGAGGTGTAAAACAAATGTATTACTTCAAAATAAATGTAATAACAGATTTTAAACTATATATTTATTTTAAAGTCTCTCTGTTACCTAAAACATCCTTTATACTGTGGAGAAAACAAAATAAAAAATGAATCCATGAAAAATGATCTTTACACTGTGTTAGCAGACATGCAAGCAAATGAGAAAAATTACTAACACAAAGTACAGATCATTTTGTATTCCCTCCAGGCACAGTATAAGCCATGTTTAAGTTGACAGGACCCCCGTTTGGTTTTAGAGATATCAGAACACCGGGGTGAGAGTGGTTTAAGGTTACGGAGTGGCGGGGTGTTACAAGACATGGTAGATAGCGAGGCATTATTACCTGTAACCCGCCAGATCAGGCTCCGTGAGAAACTCTCTCAGTAACATGCCGTCTGTCATGTATTTCAGAACTGTCCGCTCGGACGTGCAGTCCTCAAACCGAATACTGAACCCGACCTGGGGGAGAAAAGGACCAAAAATTACTCAGAGCCCAGAGGGGGATAAATACCAAGGGAAATGGTGCAAACAGGAGACGGAGGGAGGATGTGCAGACAGGAGACGGAGGGAGGATGTGCAGACAGGAGACGGAGGGAGGATGTGCAGACAGGAGACGGAGGGAGGATGTGCAGACAGGAGACGGAGGGAGGATGTGCAGACAGGAGACGGAGGGAGGATGTGCAGACAGGAGACGGAGGGAGGATGTGCAAACAGGAGACGGAGGGAGGATGTGCAAACAGGAGACGGAGGGAGGATGTGCAGACAGGAGACGGAGGGAGGATGTGCAGACAGGAGACGGAGGGAGGATGTGCAGACAGGAGACGGAGGGAGGATGTGCAGACAGGAGACGGAGGGAGGATGTGCAAACAGGAGACGGAGGGAGGATGTGCAGACAGGAGACGGAGGGAGGATGTGCAAACAGGAGACGGAGGGAGGATGTGCAGACAGGAGACGGAGGGAGGATGTGCAGACAGGAGACGGAGGGAGAGGGGGAGGGAGAGAAGGAGATGGGGAAATGTGAGAGGCACTCAACTATTTAAGAACATGATTTTATATTGATCTATATTCTGGAGACACTACAAGTTAGAATAACAGGCAAGGCATTATGGGGATAGTAGTTCCACAATAGCTAGAAAGCTACATACTGGCTTTCCGTGTTCGACTTGGATGCTTTTCCCTGCTTGTACATAGGTGAGGTTATTGGCTCCTCTTTATATTTGGTTGCAGCTTGTTGTCCAGGGCTTAATTTGGGGCTTTATTGAAAAAAAAAAAAAAAAAAAGAGAATTACAGGGAATTGAAAAGGGGATTGCAAACTTTAGACTGACATGGCAGAGTTGGAAAAATACTCTGTTTCGTTCCAAGTTGTTCCTACTAAAGACTTAAGTTTGCAAATGCCTTTTAAATTCCCTGCAAATTTCTCCTTCTGGAATAAATAAATGCCCATAATTAAACCTTCTCCCACACATTAAACAGGCTTGGAAGCAGTATGCTTTGTGTGCCCATAACAGGTGAGGTTAGGGTCTCACCATATTGCATGTCCCTTGACGTGGCAGGTGAAATACAATCATTCTTTAGCCAGTTCACGGAACACAAACGTCACCTGTTTATTAGGATATTTACACACATCGCCAGGGTCATAATTCGGAGAGGAAATCTTTATTTTACCTCATTGCCCAGTTTGACGGCCATTTCCTGGGAGACTCGAGCCGCCACACTCATTGCAGCCACCCTACGAGGCTGGGTGCAGCCGATCTTCATTCCACTGCGAGTGTAACCCTACACAAAGGCACAATTTATTGTGGTAGAGGTTAATACTGTCAAGGTCAGGATGGATGACTTTACTGAGAGGGTAGTGGATGCATGGAATAGCTTTCCAGTAGAAGTGGTAGAGGTTAATACAGTGAAGGAGTTTAAGCATGCATGGGATAGGTATAAGGCTATCCTAGATATAAGATAAGGCCAGGGACTAATGAAAGTATTACATTACTGAGAGGGTAGTGGATATATGGAATAGTCTTCCAGTAGAAGTGGTAGAGGTTAATACAGTAAAGGAGTTTTAGCATGCATGGGATAGGTATAAGGCTATCCTAGATATAAGATAAGGCCAGGGACTAATGAAAGTATTACATTACTGAGAGGGTAGTGGATGCATGGAATAGTCTTCCAGCAGAAGTGGTAGAGGTTAATACAGTGAATGAGTTTAAGCATGCATGGGATAGGTATAAGGCTATCCTAGATATAAGATAAGACCAGGGACTAATGAAAGTATTACATTACTGAGAGGGTAGTGGATATATGGAATAGTCTTCCAGTAGAAGTGGTAGAGGTTAATACAGTGAAGGAGTTTAAGCATGCATGGGATAGGTATAAGGCTGTCCTATATATAAGATAAGGCCAGGGACTAATGAAAGTATTACATTACTGAGAGGGTAGTGGATTCATGGAATAGTCTTCCAGTAGAAGTGGTAGAGGTTAATACAGTAAAGGAGTTTTAGCATGCATGGGATAGGTATAAGGCTATCATAGATATAAGGCCAGGGACTAATGAAAGTATTACATTACTGAGAGGGTAGTGGATGCATGGAATAGTCTTCCAGCAGAAGTGGTAGAGGTTAATACAGTGAATGAGTTTAAGCATGCATGGGATAGGTATAAGGCTATCCTAGATATAAGATAAGACCAGGGACTAATGAAAGTATTACATTACTGAGAGGGTAGTGGATATATGGAATAGTCTTCCAGTAGAAGTGGTATAGGTTAATACAGTGAAGGAGTTTAAGCATGCATGGGATAGGTATAAGGCTATCCTAGATATAAGATAAGGCCAGGGACTAATGAAAGTATTACATTACTGAGAGGGTAGTGGATATATGGAATAGTCTTCCAGTAGAAGTGGTATAGGTTAATACAGTGAAGAAGTTTAAGCATGCATGGGATAGGTATAAGGCTATCCTAGATATAAGATAAGGCCAGGGACTAATGAAAGTATTACTTTACTGAGAGGGTAGTGGATGCATGGAATAGTCTTCCAGTAGAAGTGGTAGAGGTTAATACAGTGAAGGAGTTTAAGCATGCATGGGATAGGTATAAGGCTATCCTAGATATAAGATAAGGCCAGGGACTAATGAAAGTATTACATTACTGCGAGGGTAGTGGATGTATGGAATAGCTTTCCAGTAGAAGTGGTAGAGATGAATACAGTGAAGGAGTTTAAGCATGCGTGGGATAGGTATAAGGCTATCCTAGATATAAGATAAGGTCAGGGACTAATGAAAGTATTACATTACTGAGAGGGTATTGTATGTATGGAATAGTCTTCCAGTAGAAGTGGTAGAGGTTAATACAGTGAAGGAGTTTAAGCATGCATGGGATAGGTATAAGGCTATCCTAGATATAAGATAAGGCCAGGGACTTATGAAAGTATTACATTACTGAGAGGGTAGTGGATGTATGGAAAAGCCTTCCAGTAGAAGTGGTAGAGGTTAATACAGTGAAGGAGTTTAAGCATGCATGGGATAAGTATAAGGCTATCCTAGATATAAGATAAGGTCATGGACTAATGAAAGTATTACTTTACTGAGAGGGTAGTGGATGCATGGAATAGTCTTCCAGTAGAAGTGGTAGAGGTTAATACAGTGAAGGAGTTTACGCATGCATGGGATAGGTATAAGGCTATCCTAGATATAAGATAAGGCCAGGGACTAATGAAAGTATTACATTACTGAGAGGGTAGTGGATGCATGGAATAGCCTTCCAGTAGAAGTGGTAGAGGTTAATACAGTGAAGGAGTTTAAGCATGCATGGGATAGGTATAAGGCTATCCTAGATATAAGATAAGGCCAGGGACTAATGAAAGTATTACTTTACTGAGAGAGTAGTGGATGCATGGAATAGTCTTCCAGTAGAAGTGGTAGAGGTTAATACAGTGAAGGAGTTTACGCATGCATGGGATAGGTATAAGGCTATCCTAGATACAAGATAAGGCCAGGGACTAATGAAAGTATTACATTACTGAGAGGGTAGTGGATGCATGGAATAGCCTTCCAGTAGAAGTGGTAGAGGTTAATACAGTGAAGGAGTTTAAGCATGCATGGGATAGGTATAAGGCTATCCTAGATATAAGATAAGGCCAGGGACTAATGAAAGTATTACTTTACTGAGAGGGTAGTGGATGTATGGAATAGTCTTCCAGTAGAAGTGGTAGAGGTTAATACAGTGAAGGAGTTTAAGCATGCATGGGATAGGTATAAGGCTATCCTAGATATAAGATAAGGCCAGGGACTAATGAAAGTATTACTTTACTGAGAGGGTAGAGGATACATGGAATAGTCTTCCAGTAGAAGTGGTAGAGGTTAATACAGTGAAGGAGTTTAAGCATGCATGGGATAGGTATAAGGCTATCCTAGATATAAGATAAGGCCAGGGACTAATGAAAGTATTACATTACTGAGAGGGTAGTGGATGTATGGAATAGTCTTCCAATAGAAGTGGTAGAGGTTAATACAGTGAAGGAGTTTAAGCATGCATGGGATAGGTATAAGGCTATCCTAGATATAAGATAAGGCCAGGGACTAATGAAAGTATTACTTTACTGAGAGGGTAGTGGATGCATGGGATAGTCTTCCAGTAGAAGTGGTAGAGGTTAATACAGTGAAGGAGTTTAAGCATGCGTGGGATAGGTATAAGGCTATCCTAGATATAAGATAAGGCCAGGGACTAATGAAAGTATAACATTACTGAGAGGGTAGTGGATGCATGGAATAGTCTTCCAGTAGAGGTGGTAGAGGTTAATACAGTGAAGAAGTTTAAGCATGCATGGGATAGGTATAAGGCTATCCTAGATATAAGATAAGGCCAGGGACTAATGAAAGTATTCAGATTATTATTATCATTCGTTTTTCATTAAGCAGAAATTCACATAACAATAGACAGTGAAATATTGATACACATTAGATACCCTCTTAATTGAATCTCTCGTGGGGGACCGGACTGGCTGATAAGAATCCTGCGCCTACCCACCTCTTCGTGCAGGTACTGTGGGATCTGGGTGGTCTTGCCGGATCCAGTCTCCCCCTCGATAATGAGAATCTGGTGCTGGGAGATGGCCTGTAATAGGTCGGAGCGATACGGGAAGACGGGGAGGCTGCGTCGCACCTCTTGGATGGACATTTTCTTCTGCTCTGCGGCGGACAATGCTGCCGATTCCTCGTCCTCCTGGTGGGAAACAAAGAGTCGAAACTGCGGTCAGTGACAAAGAGAGGGGACTAAAGCCCCCACATTCCCTTCTCCATCCTAACCCTGCTGGATGAGCAAAGTGACGGTCAGCCGAAACACTGCTCATCCTACGAATGTAGACAATAATAATAATAACAAAAACACCTATATATTGTATTATTTTATGCATTTGCTGCAATTCTGCCAAGAGAGAATATGGTTTAAACGCGTCTGTGTTGTCACTCGCTCATGACATCACCTGTGGCCTGATATGCAAATTAACTAATGCTCAATAGGAAATGTGTAATCAAGCCCCGAGGTGATGTCATAAGCAGGAGACCCTACAGACATTTAAAACATATATTTCTATGGTTTTATGCATTTGCTACAGTTCTGCCAACACAATGTCTCATCATTATGTTATTCTCTATATTCACAGTAGAAGCCGTGTTTAGTTGGACTGAAGACCTTTAAACGGGGAATTGAAATTAGACATGTTTTTGCTCCGCCCCCAGTGCACACCCCCTCTATCAGTCCACATGGTTATTTTACACATTGGGCTGCCTCCACGCACCTTTTCCAATGTCCCCTTCATTTGAGTGGAGGTGACAAACTGAATGACCTCGTCTTCTTCCATGACAAAATCATACTCTTTCTGCCCGTGACTCCGGGCATCTTTGGCCCCAAATTTCAGGGAGGCTGCTCCAATATGATCTTCCTCCCATCGTCTCTGTTCCTCTCGGGGAGCAAACCGTTCCTCAGACACAGGCTCCTCGTACCGGTCGGGGATTTTCTGCCGGGCAATAAAAAAAAAGGATAAAGTAAAAAGTAATGACACACGTTCCATAACCAATAATCACATTAACATAAAGCGACTATATGGAGGTTTTACTAATTTTAAAAGCAGAAACATAGAATGTGTTGGCAGATACGTCTGGTCTGCTCAATTTTCTAAATACTTTTATCAGTCCCCAGTTCCCCATCTTATATCTAGGATAGCCTTATACCTATCCCACGCATGCTTAAACTCCTTCACTGTATTAACCTCTACCACTTCTACTGGAAGACTATTCCATGCATCCACTACCCTCTCAGTAAAGTAATACTTTCATTAGTCCCTGGCCTTATCTTATATCTAGGATAGCCTTATACCTATCCCACGCATGCTTAAACTCCTTCACTGTATTAACCTCTACCACTTCTACTGGAAGACTATTCCATACATCCACTACCCTCTCAGTAAAGTAATACTTTCATTAGTCCCTGGCCTTATCTTATATCTAGGATAGCCTTATACCTATCCCATGCATGCTTAAACTCCTTCACTGTATTAACCTCTACCACTTCTACTGGAAGACTATTCCATACATCCACTACCCTCTCAGTAAAGTAATACTTTAATTAGTCCCTGGCCTTATCTTATATCTAGGATAGCCTTATACCTATCCCATGCATGCTTAAACTCCTTCACTGTATTAACCTCTACCACTTCTACTGGAAGACTATTCCATGCACCCACTACCCTCTCAGTAATGTAATACTTTCATTAGTCCCTGGCCTTATCTTATATCTAGGATAGCCTTATACCTATCCCATGCATGCTTAAACTCCTTCACTGTATTAACCTCTACCACTTCTGCTGGAAGGCTATTCCATGCATCCACTACCCTCTCAGTAAAGTTATACTTTCATTAGTCCCTGGCTTTATCTTATATCTAGGATAGCCTTATACCTATCCCATGCATGCTTATACTCCTTCACTGTATTAACCTCTACCACTTCTACTGGAAGACTATTCCATACATCCACTACCCTCTCAGTAATGTAATACTTTCATTAGTCCCTGGCCTTATCTTATATCTAGGATAGCCTTATACCTATCCCATGCATGCTTAAACTTCTTCACTGTATTAACCTCTACCACTTCTACAGGAAGACTATTCCATACATCCACTACCCTCTCAGTAATGTAATACTTTCATTAGTCCCTGGCCTTATCTTATATCTAGGATAGCCTTATACCTATCTCATGCATGCTTAAACTCCTTCACTGTATTAACCTCTACCACTTCCACTGGAAGACTATTCCATACATCCACTACCCTCTCAGTAATGTAATACTATCATTAGTCCCTGACCTTATCTTATATCTAGGATAGCCTTATACCTATCCCATGCATGCTTAAATTCCTTCACTGTATTAACCTCTACCACTTCTACTGGAAGACTATTCCATGCATCCACTACCCTCTCAGTAAAGTAATACTTTCATTAGTCCCTGACCTTATCTTATATCTAGGATAGCCTTATACCTATCCCATGCATGCTTAAACTCCTTCACTGTATTAACCTCTACCACTTCTACTGGCAGGCTATTCCATACATCCACTACCCTCTCAGTAATGTAATACTTTCATTAGTCCCTGACCTTATCTTATATCTAGGATAGCCTTATACCTATCCCACGCATGCTTAAACTCCTTCACTGTATTAACCTCTATTACTTCTACTGGAAGACTATTCCATACATCCACTACCCTCTCAGTAATGTAATACTTTCATTAGTCCCTGGCCTTATCTTATATCTAGTATAGCCTTATACCTATCCCACTCATGCTTAAACTCCTTCACTGTATTAACCTCTACCACTTCTACTGGAAGACTATTCCATACATCCACTACCCTCTCAGTAATGTAATCCTTTCATTAGTCCCTGGCCTTATCTTATATCTAGGATAGCCTTATACCTATCCCACGCATGCTTAAACTCCTTCACTGTATTAACCTCTATTACTTCTACTGGAAGACTATTCCATACATCCACTACCCTCTCAGTAATGTAATACTTTCATTAGTCCCTGGCCTTATCTTATATCTAGGATAGCCTTATACCTATCCCACTCATGCTTAAACTCCTTCACTGTATTAACCTCTACCACTTCTACTGGAAGACTATTCCATGCATCCACTACCCTCTCAGTAAAGTAATACTTTCATTAGTCCCTGACCTTATCTTATATCTAGGATAGGCTAATACCTATCCCACTCATGCTTAAACTCCTTCACTGTATTAACCTCTACCACTTCTACTGGAAGACTATTCCATGCATCCACTACCCTCTCAGTAATGTAATACTTTCATTAGTCCCTGGCCTTATCTTATATCTAGGATAGCCTTATACCTATCCCATGCATGCTTAAACTTCTTCACTGTATTAACCTCTACCACTTCTACAGGAAGACTATTCCATACATCCACTACCCTCTCAGTAATGTAATACTTTCATTAGTCCCTGGCCTTATCTTATATCTAGGGTAGCCTTATACCTATCTCATGCATGCTTAAACTCCTTCACTGTATTAACCTCTACCACTTCCACTGGAAGACTATTCCATACATCCACTACCCTCTCAGTAATGTAATACTATCATTAGTCCCTGACCTTATCTTATATCTAGGATAGCCTTATACCTATCCCATGCATGCTTAAATTCCTTCACTGTATTAACCTCTACCACTTCTACTGGAAGACTATTCCATGCATCCACTACCCTCTCAGTAAAGTAATACTTTCATTAGTCCCTGACCTTATCTTATATCTAGGATAGCCTTATACCTATCCCATGCATGCTTAAACTCCTTCACTGTATTAACCTCTACCACTTCTACAGGCAGGCTATTCCATACATCCACTACCCTCTCAGTAATGTAATACTTTCATTAGTCCCTGACCTTATCTTATATCTAGGATAGCCTTATACCTATCCCACGCATGCTTAAACTCCTTCACTGTATTAACCTCTATTACTTCTACTGGAAGACTATTCCATACATCCACTACCCTCTCAGTAATGTAATACTTTCATTAGTCCCTGGCCTTATCTTATATCTAGTATAGCCTTATACCTATCCCACTCATGCTTAAACTCCTTCACTGTATTAACCTCTACCACTTCTACTGGAAGACTATTCCATACATCCACTACCCTCTCAGTAATGTAATCCTTTCATTAGTCCCTGGCCTTATCTTATATCTAGGATAGCCTTATACCTATCCCACGCATGCTTAAACTCCTTCACTGTATTAACCTCTATTACTTCTACTGGAAGACTATTCCATACATCCACTACCCTCTCAGTAATGTAATACTTTCATTAGTCCCTGGCCTTATCTTATATCTAGGATAGCCTTATACCTATCCCACTCATGCTTAAACTCCTTCACTGTATTAACCTCTACCACTTCTACTGGAAGACTATTCCATGCATCCACTACCCTCTCAGTAAAGTAATACTTTCATTAGTCCCTGACCTTATCTTATATCTAGGATAGCCTAATACCTATCCCACTCATGCTTAAACTCCTTCACTGTATTAACCTCTACCACTTCTACTGGAAGACTATTCCATGCATCCACTACCCTCTCAGTAAAGTAATACTTTCATTAGTCCGTGGCCTTATCTTATATCTAGGATAGCCTTATACCTATCCCATGCATGCTTAAACTCCTTCACTGTATTAACCTCTACCACTTCTACTGGAAGACTATTCCATGCACCCACTACCCTCTCAGTAATGTAATACTTTCATTAGTCCCTGGCCTTATCTTATATCTAGGATAGCCTTATACCTATCCCATGCATGCTTAAACTCCTTCACTGTATTAACCTCTACCACTTCTGCTGGAAGGCTATTCCATGCATCCACTACCCTCTCAGTAAAGTTATACTTTCATTAGTCCCTGGCTTTATCTTATATCTAGGATAGCCTTATACCTATCCCATGCATGCTTATACTCCTTCACTGTATTAACCTCTACCACTTCTACTGGAAGACTATTCCATACATCCACTACCCTCTCAGTAATGTAATACTTTCATTAGTCCCTGGCCTTATCTTATATCTAGGATAGCCTTATACCTATCCCATGCATGCTTAAACTTCTTCACTGTATTAACCTCTACCACTTCTACAGGAAGACTATTCCATACATCCACTACCCTCTCAGTAATGTAATACTTTCATTAGTCCCTGGCCTTATCTTATATCTAGGATAGCCTTATACCTATCTCATGCATGCTTAAACTCCTTCACTGTATTAACCTCTACCACTTCCACTGGAAGACTATTCCATACATCCACTACCCTCTCAGTAATGTAATACTATCATTAGTCCCTGACCTTATCTTATATCTAGGATAGCCTTATACCTATCCCATGCATGCTTAAATTCCTTCACTGTATTAACCTCTACCACTTCTACTGGAAGACTATTCCATGCATCCACTACCCTCTCAGTAAAGTAATACTTTCATTAGTCCCTGACCTTATCTTATATCTAGGATAGCCTTATACCTATCCCATGCATGCTTAAACTCCTTCACTGTATTAACCTCTACCACTTCTACTGGCAGGCTATTCCATACATCCACTACCCTCTCAGTAATGTAATACTTTCATTAGTCCCTGACCTTATCTTATATCTAGGATAGCCTTATACCTATCCCACGCATGCTTAAACTCCTTCACTGTATTAACCTCTATTACTTCTACTGGAAGACTATTCCATACATCCACTACCCTCTCAGTAATGTAATACTTTCATTAGTCCCTGGCCTTATCTTATATCTAGTATAGCCTTATACCTATCCCACTCATGCTTAAACTCCTTCACTGTATTAACCTCTACCACTTCTACTGGAAGACTATTCCATACATCCACTACCCTCTCAGTAATGTAATCCTTTCATTAGTCCCTGGCCTTATCTTATATCTAGGATAGCCTTATACCTATCCCACGCATGCTTAAACTCCTTCACTGTATTAACCTCTATTACTTCTACTGGAAGACTATTCCATACATCCACTACCCTCTCAGTAATGTAATACTTTCATTAGTCCCTGGCCTTATCTTATATCTAGGATAGCCTTATACCTATCCCACTCATGCTTAAACTCCTTCACTGTATTAACCTCTACCACTTCTACTGGAAGACTATTCCATGCATCCACTACCCTCTCAGTAAAGTAATACTTTCATTAGTCCGTGGCCTTATCTTATATCTAGGATAGCCTTATACCTATCCCATGCATGCTTAAACTCCTTCACTGTATTAACCTCTACCACTTCTACTGGAAGACTATTCCATGCACCCACTACCCTCTCAGTAAAGTAATACTTCCTTATATTACATTTAAATTGTTGCCCCTCTAATTTCAGACTATGTCCTCTAGTTGTGGTAGTTTTTATTACTTTAAATGTACTCTCCTCCTTTACTGTGTTGCATTTTAGTAGGTTCTAGAAAGTTACAAATTATCTGACTTAATGGTAATCATTTTATCAACATTAACAGGATGAAGCACTAAGCTGACCTTGCTAGGAATTGAACAAAAACTATTCGCATACATTTACCAACCAGACCCTATAATACCATATGTCTGGGCAGGGCAAAATGTTCATGCAATACAACTCCCATCATCCTCGGCCAGAAAAATGTGGCCTCCCCAGTGCAAAGCACATTGTTTATTAGTATTTTTCATCTTCATGTCATTTAATCTTTACCATAATGGCTTCATTCCATGCGATACCAGCTCATAAAAAATATTATATTTACACCCACATTACATTTAGAAATATGTGCTCACCGCTTTCCACATTTCATGGAATCATAAGGCAATCAGACAGGACGCACCTTAATTCAGCGGTTAGACGCGACTCCATCACCTAAATGGTGTTTCCTGCTGTAAATGTAGAGAATAACAAAAATGATCCATACATTGTGTTGGCAGATTCGCATGCCAAAGGCCATTGGAAAGCTCTAATTTGCATATCCAGCCACAAGGTGATGTCATAAGCAGGCGACACCACAGACCTGTTAATTTGAATCATTTGCTTGTGATTCTGCCAACACCATATGTAGATCATTTTTCATCATTTTGTTTATTCTCTCCATTCACAGTATATCCAATGATTAAGTTGCTTTTCCACTTCCAGGTGGTAATTTATTTATTTAGCCCTATTTATGCAGCACACCAGCCCATCTCAAATAAGGATAAGCAATTTAAAGAAAGAGAAATAATAAACCAAGCTAGCACAATGTGCCGTCAGGTCTTTGGATCTGCGCTGTTACCTTGTCCCGGATTTCCTCTGGTATGAAGTAGCGGTCATGCTTTTCCATCCGTTCCTTCTCCCCTGCTTTCTTGTACTCTTTGGCCAAATCCCGTACTTTCCGCTTGTACTCCAGCTCCTTCTTCTCCAATGAAGTGAGCTCTGGCTCTGCAAAGAGATACTCGTCGTCTGCAATCTCAGCCTCCAGATCTTCCAGTTTCTCCTTCTCTCGCTTCCCGAGATAATCTCTGCGGGATTTCTTCCTTAATTCTGGCACCTGACACAGGGACACGGGTTACCAGCGACCAAAAAAAACACCGTATTAAGCATCACAGAGACGTTGCAGGGAATTGAGAAGGGAATTCCAAACTTAAGGATAAAATAGCAGAGTTGGAAAATTTCTCACATTCACCTTCTGTTTCTGTGGACTGGATAAAAACAGCACCCCCAAAACAAAACTTACTAAAACATACTCTGATATTTACACAACCCTGCATCTCTCAATAATCCATAAACATTTTTTTTTTAAAAAATCAAGCTTTACAATACTCAGAATGGTTTGCATGGAAAACTTAAAAAAAAAAATAGGCCAACAATTTTATAGTATTCATTCAGACACAATTAAAGGGGTGACGGACTGGTGACATGGTATATGTTCCATGTATTGGCCACATTTGCCCTAGTTTGTAATTCCCTCTTTCTTTCTTTTTTTTTTTTTTTTCCTTTAAACTTTTACTAATCAAAGCATTACTTACAAACGTATAAGACATCAACATGAAAATCTTAAGTGTACATCAAGGTAAGCAAAACCAGTTACAGATCGGGTGACGAAAACATTAACAAACTTCCAAGAAAGAAAAAAAAAAACCAAAGAATAAGAAGAGATAAGGGCATTCACTCCACGGGAAAGCGTCAGGGGCTCACGGCGACAATTCTGCGTAGGAGGTTGAATAGTAGCTACTGAAAAAGTGGGTCTCTCATTCGTCTTGGTGCTTAATCCAGGGAGACCATACTTCCAAAAATTTAGGGGATGTTCTGCCCGAGGGAATGATCAATGCCTCTGCATCCATTTGGAAATTAATCAGATTTTTATTATACATTCCCAGGATGGTAATTCTCTCGATCTCCATTGTCTTGCCATTAACAACTTACAAGCAAGAAAGATGTGAATGGCTAGAGAACGGTTGGCCGTCTTTGAAAGATTTAGTAATTCCCTCTTTCAGGAATAAAGGTCAAAGGCTTAAATAAACTAAAATTAAACTTACCATTTTTTTACGATCTTCTTCAGCCAATCTTAGCCTCTTCTGTGCCTCTTCATATGCCTGGAAAAAAAAAAAAATATTGAATTCTTATGCTTTTGCATAAATGCAAACACCAGGAATCTGTACACCCATGTAACAGACAGTGTGCACTAAAAGTAGGAAGGAGCAGGGAGATCGTAGATGGAGAAGCCAGAGACTTACACAAGATGTCGGAGCTGTAGTAGACAATGGAGCACAGAAAATGCTGAATATTCATAGGTAAGCCATTTTGTTCCAGCACATTAGATCAGGACAAAGAGTTAATTATCTGGGGCACCTTTAAAGAGGGATTACATTTTGCCATATAACCGTTGCAGTGTGCTTTTAATACTTATTCGTTTTAGGACGAGATAATACTCTGTATAAACTCATGCTCAAACTCATACTCATGTAACAGCCATGCACTAAAGCTCTATGCACCTTACACATAGCAATCCTAGGGAAGACACGGCTGATGGGTGTCAGGATTCAGCCCCATGTGTATTGCATGTTCCCTATCATAGGCCTGTATGCTCTGCCAACCTTCTTATCTGATCTCTCCACAATATTCCTGGTCTTCTCCTTGTCTCTCTTTTTCACTCGTTCGGCAAAAGCATCCCTCTCTTCCAGATCTTTCAACCGCTCCATCTCTTCTCTCTCTTCCTCATCATCAGAGGCACTGTGGGGGGACGGCACCTTCTCCTTCCTGGAGAAACGATGGAAAAGGTTAATGGTTTAATTCATTGAGCGAGAGAATTGAGGAATTTCAAACTGAGGGTCAAAGTAGCAGAGATGGCAAAATTCTCCCAAATTCTCTGTAGAATGTCCCTCAAGGGCACTCAACCTAAACACAATGATTACAGGGAATGTAGAGAATACAAAAATGATCTATACATGGTGTTAGCAGAATGGCTAACAAAGGCATTAAATAAAATAAATATATGATTTAAATGTGGCTGGGAATCTCCTGCTTATCTTCTTGTGGCTTCACAGAGTCCCTTTAATCCGTGTTTTGGGTTTTGCCCTCTCTAGCTGGGGATAAATAAATCCTGCTACTCACTGTATTTGATCGCTCTCACTGTCTGAAGAATCCTCCTTCTTTCTCTTCCGGAGATTTTTCTTTTTCTTTCTCTTTAGATCTCGTTTATCCTCCTTCTCCTCTTCTTCCTCACTATCCTCCAGGAGAGTATACAGTCTGTTCTTCTCCTGCATGGCCAGCGCCTCTCTCTCCGCCGCTCGGGCAGGGCGCTCCACAGGAGTTTTTCGGGGAAGCTGCAGAAGAGAGATACATAATAAGGAAGCTTTAATATACATTTACTTGGACCAGTCTTTTTTTTTTTTCTTCTTTTAGTCTGCCATGATTAAACAGTGAATATATCTACAGCTCAGCCAGAAAAACCATGTCTTAAATATCCCAGTATGTCGCCTACCTTCACCCAGAGTTCCTCCGCGAACCTTTTCACTTTCTCCGTGACATCGATTGCCCCAGTGTCATTTAGACGGCTCAGGAGATCAGAGGAGCTTGAGCTGCGCAGGGCTGTTCCTACCAAAAACTGCGCTATGTGTCGGTCGCTCATGCCGAGGACTTCGTGGAGCTGATCCTTTACCCATGACTCCACCACGTCCATTTTCACGGATGTCCTTAAGCACGGCCTTTGTGTCTTCGGTGCGCAGCAGACAGATTTGAAGCAAAGATGGGTGACGGAGGCCCAAGAGGTCTGTGAGAGAGAACAAAAGGTTTAGTGAGATGGCAAAAACAGTGCAAATCTACACATGTGGAGAAATAGAAGAAATACCGAACAAAAACCATAATATACATTGACATGTCTCTTGCAGTGATATTCACAAACCTTGTAAAAATGATTATCCTAAAATATCAGAAGAAAGTAAACACATCCTCAGTAATTTCCTTAATCAATGCATTATCTCACACTCTTATAATCACACATTCAGAATGGCCATGCACAGTGATGATTAACCCTCTGTGAATGTGCAGCACCATGTCCAAATCAGAAGAATACCCCAAACCTGCCGTATATTTGCGTTCAGCATCTGAGACGGGCAAAGTGGCACCCGGGTGACAAGAGCAGACTGTTCTGCATGAGTCAGGACACTTGGAAAGTATGAAGTCCAACACCATCAATGACAAATGTGCAGTAGTCCCATTATACATGGTGACACACTGCCTCAAGCCCAAGAACACTTGCCCTCGCCGCCTCAAGCCCCAGGGCACTTACCTACAATGCCTTAACCCCCAGAGCACTTGCCCACACTGCCTCATCCCCCTGGGCACTTGCCCACACTGCCTCATCCCCCAGGGCACTTGCCCACACTGCCTCATCCCCCTGGGCACTTGCCCACACTGCCTCATCCCCCTGGGCACTTGCCCACACTGCCTCATCCCCCTGGGCACTTGCCCACACTGCCTCATGCCCCTGGGCACTTGCCCACACTGCCTCATGCCCCTGGGCACTTGCCCACACTGCCTCATGCCCCTGGGCACTTGCCCACACTGCCTCATCCCCCAGGGCACTTGCCCACACTGCCTCATCCCCCTGGGCACTTGCCCACACTGCCTCATCCCCCTGGGCACTTGCCCGCACTGCCTCATCCCCCTGGGCACTTGCCCGCACTGCCTCATCCCCCAGGGCACTTGCCCACACTGCCTCATCCCCCTGGGCACTTGCCCACACTGCCTCATCCCCCTGGGCACTTGCCCACACTGCCTCAACCCCCTGGGCACTTGCCCACACTGCCTCAACCCCTTGGGCACTGCTTCAACCCCCTGGGCACTTGCCCACACTGCTTCAACCCCCTGGGCACTTACCCACACTGCTTCACCCCAGAACACTCTCCGGGTCTCCCTTAGCTTCCGTTATACTGACCCGTCGGTGCGCGCGGTGATGCCGTCACTAAGAAGACCGCAAACTGCGTTCCACTGTCGCCAAGATAACTTCCGTGCTATGAAACGCACATTGCGTTCCACTGACGTCACACAGTGCGCACTTTCTGCCACGCGCTGTGCGTTCCACAGTCAGGCTGTCACGCGCCAGACTGAGAGTAATGACTGCACTGAGCTGCAAATGTTATACATTATGGTTATTATACATTATGTACATTATGGTTATTATACATGGTACAAGATGGGTATTATACATGGTGCATTATGGTTATTATACATGGTACATGATGGTTATTATACATGGTACATGATGGTTATTATACATGGTGCATTATGGTTATTATACATGGTACAAGATGGGTATTATACATGGTGCATTATGGTTATTATACATGGTACATGATGGTTATTATACATGGTACATGATGGTTATTATACATGGTGCATGATGGTTATTATACATGGTGCATTATGGGTATTATACATGGTGCATTATGGTTATTATACATGGTGCATTATGGTTATTATACATGGTACATTAAGGGTATTATACATGGTACATTAAGGGTATTATACATGGTACATTATGGGTATTATACATGGTGCATGATGGTTATTATACATGGTGCATGATGGTTATTATACTTGGTGCATGATGGTTATTATACATGGTGCATGATGGTTATTATACATGGTACAAGATGGTTATTATACATGGTACATGATGGTTATTATAAATGGTGCATTATGGTTATTATACATGGTGCATGATGGTTATTATACATGGTGCATGATGGTTATTATACATGGTGCATTATGGTTATTATACATGGTACAAGATGGTTATTATACATGGTGCTTTTTGGTTATTATACATGGTGCTTTATGGTTATTATACATGGTACATTATGGTTATTATACATGGTGCTTTATGGTTATTATACATGGTACATGATGGTTATTATACATGGTACATTATGGTTATTATACATGGTGCTTTATGGTTATTATACATGGTACATTATGGTTATTATACATGGTGCTTTATGGTTATTATACATGGTACATGATGGTTATTATACATGGTGCTTTATGGTTATTATACATGGTACATTATGGTTATTATACATGGTATATTATGGTTATTATACATGGTGCTTTATGGTTATTATACATGGTACATGATGGTTATTATACATGGTACATGATGGTTATTATACATGGTGCTTTATGGTTATTATACATGGTGCTTTATGGTTATTATACATGGTACATGATGGTTATTATACATGGTGCTTTATGGTTATTATACATGGTACATGATGGTTATTATACATGGTGCTTTATGGTTATTATACATGGTACATTATGGTTATTATACATGGTGCTTTATGGTTATTATACATGGTGCTTTATGGTTATTATACATGGTACATTATGGTTATTATACATGGTGCTTTATGGTTATTATACATGGTACATGATGGTTATTATACATGGTGCATGATGGTTATTATACATGGTGCATGATGGTTATTATACATGGTACATGATGGTTATTATACATGGTGCTTTATGGTTATTATACATGGTACATGATGGTTATTATACATGGTGCATGATGGTTATTATACATGGTGCATGATGGTTATTATACATGGTGCTTTATGGTTATTATACATGGTGCTTTATGGTTATTATACATGGTACATTATTGTTATTATACATGGTACATGGTGCATTATGGTTATTATACATGGTGCATTATGGTTATTATACATGGTACATTATGGTTATTATACATGGTACATGATGGTTATTATACATGGTGCTTTATGGTTATTATACATGGTGCTTTATGGTTATTATACATGGTACATTATGGTTATTATACATGGTAAATTATGGTTATTATACATGGTACATGATGGTTATTATACATGGTGCTTTATGGTTATTATACATGGTACATTATTTTCCAAATTCTCCCACAGAGATAATCTCGATTTTGTATTGAATTAGTTCCAGCGGAAGAGATCTTATGACTTTATTATGTAGATCCACTTTTCTTTTGATAGAGAGCCATTCATGCAGAATCGCTGCCATTACGATACTTTGGTTCCCGTACCTACAAGCCACTCTTTTCTCTGTCGAATTCTAAAGTATTTCTAACCTATACCATCCTTCCTCACTAAGTGAATCTAATTGCATCTTGTATAAGTCATATAGGAGACTGGCCTCAAATAGATTTTTAATCAATGGGAAACCTGTACCCTTCACCTTATGGCTTATGACCCCTCCAGACATAGTTAATAGTGTTGAACAAACCCGAACCGCACTGTTCGGACCGAACATTACGGTTTTTGGACCCCGGACCCAAACACGGACATTCCACTGTATGTTCGTGTTGGAGTTCGGCGATTACATTGTATGTAATGCTATTGCTATTCTATAAACCGAAATAGAGTCCTCATTCATAAGAAATTCTTATGAATGGGGACTCTATTTCGGTTTATAGAATAGCAATAGCATTACATGTATTCCATAAGCCGAAAGTCTATAAAGAATTGATATAAATCGAAAGACATTCGGTTTATAGACTTTCGGTTCATGGAATACATGTAATGCTATTCAATAAACCGAAATAGAGTCCCCATTCATACGAATAGGTCAATTGACCTATTCGTATGAATGAGGACTCTATTTTGGTTTATAGAATAGCAATAGCATTACATGTATTACATCTGAGAGTCAAATACTGTGCTTACAGTGCACTTTGAAAAATTCTAATAGTTTTGGGTGCTAAATAGTACATTTGCGTCTTGCGGTGCACTTCATATCTGAGAGTCAAATAGAACCGTCCAATACTGTGCTTACAGCGCACTTTGAAAAATTCTGGCTACCTTTTCCTCCTCCTCCTCCAGCGCCGCTTCCACCTACACCGCCACGGTCACCGCCTCCTCAACCTATGGGTCACTTGTATAAACTGAAAGAGAATGCAATTTTCCCTGTGTAGAAAACAATCCTTCCACCAGCCCTGCTGATTGATTCCTATGTAGGGAAATCACCGCCTCTGGCTCCAACCTGAAATCCCAAAAGCTTCCAGAGTTCATCTCATTTTTTTCTCAAATATATCTACAAGTCTCCTGGTGTTGTCCGATGAGTCTCTTCCAACCACAAAACCTATTTTATATCTGTTTAGAATTGATGGGAATATATTTTTCAACCTTGTCCATTTACGAATATATTTTAATATCTGCATTAAAGGGACAGTTTAGTCCAAATGTTATGCATATACTTGCATAAATACTGACATTTGTGAAATTACAGCAGTTTGCAAGAAGCCAGGACTGCCCACACTAGAGGAGTAAAAGTAATTTCCTTTATTTTTTTTTTTTTTTTTGCTGCAGTAACCAGTGACAATTTCATTCAAATGAATGGAGGTTCCTGTCTCTCACATCAGACAATGTGCTGCACTGTTAAGAGATCCTACTGCATACAAGAGAAAGTTTATCACAGTGCACACAATGTATTCTATTCCAGCAGCACAGGAAGTGACTAAATGAAACAAAACATTATATCCTGAGTGTATAATCAGCGCTGCCGCACCTGCAGTAAACATGCAGAGTAATCACTGGGGAGGGCTTGAGTCAAATATTAAAATTATGATTTATACAGAATGCCTGCATCAAATCACACTGGGAAAAAAGCCTGTGCACTATACAAGCAGTGATCTTCATCTTGCACCAAAGTGAGTTTGGGCACTAGACTGTCCCATTAATGAGTGATGTAAGTCTGTAGATGGATATATATATATTTTTTAACAGGCAGAATAGGATGATCTCGTCTGCGTTGACTGGATGTGTGGTGTGCGATTGATTCCATGACACGGAACCCCCTAGACCCATATAAAGGCATGGGGAGAATATCTCTTGCATGGTGCACAATTAGTGCATCATTAAAATTACACTTTTAATGAGGAAGAAGTGGCCTTCTGTCTCATTAAAGAAAATATTTTGCTTTCCTTCCTCTCTCAAAAGGTATTAGTCAGGTAGCCCCTAAGTACAGGTCTTAGGGGCAGGTCACCATAAATTAACCAACCCAAGATGAACATTACAGTTTAGTATCATCAAATAGGTTTAAAAACGTCAGGTCCTTATATAATTTTATATATATATAGCTATTAATGTGGGTCGTCAGTCCAGCTGATGGTGAAGCCACATGAGCTAACTATATACTGACAGTGATTTGAAGCTATGTACATATTGATTGTGAGTACATCTGCCATGTACAGTCACATGTACTGTATCCAACCATTTTGGCTTCAATATCAGTCAGTCATTCTCAATTTGAAGGACATATTCAGTAAATACATGTTTCCCTGGGTTGGTGGGACCTGCTATAACAAGATGTCACTGTTTGTGAAATCACAAGCAGCATCCATTAAGCATGACTCTTACTAACCACACAGAGTAAATCACAGGTTAAACATTTGATCTCACCTTTTAGTGACTAGACCCCACTGTTTAGTTTTATACTAATTTGTAAATGGCAACAAAGATACAAAAAAAAAAAAAAAGAGTGTACGCTCATCTGACCGCTCAAACGTTGGTGTGTCAACTTCATTTAAATTAAAGTCCTGATTAAGGCTTCCTGCTAACAGACAAAACTGGAATTAGCACAACTTATGCCGGTTTATAGTGGTTAATGTGGAGATGCTCGCATCCTTAAAGTAGCACATTAGAAAATGTATAATAAAAGGACACAAGGTACAGCCAATGTACATCATGATCTATCAATAACAGTAGTAGACAATGTATATAGGAAATCTGTAAAATATCTCCAATATAAGGAGAGAGACTTCCACTAGGGGGTAACCGTAAAGCTAAACAAATAGATTATATGGATGTGTGTGGAGTCTCGGTAAATAAGACATAACTTTTATTGGTACTAGATAAGATGACACATATAACAAAACAAGATAAGTGAAAAAAAAACGTGAGGTTAGTGAAGTTGTGATTAAAATAAGTCTTGCACGTCCATAGATAATCAGCTGTAAATAGTTATACTGTAAATAATTATCTAAAGTATGGTATGGGGGGGGGCAAGAACAGTAATCTGGTTATAAATCTAAACCCCGGTAACAGAGAGGGGTCCAATCAGGGCATATAAGTATCATTAAAAACCAATTACTGAAAGGGTTCCATTGTCTACCCACCGTTTAGTAGCCGTGTGCATTCACATATTATATAGCTTAACATATTGGTAGTGAAATAATCATAATATATAGGCAATGTCCATAAAATAATCATAATATATAGGCAATGTCCATAAAATAATCATTATAGCAGGAAAAAATACCATGCAACTGTTAAGGCAAGTTAACCAGGTAATTCCTGCTATTTGTATATGAACAAATATCAGCTGCAGAAATGTCAATATCAGAATGTTTGATGTAATATTAGTTGTGCAGCTAGGTCTGCCCACTAATTAGATGGAAGTCAAAGTTTTTAAACTATAAAGAATTTAACAGGGGGCTGGCACCACATACGCCAAAAACAAAAAAAAAAAAATGCAATTCTAAATGTGCACAGGTAGGAGTGGGAACAAAAGACCCTGGCCCGACACGCATTTCGCCACAACCGTAGCTTTGTCAGGGGATATTGCCCCATTTAGAACAGGGGATATATATCTGGTTTTAACAAGGGAGGGGGTGTGGGAAGAGCCAGCTCTAATTGGTCAATGATCTCAAGATAATGCTGACCTCTGCCCAGATGGGCGTGTCAATGCTCTGATCATACTGGGGATGTGAAAGTATACTAAAATCACGCGCTTGCACTTATGGTCATAATAGACTTGGCAATATTAAATAGGCACCTAAGGAGATATAATTAAAGAGTGAGCATCAGCTTATGTGGAATGTATATAATAATGGAGATATAGACAGACTTAAGAGAGATAATGGGGAGGGCAGTAACACAGATAATATTAAAAGTGTATGAATGTAAAAGTCATGTGCCGGGGAAGGGAGATTAAGTGGATATAATGATGAGTGTAAAGAAAAAGTAAAATGTGTGACAAACACAACACTGTGGGAATAGAACTGACTAGTGGAAATGGCAAAAGAAAATAATGATTAAATAAATATGAAGTGAGGTGTATAAACGGGAAAAGGCCCAGATGGCTATGAAGGTATATCAATGTGTAATAGTGTAATGACAAAAGTGCTGGAGAAAAGTGATGTAGCGGATATGTTGCAGAGGTGTGTTAAAAAAGAATAATGTGCTGTAGTGTAAATTAAATTAAAATATGCACTATGAAAAATGAACTAACTGGTGACAAAGGAATAAAGACAAGTGAATAGTGTGATAAGGTGTGAAAAGGAAGCAAAAGTGTAACTCTCCCATAAGCTGTAATAGGTGGCTAATAATGGCAAGGTATAGATAGCCTCTGATACAAACCCTTACAGAAAGGGAGAAAAGGAAAAACCCTCATTTAACCCCTAAGGGAATAAGGAGTAGGTTTTATAAAGCCCAAAGTATTCTCTTAGTAAAAAAATCCACTATTTACATTTCTCTTTATCTGGTTGGAAAAAACGTTTTCAATAACTATGAAACGTAAAGATTTAGGGTCTCCGTGGTGAAAAAGCCATCACATTTCATTCAGTTTTTACAGTGTCTTTTCTTGGTATTTGCACAGGGCCCCCATCAATCTAATAGAGCAATCAAGTCGAATGCTATCCCATATAAAGCTGGAATCATTGATGTGTTTAGTACAATATTAGGTCTTAGTCCTCTAGGGACAAGTTGTTTTTGAAAATATTTTTTTCAAGCTGGACATTTCCCACCATGTCCTCACCTGAGTTATATAAATGTTTGTTAAATGATTGAATAATATCAGTTTTATCATAAAAGTTTGATAGGCTTTTCAGCTTCTGCAAGTAATTTTTTTTTAATGGAGATTAAAACTGCTAAGTTCTTTTATATAACACACAGCATGGAGCTACAGCACCAGAACTCCCAGACAGGGGAGTAAAAAAAAGGTTATTTAAACTATTCCCAGGACACATGAGGAGAGTCTCTCCCCCCCCAGGATTGTCTGTCAGCAGGTGGGCTTTTACTATATACCAAGGTGGGATTGTAAAACGTGAGTTGCCCTTTTTCCTGGCATGGTCCAGTTTGTATGACTCATCTAATAAATTTTGGAGTGTTTGGAATGAAACTCCTTAATATTATGACTGTTACTATCATATTATTAATCCCGTCAAGATAAGAGGTTAGAAGCATTCCTGCAGTGTGTGCGCCAAGTGCTATGATAGGTCTGGTCACTGCGTGTGCACAGTTACCCCAAGCAGACATGACTCCCCCCTGATAGAGCATCTCAAGGGCATGAGGATTATAACTCTCAATCAATGTCTCCCCCTATAGAAGCCAAGAGAAAGCACGCTTTGACATCACTTATACTGCGAATGCAGAAATATAAATAATGATCTATACATTGTGTTAGCAGAAAGCATGCTTTGACATCACATACTGCGAATGCAGAAAATAAAATAATGATCTATACACAGATCTATACAAAGCATGAAATAAAAGAAATAAATGTTTTAAACATGTCTGCTAACACAATGTATAGATCGTGTGTCATCATTAATTTATTCTCTATATTCCCAGTATAAGCTTAGATGACAGAGCCCCTTTCATACTCCGCTCCTTGCACCCCAATCAGTACTGAAACAAGAGTACTGTGTACTCACACATCTATCCCATATAGCTCTGCATAATTCATAACATACATTTTGAGTATAAAGGATGCTGGTGAGATCCAAAAATATTTGTTCCTTTATTAAATAAATGTTTTCCTCGTATGTAACTTTTTAATAATCACTTTGATTTTTAGATAATGACATCACCTGCGGTTGGATTTGCAGTTGCCAACATCGTTCCGCATGCTGCAGAAAGAGCATGCAAAGTGCAGCCCGGCAGTATGTAGGATGGATATACACACAGACACAATCCAATTAATTAATCATGGCAGGTCCTGTGAGATCTCCACCCTGATTAATTAATTGGATTGTGTCTGTGCGTGTATCCATCCTACATACTGCCGGGCTGCCCTTTGCATGCTCTTTCTGCAGCAATGATGTCATAAACAGGACAAACCACAGACGTTTAAAATAAAATCTCTTACAGGCATTTGCTGCAATTCTGCTCACACAATGTATAGATGGATTCAGATATATTTTATTCTCTATATTCACAGAATAAACTGTGTTTTATGTGTTGAAGTCGCTTGGAATAAAAGGATTTCTTTGTAGATAAGAGAGTTGCACTTTCCAGTGATACTGTAACAAGCGTTGCTGTCTATACCTCCTATCCACACACGTGTGATGTGAGTGTATGCATACATAGTAACAGATATTTACATACACAGTATCTCTCCACCAAAACCCAATAAACAACACAAAAATCTCCAAAATGAATACTGCTTTATTTTTCAGTTTTTTTGGCTGTCATGGGGGTCTCCAGCCCTGTTTAACTATCCAGGGCAGTGAAGATTGAGTTGTTACTAAGGCAGATGAGATTTCGGATTTGCTTGGAGCTTCTCGATTTTTTTTTTAGGTCTCTATTCTTTTAAAGTGGGCCTGTCACCTTCACGAAACATTAACCTGGCTGAATCCCATTTTTAAAGACTTTATTTTTTATCACATTTGCCCAGAGATTTAACAGTAGATTCAAAAAGTGTGCACTGAGAGGGTGGTGGATGTATGAAATAGCCTTCAGGCAGGAGGGGGCTGATACAATGAAGGAGTTTAAAGGGTCTGGGATAAGCATAAGGTTATCCTGAACACAATATAAGGCCAGGGACCAAATAAACTTTTGTTATCCTTATAAAGTGGCACTGACATCCATTCAAATCCTATATACATTTGACACAGTGGGCACATTGCATCACTGCACAGTGGAATGCTGGGAGCAGCCATCTCGGCATTTAAAAAGACAAAAGTCGCCTCTTTGTGTCTAAAGAAGCAAATACAGGGTTAAAATTATAGAGTAGCAAAAACAGCTACATTTACAATCGATTATGCTCAAATATTACTAATTGATTGGGAATATGCTCCACGCTGATGTGTAAGGCGACAGGGCCCCTCTATGGGAACACAGAGATTAATAACAGTTCAGTGCTGTAGCTTTTGTATCACGGCTCCGACAGACGTACATTCAGAAACAGGGCTTCATTCATGAGAGAGGGAATTGACAAGGGAATGTGAAACTCAAGGCCAAAGTAGCCGAGTTGAAAAAGAATAATCTCCAAGTTAGGAGATAGATCTATAGGATAAAGGCCCTATAGATATATACAGTTTTACATGCCTGAGAATAACAAGAATTATATTCTGCCACTTCCACTAATAATGACACACGTGACATACCGCAGCATACGACAGTAATGAGTATGACCAGACATTAAATTATCATCATGCTGTGCTGTATAATGATTATTATTCTCTATATCTACATCCACAATAAACATGCTGTGCATTAGGACTATACAAGGACATTAAACAGGCAACATGGCAGAACAAAGTCTTAAATCTGCATTTAAAAGCTGCTAACGAATAGACACATAGGACTCTCAGTGGGTCATACTCAGTGCTGCTATACTTTACACACGGTCTAAGAGATGTACAAATTCACCCTTAATACCTTAGTTCATCGCCACACATCCATCTCAACAAAGAACAAAATCAAATAAACAAAACACATATATTAAAATATATATAAAAAAATAATAAGTGCGGAATGCAGTGCATTGTTGAAGCTTGGCTTGGGGGTAATTAGGGTTTCCTCTCCCCCCCTGCAGAAACTGCCCCAGTCATTTACCCCCCTGGGTTCTGATACTTACACCAAATCTGTGAGAATACAATTTGGCAACAGATACATTCCATACATTACTGATACCTGCTTTGGCCAATGTAAGGATTCGCATCCTGAATGTTAAAGCACATACTTATAAAATTTATTTTTTTCCTGATTTCTTTCATTTTTTTTCTTTTCTTACAAACAAAATGTAGTTTTGAAAAAAAAAAAAAATAATACAAAAATCTTTTAAAAACCATATAATAGAAAACATCAAAAAGAAAAAAAAAAATCCCATAAAAAGTTGCAAGAATACTCGCTGGTAATACTAACTAGTAATCATAACTAGTTCCCTTTTGTTCAGTGGCTGTAATTACCACTTCTCAAAAAAAAAAAAAAATGTATCAGTGGTATTTTGTGGATAGACCTGGACTGCTATCAAAATGCCGTGGTCTGGATTAACTAGTGGACAGGTGTTGTTCAGTGGTTAAGAGCTGTATTATAACTAACTAGTTAAAAGTAGCAATCGTATATTGAGTGAAGTACATTGAACTGGTGCTATATGTTACTAGTCATGGTTAGTAATGTATGGAACTAGTGATCCAAACGGCAGACGTATAGAGGAGGCAAGTTAACAACTAGTTTTGGGTGTTGGTAAAACTAGTTTGTTGTATAACCATAGTCTAGTTCCGGCTGTCTTCTCGTCCTGTTAACTATGATTATTTTCCATTAGGTTTTAACTACTGGTGTAAGACAGATATCTAGCACTGACTAGTTAAAATGCTAACTAGTTCTTGGTTTAGAAGTTAAAATATTAGACCACTGTTACTAGTTGTCCGAGCTCCATAGTTAAATCAAATCCATATTTTGTTGTAATGTTTGCTGCCGACCATTTCTGGCCCCCCCCAACAAGGTGGCCCCCTAAGGAAGTGAGGCCGGCTCTAGACAGAGCCTTTCCTAATCCGAGGATAGCCCAACCGGTTCAGTGTGATTCTGGGGATGGACCAGTTGTGCAAGATGCTAAGATCCGGCCCACCCGTGCGTAGGCATCAAGACAGGTCGGGGAGGCTTAAACCAGTCACATCAGGAACCAGAAACATTGTCACTGGATTCGCAGGTGCCTTGTGCTCTGTACCCATAATGCTGTGCGAGGCTTCTTCAGCGCTTACAAGATTCGTCTGCAAGTGGGAAGGAGAACAAAGAACGTAAGTTATGGTGGCTTGAAGGTGATGGGAGACCACTCCCAACCGGAGGTGTAATGGACAATACTTATAGTGGGAATGCAGAGAGAGTGAATTGCAATCACATGCATAAAATAAGAGAAAGGGATGTGTCTGTGTTGTCGCCTGCTTATGACATCACTTTGTGGCTAGATATGCAAATTATACATTTCCCATTGAAAATGAGATAATTTGCATATCAGGCCACAGGTGATGTCACAAACTGGAGACTCCACAGGCACATTACAAACATATATTGATCCGGATCTATGCATTGCCTTGCAATTCTGCCTACACAATGTATAGATCATGTTTTAGTCTCCACTTTCACAGTAAAGATAACATTTAGGTTGAAAAACCAGGCAAGACTTTGGTCCCATTACTGCCAGGGACTCTGGGCACGCCAGACTGGTCAACAATGAACTTTCCTCCACATGGGGAGGGTGGTGGAGGGGAAAGTGAGGAGGGAAGAGACAATGTGGTAAGACGGAAGGAAGGAGAATTCCGAAAGTCTGAAAGAGATAATTGCAGGGAATTGAGAAGGCAATTCCAAACATAAGTCCAAAGTAGCCGAGTTGGAAAAAATGATTCCCTTGTCAATCCTTGCAAATCTCTCACGGTTTAGTAAATAGACCCCCTGTGTGTGTGGAATGGGGGATGACTACGCTAAATAGAAACACAAGACAGAATTTTGGCCGGGACGGCGGACGGGTAGACAATATGGATCACAGGAAACGAGAGGGTGAAATTCCTCTTTGTACTCACCCACAATGAGGGCTTTCCGTCTCATGATCCCCCCCAGTAATACGCTCTCCTCTTCTTCGTCATCTTCGGCTTGTGGAGGGGCCACCATGGCTTCCGACTCATCGGGGGGCCCAAACTCCGCTAGGAGCGACCCCTCAGACGGGTATTCAAAGGTGCTCTCCAACTCTGAGTCCGGGAAAGAGATATTCAGCTGGAGAGAGAGGGGAAGGAGGTAGACGGTCAGACACACTGGAAATAGAGGCAATGTTTACGTTTATTAATTATAAAGGAGGGGGGGGGGGGAGATTCAATTTGTGCCACTTTTGGTTTAATCATTATACATTAGGTCAAATATCATTTAGCTTTATAAATATATTTTTTTTTTTTAAATGTCTACCATTTACCATGATATGTATTGAGTTGTCTTTAGGGGGCGCCCAAATTCTATGTCTTGCAATAATTGGAAGTTTCTTTTAACTTTTGCTTTACTAACAGAAGCTAAAGTTAAGACTTTTCTGACTGGTTCAGATTAAACCAGACATGTCACTTTGCAGACTGATGTGGGTTTGCAGCTGAGGTCATCGGCTAATGGCGCACACTGACAGCGTCTGCGTGCCCTCAACCAATCAGTGCGGGGGGCTCTCCCAGGGCTGCTAGGTCCCCTCTATTGGTGGCAGGTGAAAACTAAGGTTCACAGTGAGAGTCTGTTGGCAATAGTCTCAGCATGTTGCTTCCCTGGATAGTATGGCAGAGGATGAACCGGGATATACGTTAAGAAGTACACACCAGTTTATCCTCATAGTAGGGCCAATAATTTTGTCACATGTGCTTCTTCATTAGAAGCACACGGGGGGGAAAAAAGCTTCAGTGGCTCTTTAAATAGTCCAAGTTTTTCCCCCTGTAATTAATATGACTGCAAGTCAGCCAGAGAAGGGTTAATAAGGGTAACTGCAGGTTTATCTGGAAAGGGTTAATAGAAAGGCAGTAGTGTGTTGTGTTTTGTTTTCTGCCAGGAGGGTGATTTAGCTGATGGTTAAGGGGTTAATAGTGGTAATCACGGGTAATCTTAATTAGATGGGCTCTTAACAGGATTTGGCCTTTACAGGTTCTACCAGGCAGGTGATAAGTGCAGGAGCCCATCCCGGGTGGGAAGACGGGCGTGGAGGGGGGCAGGGGTGGTTACGGTCAAATGAATTATAACATTAAAGGCAAAAATGAACTGATGTATAATTATAGGATTGTGTCAAATGCTGGCATTTTAAATAGAAATGTTTTAATGAACGAATACAAATATAGTACTTTACTGAGCCTTGTTTATTTGTGTAGCTCTATCAGGGGGCAGACATATTAGGTCAGATGAAGTAACATGTATCTCGTCGGGGGGGGGGAATGCCCCTAATGCTAAGACAGCAGTGACTCTACATTTTATTTAAAAAAAAAACAAACAAAAATAGCTCAGATATGTGTGACAAATTATGCCGAAAATTCCCACCAAAAATGGTGCAATCGCTGTGATTTGTCAGATCTCAGTGATTGAGCATCTTCCATTTATAAAAGATAATTCTAGAGCAAAGTTCTAACAGTGGTGCAATCACCATGGCAACCAGTGCAATGCTCCTGCTGTTTATTCAAGCAGCATTCAGGAGTACATAGTGATTCCTCTAATATTCAGTGTATTTCAGGACTGATCCTCTGTCTCTTCCTTTCCTCTGAGCATTTTACACTTCTTACTAATGTCTGGTTTCCCCCCAGAGACTTCCCCCTGACCTTCTCCACCCCCCCCACCCCCATCTTGGCCAGCTGTCTGTCCTCCCCCGTGACCCAGATGTGTCTTCATGTCTGCCCCTCCTTTGCCTTAAAGAACAAATGTCGACAAAAAATGAAGTTATGTATAACTGAAATATTGCTGCTTGTTTATGCATTTTAAATAGTAATGCTAATACTAATAAAGCACCTTATATCGCCCTATATGCTTTTATAGTGTTATCAGGGGGCAGACATATTGTTTAGAATTTCGGGTCCGATGAAGAAAGCCTTGACCTAAGATGTCTGCCCTCTCATAGTGCTATAGAAACGGGAAGGGCTGAATAAGGCATACCTCCCAACATTTTGCCCACTGGCAAGTCGGGGTGCTGGAGGCAGAGCTTGGGAAGTAGAGCGACAGCTCCACCGCGTATCCAGAGAATCAGCTTAAAGATCGTTTTTTCTGGTTTGAAACCCACTAGCACGCCAAAGGCAGGACAGACCACCAAAAATTGGGAGTGTCCTACTGGAAGGAAATTCCAACTAGAACACCCATTAATTAACCTCACTGGCCCTAAATACTGTTACTACCATCACCTCTCCCTTTTGACCTTCTCCCCCCCCCCCTTATTTGTCTCCTGCCCTCCACTCTCTCTAGATTGTAAGCTCTGCGACCAGGGCTCTCTGCCTCATGTATCAGTCTGTACCTCTAGATTGTACGCTCTGCGACCAGGGCTCTCTGCCTCATGTATCAGTCTGTCCCTCTAGATTGTAAGCTCTGCGACCAGGGCTCTCTGCCTCATGTATCAGTCTGTCCCTCTAGATTGTAAGCTCTGCGACCAGGGCTCTCTGCCTCATGTATCAGTCTGTCCCTCTAGATTGTAAGCTCTGCGACCAGGGCTCTCTGCCTCATGTATTAGCCTGTCCCTCTAGATTGTAAGCTCTGCGACCAGGGCTCTCTGCCTCATGTATCAGTCTGTACCTCTAGATTGTAAGCTCTGCGACCAGGGCTCTCTGCCTCATGTATCAGTCTGTACCTTTAGATTGTAAGCTCTGCGACCAGGGCTCTCTGCCTCATGTATCAGTCTGTACCTCTAGATTGTAAGCTCTGCGACCAGGGCTCTCTGCCTCATGTATCAGTCTGTCCCTCTAGATTGTAAGCTCTGCGACCAGGGCTCTCTGCCTCATGTATCAGTCTGTCCCTCTAGATTGTAAGCTCTGCGACCAGGGCTCTCTGCCTCATGTATCAGTCTGTACCTCTAGATTGTAAGCTCTGCGACCAGGGCTCTCTGTATCAGTCTGTCTCGGTTAATCTTCTAAGCTGTGTACAAAGCGCTACAGAAATTGTTGGCGCTACTTAAATTGATGTAATTAAACAGTTGTCCTTTAACCCTGCACGTCCCAGGATCCCCTCTCCCAGCCAGCTCAGCTGTCACTGACAGCCTGGGTCCTCAGTCATGCTTTCCTTCCTGTCTCAGCTGCTTCTCCGTCTGCCAATTCTAAAGAAATCTATTTTTCCCCTCTCCACCCCGCTTCTTAGCATGCCCTGCCTCTTTAACATGCTCAAGGTCTCCAGCTGTCCTTCGCCTGCGCCTTAAAGGGATATGTCAATCTTTCCAAGTCAATTGCTGACACAAAAGGAAAAGAAACCAAACTTTTTAAATTATTACTTATTTAAATTTAGAAAATATGTAGCGTTAGAATTACACTAGGAGTATACTTTCAAGATCATGCCGTTTTCTTTATTGGGCATTCATTAAGGAGATAAAACATTATACGCGGGGTCATAAAAGATCCGAAGAGCTTGCACTCAAATTCACAGTTAGTAAATAAATGTATACTTGCTCGCAATTTTAAATCGCGTTACTGCATTGTCACATGATATCCCCCTTTTACCTACAAATTAGGCATAGTATAGATTATTGTGAAATCTGTTTTTTGATCAATACAGAAAACAGATTTTATGCAGCCATTTCAAACGAGCTGTACACACTAGTCATATCTCCGTCGCTCAGCCCAAATCCCTGTTTGACATCTGTTTCCAAGCTCTGCTGGATGATCACCATGACATTGGACCATCTCTGGATTGATGAAAGAGATAAAGTGATATAATCACAAAGCGTTTATAATCCCATGAGAACCGTTTTTTTCCCCCTTTATTACCGTTAAATGTAAGCTAACCATCACCTCTGCGGGGTAATGATACACTGCTTGGTTTTCATTTTAAGGTCTGAGACATATAATTCCAGCCAGTTTGGAAGGCTCTCTGATCAGAGATACAATCTGAAGGATTCTGCAGCATTGTACATTATTGGAGGGTTCAGTGAAATGCCATGACGCACACCTGTGACATCATATATACGCTGCCAGTAAGGGGATGGGACACGTCATCGCGGCTGCATCCGCTTCACCGCAGTCACTTCACCACACGACAGCTCGTCGCGGGAGATTTCATCGCTAAAGGTGAGTTTTAATGTGTTAGAGTTAGAAGATAGAGTGTTACAATTAGAATTTTAGTATTGGGGTTTAGGGTGGTTATAATTAGGGTTTAGGGGGTTAGAATTATTTTTTAGGGTTCCGGGTTAATGTTAGTATTAGGGTTCGGGGGTTAGTATTAGGGTTCGGGGGTTAGTATTAGGGTTCAGGGGTTAGTATTAGGGTTCGGGGGTTAGTATTAGGGTTTAGGGGGTTAGTATTAGGGTTTAGGCGGTTAGTATTAGGGTTTGGGGGTTAGTATTAGGGTTCGGGGGTTAGTATTAGGGTTCGGGGGTAAGTATTAGGGTTCAGGGGGTTAGTATTAGGCTTTAGGGGGTTAGTATTAGGGTTTAGGGGGTTAGTATTAGAGTTCGGTATTTAGTATTGGGGTTTGGAAGGCACTTTTGGGAGGATTAATTTATTAGGGGGGGTATTATATTTTAACTTGTACGTTTGTAAGAGCTGACAGTTGAGCGCTGAACTGTC